>CM068362.1:17999378-18701878 GCA_034769755.1 Odontamblyopus lacepedii
GTTGTGTTTTGTCTCATTCCCACATTCCACACAGTCTGAGTAACACTTTATTATTAGTCTGTCTACATCTTCAAAGTTCAAAATGTTCTGTTCCACCTTGTGATGTCATGAAGCGGTAGTTTTAAAGTTAACAGCTACTTTTTAACTTTGTTCAGTGGAGTTCTGTAAGAAACTGCAGCGTTGACATTAGAAGTCTTTCCAGTCAGGGTGTATGGAGTTTAAAAACACAGTGGAGCACTTCCTGTATTACCACATGACATCAGAAACGTGTGAATGAAACAAAACGCAACTCCAGGTATGTTTGTGATGAGGAAACAACATCATAATATCAGAAAATAGTAAAAACACATTAATCATGATGAATTAACTACAAAGAAAATAATGCATTAAAAATATTAACGCATTTTACTGCAGTTTGCACATGGATCTATAATAAAAACGAGATAACACCTTCCCCTCTGTCCCGACTAGTGGCCGTTCCAGGTACTGCAGCTCAAGATCAAGATCAAGATTGTTTATTTGTCATATGCAGGTTTAACACGAGGTCGACAGTGCAATGAAATGCTTAGGATGAGAAGAACCGTCTGACTCACTAATATTCAAGAAGTACTAATAGCTGCAATAAATAGTACTGTTAAAAAAGTGTTTGCAAATACAAGGGAAATACTAAACAATATAGTAAAAAGAATATATATATATATATATATATATATATATATATATATATATATATATATATATATATATATATATATATATATATATATATATAATAAAATACAGATATAATAAAAATGTAATAAAATATAATAACATACAAAGGTGCAGGTAGGATTAAATAAATAGCTCCCGGGAGTTTGGGCCCAGAAAGAATTCTCTCACAGAAGCGCAATGCATTTTGGGAATTCAAACTGCCTGTATTCGGCTGACAGGGGATCTACAACTATCACAAAGGTCAGACTTAGTAGGGAGTTTTTTTTCTATTTTCAAAACATTTTTCAACTTTTTAAAAATGTTTAAATCCCCAAAGCTCCTAAAAGTGATCTTTGTAAGACCTCGCCCCACTCTGAGCCTACGCTAGCAACTCTGATTGGTCCAAACGCTCCACATGCACAGTACAGACGTCACACGGGTGGGAGCAGCTCGCCTGTACTGAGGAAGTTAATGCGGAAAAGAAAATTATTTTTGGGCCCATGCGCCAGTGAGCACAGATCCCTGAAAACAACACAGCACCATCTTGGGTTCATCTTCAGATTTGATAATAGTTCGATGAGTCAAACGACAAGGAATGTTTGTCAGTGAACCATGTCGTGGAACGCCAATTATACTGAAGCACACAGTTCTGACTACAACAACAGCACATGAAAGTGTTCTGGGTCTGCAGCTGGACCGTACATTTCTATTCAAAAACCCACCAGATGGAAGTACTTACAAAGGCATCATTTATTACAAACTGCAGAAAGGAGTTTGCATATCACAGAAGCACCTCATCCCTACGCGAACATTTAAATACAAAACATGTGACAGCAGCACAGAAACTGCAGGAGCTGTTCACAAACTCCAACAAATGACAGGCTTGAATTCATTTACATAAAATAAATGTTGCTTTTGGGGCAAATATTGTTATGTGACTAATTGAGATTAATTCATTACAAAGCCTGGAATTAATTAGATAAATGTTTTACTCAAGTCCCGCCCCCTGGTAATAATAGTAATATGGGCCCTCTTAACTTAAGCAGAGTAGACCCCGCCACAAATTCCACAGTATGGCATTACATTTGTCTATTTCCATGGAGACAAGCAGGTTTAATGCTATACTGTGGGACATTCCAGATAAAGCAATAGTATCCATATGATAATCACATGCGTTGATATGCCATAATTATGTAAACTATGAAATTATTTGAATCTAGAAAAAGTTTTTGCATATATTTTTCACAGTATGGCATTACATTTTTTTGTCTCCATGGTGACACCAAGGCCAAATTACAGGTCAGATTTCAGGAGACCAATACAAAGATGTGCAAATGAATGCCTAATGTCATACTGCGAAACATTCACAAGAGTATCACCATGGAAACAAGCATTAAAGTTAGTAGTGCATTTTTAAACATGTTTTTTAAGCTCTTTTCTTTAATTAAAAGTTTGTTTGGAAAAAGCTTTTGTTGTAATTTGCACTTTGGTAAAAACAGATCTTTGCCGTCAGCTCTTTTGAATTCTTTGTTTTTAATTCAAATTCTAGTTTATACACAGTCCTTAATCACCCTTGTGTTTCCTTAGATTCACGGCTCATTGTTTGTTCAGACACTTAATGCAAAACCGCGTACATGAAGAGGGAAGGTGCATCCCCATTACCACACAGTCACAGGTTCAGTTCTCAAAGCATAAGGAATAAGGAGACTATCTGTGGAGTTTGCAAATAATGATAGAGTTTGGTATTTCTCGATCATAAGTTTGGATATTTCTTTCAAAACGGTGAATCTTCCATACAGTTATACAGGAAACAACACACATGGAGGGAGGGTGACCAACTACAGGCGTCCCCATAACCACAAGGTCACAGGTTCAGGTTCCAGGGTATAAGGAGTATCTATGGAGTTTGCAAATTATGATATGGTTCAACATTTTTTAGATATTTCTTCAAAAACAGTGAATCTCCCATAGAGTAATACAGGAAACAACACATGTGGAGAGAGGGTGACCAAATACAGGCGTCCCCATAACCACAAAGTCACAGGGAGTATGTAAGAAGTGGAGTAAGAATTTGTAAGAAGCGGAGTCTCTATCTGAGTGGGTTGCTTCCTGTTTGTTGATCAATGTAAAAGTTATGCACAGTATTTGGTTTGTAAGTCTGACATTAACACAACTTCCAGGTCCAACTAAACATTTGTTCAATACGGTCTATGGTTCCAAATGACAAAACCAGTGAACAGTTTAACCCTCACCTCCTTTTTGAATGAGGTTCCAACTGGAGCATGGAAACCCCAAGAGAACCTGACAAGAACCTGACAAGAACCCGACGTGTTGGGACGGGTATGGACAAATGTTTAGAACTTATGTTCAGGCTCGAGTTGGACTTGGACACATCAGCACTTCAGCTGTTTCCTGTTTACAGTAAAACCACTCGCTCTGAGACTCTGAAGTGTTCAAAGATCAGAGCTCTGCACTTCTAGTTTAGATACAAGTCAAAACTGTGTTATTATGTATATATCAGTGGTTCTTAACCTGGGTTCGATTGAACCCAAGGGGTTCGGTGAGTCAGTGTCAGGGGTTCGGCAGGGGTCAGACACACATCCAACTCATATGATTGGTGATGACACCCCTCGTTTGGCCGTTATTGGCTGCAGGAAATTTTGTGCGCACAATAGTCTTGTGACTGTCATGATGGTGTCGTGTAATTTCTTTCTTATTTTCCCTTCATACTAACTGTTAAGCAAAAAAGAAAGTGGTCGGACAAATATGTGCAATATGGATTCACATGTGTGTTACAGTAAAATATATATACCTATGTTTTGAATTTGAAAAAAAACAATTATTTTTCCAATTAAGAAGGGTTCGGTGAATGTGCATATGAAACTAGTGGGGTTCAGTACCTCCAATAAGGTTAAGAACCACTGGTATATATAATGTGTTGCAATACTTCAGATATGTGAAACACAGGAAGTAGAGTCAGTATCTGCAGCTTCACCTCGATCCATGCGCTGTGTGGATGTAAACAGACACACATGGAGGGCTACTCTCGCATTTTTACTTTTAAAGAACACTTCAAACTGGATTAATAGTGTGGTTTTGTGGACTGGATGTCATTATTTGTGGAGGACAATTTCTATGGACAATATTGATGAGGCACTGCCCATAAATTTACCACTTTATGAGAGGTGGGTCGTCTAATAAAGTCTTTTAATTATTTTTGCTATATCCCAAGTTTATATTTTGCATCTCTGTGTGGTAAGTAATTTCTAACTGAATACAGTGTTAGGGATTAGATATTCCTCTCTGTTGTGGACATAAAGCGAGGGGAGAATTTGTAATGTGGCGATTTGGAAGAAAAGCTACAGCAGAAATCCATCAACAGGAAAATGAAAGAACGACAGTTTCTCTTCACCATTTGTGTTGGTTTCTGATCTGTTCAAACAGCGGGACGTCAGGCATTATTATTCGGCGCTGCTGTGTCTTGGACCAGAAATCGAATGATGACGTAGCCCCATCGGCTAATCCTCCAGTCAGATATTCTTGACCTAAATTCTGGGCCTATTTCAAGAAGCAGGTTTAGGCCAAAGTCAGACTCTGTTAACCCTGAAAAGAGGTCGACTCAGAGTTTCGCAGAGTGAGTTAACCTCAACCATGAGTCAGTCGCCATGGTAACTCACTGTATGAACCTAACCTGGTCCAGAGCAGGTTTTATTGGTGGGTTTCAGATCACAATTCTATCATATTTAAGACAGATTTAATACATACAGGTGTTCACATGCAGTTTTCTTTGTAAAATAGCAAATTCTTGGGTCTAGTCAATAATAGAAATCACCAAGTTCAACATTTGTGAATTCACTTTTTAGATATTTCATGGCAAAGTAAAATGTAATTAAAATCTGATGCTTACCTCCATTTGAGAGTATGACATCTAGAATCTGAAAAGCACCAATTCCTCTAACCCCGAGTTTAACCTGAGCGGGCCCCTGAACGAGACCTCTGCTTGGTCAGTCAAAGCTCTACCAGATCCGACCTGTCACTTGGTCTGACGTCCTTGTATGTTTAATGTGGCGTCTCATTCTATGTAAAGCACTAAAAAATCCATGGAGGCAAATGAACATGCTTCCCCGTCATTTCCTCTGTAAATAATTAATGTTATTAAGATGAAAATATTCAATTAAAGGGCTTATATTATGTTATTTTCTGATCTATGTTCTAATGTTTTCTTGTCACAAACATTCCTGGAGTTGTGTTTTGTTTCATTTACACGTTTAACGCACAAACCTTGCACCAAAACACTCTGCTCCACCTTGTGATGTCATGCGGTAATACAGGAAGTGCTCCATTGTGTTTTAAAACTCCATACACCTTTACTAAAATCAGCTGGATGATTTCAGATCTGGAATTGCCGATCTCAAAAAACAAAACTAAAGGTAAAAAGCAGCTGTTAAGTTGAAAACTACCACTACATGGCATCACAAGTTGGAACAGAGCATTTTGAGCTTTGGACATGTAGACCGGCTAATAATAAAGGGTTACTCAAACATGTGAATGAAACAAAAACAACTCCGGGTCTGTTTTTGAGCAGGTAACAACATTTTAATACAAAATCTTTAAAGTTGGTGAAAGAAAATTGAAATTCAAAATTACTTATTCATAAAATCAACATAAAATTAATAAAATAAATACGTGTATGTGTAGTTTGATTCTTACACAACTGAAGACACTCAAAGCCGCTTTACATAACTTCCGTTCACAATCTGCACCATCAGCCCCTCCGACACTCACATGCCACTTTCATATATGGGTGAAATGTCTTGCTCAAGGACACAACAGCAGTACACACAAGAGCCACCGCTGCTTCACTGTAGCACGTTATTCCCCGTGGTCTCCTATCCTAGCTCTAACCAGGTCCTTCCCGTATATTTACTATGCATTTTAGAACTTTTTTATGCTAGTTTTAAGTTCTAAGTAAAATTCTGTTTAGGATTTACAGGACTGATACTTGGACTTGGACTTGGACTTGAGCAGTGAGGATTTGAGTAGGGCTGGAAAAATACAAAAGGACCATTTAAATAATACATTTTAAATAAAGCTTTTCCTGTGGTGTCAGACAGGAGTGGATTCTGTTTCACTTAAGAGATCATATAAGATGAAGGTTCTTTTGCATGCTCAGACCTGGGTGTGGAGGACTAATCCTGTCCTGAGTCCAGGGAAATGAGACAAATGATGTTTTGAGTTTGGTATAAAAAACACAAACGAATCACAACAGGGAACATTTGAGAAGCAGGTCGCCAGGGGAACTGTGAGCATCCAGTTGCTCGGAGAGACGGAGGGCTGTTGTAAAAATCCAAAATGAAGTACGTTTTTGAGGGTCTTCTGTCTCTGGCTCTTCTGTTGATGGTCACTGCTCAACTAGTAAGTGTGTTTTATATTGTTGTTGTTGTTTTTCACATTTTTGCCATAAAAATGTATATTTATTTCAAATGTGTTCAAAATTAAAAAGCAAAAGTCTCATAGTCTTTCCCATAATTCCATCTCAAAACAGTGTTGGCTTCCTTTGCAGCTTTAAATAAGCTGAAGAAATCACATTTGTTTGTAAAAGAAAAAAAAAGAGAGAGAGAGAGAGAAAAATATGTATTTTTTAAAACACGTTTTTGTTGTTAATGTGATCAAATAATAATTTAAAAATACAATTATATTCTAAAAATTCTAAATTTGATTTGGTTTAATTTTACTTTTATTTAAATGTATGTGTTTATTTATTATTATTATTATTATTATTATTATTATTATTATTATTATTATTATTATTATTGTTATTATTATTATTATTAGCAGCAGCAGCAGCAGTTTGTTTGTTTGTTTTTGTTCATATTTAAGACAAAAAAAGCAAATAATAGCAGAGATCTGAGAACTATAAGAAAACAACTACATGACAATATCACAGTGATGGGCTAAGTGGGCGAGGCTGGACGTTCAAACTGAAACATGTTCTAAAGTCGTGTTTTGGAATCAGGAAATCAGGTAGAGGCTTTTCAAAATCCTATATATTTTCCAATACCATTTTTTTCATATTTTTTGTAGGACGACGCAGCCAACACCACCATAAAAAACAGGGCCACCAAAGTCCAGCCCACAGACACCTCAACCACGGCGGAGACGACTGCAACCTCTTCCAGTGGGGACGGTGGCAGCAGCGGAGGCGGAGGAGGGAGCACTGGAGGTGGAGGAGGTGGGGCAGACGGAGGAGGCGCAGGAGGTGGAGGAGGCGGGGGAGGTGCCGTTAACACGACGGTGGGACCCCAACCAGGCAAGACCAATGCATATAAGGGGGGGGCGGGGCGGGCCGGCTTCTCCGCTCCTCTGCTCCTGACCTCCGCCCTGGTCTGGAAGCTGTGGCCATGAGCGCCCCCCAGTGGTTGGATTCACCTGGTTCTACTGTGGACTCTCATGTCCCCTTTAAAATGTATCTTAAAGTAGATCTGTTACGTAAATGTCAGACTTTTCATAGCTTTTAATCATGTTACAGTTGTTTCCTGTCAACATTTACTTTAAAGTTGTATTTGTCTGTGTAATCTTTAATTACTTATTTTCAAGACGCCGTATCGCTTGTCTACGCCCATTTTTCAATTGTATTTTCTTAATCGGTGATACACATGACACATTTTTATTTACAAATGCAAGCTTGATGTGCAAATATCGATAGGAGGGCCTAACACCTATACAGCGTTTTGTTGTGATGACATTTACGGTGACGTTAGCTCCCATTGGGCACCACGGTTTTCTAACGTAGAACTCAGTGAACTTGTGTCTTTTATTAAGTCGTTTTACATAAATATTCTGATTTAAAATGTGTAAATTCTAACATATTGATCCACAAGTGTCATAGATTCTAACTATATAACAAACTAAATAATATATAGCAAAATAAGCGTTCTTTAAGCCATAGGGACGTTTTGAGGAGCAATTTTTTTTTTAAAAAGAAAAAAAAAAGTCTTCATCAAAAACAATTTCATTTAGTCCTCTTGAGTCAGTGTATACGTTTTATTTTCATTTCATTACTTATGTTTTTATTGTTTGTGCATGTTGGTGCCAGCTTTTTTTGTCATTACGGAGACAGCAAAAGTTTAATGCCATAGTGTGGAGCGGTATCATCTCCATGGAGACACCAGAAAAGTGGAATAGACAATAGAATATGACATTAAACAAAATGCAATGATAAAGATGAAAACAAGACACAAAAACATAAAAAATACATAAAACAAAACCTCTAACCCATCCCTTTACCCCAAACACACACAAATTTAAGTCATTTATCATTTCATTTTACTTCCTTTCCTTCTTTTTTCCCCCCATTTTTTATAAACAGTCTCTATACTTAACTAATATTATTTTTACCATTGTCATTTCCTTTCATCTTCTTTTATTTTTTACTACTGTATAATCTTAAAGCATCATTTTGAGGGTATTTTCTTTTTCTTCCCTCTTTTCTTTCCTTTCCTTTCACCAAAAAAGACTCATGTTACGCATAATATTCACTCAGGCAAATTCTGTCCAAATATTATGGTGTGGTAGTTGTTTCTTTCTTTGCTGTATCCGTTTGTTTTAACGAATGCAAAATCTGTTATGGTGCATTGCAATCAAATTTTAAGCTGTTAAGTCTGATTTGAATGTGTATATTTGCAATAAAAACGCATATCCACTATCTGAGAAACATGACTTTTTATTCTGATGAGAAAATACATAGAAATAGGCCTATACTGCAAAAAAGGCCTATCAAAAAATAAGAAAAAAAATACAAATTTTGAGGTAAAATTGCCCTGTTTTAAGTGAAATTATCTGCCAGTGCAGTAAGAATTTTCTCTTACCATTTTTTCTTAAAACAAGAGAAAATACAAATCTTGTTCTAAGCAGAAAACACTAGATTCACGTTATTTTGAGTATATTTGTCCTTGATTTAAGTAATTATTGTCATGGTACACTCCTGGTGCGATCCTTCCCTGCTTCACCCTCCCCCTCACTTACCTCCTTTCTCTCCGGATCTGCTGGGCGTGTCCGACTCCTCCTCCTGGGCTGGCCTGTGCACCTGTTTGCCATCTCCAATCATTCCTGTATATCAACCTGGTTTCTCCTCACCATCTCCGCCAGATCGTCAGTTAACCTCCGTGGTGAACACCTGCTCCGGCTCTTTATGAATTATTCGCCCAGTTTGTTGTGTTTTTTCTCACCTGTCTGTTTCTCTGCTCCAGCTCCCAGCCATTCTGCCTGGCCCAGCTCCAGCTCCGTCCTCAGCTCCAGCCTGTCCTACCCTGCCTGCCTACGCTACCTGCTGCCCTCCTGACCTGCCTGCTACCCCTGCTATATTCATCATCTTTGTAATAAATCTTTGTAAACTCTCTTGGATTCCTGTCTGCCTTTGGGTCCTGCTTTTATTCGATCGTGACAGTTATTCCTTATTGCTGCTTCTTTCCAGTATATAACATGTCTTATATTAGACTATTATTTCTTAAATACTTGTTTTAAGAATACCTTCTTTCAGGCATTCATAACATCTACACAGTTGATCAAATACAACAAATCAATTACATTTGAAACTGCATTTACTGAAATGTCACATTTTCCACTTTCCCAACATGTTAAAAATGGCGTACATCTGCACTTAAAAGCCCCGGGACGCTCCTCTGAGGATAGTGAGTTTCAGATCTGAGCCAGAGAAAAGAACTTTGAGACGGAAGTTAAAGAGGCTTAATCTGGAGTAAATTGTAATATCTAGATAAGATATATCAGGATGGAATATCTTGAAACAAGTCAAAAAATTTAAAATTTATCTTTTAAGATGAGTCTGCTTAATTCAAGTCACTTTAACTATGCTAGAAAATCCTTTATTGCAGTGTACTTTGTCAATTGCAAATACTTTTTTTTAAACTATATGAGATGCGTCCACTCGTCCTCACAGGTTTTTCATCTGTGTTCTAATGTTGTTTCCTGGAGTTGTGTTTTGTTTCATTCACACATGTAATGCACAAACCCTGAGTGTTTAGGCTGCGTTCTTCTCTCAAACTGAAAACACTCTGTTCCACCTTGTGATGTCATTGGGTAATGATACAGGAAGTGCTCCACTGTGCTTTTAAACGCCATACACCTTCACTAGAATCATTTGGACAATGTGCAGCCCTGGAATTGCCAAACTTTGAATCTGCACCCGTTCAATTGAGGCTAAAATAGAAAAAAACTACCATTTTGTGACATCACAAGGTGGAATGGAGCATTTTGAACTTTGGAGATGTAGACAGTAGTAATAAAGAGTTACTCACTACTAACGTGTGTGAATGAAACAAAACACAAAATCAGATACGTCAGATAAAGTCTATTTGGGACTTTTCCATCGGTAACCATAGCGATACCATGACTCACTGAAATCTGACTCCTGAAATCTGCACTTTTCTATTGACTTTGCACTGGGCAGAGTCAGGCTTGGTTACAGGAGAGGTTTGGTTGCCCCATTAAAAGCCAAAACGGTGTTCAATATAAGGGATCCCTGAGGCCTGTTACAGTAAAGGCTTAACTGGATACACGCTGGTTAAAGGTACAAGTACTTCAGGACAAAAAGAGGGTAAAGGTGAGATTTAAATAAAAAGAAATAAATACTGTGATGTGAACATGCAGAGGTGTGGCTTGAAATTGTAAGAAATACTATATATACTTAGAGGTAGATAGTAATCCAAGAAATGACAGCTAAAAAGTGTAAAAAGTATTCAATGTTGTGTCATTTGAAGGACAAAACCTTAAATAAGTCTGGTATTTTCAAAGGATAGACACAAAAATGAGACAAAATCACAACTGAAGGAGCCCTATTCGAAACACAAATGTTCAAATCGTTCATATTGTCCGCATGAAGCTTTTGTCACTAGTCACAGTGGGTTTGTCAAAAGTAGAAGTAGGAAAATCTGATACTAATCGATACTAAAACTTAAACTAGATACTCATTTGAAGAAGTATTGATACTAAAAAAGTCACATTCACAGGACAAATGAACCTTTCCTGAAAGGCTTTAGAACGGGCATGTCCAAACTTTGACTACTCTACGCCCTCAGGTTTTCAGGTCAGACCGTATTATTATATTACCGTAAGTAGGACGTAGGTTTTACTCCCAGTTTTGGAAGATCTACCGTGATAAAGTCAGTATCGAATATTTTGAGTGTCCTAGTGAGGATCTAAGCATGAATAAATGCCTGGTGGCTCAGTTTAACCTGTTCTAAGTCCATGTTTTTGAATTATTAACTGGACCTACTGTCCAGTACTGATGACCAGTCTATGACTCTCAATTGGCCCTCCACTTCGTCAGCGTTTTGATGAAAAAAGCTTGGACACCCCTGCTTTAGAATGATCTGGAGTTGTATCAGAACAAGTATAACAGAGAGGGACAAGAGGAAACTGGACAAAGTCATCAGGAAGTCCAGCGCCGTCCTGGGCTGTGCCTTAGACTCGGTTCAGGAGGTGGGGGACAGAAGGGTCCTGGCCAGATTCACTTCTATGCTGGACCTGGAGTCTCACCCTCTTCAGGGCCCTGTCTGCTCTGGAGAGCAGCTTCAGTGACAGACTGATCCACCCTCGCTGTGTCAAGGAGAGGATCCGCAGGTCTTTCCTTCCTGCTGCTGTCAGACTTTAAAATGAACATTACTAACTCTGCTGCCTGTGCAATACTGGGACCATGTGCAATACATAAGATGTCCAGCAGTCACTTTATCCATTACAAATGTATTTATTTACTGTAAAATACTGTAACCATTTTAAAGATATAGTGAACGTTATTTATAGTACTGTACAAACTGTAGCCACTGTATTCAGTCTGAAAATGCACTGTGATCACTAAGATAGCAATTTATTGTATATATAATTTTATAATCCTTTTCTTTATAGATCTTTATAGAGTTGGTCTATTTTTAAGTAATTCTGTACTTCTGTTGCTGCTACTGTTTTCTTGCTGTTCTCTTAACTGTGCTTTGCAACACTGAAATTTCCCCATTGTGGGACAAATAAAGGATATCTTATCTTATCTTATCTTATAAGAGCACAGACTAGTATACACCCATGGAGTACTATGGAACCTACCTGGACCGCTGAGGATTACACAGAAAAAAGGCCACGTGGGAATAGAAAAGAAAGTACTACTATTTAATGTCATTATTGGTTATTGGTTGGTACCGAGTATCAAGTGTATTCCTTAGCATGGAAATCAGGCTTGAATGTTAGTATTGTGAGAACACTAACTCAGTGGGAAGAGTTAAGTCTATGACAAAAGCTTATGTTGACAGAAACATTTGTGAATTTTATATATAATTTATAATAAATATCAGATTTTATGCATCTGACAAAACTGTAGCTACCAACAGCGGCTCGGTTTGTAGAGCGTTTGTCCATTGATCTGAAGGTTTGCGGTTCAAATCCCGCTCTTGACATAAACATCACCGGTTGAGCGGTCAGATCTGCTGGTGCGATTCCAGCTTCCACAGATGAATGCTGTTGTTGTGTCCTTAACCCACCTCACCCCTAGTGTCTGTACACTGGTGTATGAATGTGCGTGTGAATGGGTGAGTGGTTCGCTGCCTTTGAGTGCCTTGAAAGTGGAAAAGTGCTAAATAAAAATGTGACCATTTACCATAAGCTGTCGAGAGGAGCCAGTTGAGGTTGAGGCTCGAGCATCTGTTCCTCCTGAACGCCTCCCTGGGGAAGTGTTCCAAGCATGTCACACCGGGAAGAGGCTCCAGGGAAGACTCAAGACATGCTGGAGGGACTATGTCTCTCTGCTGGCCTGGGAACGCCTTGGGATCTCCCCAGAAGAATGAAATCTGGGCCTCCCTGCTTAGACTGCTGCCTCCACGACCTGACCCTGGATAAAGCGGAAGAAAATGAATGGATGGATGAACTTGCAAGCCAAATTCCAGGTTAGATTTATGGAGAGGCAGCCCCACTCACAATAAGAATTCATGTTTTTAAAGATATTTTTGACCAATAAATAACATCTGTAATTGAATAAATACAAGACAGATTAGGTTAAAGCCATACTGTGGACCATTTCAAACCCAAGCAGTAACATCTCCATGGAGACAAATAGGCTGCGGACCCTTTCCAGAAAAGTTCACAATGCACCTTTAAATAAAATATGCTCTTTCTTGAGAACAATCTTTTACCTGCTCTACTTTTCTCTGATTAGGAAGGCTGAATTTCCATTAGGTGAGTTTTTATCACTATATCAATATGAGATAAACTTTATTTAATGTAGTGATCTGATGCATATGCTTTCTGCTAAAAGGAGGGCGAGAGCCAGAAAAATGAATACAGTAATCTCCAGTGCACACAAATATAATGTGTAACTTCCTTCAAAGAAATCAGGAGTAGCCTCATTATGCACAATGGGAAAAATGAGTGACGCATTAACAAGAAACTCTTATCTTATCAAAAACACTGGTAGCTGTTTGTTTTTTGATGCACTTGAAGGTTCAGTATTTCATTGTTATCTTTATTTGAAAGAAGTAACACTAGTTTAATGGTTTTGTGTTTTAAAAGCCTTAAAGGGCCTATATTACTCCATTTTTTATCTGATCTCCTGATATATCTGGGGTTGGGTTTTGTTTCATTCACACATGTTTAACACACAAACCCTGCCTATTAGACTGAAAATGCTTGGTGCCACCTTGTGATGTCATACAGGAAGTGCTCCACTGTGTTTTTAAACTCTATATCTTCACTACTAGAACCATTTGAATATTTGGACTGGCCAACGCTTGACAAGAATAAATGTTACGTATCGACACCAGTGTCAAGGACGAGGATTTTCAAGACAATAACTGATGAAATTCTAACATGACTTAAAGCTCACAGGAGTCAGTTTTGTATAACATGGACCTTTAAACAAATGTGCCTGTCTGAAATGTGATATTATCGTGTCCAGGGAGATTTTTGTTTACAGCATTTTTAAACTAAGTATTGTCACGTTTATCAAGGACACTAATACCACAGCTTGTTCCAGAATAATCCAAAACCTGGAATGTTCCACAATATGGCATTATACATGTCTCTTTCTACTGCATGGTGATGTTTAGTTTTTATTTTTAACATTTTCTTTTAAACAGACACCTGCACACACATACGAGAAGCTTTGTAATGAATGAATGGGTCCAAAACTAACTCAAGACTATGTCAGCTCTATCCATATTTACCATTTATTATTTATTTATTGCACATGGGAGTGAGAAACATCATTTCAATTCTTTGTATGAGCTTTGTATGAAGAATTGACAATAAACTTTAGATTCCAGTAATAATTTATCTGCGTCTTTTGGACAGTGCCAAATCTTTTATTAAACATAAACCAAGCAGCTGTTCATTTACAGACAAATAAAACACACGGAGCTGAGATACACGGAACAGTGAACATTTCCTTGTCCCTGGTCTGGTCTCTGGTTTAGTCCCAGATGCGGTCGCTGGTCTGGTCCCAGGTCTGATAGTAGGTCTCGTTCCAGGTCTGGTCTCTGGTCTCTGGTCTCTGGTCTCTGGACTCTGGACTCTGGACTCTGGTCTCTGGTCTCTGGTCTCTGGTCTCTGGTCTCTGGTCTCTGGTCTCTGGTCTGGCCTAAATTCTGGTTTGGCGTTTTGAAGCTAAATGGGGATGAGACATTTGGTTCTGTTTTTGCTGCTCATGACTCTGTCCGCCAGGGTAAGGATGAACATTTCAAATATATTTCATATTGAATATATTTTATATTATATATAACTTTTAGATTTTTTAAAATTATTTTTAAATAAGAGAAATGTGCCACACTGCATGCATCAGTTGTTATGTAAAGATTTAGGTCTATGGAAAAAAATAATATATTAATATATGAATAAATGATAACTTATCTGGTGAAGTGTCACCTCCTTGTATCCATGGAGATGTTACTTGCCATCTATATTCCATAGTAAGGCATTAAACTATATATCTCCAGTGGATGGACTGCCAAGCCAAGTAACTGGGCAGATCTGTGGAGAGGCAAGCCCACTCACGGTAACAAAGGATGTTTTTAGCATTAAATATTGGTAATAAATGCCTTAAGCACAGCGTTAATGTTGTAAATTCCAAGCTAAGCAATAACATCTCCAAGTGACAGAAAAAAAGTTAGTGCACCTTTAAAGAAATTATAATTATTTATTTTTCTAAAATAATAATTTGGAATTGGATTATCTTATTTTTTTTATTCGCCAAAAATGACAACAGTCATCTCACAGGCTTGTAATTCTTTTTTTTTTTTTTTTATTTAACCAAAGTTTGAAAATCAAACAATTTATCTATTGATACTTTGCAGCTGATATCAATCTCTGGGGTTGTGATGCTAACTAGAGACACTGCTCTGTCTAAGGCCATTTTGCATTTTTTCTTGAGTTTTCAGACTTAAAACCTATGTGTCAGTATTTGTTAAGGTGAGCATCATAAAGGCCGCTGAACATTCCACCACAGACATGTAGAACACCCCCAGTGTGATTCACAGCAAAGTATCAAAATACTTAAATATATATGCCCCAGTAACACAGTACTATTTTAAATATTACTCACTCCTTTTTTCAGGGGCAGGAAAATATCACCTTTTCTGAAATCACCAACACAGCTCCGGTCTACTCTCTGTCTACTGCTAATGAAACTACTACTACTACTACTACCAAGAACTCCAACTTTACTCCCATTAAAGTCACTTCTAAGATCGTTACTTTAATCTGTACTTCAAAAACTACTGCTGCTACTACAACTGCGATGAAGACTACTTCAATTGTGCCTACGACATATACTCAAAGTGATGATGATTTTGACAAGGCGACCACTACAGTGAAAGATGCTACTACTACAACTGCTGCTGCTGCTGCTACTACTACTACTACTACTACTACTACTACTACTACTACTACTACTACTACTACTAGTAGTGCTGCTACTACTACTGCCACTTTAAAGGGTACTACCAGTAAGATTTTCACAGATCACATAGCTACTAGTACTACAAATATGACTAATAGTACTGCAATAAGTGAAGTAAAGAATAACAAAACAGTCCAAGATGATATTATTACTACTACTGCTACTACAACTACTCCTAATAATACTACTAATACTAATACTACTACTAATAATAATAATACTGCCACTTGTACATTTGACAAAGCAACAGGAGTCAGAATGTTCATGTTTTCCATTATAATGTTTTGGTTGTCTCTGTAAACAGTCCTGTTACCATGGTAACAAAAGTCTTTTACATTAAAGGCTCACTATGTAACTTTTCTAGTGAAGGTTCCACTACTTGCTTGTCTCCATGTAGATGTTGTGACTTTGCCTGGAATGTTCCACAGCATGACATTATCTTTTTTCATGAAGACAAGCAACTGATACCAGCAGGCCAAGTAACATGCCAGGTCTGTGGAGAGGCAAGCCTGCTCACAGTAAGAATACATATTTTGAAAGATAATTTTTTTTGCAATCTAAACCTGTGATAGATGCAAGATAAGAAAAAATATGTGAAAATATGGAGCAAAATGGAGCATTACAGGTAGAGCAGCAACATCTCCATGGAGACAAACAGGTAACAGATCCCCCAACACTGAAGTTGCATAGTATGACTTCAATGTAGTGTATAACGCTTTATTTTTGAAAGTTTGGTTTCAATAATTTGCCTCGATTACAGAATGAAAGGGCTCATATCACGTTATTTTCTGATCTGTTATAGGGGTGTAACAATATCCAAGTTTCACAATACGATATTGTCACAGTATGAACCCCACAGTACGATATTTATTGTGATAGCGTGGGAAAGCTCACGATATGGTGGGAAAGCTCACGATATTACGATATTCTACATAACAACAAGACTGACATTCTAAAATGCTTTGACCAGTCATTTGGTACAACATTTATTGTCATTAGGGATGGAACGATATCCAAATCTCTCTGTACCATATTTTCACCATATACATCTCATGGTACGATATTTATTGCAATATTTTGTGGAGGCACAGAATTGTGAATCTGCTCCTTTTTCCTCTAAAAATACCTTCACAAGACTTAATCCAAAGAATGAAGATTTCAAAGTGCTTAGAACAGTTATTTCTTCATGTCGTCTGCACTGAAATGGAGCAAAGGATCATGGTCTATGTAGTTCCCTCTGTTTTTTTTTTATAGCTATTTCTGCATCAGAACTATTCATTTAAGCAAAGAGACTTGTGATTCCATATATTGTGATGGTCCATGATATTATTGTGAAACCTTTAACAATACGATATCTCGGTTATTGTTACATCCCTACTATGGTATAATGTTCCCACATCACAATTTTGTTTAATTCACACACAGATGTAACGCACAAATGCTGCTTATTTAGTCTTTGGTCTTCTCTCAAACTCTTCTCTCAAAACACTCTTATAAACCTTGTGCTCCACTGTGTTTTTAAACTCCATGCACCTTCACTTGAATCATTTGGATCATTTCAGACCTGGAATTGTCCATCTCTACTGAACAAAAGTAAAAAGAAGCTGTTAACTTGAAAACTACTGCTTCATGACATTACAAGGTGGAACAGAGCGTTTTGAGCTTTGGAGATGTTGACTAATCATGCAGAATTACTCAAACATGAGTGAATGAAACAAAAAACTAAACTAAGTATGTTTTTGATGAGGTAACATGGCTTAAAGTTCACAGGAGATCACAAAAAGTACTGGACCATCACTTGCAAATCCAAATATTTAAAAGTACACTATTGCCACCTGCTGGTTCATATGGAGATGTTATTGCTTTGTCTGAAGTGTTTCACACTACAGCATTCATTTTACACACATTTATTTCACAAGTGTTTGCATTGCTCAGAAATATCCTTGACAAATACAGTACAGATTCTTAGTGTGAGTGGGATCGCCTCTCCACTGATCTGACCTGTAGTTTGACCTGAAGTTACAAAGTGGACTTTATGCCCTAATCTACTGTGGTCACATATTTGTGTGTCTTATTTTAAAGGCAAAATGAATGTACAGTAAAATTCAGATGTCTTTAATTAATACTTTCTAATGCATATGTAAAATAATGTAAGTAAGACTGTACTTTAGTATAATGTACAAATGGTATAGACATGTATAACACTTGATTTAAAGGGTATATATTAGCTGTTTTCTGATCCTAATGTTCTTTCCTCATCACAAACAGACCTGGAGTCATGTTTTGTTTCATTCACACATGTTTAACACACAAAACTTGCACATTTAGTGAGTGTTCTTCTCTCAAACAGTAAAAAATTGCAATTGTCATGTGGTGGTAGTACAGTTATCGGTTGGCCTTCTTTTAACTGATTTCAGCTGGTCTTCTTTTTATTCTATGTCTTTTTATTTATTTATCATAATGAACTGAATTGTTTGCATCATTGTGTTTTTGGATGCCTTCTGTATGCTGTTTTTATGCTTTTTGTATTGTTTTTTTTTTGTGGCTTGTACAGTACTTTGTAAACCTTGTTTTTAAAAATGTTTTACAAACAAAGATTTATTCTTATTCTTATTCTTATTCTTCTTCTTCTTATTATTATTATTATTCATTTATGTATTTATTTATTTTTATGATTTTAGCTCTGGAATTGGCAATCTCTACTGACCTAAAGGTAAAAGGTAGCTGTTAACTTAAAACATCAACCTAAAACATGCCCGCACCCCTATGAACTAACATCAAGGACCATGTTGTCCACCCTCCTGTGGGCTCACCACCTGCAGAGGGGTTCATGGGGGGGTCAGGTGCCTGCAACCCAGCCGGATTGAGCGGGAGAAGATGGATGGATATATGGGACTACGGATGGAAATTAGCACTTGTGCTAAATCCGGCGTATTTACATCAATATGTGTGATTTCATACAAATTGTATGTTCATGAATATGCATTGTCCCACCCAAATAAACAAACAAATAAATAAATAAATAACTTTAAAACTACCTCTTCATGACATCACAAGGTGGAACAGGATTACTCTAACATTTGTGAATGAAACAAAACACAACTCCAGGTATGTTTTTGAGGAGGCAACAATACATGGTACAAAACATGGCATGACAATATTTTTGACATAATGTTCATGAAGTTAGTAGATTTTTTTTCTCTATGTGCTAAATCAGTGTAATGATTTTTAGATGCTTTATTGATTGATTGATTGATTGATTAAACAAGGGCAATGCACAGAAAACATTAATCTCTAGTGAGAAGAGATGCTCTGTACCAGATTTAGCTAATAACTATTTTCCATCTGTAGTCCTTGGGCAGGTCACACAAACCATACACCATCAACACATCAGAGGTTTACAGTCATTCAGTCATTATTAAAATACTGCACTTATATAATAAAACTATACTCTGGCCTTCAAAACCATCACACCAAAAACATATCAATTCATCCAATATTATACACACCACACACTGAGCAGAATATAAACTTACCCCTGCACTCACACAAAATATTGAGAAGCAGTTTAATGTTGACAGGATTGTGTCAGGATTTGGTGTTTGTTGTGTGTTCCCCCTCCCTTCTGTGTCTGTCTGCTCCTCTGGGGGTGTGGCTGGGCTAATGCTGCAGTGTGGATCACCTGCTCGGTGGTTCACCTGCAGCTAATTGTCTAATCAGCTCCACTACTTAGTTCTGTCCCGATCCTTTGTTCTCTGTCAGTTCATTCCTCCTCTATCCCTTGTCTACGTCCTCGTCCTGCTTGTCCATGTCCACGTCCACATCGTCGTCCTGCTTGTCCACGTCCTCGTCCTCATTGTCCTGCCTGCCTTTGTCGTCCAGTCTGCCTACCTGTGAGTCTACCCGTGAGTAGGGATGGGCAAAATGAGGTCGCATGAGATGATGAGACCTCACAGCCAAGTGATTCAAAATGTGATTCAGTAATGAGATCTCACTTCGCTGCCACCTGCTGTTACTTTGCACACATTACAACCAAATTGTGCTGTGTTTTTCGTCTACATTGTTTGAACTAACACATTGGTTATTTGTAAAGGACTGTATAAAAAAAATAAACTATGTCACACAAATATCTCTTTCATTGATTTTTATTTAGAAATACAATTTTTTCCAGGGTTTTAGGGCCGAGGCGGTTTCTTTTTTTTGAAAGAATGTCTCCAGCCTTGGAGAATACTCTCTCACATGGGACTGAGGATGCTGGGGAGCACAGGGAACTTTTGGCCAGTTTATAAAGGGTCGGGTACAACATTTTTGTTTTGGTCTGTAAACGGATTTGATTTATTGGCACACTAAATTGTATTGAAAATAGCAAGGTGCTCATCTCAAGAGTGCCAGAGTTCAATATGTGAGTTGTAACAAAAAACACTTTAGTCCAACCCAGACCCCAAGTGCACTTTGAATATTTAAACATTTACTATTGCTTACGTCTCAAGGCAATCAAGACCGTTCTTGTTTCTACTACTACCACTAACTTTCTAACTCGCTGACTCACTGACTCGCTAACTCCTACAAACGCCTACAACACCACAAGTGCCGCCGCAAATTGAAAATGCTTATAAGCACTGGAGGTGGGTGAACCACTCTGACGTCACCACCTCTGAATGAGATCTCATCACGTGACTGCCTTGTTCATGACGCACGCCTCATTTTGAGACCTTAATGGGAACGCCCATTTTTGTTCGGTGCAGACCTCAAGATCTCATTTCATTTCGCCCATCCCTACCCGTGAGTCTACCCCAGTGTCTTCCCTCCGTCTATGTCTCCAGCCTGTATCCATCACCACATCCTTCATTCCCGGCAATAAACCTGTTTGAACATCTACCTGCGCCTATGTCTCTGCTTTGGGGTCCTCAACCACACTCAAACCGTGACAGAATGAACTGACCACTTGGACCCCGCAGAGTGTGGAGCGTCAGCGGGCTCCGGTTCCCGGCTGCCTCGTTTGTCCTCACCTGTTCCTCTGGAGCGTTCTGCAGCAGCCGCTAGCCCTGCTCCTGTCCCAGCTCCTGTTTTCTCTGCCTCCATGTTCCTTGGACTTTGTGGACCGCCGCTGGACACTGTTCTCCGTCTGGGGTGGTCGATTCCCTTCCTGGACCACCGCTGGACATTGTTCTCCGTCCAGGGTGGTAGATTCCCTTCCTGGACCACCGCTGGACACTGTTCTCCGTCTGGGGTGGTCAACTCCCTTCTTGGACCATCGCTGGACACTGTTCTCTGTCTGGGGTGGTCAACTCCCTTCCTGGACCACCGCTGGACACTGTTCTCCGTCTGGGGTGGTCAACTCCCTTCCTGGGCCGCCGCTGGACACTGTTCTCCGTCTGGGGTGGCAGAATCCCTTCCTGGACCACTGCTGGACATTGTTCTCCGTCCAGGGTGGTAGATTCCCTTCCTGGACCACCGCTGGACATTGTTCTCCATCCAGGGTGGTAGATTCCCTTCTTGGACCACCGCTGGACACTGTTCTCCGTCTGGGGTGGTCAACTCCCTTCCTGGACCATCGCTGGACACCGTTCTCCGTCTGGGGTGGTTGATTCCCTTCCTGGGCTGCCGCCGGACACTTGTCTCCGTCTGGGGTGGCCGTATCCCTTCTTTGGCCGCTGCTGGACACTCGTTTCCGTCCGGGGTGGCTGTGTCCCTTCCTGGGCTGCTGCTGGTCGCCCCTCTCCATCCTGGGTGCCAGTTTACCTGTATCCCTCCATCCAGGCCCCCTCCACCCTCCCGTGTTTGTGTTGCTGTTTGGGACATCTGAGAGCTGTCCCTTGAGGGGGGGGTACTGTCAGGATTTGGTGTTTGTTGTGTGTTCCCCCTCCCTTCTGTGTCTGTCTGCTCCTCTGGGGGTGTGGCTGGGCTAATGCTGCAGTGTGGATCACCTGCTCGGTGGTTCACCTGCAGCTAATTGTCTAATCAGCTCCACTACTTAGTTCTGTCCCGATCCTTTGTTCTCTGTCAGTTCATTCCTCCTCTATCCCTTGTCTACGTCCTCGTCCTGCTTGTCCATGTCCACGTCCACATCGTCGTCCTGCTTGTCCACGTCCTCGTCCTCATTGTCCTGCCTGCCCTTGTCGTCCAGTCTGCCTACCTGTGAGTCTACCCGTGAGTCTACCCCAGTGTCTTCCCTCCGTCTATGTCTCCAGCCTGTATCCATCACCACATCCTTCATTCCCGGCAATAAACCTGTTTGAACATCTACCTGCGCCTATGTCTCTGCTTTGGGGTCCTCAACCACACTCAAACCGTGACAGATTGTTTGCTCAGAAGCCAATGTTTTAGCCCATGAGAGAAAGTGTGATAGTTGGTACATGTTTAAAGTTCAACTGGGAGCGTGTTCCAGTGTTTAGCTGCTGTAAAGGACAGAGCAGACTGTCCTATCACAGAACGTCTCAAAGGAATGGTCAAATTTGAATTTGCAGCTGATCGAGATGTTCTAGTCATTTCTGATCGGAGCTGAAAGAATTCTTTTAAAGGAGGGAGGTGTTGTTAATAATTCTAAAGAGCAATGGCATTTCAGAAAAAGGGATCATGTTGTCAAAGTTTAAGACTTTTAGAGCTTGTTTAAAGAGGCTCTCAATTGAATTTTTCAGAGTCTTACCAGCCTGGGACCAACAGGTAATACAATAATGTATATGGGAAAAGACCAAGTACCCCTATGAACTAACATCAAGGTCCATGATGTCCACCCTCCTGTGGGCTCACCACCTGCAGAGGGGTTCATAGGGGGGGTCAGGTGCTATGAGTATTGGGCAGTAAGCTGCCCCCGCGACCCAGCTGGATTAAGCGGGAGAAGATGGATGGATGGATGGATGGATGGATGGGAGAAGACCATTGCATGAAGAAATGCCTTTGCTGCCTCTGTAGTAAGTGAGTTTTGAATATGTCTAAATTTCATTAAATACAATTTTAAAATGTTTTTAAGTGTTTCATATGTTTATTAAATGTTAGGGTTGAATCTAAATATAGTCCCAGGTGTCATTGACGTTACTCATCATTTGTCCTTGTACAGTAAGTTGGGGTCCTGTAATTAGTTTTTTTCCAAAATACATTGCCACAGTTTTCTTGGTGTTTTAAGTAAGGCATGAGTCTTCTAACCATTTAGCAATTTTATCTAGTGCTAGTGATAGTTTATCAGCCACTTCTGACACATTTCTCCCATGGGTGTATATAACCGTATCGTCGGCATACATTTGTATGTTGACATCTCCACAAACAGTTGGTAAATCATTAATGTAAAGGCTAAACAACAGTGGCCCTAAGATAGAGCCCTGCGGAATGCCTAATATACATGACTTTTGTGAGGAGGACTTGTTATCGATATGGATGCACTGTGTTCGATCAGAAATATAAGACTGTAGCCATCTGAGTGTACTTCCTGAGAGATTGAATTTGGTAAGCTTTGTTAGTAACACAGAATGTTTCACAGTCTCAAAAGTGTTTCTGAAGTCCAGGAAAACTGCTGCTGCCACCCTCCTTTATCCAATCCAGATTTAATCCTTTCTAAAAGATAACAACATGCCGTCTCCGTTGAATGGTTACTCCTAAATCCAAATTGCATTGGATGGAGTAAGTTTAAACTATTAAGATGTGACACAAGTTGTTCAGTGACTAGTTTTTCAATCACTTTAGAGCAGGGGTCTCAGACTCGCGGCCCGGGGGCTAAGTGCGGCCCGCAGTACAATATTTTGCGCCTTAATATGAAAGTATAATATTAGTGTGGCCCGCGGGGAAAGTGGACCTCCGAAGGGCCAATCAGCCAGCTCCCGCGCGCCGTCCTTGGTCGGGGCGAGGCTAAGCTACACCAGCTTCGTGCACTTTACGCTTGCAACAACAACACGGCGTGTAATGAACAGTCAGACAGCAGTCGCCTTTGCGCTTGCCTTCTATCGCACTTTCTACCACAAATGTCATGATCGAGCGCAAAAAGAACAGCGACTGTTACCGGGCTGGTTTCGTCTACGCTGCTGTTACAGATAGAAGCGTGTGACGGAGCACCTGTAGCTGCCCTGACATTCCCCGACCGGCGCCTCTCGCTCTGGCTCGAGAGCGGCAGAGCGCTCTCCCGGTTAAGGCGCGCTCCGTCACAAAGAGTTAAGACTTTCTCTGTGCGCAATTAGCTAGCTAAACACGTGTTTGAAACGTGAAACAAGAGCGCCACTAAGCGGAATGAATTAGATTTTGTCATACCCCAGTCATGTCTTCATCAAAGCCTGCAGTGAAGAGAAAGGTTGGTGACGAGCACAGACAATTTCAAGAAAAGTGGGAGACGCAGTATTTCTTTGCTGAGCACAAGGGCATCCCCACATGTCTTATTTGCACAGAGAAAGTTGCAGTGCACAAAGAATATAACGTTAAACGCCATTATTCAACTAAACATGCTGAGGAATGTGCAAAATACCAGGGGGATGAGAGAGCCAATTGGGTTGCCAGTCTTAAAGCAAGTCTACTGAGGCAACAAGATTTCTTCAAGAAAGCAACCAAAGAGAATATTGCAGCAGTCGAAGCAACATGGTTAGTGAGTCTCTGGCAGCAAGGAGTAGGCAAGAGAAGCCATGTTCAGAAGAACCGTTCATGATTTTCACTCAATGTTTCATTCATGTTCAGGACACTTCGTGTTCAGAAGAAATCATTAAAACTGTTAATGACATTTGAGGACTTCTTTTTTTTTTTTACTTTTTTTTTGTGGAATCCCTTATGCGGCCCACCCTCACCCAGACTCTGCTTCCAGCGGCCCCCAGGTAAATTGAGTTTGAGACCCCTGCTTTAGAGGCAGCGGGCAATATGCTTATGGGCCTATAGTTGTTAAGCTCCCTTCTCTCACCACTCTTATGCACTGCCTCACTAACACCACTAAGTTTAAGTCCATGTGGGTCAATGGTTAAAATATTTGGTGTGCAGGTCACTTTAAAGTTTTGTTGCAGTTCCAGACAGGAATCAATGAAATAGGAATTGAAACTGTTTGCTACATCCAAACTATCCTGTTGTATTGATCCATTTATTGTCAGCTCTATTTTTACATTTTGATGACATTCTTTGCCCAATAATTGATTCATTGTTCTCCATAATTTTTGAGGATAGCCATTATTTGCCTGTTGAATGTTGTCTAAAAATAGTTAGCTTTGGCTTTTCTTAATTGGGAAATAACTTTGTTTCTTAAGCTCTTGTATATTAAATGATCTGTAACCAATTTGGATTTTTAAGACTTTTTGAGGGCAAAATCCCTTTTTTTCATTAATTGCCATTGCTCATCAGAGTTTTTTGCTATTTTTTTTCTATCGTTTTATTTTTGTATACTTGTCAACTATCTGTGGTAATGCAATTTTGCAGATGTTACGGAATTCCAGTTCATTACTTTTATTTCGTTTTTCTTTATCTTGATTTGGGATATATGACCTGTATTCTTTAGCTTCACTAAAATTTTAATTCTTATAGCGTTTCTTGCATAGTTTTCTGGATACTAAAATGAGATTATGATCAGAAATACCAGTGACAAAGTTGTATGTCTTGGTTATTCGTTCACTTTTGTTTACAAAAATTTAATCTATCATGGTTTGTGACGATTTTGTGACTCTAGTAGGCCTATTAATAATCTGTGACATTTGGAATTTAGTAGTAATGTCCTTAAGATGTTTCCTACATTGCTTATTCAGCCAGTTTATATTAAAGTCTCCTAAAATTATACATTCTTTCCCATTACAATGCTTCAGAATCTTGGTTAGGTGGTCATAGAAAATAACTTTTGGCATTTGGTGGTCTGTATAAAACAATAACAGAAAGGGTTACAGTCACTCCAATGCATTCAATATCAGTATCTGGAAAAACATTTCTTTACACATCAGGGTGTTCTTATATCATAACTCCTCCACCCTTACCATACGCACGATCTCTCCTGTATATATTATAACCTGGAACAGTGACAATATCAGATGAAACTGTGCTATTTAACCAAGTTTCAGAGAGTCCTAAATAGTCCAAATTACTAGCAGTCAGTAAATGTTCAAGTTGCTCTGTTTTGGACAGAATGCTTCTGACGTTTATGTGACCCCCAAAAATGCCTTTAGGCTTGACGCTGGGATCCCATAATATTTTAGCATGGTTCACGGTTTGAAACATTTTTGTCTCCCATTGTTTCTTTTTAGCAGTGGTGCCACATGGTAGCAAGATGTTAGCTGGTTGTTTATAGTTAGTGTTACCTTGAGCTGTGTCTGTTACATGACCATGATCCACTTGAGGAGTGGGAGAAACAGCTGATGTTTCCGTGGCGAGGTGCGCCGCACAGTCCTCTGCCACATCCAGGCTCCGGTCCGCCGAGCCTCCCCAACCACACAAGCTCCGGGCCGGGGTATTCCTCTCATCGCTCCACTGGCCAGCGCCACCACGCCCTGCCGAGGAGCCACCAGATCCTTGCCGGCCACACCCAAGCAAATCTCCGCTATTCTCCTCCCGCAGCTCCGGTTCGCTCCTCCCGTAACTTTGCCGGCCGGGTAGCACCAGCGCCGCTTCATCTCCCAGACAAAACACCAGCTCCACACCGGACACACCTGGGGTGTTCCGGCTCGCAGGCGAGGCCCCATCCCTGTTACCAGCCACCAAATCCGCCAGCGCGTCCACAACACTCGACGCCTCAGGTGTAACTACGGGACTGCGGTTTGGCGTTTGATTTGTGAATCCAGGTCCAGGGTTTAGGTGAATGCAGGGACGTGCACAGGAATTTTGAGGGGCAGCTGCTCTGACATGAAGAAAGGGGAACCGCACCACCCGCCGAAATTGAATGAACTATAATAAAAGGTATTCATTTCATTTTCCCTGCAATTCTGGCGTTTCTCAATAGATGGCGCACTCTAAATACACTGATACATATAGCAAAATTATCCACATAGGCCCGTAGCCCGGTGCCCAGGAGTTGACGTGGATGTAGAACTATATGTCGAACACGTCTTCACTCATGGGCCGAAAACGTTCCCATAAAGCACTGGGCCAAGTATATATCTAGTGTACATACACAGCACCTCCTCTTGTACGGCGCGCGCCGCATCTCCTCTTCTAATGCGTGGACACCGTGCGTGGATCGTGTCTTGTCGCGTTCGCTGTGTGGACCGCGCTTCCTCCTGTGCACCTCTAAACCAGAACTAACACCAGGACTAAGGCAGGTCTAAACCAGGACTAAGGCAGGTCTAAACCAGGTCTAAAGCAGGTCTAAACCGGATCTAAAACCAGGACTAAACAAGCATTAAATCAGGACTAAAACCAGGTCTAAACCAGGTCTAAAAACTAAACAAGAAATTGCAGGAGGTGGTTGCTACATTCATTTAGGTTTAAAAATCATGACAATATCAAGTAATCCAATGTATTCAGATTACGTTACTCATTTAAGTAATTTAATGGATTACGTTACAAACTACATTTTGGGGTATGTAATCTATACAGTTTAAAGTAACCTTCCCAACACTGTCAACAGAATTATCAAATGTGTCACAATGAAATGGAATTCAAAACTTCTGAAACGGAAAATCCATCCATCTTCTCCCGCTTAATCCAGTTGGGTCACGGGGGGCAGTTTGCTGCCCCAATCCTCATAGAACCTGATCCCCCCATGAACCCCTCTGTGGGTGGTGAGCCCACAGGAGGGTGGACGTCATGATCCTTGATGTTAGTTCACAGGGGTGCTGCATGTTTTGGGTTGATGGGGGAAACCGGAGTGCCTGGAGAAAACCCATCCAGACACGGGGAGAACATGCAAACTCCACACAGAGAGGCCCGGGTGACCCGGGGATGGGACCCGCAACCTTCTTGCTGTGAGGCCTGAGTGTTGCCACTCTGAAACGGAAAATCATTGGCCCTAAATATGGTGCACAAGTTGAATTGAGACATTTGAATCTGCCACATGTAAATCCAGAACACGTCCATCCATCTGCTCCTGGTCCGGCCCTTCCATCAACCTTCTTAGAACCTTTGTGGCCCTCGAGCCAAAAAGTTTGCCCACCCCTGCGGTAGAAGTTGAAAAAACTTAACTTTTGGCGTTGGCCGCGCCGCGGACCGGGGCTCGCTCATAGAACTATAATAAAATCTTATTATACATCCATGGGCTCGCTCCGCGGGGCCGGGGCTCTCCGCGGGGCTTGTGGGTAATCTCTTTTTACTTTGCGCAGGCTCAGGTGCTGGTCGCGTGCAGCTCTGTGGCTCTGTAAACAGAACTGAGCTCCTCCCTCCAGACTCCAACCAAAGCAACCCCCCTCTGCACGTCCCTGCCCCAATTATTCTGTAAATTCGGAAATATTGCCAGATCATCCTGTGTAGGGCTGCTGGTGAAACGTCAGTCAAGATTTGTTGAAAATATGCCTGATAATACACGGCAGCGTAAGTTAAAAGACTTGGAACTTGATGCAGGAAACGCTTAGATTGACGCATAGTGAAACAGTCTGACCTCGCAGTATTCGTTCGCCCGACGGTAGGGGGGTACTTATTTTATTTAACCAATCGTTACTATCTGGTCATGTGCGCATGGCGTATGCAGTCTGCACAGCTTTGCTGATTGGCCGGTGCACTGACTACAACTTCCGGGGTTCTTGCAAACCACCTGACCATAGAACTATAAAACCTTAAACTTGTCTTTTTTTACAATATGTTCACCATAATATTCATAAAGTTAATATATATTTTTCTGTATGTGACAAATGTGTTGTTATGTAATTCTTTTATGTGGCAGTAGGTGGCAATATCCCTGCATATTTAGTCTTGTGTGTGGCAAGTCCATTGCGCTAGTAAGAGACTAATATGAGACTGTTCATGCACATTTATTAAAATATAAACCAATTGTACACATCAATACTGTAATTCAAATATAAGCAGTTTTTAGTCTTCTGATCGGCAAATGTTGAGCAGGGCAGTGAGGAGGTCCCCTTTAAAGTGTTTCTGTTTAAAAACAAAGAAAAGTTGTCATCATTTTGTATTTCTATAGTCATAGTCTGTTTTATTGTTAGCTTTCATCTTAACAAGGTTTCTATTTACTCTTTGTTTAATGTAGCACCATAACGACAAAGCAAGTTCCCAGTTTGTGAATTCTGTTATTGACAATGGCAATAAAACATATTCTGATAACTCCATTTGCATTGGATTTTAAGTCAGATGCCCTTCCTCGTTGCATTAACCAACAATGAATGTAACTGTATACCTACTAGGAAAAGTATAGGGGGGTTACTTCAAAATAGTATTTCTACACTGCAAATTTCTCTGATCTCGCCAAGATTTTAAAACTTATATCAGGTTATTCATCTTGTTTTCAGATTTATTATCTACTTACTAGACCAGAGACTGCTTCATTCGTATTTCTACCTGTAGTGTGGAGTAGAGGGAGTTCCCGGTGAGTTTGAAGAAAGCCGCTCTGATGCACAGCAGGTCTTCTTCACAGTGAGACACCATCGCCCTCTGAGTCTGAGGGATCTGAGGAGAAACACACACGTTCACAAAAAAAAGCTTCAAGGTCCTATTTTCCTGAAGACTACAGCTCTAGAGGTAGGACTGCAGATGGCGCTGTTGTCCTACTGACACAAGTAAAAAGCTGGTGCCTCTGGGTAACGCCACAAAAATATGTCGGGTATGAAAACGGACATTATTTTACACATTATTTGGACTTTTCAAACTACATCTGGACCCCCTGTAGTCTTGGTAGTACATACTGAACTAGGAATCTGCTTTTTGTCACAGGGTCCATGTTGTAAAGCAAGTTACAGGTCAGATCTGTGCTGTGGCGACCCTGCTCAAGGTAAGAACGCATGTCTGTCGAACAAATGCAAGATTTATAAATTAAAAGCAAAAACTTATAGGCAAAGCAATACAATTTCCATGGAGAATGATAATGATGATAATGATAAAACATTTTACAGTTTGATAATCAGGAAGTGTGTTAGCATGCTAGTTGTTTTTAGCTTTACTGTCGCTCCAAAACTTCATCTCTGAAAGTGCTTAATTCTGTTTTTCACTTTTTTAAGACGGGTACAGTGCCTTTAAAGGTGCATTGTGTGACTTTTCTGGTGGAGGGTCCGTCACCTGCTTGTTTCCATGGAGATGTCACTGCTCTGCCTGGAATGTTCCACAGTATGATGTTTTAAACAGCTCTACTTTACATGTATTCAATTGCAGGTGGTTTTATAGCTCAAAAATACCTGGTTTCCGTGGTGATAGAAAAGACTTCAGTGGTAACTGGGCTCTTACCTTCATAGCGCTGAGTCTTTTGGCGAGGTAGAGGTCTGGGTTCTGAATGCATTGCACTGGAACAGAAAACACAATCACATTTGAGACTTTAGTCCTTATATAAAACTGTCTTTCCTCTATATTCACCATAATCTCATGAGTCTCTTCTCTCACCCAGTACTTTGAGCCCCAGTCTGAGGTCTCCACTGAACCGTTTCTCCAAAGCCTCATCCAGGAACAGGCCGGTCTGAAACTCCACCTCGTCCAGCACTGAAGGAAACAGAAAAACACATTTATTATGAAGTTTATCACTGTTTCATATCTGTAATAGTAGATAATAACATTAGACCATTACATTAGACATTACTCTTTACCCAGATGCTCCTCCTCCCTCACCTGGCTTGATGACCCTTACCCTATCCTGGATGGGCCTACCTAGAAGACTGTGGGTACAACTCCCGGGCTGCTTAGGGCCTGTGTTTTGTGTTTCCCTTGTGTCTGTTTAAGTTTTCTGTGGGTGCTTTGGTTTTTCCAACCACTAAAATCAGGTACAACAGACTCCTTCTCTGGGGCCAGGGCTGAAAATCAGGTTCCTAATCTCAATGGCTCAGTTAAATCAGGAATAAGCCCTTGAATAAATGTAAACTGAATTTAACACGTGTGACCATGTTGAGGTTTAAAAATGTAAAAAAAAAAATGTATACGGTACATAATATTTGGGTGTAAACTCAGGGTACCCTTGTGAGGTGATCTATCTAATCTAGAAACAGAGATGGTTGCCATAGAAACAGAGGTTATACCCTTTTGGAGGTGCTCGGGGTCTCTGGAGGTCAGGATGTCGATCCATGGAGCCGCCTCACACTTATTTCCGTTCAGAGTGTCCACCAGAGTCTGAGGGACAAGGAGGGTCAGGAGGACTTTGGACTGATTCTCAAGCCTTTTAGACTTAAAGCAGGTCTGCACCCGGACTAGACCAGGTCTATATTTGTACAGGAAACATTAGATCTCTGTAATTATCTTTAAGAGGACTCATACCTCCACGTCCCTGTAAACCAGTCCGGTCACATCACTTTTCTGTGCAGAGGAAACACAGTCAGACATTTAAACAAACTGTATTCAGTCTGTAGTATACTAGTCCATCTCAAAACTATTAGAATATCAATTAGAATATGGATTAGTACTTCAATTCTATTTAAAAATCTGCATTACATTTAATAAGGCCACGACCAGTTTGGCAAAGTCTCCACTGGTCTCTCCTTTCAGCTCCTTCTCCAGCTCCTTCTTGTACACTGCAAACAAACACAGCAACACTGAATATATAGACAGTCTTCCTCTCCATAGATAAAAAAAAAATGCTTTGCCTAGAATTTAATGCCATACTGTGGAACATTCCAGGAAACATAAATAAATGAAATGCTTTTTGCTGTAACTGACTTTCTTTGTAGATTTCGCTGATTTCTTTGAGCTGAGGGCCAGTCAAGGTGCAGAGGACTTCCAGTAGACTTTCCTCATCTGTGCCCACTCCCTGCAAACAAACACTGTTACAGCAGACGCCAGGATTTCCCACTTTATCCCACTACATTATATGTTAAAAATGTGCTTCATTTACTTCATTTAGAGGGAGAAACATGTAAACTTTACACAAAAAGTAAGAATGTTCTCCAGGAGTTGAACCTAGAACCTCGTTGCGGTGAGGCGTAAGTGCTTGCCACTCACCGCCATGGCCATCTGCAGCCTGTAGGCCTCGTAGTGCAGAGGAGGCATCAGCAGCTCCAACAGCAGAGTCTCCACGTCTCCAGACAGAGCCTTCTTCATCGCCGAGCTCAGGTCCTGATGTACACAGAGAGATAATATATACATGGAGAAGAGAGAGACAGAGACAGAGAGAAGAGAGAGACAAAGAGAAAGACAGACTAATCATAATTATAGTGGGAGAAGAGAGAGACAAAGAGAGACCAGTCATACTAATACTGGGAGGGGAGAAGAGAGAGACAGAGACAAGAGAGAGACAAAGAGAGAGAGAGAGACCAGTCATAATAATAAGGGAGAAGAGAGAGAGACAGAGAGAAGATGGAGACAGAGAGAAGAGAGGGACAAAGAGAGAGAGAATACTCATAATAATACAAGGAGAAGAGAGAAAGACCAGTCATAATAATACTGGGAGAAGAGACAGAGAAGAGAGAGACAAAGAGAGAGACCAGTTATAATAATACAGGGAGAAGAGAGAGAGAGAAGATAGAAACAGAGAGAAGAGAGGGACAAAGAGAGAGGGACCACTCATAATAATACAGGGAGAAGAGAGAGAGTGAGAAAGAGAGAGAGACCAGTCATAATAATACAGGGAGAAATAATAATACAGGGAGAAAGAGATAGAGAGAGAGTGATCAGTCATATCAGTCAGAGAAGAGAGAGATAGACAGAGAGGTACACAGAGAGAGAAGAGAGGTAGACAGTTAAGAGAGGGAGACAGAGAGAGAGAAAAGGGAGACAGAGAGAGAAAGAAGAGAGACAGACAGAGAGAGAGAGAGAAGAGAGGGAGACAGAAAGAGAGACAGACAGAGAGAGAAGATAGGGAGAGAGAGAAGAGAAGGAGATAGAGAGAGAGAAAATAGAGAGAGAGAAGAGAAGGAAAGAGAGAAGAGAGGGAGACAGAGAGAGAACAGAGACGGAGAGAGAAAAGAGAGAGAGAAGAGACGGAAACAGAAACAGACAGACAGAGAGAGAGAAAAGAGGGAGACAGAGAGAGACAGAGAGAGAGAAGAGAGGGAGAGGAGAGAGAGATGAGAGGGAGACAGAAAGGGAGAGAAGAGTGGGAGACAGAGAAAGAGAGAACAGAGAGAGAGAGAAAAAAAAGAGAAACAGAGAGAAGAGATGGAGAGAGAGAGAAGAGAGAGACAGAGAGAGAAGAGAGGGAGAAGAGAGAGAGAGACGAGAGGGAGACAGAAAGAGAGACAGAGAGAGAAGAGTGAGAGAAGAGAGAGACAGAGAGAAAAAAGAGAAACAGAGAGAAGAGATGGAGAGAGTGAGAGAGAAGAGAGAGAGACAGAGAGGCAAAGAGACATGTCTAAGCGCTCACTGTTTACAGCCATGACCTTAACCAAAAGTTCAAACTTATGCAACAATTTTGAGGTCAGGTATTTGCCTCATAAAGTGGTTTGTTTGCTTATTAATGTGTAATTTAATGTGTTGTAATTCTCTTTGCAAAGGCCTTAAAGCTCTGTTTACGAGCTAATGGAAATATGTTGAGATGAAAAATACATAGACACTTGACTTCAATCTCAAATAAACATCTTGACTTGGCTCAAAATCTAAAGTTTGTTCTTTAAACATATGACCCCATATCTAAACAAAGGTGTGGCGTTTAAAACCAGTTTCAAATATATTTACTCAGCAAATACTCTGAGCTACACTATCATCATTAAGAGGTATGTTATAATACACCCAATCTACAAAGAGCATCATCATTCAAGGTACCTTTTGTGTGAGTTCCTCAAAAGTCTTGACCAGGACTTGTCTCTGAGCGTTGTTTCGATTGGTTAAGATCCTCACAACGGTGGCACAATCTAAAAGAATTAAAACAATAATATAAATACTATTATTAAACAAAAATATGGGTGCTAATGTACGTAATTATTTTGTTCATTGTAAACCACAATATTGCAATCCAGCTGTATTTCTACTGCACTTTAAAGCAGACTTTTTCTCCAAAATGGACTTGTCAAAGCTTTTAGCAATGCTATAGTTGTTTCCCTTCACCAATGACACTCTCAGGGTTACATCTGGAGTGATTTGTGCATGTTTGAGTCTTTTTTTAATCACTTATTTTCAAGATGCTATATAGGCTCTATACACGCTTACGTCACAAACCAGGAAGTCGTTTGGAAACATGCAATGACAACTTCCGGTGTAGTTCCCGACACTGGGCTCGCCGACCAACTGTGACCAAACCCACTGAAGTAAATGTGATCGTTGGTAAATGCTTAATTGTAGTTAGTACTTGTAATGATTTATAAAACCTCATATGGAATTTTGTTTTATTGCCGTCTCAATTTTAACCCTCCGTCATTGTCATCCCGGCCCCGTTTACACGTACACGGATATTTTTAAAAACAAATATTTCCCTTGCTTCGTTCCAAAATAACATCGTGCACACAGCATTGTTTTCAAAAAAGTTTTCGTTTACATGAACCTGCATAAATACGCTGTCAAGTGATGACGGTCATCTCACCCTCGATGTGAGGACGCAGCAAGTCAGAGAGTAACAGCAGTGATGACCGCCACATCCTAATATTTTCACGCCACTCCTCCGGGACGACCACCTGGGTGGGTCTCACCCAGGTCAGACCCAAAAACGGCGACGTTGGTGGTGACGGTGACTGGGTCTTTAGTCGTAAGGAGAAGAGGGAAAATTGCTGAGCTCCGAGCCTCATTCATCTCTCTTCATCAATATGATCCATCAGCTGTGCAAATGCAAACACATGACAAGTGTTTGCACCAGAAGTAAAGCAACTGCTGCTCTGAATGCTTCGTGATCATCACCATAGAAAAACCTTAACACTGGTCGCACACACTAAAACGCTGTTTATGTTTTTAGAAAGATTCATTTTCAGAGGTGAATTCTCCCTTTGTGTGTAAAAGATGGGTACAAACGAAGAGAAATCTCTCCGTTTTTAAAAATATCCATGTACCTGTAAACGGGGCCTGAATGTCCTACGTCAGGATTCATTGGGAGCCACAGTTTTCTAACACATTTTTACGCTTTAGGTGAATATTGATCACCACTATACTAAACAAACATCTGTATTGATACCCACCCTTTCTCTCCAGAGCTGTCTGCAGCTCCATCACGTCTCTGTCTGGGTGGAAGTTGGAGTGTGGTCGAACTGTTCCCAGAGTCCCCCAATACATCTCCTGAGAAAACAATATACACTTTTCATATAGACACACTTTCACATTCTATAAATGTGGCTTTCAGAGTACCACCACATCGAAAACTAGCCGCTAGCAAAACCAAGCAAGTGATTGTAAATGAGCGGGTACTTGGACGTGTTTGAATAGTTTCTTAACCTCCCCGGACTGTTAATGTAAACCACTAAACTAAACCAGATCTGAAAGAGGACTGGAAGATGGCATACCTGATTTTCAAACCATGAAAGTGAAAATAGGTTTAAAAAATAAACGAACACTAGTATCTTTGGAATCAGCTCACATGCCTCTGTCCTAAATGGCCCATATTACACTAGTTGTTAGTAGTTTGAGTTGTGATGTGTTTCGTTTTATTTCCACACGTTTAAACACACAAAACCTGCATATTTAGGCTTTTAAACATCATCATTTGGATCATTTTGAGTTTTGGAGATGTAGTCAGACTTATAATGCAGGGAAACATGTGTGAATGAAGCAAAACACAACTCCGGGTATGTTTTTGAGGCAGTAACAACATTCCCACATGACTTAAAGCTCACAAGAGTCCACTTTGTGAGATATAGGACGTTTAAGTTTGCGATATATTAAATGATTCTTTTCCACCATAGAATTCTGACCTGTCCTTCTATGCACAGTTGAAACTAAAGGAATTCAGCAATTTTGTGAAGTTATGAATGCGTTCGACTGAATAAAGGGAAGGTGTCCTTATTAGACCTGTATCTTTGGGCTTGAAAGGTACTGAGGGTTTAAGGGCTCGGTGGAGTTGTGAAATGGTGACTAAAGAACTGGTTTTGGTCTGAGCATAGTGAGGTGAGATGGAGATTAGATTTGGGACTGTAGTGTGAGGACAGGTAAATCTACTACAGACGAAAGATTTCACCATCAGTGCATCAGTGCAAGAATGTGGAGAATGAAGTAGAAGAGGAGCAGAGAGGAGTAGAAGAGGAGCAGAGAGGAGCTACTATCTCTTAAGGTCAGTAACAGCATCATATGTGACCAATATGTGCAAGAATGTGATGAATGACAAATATTCACTCATTCTTTCTGACAGATGAGTGCACAGAGGAGAGAGGAGTGGAAGAGGAGCAAAGAGGAGCAGAGAGGAGGCGAGAGAAGAGGAGGAGCTACTGTCTCTTATGGTCAGTAATAGCATCATATGTGATGTCAAAGCCTGATCTCGTCAGATCTCAGAGGATGAACAGGGAAACCATTGGGAAAATCAGGTGGCACAGTGGGGCAGCAGTGGCAAAAACTGCTGTTGTGTCAATGGGCAAGACACTTCACCCACATTGTCTAATATGGATGTGCTGAATGGGCCCGATAGTGCAGATAGGCAGCCTCTCTTCTATCAATCTGCTCCACCGAGTGTGGCGTGGATGAATAATGCACAATAGCGATTGATAATTTGATCCTCTGTAAAAGTGCAGTGTCCTTGGGCAAGACACTCTTGCTATAGTGATACGGATCAATCAGTCAATCAATCAATCAAACTTTATTTATAGAACGCTTTTCATACAAAAAGGCAACACAAAGCGCTTTGCAGTGATTAAAAAAAGAACAATCCCACATTTCCCACATTTTCCCTCCACCCTCCACCCCCCACAATGCTAAACTAAATAAGTGATTCTAACTGTGACATAACTCTCTTTATTTACTACTGCTTACTATTTCAACCAAAGGAAAAGAAAAACTCTTTTCTTTATTATTTGTCTCTAAAACCAAAATGAAAAAACAGATAATGATTTGTTTTTTCATTTTTGATTCATATATACGATTCATATATTTGGTCTATGGACTGTCAGTGTGAAAAATTTAATTTATAAGTCGCACCTGAGTATAAGTCGCAGGAACCACCCAAACCATGAAAAAGTGTGACTTATAGTCTGATATACGGTAATCAGTGTCCATCTTTCTGACAGTATTTCAAATGTTTAGCTAAAAATTCCCACCACAATAGTCCGAATTGTCCAAATAAATGAATATATTTGCACAGGTCTAAACTTAACATAAATGAACGTCTGGAGTTTAATAGAGCAGTATTTGTCTAAGGTGGGCCCCTCCCCTCAGCCTCAGGGAGCGGCTCAGACTCAGATACTGCATACAGTCTGATAAGAGCTGAGAAATACATGAATGAAGTACGGGTATTTAAATGACAGGGAGTGTGATGGATAGTACTCACTGATCTGAAGTAGTCCGGGTCCATGGCTCTGGGTTTCTTCCACCTAAACCAGGACACATTTAAACATGAGTCTATTCAATGTCAATATAAGTTTCTAGGTCTTATTTTTAACAAGGTATCGAAAGAACAGCCAAGAATGTGTCAATTTGATCGTTTTTTAATGTAAAAGTCGATATATTTCCAACTACCAGCCCCAACTCCTATGAAATACCAATAATTTATTTAAACCTACTTCCATTACTACTACTATAGTAACATTTTACCATAGCAACTGTTATTACCAACAAATATTATCATTTCACATTTGTTTATTAGCAATAACCTCTTGAGATGCATCATCTCCTTTTTGGAAGAGGTCCAATTACTCTTACTACTTACTACTATGACTAGTACTACTACAGCAGTGATATTTTACTACTTATCCATAGATACTGTTACATCAATCCTTGTATTAGTACTATTACTAAAACTACTACTACTAAAAACTATTACTCCACAGCAGAAATTGTTTATACTATGCATATATACTGTTATCATGACTACTACTACTACTACTACTACTACTACTACTACTACTATTACTACTACTACTACTACTACTACTACTACTACTACTACTACTACTACTACTATGACCACTACTACTACTACTGCGATTACTACTAATACAGTCCACTTTTTTCACAACTTTTTATCCTGGAAGAAAGTTATATTCTTCTTAAAAAGTATTTAAAAGTACACAGATATGTGTTAGAACATAAATACTTTAAATCACTACATTTAACACATTTGTACACAAAATAGAGCTGTTTTCCTACCTGTGTTGTCAGTTGAGCTGCAGAGGTTGACCGTCCAGTGAAGTTTGCACAATCCTCTAATCTCCTCACTATCTAAGCCCCACCCACACCTGCATGGCCCTCACCTGTCAATCACCCCATCAGCCAATCGGAGCGCTGCAGGATCGCCCCTATGTCCTTTCATTTCCCCATAACATTTAAAATACAGTTTCTTGCACGATTGGAATGTTGGCAGTCTGGTTTAGACAAGGAATTTGGTAATAAACTCGTCTTGTTACAGTGTTTAAATAAAACAGACTTGCGGTATTTTATTGTAGTAGTCGTGAGGAGTGGTTAAATGGTTTTACAAGCTAGATAAACACTAGTGAACAAAGCAGATAAGATGTAAGTGCGTTGAAGATGTATTTTCAGAGTTTTAGGTTGAAATCGCAGGATGGAAGTGAGCGGAGAGGCGGGTCACACAAAACCTTAGGAACGGAACAATAGAAAAGATAATGATCCGAAACTGGAGCCGAACAAACAGGGAGAAAACAGGGCACTGGTGTTATACCTGAAACTGAAATGTGCACCTGTCGCCATGGAGATCTTACTGCTTTGCCTGGAATGTTCCATGATATGAGATTAAAAGTGACTGCGGGTCTGTCACCTTTTTGTTCTACCTACCTTACATAATTTATTCAGTTACAGGTGGTTTTATTGCTCAAAAATGTCTAGAAAAACGGCATCCTGACTGTGAGCGGGGTCACCTCTCCACAGATCTGACCTGTGTCTTGGCCTTGTTTGGTTTCAGTGTGTTCGCAGTGTGGCTGTAAAACTTTCACGCATTAAAGAAAGGTTTAAAGCCACGTTATTGGACGAATTATTGCATTTTTAGTTTGTCTACAGCTCCAAACCGCAAAATGTTCCGCCTCTGTTCCACCTTGTGATGTCATGAAGTGATAGTTTTCAAGTTAACAGCTTTACTTTTTACCTCTAGTTCAGTAGAAGATGGGCAATTCCAAAGCTGAAATCATCCAGTTGATTTTGGTGAAGGTGTATGGAGTTTAAGAACGCAGTGGAGCACTTACTGTATTCCCACATGACATCACAATGTGGAACAGAGTGTTTTCTGTTCATCAACAACAATTTCAGTGCTTCAAAATACCTTGTAAACATCTTGTTCCCTGGTTTACAGATCTGACCTGTAACATGAACTGCTACCACAACTACTAAGTACTACTATTACTACTACTGGTTAGTACTTGGGTGAGAGACCGCTGGGAATTCCAGGTGCCACAGGGGGGCGCCAGTGGCAAAAAACTATTGTTGTGTCCTTAGGCAAGACACTTCACACACATTGCCTAGTATAAAAGAGAGATTAGTAATCTCAATGGGATTTTCCTGATTAAATAAAGGTTAAATAAAAAAAAATCTACTACTACTACTACTACTACTACTACTACTACTACTACTACTACTACTACTACTTATCACTTACCGTAATTCACAACATTCTATCACTGAAGAAAGTTTTTCCTCCAAAGCTTTTAAAAGTACATAGATATACTGTACGTTAGAATATAAGTACTTTTCATCAGATAAACATTCTTACTGTTGTTCTAGTTCACAGATCTGACCTGTAACTGTCGCCTACTCATCTCCGTGGAGATAAGTTCAATGGCATACTCTGGAACATTCCAGGCATAGCAATAACATCTCCATGGAGACAAGCAGATTGAGAGATAAGGTTGTGTCAGTCATGTAAATGCTCCTCCTCCTTTCATAATGTGTAAACTGTACAATATTGTGTTTTTGTATATAAAATAGTAACCAAAATAATATACAGTAGTGTGGAGGTAAAGATAACATTATTTTCTAGTTCCTGTGTCTAAATCAAACTTGTACAAACTTGATTCTATGTGACAAGTGAAGCTGTGGTGAGGAGGAAATATGAGATGTGTTTTTACAACAAACAAAACAGAACTCAAGCTGCTCTGTCTGCGCCAATATTTTAGTGTTAACAGAAATACAGAAGGAGCAAAGAGGAGTCCCGGATTTTTCCATGAATTTAAGCAAAATGTGTCGTGCCCCAGTACAGATTTATTGCATAAGCAGCTCTTGAGGTCATTGCTTATTTTGATACAATCATAAACAATAAACTTCTGTGCCTTCTTTATCATTATTATCAGTTTGTACGACCGTAATGCAGTACAAAACCAAAAAAGCGAAAGAAATTGAGTTAAAATTATGTTTAGTATGCATTTATTTTGCTGTATGTAAATATTTGTATACAAGTTTCGTCATCAATGTACAGAAGCAACCACATCATTTTTGAATTTTTGAAACTATGTCCTGAACGGGGGTGGGTTAATATAAGTTTAATATAATTTTTTCTTCTTCCCGCTCCTTTTCGAGAAATGTGTTTTCTGTTGTTTACAATGTGTATGTATGTGTATGATTATTGTTTCTTTTTTGGCACAAACTCGGAAAAAAAAATGAATTAAAAAAAAAATCTGTAGTTCTGTATAATATTACACACATTAGTAACAGGAAGTGCGCTTTTAGCGTGCTAGTTGTTGCTTACTTTACTCCACTTGGTCTCTGGAAATTGTGAAAAGTGCTTATAAACTCATTGTGGTGAATAGTTGCTCTGAATGCATAAGGTAAGTGAGGATTAACTTTGGACCACTGTAAACTGTTCTAAACTAGTTCTGTTTTTCACGTTTTTTGAGACCATAAAAGTACAGAGCATTTTAAGTGCATATGATGGCATTTTTTCTTATATTTACTCTTTACTTTTGGTCAGTATTATAGCTTTACATCAGTTAAGTGTAAGTTTGTGAAGAAAAGTTGAAAAATGAAACCTGAAAAATACAAGTAGTAGCGCAAAGTTCTAACTAATTCTAACTGTACGCACTGCTGTGTCTCTCTGGCTTTATTTTTTTACCTAAATCTGATCTTTATTTCAACACAATCTGACAACAGATTTAGCTGGAATTACAACAGATAAATTGATTTGTGCTGTTAAACAAGTCTCTCTCAAATAACATTACAGTTACAGCATCAGCCGACAGTTTTTCAGTTAGTCACTCAGGTTTTTGTTGAAAATCAAACTCCTAAACTGATCACAGGCTCCTGAAAATGTGCCGTTTTAATCCATTTTGTATTTTTCATATCTTAAAACACATACTTAAAACATAATTCCATCCAAAACGCAGGAAAACTTTATTAGCAATAATCACAATTTCCAGATTTTAAATATTTACTTCACAAAATAGTGTTGTTGAGTATTTTTAGACGAAGTGAAACGGGACACAAACACATTTTATTGAACTTTATTTTTTATTCATAATTTGAAAACCTCTCCCTTCATATACATTTCAAATACATCTCCGTATAAAATATATTAACATTATAAAGTCGGTACAGCAACACTTGAGTAACATGTTTTTTTTGGATACACTTAAAGCCCATTCAAATATTTGGCCAAGTTTTTCGCCGTTTTCCCTCCACAAAATCCTGTCCTGAAGGCTCGGATCTCGGCTCTCTCCTTTGTAAACAGAATAAGCGTCAACTACAAGTGCGTCCATCGTTTTGCATCTGCCCAGAGCCAAACTATGGAGGATACAAGTCTCAATACAGTAAAGGTGCACTGCGGAACTTTTCTGGTGGGTTTTGGAGTGTACGCGCCGCCTGCTGATCTCCGTGGAGACGTTATTGCTACGCCCGAGATGTCGCAAGGTATGGATTTAAACGTGTATCTCCATGGGGACGAGGAGGTCACGAAAGCGGGCCGTGATAGAGGTCGGATCTGCGGAAAGGCGAGCCCGATTAAAACAAATGAGAGATTTTTTTTTTCGAGATTTTTTCCCGCGTAAATGAAAAAAGAGCATGTTTTAAAGCCATACTCTGGCATATCTCATTCAACGCAGTACCGTCGCCTTAAATAAAAATAGGCGTCCCATCAGAAAAGTTGCGCAGTGAAGCTTTAACGCACAATTTTTAAAATACAAGACAATTTTTCTGCAATTTTCACGTACAGATAAAGGCACTCAGAGAAAAATACACAACAACAACTTCATAAAATTACAGTTATAGCGATATTTAAAATACAAAGTCTTCCTGATGCGTGTGTTTTAGAATAGTGTCGGATCGCAGCTAAAACGGGCCTAAAACTGAAGGCACACGGGTACAGTAGAGGAGGAAGTGGCAACGGATTCCCTGAAAACATGTCGTATTTATACAGACATTTATACATCAACAGTATTTTTATAGAGTTGTATTTATAGATTTATTCAGAGTTGATTTGCAAAAGCAGACAACACACAGAACCCACCTCCTCGTTCAGTATTTTCCTCAAGTTCACTACTTTTACTGACATATGGAAAGACTTGGAATATATGAGGCAAGATATATGGAATTATAGAGCAAAAAAACGTCAAATAAGTCAACTAAATCCTCAAAATATCCACCCTCTGCTTTGTCCCAACCCTCGGGCCTTGTCTCGATGAGTTGCATCAAAGCAAAAGGTGAAAATTTGAAATCTACAACACATTTTGAGTTATTCTGAGTTCACATTTTGTTAGCGACATTCCGTATGCGTTCATTCGTAGTTCCGATGCCTTCAGTGAGGCTCTACGGTGTAAATAATCACAGGTAAAGAAACATAAATGAGAAAGCGTGTCCAAACTTTTGACTCCTCGTGTCTATATTTGGGGCTGCGACTCATTCCGTTTTAGTAGTCGACTAGTCCAGTGATGGATTACGTTGCACGCTGAGACTTTTAAAATACCTTATCAACCAAATAAATGTTAAAATACGCAGCGTGTCGGCTTATAAATAGAGAATATTTACGAATAAAGTGTATTTTTTATACTTTGCAGCTCGTGTCATCATCATTTATTGGGGGTGTGAAGCAAACTTGTTTAAATCCATTTTGTATTTTTTTCCATTTTCAGATAATCTATGTGCGTTTTGTGTCACCATGGTAACTGCTGAATGTTTCGCTGCAGATGCTGTACAGCGTCATTGCAAAGTATCAATTGATAAAAATGTGAAATCGTTCGGCATTTTTTGGACACTTAAGAGTTTGTAGAGTCCAGATAATGATTACGAAGTTCAAAATATGACAGATTTGTATTTATTTGTTTGTAGTCGACTAGTCGTGGTTAGTTGATTAAATCACTGCAGCCCTAATATTTTTTAAATCCAATCGTAAAACACAAATGTAACGGCTTAAAGTCCATTTGAGATTCGAAGAGAGTGCTATGCAAGGAGTAAATAATGAATCTCATGTTGTACTTTGAACGCCACATCTGTATTTGCAAAACTCCATACATAAACTCCATACATGTACATATTACGTTCATATTCCGCAGTTTAAGGCGTATGTGTGATGTCGTAAAGGCAGAACTAGAGCATCTCAATCTCCCACTGCTGACTGGGCCGCTCCTCGTCCTCGGGCATGATCACCACGTGGTCTTTGTCATACGTTTTACCTCCTGCAGGACAGAAAATAGGGGATGTTAGAGGAAATCGTGACTAGTGAAGGATGGAATAGACTCAATATTGATTCTGATACCACAATGTGATTTTCAACTTTAAATCATAGCACTTTCTTTTCTATTCCCATGTGGTCTTATATCTGTGTAATCCCTCAGTGTTCCTGGTAAATTTCATAGTGGTCCATGAGCGCTTGGATACTAGTTTTAACGCTTATTATTGCCCTATTTTTCGGCCTATAAGTCGCTCCAGAGTATAAGTAGCACCAGTCAAGAAATGCATAATGAAAAAGAAATAAAACATATATAAGTCACACCGGACTATAAGCAGGGCTCTACACTAACTTTTTTTTTCAGGAGCACATGTGCCCCTAAGTTAAAAATTTTAGGAGCACAGAAAAAAAAATGGGGGCACAAATAGGTTTTTGTTTGAACGATTATTACAGTGCAGAACTTGCGCACACCAACCCCAACCCTGAATAAATTTAATACAAAAAAACAAAAGAATTATGACTGTACTTTTCCTGCATGATCGCAATGTTTTTATAAATATATCTTCATTTTATGTGATTAATATTTAGACTTAAAATAAGCCAAACAAACTACTGCACTGAAACACTCTGTGACCCTTTTTGGACCCTCACCCACAGTTTGAGAACCTCTTCTTTAAGAGAACTTCCACTGGCACTTTACGCAAAACTGCTTCAAAGTGTAAAAAGTGGGTAGGATTTTTAAACCTGTATTTTCAAATTCCTAACTGGAGTTACATTCTCTTACTGGTTTTACAGTGGTTATTAGCCTCTGCACATTTACCAAACAAAACGCACATTGTAACAAACAGATTTATTTGGAAAACTTCAGCCCACATGCCGCCTGCTCTGTGCTGTAGCTCTGCTCTGTGCGGACACGGACATAAAATTAGTATTGGCGTATTTGACGTGAGGCGGATGGACAGGTGAGATGTTTAACCTGCCCTGTGATGCAGGCTGAGTGTGGCGCTGTGGACAAGCCGCGCACTGGCGGTGCCGCGCAGTGTCCGTGAGCTCCAGCGCACAGGTCCCGCACACCGGTACAAGTTTATTGCCCGCAGTAGCGGCCGTAATGATATATGACCGCACTCAGTATTCAGACCCCGAGTCCGTGACGAGACCGAGTCCAAATGCGCTCGAGTCCGAGACAAGACTAAGAAAAAACTCTCGCTTTATTGGGGGAGGAAGTCCAGCGGCACGGGGTGTCTGTGAGTGGTGGGACAGGTGTGGGTCCTGCTGCGGGGCGCGCTCCTTGTTTAAGGGGGCGTGGGTGTGTTTTTAAGATGAGTTTGTTCTATCAGTGATATCGCCGCACACGCGGAGCTCGTATGCTGGGGTTGTGCGCGGTCGGAGGTGTCGGGCTCGGTTCGGTTGCGCTCGCGCTGGGCATGTGTGCTGCGCTTTAGGGGCGATCCAGGCTTGGGCACGATTCTAAAGTCCTAATGTGACTGCGCCCCTAATGTTTGACACATTTATAACGTTAAGCTCGTCAGTTACGTGTGTGCGCAGTTCTCCTTATTGTGGCTGCAGAAGCACTCGCACTGGTGCGACTGTTTTGTTTTCCTCGTTCGCACGGCGAAATATTTACTCGCAAATGCGAGTGAAATAGGCGCACTGTAGAGCCCTGCTATAAGTCACACTTTCTGGGTAAATGTATTTTATAAAATCAGAGACCAGAGAGATCTCACTCCAAATCACTAAATCCACAGAATTTTTCATCCTCGGTGTCACTTCTGAGCAACTCCCCAACCTCCGGAGGTAAATGGAACTCCACTTCCGCTTCTGAGCAGCTGTTGTCAGACTCTGCATCAGTTCCAATTATCCCGGTCCTTCTGAATCCTGACAGGATGGTTTCGGTTGTCACTGAACTCCATGCTTTGTTGATTCATCCAGTGAATTCCAGGGAAATGATGATACCAAACACCAGACAGAACAGCGGCTCTTTCTGCAGCTGACATGCTCAGGAGAGTGCCAAGTGACACTGGTACAGGAGTAATAAGAGCAGCAGATACTGGCACACAAGCCTAGAGCGCCCTCTAGAAGCTGTCAGTGTGAACATTTTAATACATACCGTAAGTCGCATCTGAGTACAAGTCCAGGACACAAAACAGGAAAAAAGCGTGACTTATAGTCCAAAAAATATGGTATCTGATTTTCAACCACAAGTACAATCCCACCAATCCAAATGACAAAAAACACAAAGCCCTCTCACGTATAGTTAAAAATGAATGGAATGTGAGTGTATGTGCGGTACCTTTGATGTCCAGGACCATGCCAGCGAAAGTGAGGCTGGTCACGAGGCCTCTCATCTGGGCCGTCCAGCTCTGGATGGGCTGCCTGCTCTCGGACCACAGCACCACTTTAGCTCCAGGCTCCACATTCCCCATCACCTGCAGGCTCATGGTGGGGGACAGCTGCAAATAAGACAAAGAATACACCAAGGGATTAACATGGGGAATAAGAATGTATATGTACACTATATATTATCATACATTATGTTTTTATGTCTTTATTGCATAGTCAAGTAAAAGTTAAAAACACAAAAGAATTCTGTAAGATCAGGCGCAGTCAGGCAGATCACAAAACCAGTACATGACCCATAATGACGCTACCATGTAAACAAAGGTCAGTTTCACTTTAAAACGCCTCCTATTTAAAACTGCAGTATGGAACTTTCTGGAGCGGTCACATCACCTGCACATTTCCATACTTTCATTCACACATTCTCCATGGTGACAGACAAGTTTCATGCCATACTGTGGAATATTATTGCCAAAGGTCCAATATTCCCATGGAAACAAGCAGGAAGAGGTCAGGTTTGTGGAGGTGCAAGCCCACTCACAGTAAGGACGCACGTTTTCCTACTCAAAGTTAGATGCTGTGGCTTTAACTCAGTGTAGTGACATTTTTTTAACTTCTGGGCTTCTGGATGTCGGCTGAAATATCTTAATTTGCAACAACTACTACCACAGATTTTTTATTATTATTCAGGCAATTCCCGATAGCTCCAGATATTTCTTACTGCTACTTTTTGCACTGACTACTTCTATATAGTATTTTTTCCCCTGTATTGTTTGCAGTACCTTGCTCTTGATGAGTCCGGCCTCGTAGTACCAGATGTCACTCATCGGCTCCACCTCCGCCGTCACCACGACTCTGCCCGACTTCATCTCCTCCACTCCCCCCTGCACAGACAGGTAGTGGCCCCGCTCCCGGCTCTTCACGCGGAACAGGCTGCGCTTCTGTGAATGACAAAGTTAAAGGGAACATTCACCAACAATAAATTGAGATGAGTATTCCTGTGGTGTAAAAGGACAAAAATACTACTGTTAGATTTTAAGAGCACAGGCTGGAAACGTGCAAACTCCACAGAGAAAATCCCAGGCGGCTCAGGAGTTACTGTGAGCCACCATGTTTGAGGAATCTGGGTGGATACATTAGGAATTGGACCTTGTTACTATATATGTGCTATATAATATTAATTTCAACCAGTTCATTTAGGTTTTGAAAATACTTTTAATGAAAAAATAACAAAAAAAAACAATCAAATATATTATCATTCCTTCCAGTGGATAATGATGTTAGGGCCTTGAGCAAGACACTTGGGTATTTCACCTCCAGTGCCTGTGTACACTGGTGTATGAATGTGTGAATGAAGCGATGGAGGATGGTTCCTTCATGTGCTTTGAGTCCAGCGCAGGTAAAAAACACTGAAAACTGACCTGTCTCACTGGGTACATGGAGCCGATGGTCTGCATGGTGCTGAACTTGGGCCAGTTTGTGATTTCTATGGGCTCCAGGAGGAACTGGCGCCCCCTGTAGTTACTGTGCTCGCATATCACCCAACTGCAAAACAACAGACATATGGAGTTTAGCAGTTTTAGTCATTAATAGCATTGTTTAAAGGAGTTATTCCTATAATGTTGGTAAATTGAAGATTTTTACTTGTTATAGATTTGCCTAAAGCTACTAATTTACAGACATTTTGTAAATATATGAGCCATGGTAAGGCAAAGATGAGGTATAGGTAGATGTCTATGAAACAATTATCCAGTTATCAGTGCATAAAATTAGGCATCAAATTTATACATTCACAAAGAAAAAAAGCTTCTAATCAATCAAATTTGATTCATTCAGCACAATATGTATAATTCAGAAATCCCTTGTACTCTGAAGGGGGTGGAGTGCTACAGGTTGGAGATCCCTGGTGTATAGTTTCAGTGCGCCCTCTGCTGGTGTTTAGGCGAATAATATTCATATAAATGGGCACAGTTTCCGTATTGTCCATGTTCATGTACATTAACATGAAAATCCACAGTTATTTGTTTTTGATAATAAAAATTAAGTTCAAAAGTGACTGAAGAATGGAAAAAAACCTAGTGTTTCTTTCTGATTGGGAGGAGATGTAGAGCTTCACTGGGTCATAAATACAGTGTATATAAAATCACAGTAAAGGTGCTCTTCAAAGGTTAATCTCTTAACAAAATATGGTCCGTACTTAATGTAAAAATGAGCAAAGTCTTAAATTTGTTCGCCATATCACCATCCATAGACAGAAAAATGCATAACAGTTCAAATGGTGCATGGTATTCCTTTTTTTATTACTGCAGATATACACTTTTTAGTTTTGAATATATATATATATATATATATATATATATATATATATATATATATATTCTTACCTTCCGCTGTTGACGCGCACAGACAGGATGTGGTTGTTGTAGCCTTCTTCTACTAAACTGAAGATCTCTGCTTCCGTGGTGATTTCTTTGCCCTCCAAACACTCCAGACCGAACAGCGAGATGGACGGGACCGATAATGTCTGAGGATAAACACAAGTGTTACAAGGACAGCAAAATGTGCCTCTTTTATGTTATTTAGCACAGTTTCTTCAAGGTTTAACCGCTTCCTATTTTCAATGTAAAAATAAATAAAGTAAAACTATTAGAAATATTTGAAATCCCAAAATAACTCCTGAAAGTGAATTAACAAAATCACTATCAAAAAGGCTGAAATTAAGCAGATATAATGTATTCTACTATGAAATAACTATGCTATATATCTGTGAGTTTAAATGAATAACTTTTTCTTCAGCTTTTCTACTGTTATATTTATGGTCCTGGATGAATTTAAAGAGAATTTTCATTTTTTTAAAAACATTTGAGTGAGTTAAAAATGCCAGAGTTAACTAAAACGTTGTCATATTTCTAATGTAAACCATTGCAGAGTACTGACCATCGGCACAGTCTTGACCGAGCGCAGGTAGCAGGTGGAAGGGCATCCCATACTGGTGAGGTTTGGATAGTCTCCCTCTGACAACACGTACATGTTTCCCTGGAACTGTTTATTCTCATACAACACCCAGCTGAAAGACAACACATCCAAAAACTTAGGACACAATTATATACTGTGAATTTGAACAATTGGACAAGAGAGGAGGACATTTTGTGCCTTCATAAATCAAGACCAAAAATCAATGACCCGTGTCCCCAAATAAAAACTAAACCTCAAATCAAACATACTGTCACTAAAATGTCTCTCTGATCTAAATGGGCACTGCCTAAACCTCAGCACCTACAGCCAGTCACGAATCAGTGCTTGTGCAGCCTCTGCAGCTCAGGGAGAAAATTCTGGAGGTTCTGAGCTTTCACATGAGGCCTGGTCTGACCATAAACTGAGAATGGGAAACACTTGTATGTGTCCTCTATCTGCAGGTTTAGGCTCTGGTAACATAGGTTGAGTTGTGATTGTAAAAGCTTTTTTTTTTTTTTAAACTGTAAGTGTGCAAGATCCATACAGTTTCTGGTAAAAAAAAACAAACAAAAAAAAACTACTTTTTGTTCATTCTTATAGCATATCAAATTATAACATATTAATATTCTACATACAAATGTGCAATCATTTTATAATAATTAAATTCTAAACCAAATCTAAGCAAAGACTAAACCAGGATTAACTCATGAACTTTATTGTAAGTTACACTTAAAGTATAATATCTTATATCTCACCTGCCGCCCACCACTCTGCAGGACTTGGGGAGTAACTTGTCCGATAGCGCCTCCTTGTTGCGGTCAATGGCAAAGCACTGGCCCTGGAAATCTGGTTCATTGTACAATAAAATCTGCAGAGAACAGAAATCTTACATTTAAATACATTTAAAATGACAAAAAAATAGATAACACATAGAGGAGAGTTTCAGATGCAGCAGAGGAACAGAGGAGAGGGTCAGACGGAACAGAGGAGAGGGTCAGACGGAGCAGAAGAGAGGGTCAGATGGAGCAGAGGATCAGATGGAGCAGAGGAGAGGGTCAGATGGAGCAGAGGAGAGGGTCAGACGAAACAGAGGAGAGGGTCAGACGAAACAGAGGAGAGGGTCAGACAGAGCAGAGGAGAGGGTCAGATGGAGCAGAGGATTTGCTAAAAGGCTCAACAATACATACCTGATTCCTATTCGTCATGTTGTCTCTTGGCATCTAAAAAACAAACATTAGATTAGATTAAATGATGTAAATGAACATGTATTTGTAGACTGAATGTTGCAGTATGATTTCTCAGGGAGCTCACTGGTAGAATGGGCTGTACGGAGCAGATGCGGCTGTCCAGAGAGCCCCAGTCTGCAGAGTTGCTGTAAAAACCTTTCTCCAGAATGTACTGGTGCCCTGAGAAGTCCACATGGGAATATGCCACCCACCTGAGGAGAAAAACAAAGCAATATACAATTATTAGAATACTGCTAAGTAGTAGTATTACTTTTACCCGCAGTTGTGTGCAGATGTCAAATATGTTCCCAGTGCCTGTATGTGATGAGATGGTGTAGCTGCCCTGGAGCCCACTGATGAAATGACTCAATTTTTCTGTTTACCTCCAGGACTTAACAATATTCTATGTACATTTGAACTACCAACCTTGAGGGTAGTGAGCAAACATCATAACTAACTGTTTAAACAATTTCAAAGCAGAGAATTGTATGAAAATATAAGGCCAATTGTAATTTATAGGGGCATCAGTGGATCAGTAGTTAGAAATTAGCTTCTCAAGCTGAAAGTCAGGGGTCCTTAGGCAAGACACTTAACCCACCTTTCCTGGTATGAAAGTGATGGCAATGGTGCAGAAAAAATAAAAAAGCGTGTGAAAAAGTGATTTACTCTTGGAAAATGTGTGTATTATTTTTTCTGCTGCAAATCTAAATGTAAATGAGAACATCGCATCAGTATCAGTATTTTCTCTACCTCAAATTTGTGCATTTTAGCAAAACTGTCCTGTTCTGAATATGCATTAGGCGTCATTAGGCGTCATTAGGGCTAAATGTGCAGCTTTTCAGACACATAAACCAAAACTGCGCCTGCTTTTTTTCTCCACTATAGTGTGCAGTGAGAATTTTGTCCACGTTAATTGCCATTGTTGACAAAAGCCCATGTTGCATGCTGGGAAATATTTTGGCCGGCGGCAAGAAACATGGTGAACATAGCGAGAAAGCACGTAAAGGGTACAGATCCTGGTTATTTATCCACTGTAACTGCAGAGGACTGAAGACGATTTGATCGGAAATTGGTCATGAGCATCGAAGGCACCAAATCACCCTTTTCTACCCCAACAAAGTGTGGATGAAAGCAAATATCTGGTCTGAATCGCCAACTACGTGAACTTCAGACTCAAATAGACATTTAGTAATAATGTTTAATGCAGCTTTGCGCTCATTTGTTTGTTTTAGAGAAACGAAACTTAAAACTGCATGGCTCATTTGCATACACTGTGCTGAAAACAGTTCGGTGCTGATGCTTCAATTTCTGTCAGACTAAAGGACACGACTCAGTGGAATATGAGTGTTCTTTCTGTGACAGAGGATGTGCTGCTGATGGCGAGTCTGTTCTGTGCTTCTATCGCCTTGGAGATGGTTCATGTGAAACCTTTCAGAGATTATACAGATCTATCATTTATATCAGATCTCTGAATGGAGATAGGAGAGTATATTCTCTATTGCATTTCATTGATTTCATAAATGCAACACACTATAGTCTTTTATACAGACCAGACAGGTAAAAAAAAATCATATGCAGTGTTCTCCTCATTTTAGGGTTTTGTGGCTCTGCGGGTGTTTTCTTTTCTGTGGGAGACGCTCCAAACGGCTCTTTGAGTATTTAAGGTTGCCGACCCCTGATCTGGGCCATTCACAGCAAAATCATAAGTCATAAACCTGTCACTAAATGGGCCCGGCATATATGCGTTCTTCTTGGGTTCCACAGTTTGCTAGGATCATCAGTATTCGCTCTGAAGATGTTTGAAAACCATTTAATCCGATGTTGGTGGTTCTTTTCACTCTGAATACAGAAAAGACCTTTTCCTTCTTCCTTCCTTCCTTCCTTCCTTCCTTCCTTCCTTCCTTCCTTCTATTTGTGCGTCTGATAATGCAGCAGGAATTCACCATTATTGCTGATAAACTGAGAGATCGCAAAGTCACGCTCTGTGTTTATGTTTTTATGTTGCCCGCCTCAATATCTCCCATCATGCAACACGCACATTTAATAACAATAACATCCGCTGAAACTCGCCTATACTCTCTTTAAATGTTCTGTGTGTATTGTCCTTTGACTGTTTGCAGTGTCAGACTCACGCTCCACTGAGGACATGGATGGAGCGGGTGGACGTCTTAAACCCGTACAGCTCTACATCAGGAATGGCCTCCGTCACTTCGAACGTGTTCTCCTCCTGCTCCTCCTGCTCCTCCTCCGGCTGCTCAAACATCACCATCACAGGGTCTGTCAGGTCCTACACGAGAGAGAGTTAAATATAAATCTTGACTCCTGTAGAAGAGATGACATTTGTCCATGTTTCAGCACGACTCACCGCTCGTATGACGCGCACAGACCTCAGCTCGGAGTCACAGCCGCCCCATACCCTCCAGTCCTGGTAGTCCCCCTCCTCCAGAAGATACTGGTGCCCACGGAAGCCCTCCTTCTCATAGCCCACCCAGCTGGGACAGAGAGGAACAGTTAATATCACTGTTTAGCACTGTTTAGAACTTCTGCAGCAATTATTCTAAGACCTGGTTGGACAAGGACGCCAAATGTGATAAACGCAGATGTAATTCCATAACCTTTTCCTTACAACCATAAACAAGGACCAAAACTAAACAAATGTGCACTATAGTTTTGTCTACATCACCTTTAATTTCTTGAATGAATGTTTGAACTGCCAGAAAATGGTGTTCCTCGCTCATAAATTGTTGTTTTGGATGGAATCGTCTACATTTATGCTATTGAGGTATTCCATTTTAGTAATTATCAACCTTTTTACAAATCAAACTACCACTTAACTGATGTAAAACTAGTATACATATTTACCACAGGTACTATCACACTACATAAAGCTGTATATATACTAAACCCTGTGGCCTTTGACCCCGGGGCCTTTAAACAGGTGTATCTCCAGGTATAAGCAGCACTCACATTCCTCCCATGACCTTGAGAGAGCCCACGTTGTGCATGAACGTCTGCTGTCCCCTCTCTGTCCTCGTTATGAAGTCTTTGGCGTTTGTGGTGACGGTTCTGGATTTCCCACAGAAATACGGCTTCTCGTAGACCATGATCTGCACATGCGCACAGGCAGGGGGCAGTGTTACATACAGACACACACTCATATTGAAGGAATCGGGAAGCTTTGACTCACCTTTGGTTCTCCCATGTTTTCCACCCGAGGCTCTCCCTGTAATTTACAAAATGATTAGGACTAGAACGGATCTGTCATTTCAAATCAAATTAATTCATCAACAACCTTATTCACATTGTAAAAGACATGACTAACAGGCTGTGAATGAGGAACGTTGGCATTGGTAAACATGTGGCTTTGGCATTAGGAGGCTATATTCTACAGAGATGAGTCTGGCTCTGATTGCTGGGAGTGTATCACAAGTAAAATAACTTGACAATGTCAGCTAAATCCAGTTTGAGGAAACTTGGATTGCCTACTGCAGGGGTGTCCAAACTTTTTTCATCAAGGGCCACATATTAAAACACAAACCAGTGTGAGGGCCGATCGAGGGTCATAGACTGAGGGTCAAAACGGTGAGTAATTACAATCTGTGCATTTATAACAGGTTTGAATGACCCTCCAGACCTTTGTTCAGGCTTAGACCCTCAAAAGGACACACTACATTTGCGTGATCAAGGCAGATTTCAAAAACAAGCAGCAAAAAGTACTTGCAGTAGTACGGGCCAATTCACCTGGAATGCTTGGCCTACTGCATACAGGACTCTTTTGCACCAGACTCTAAGGTTAAAGTTATGAAGGCCTTGTGAGGGTGAGACCCATCTCCAGATCTTGAACTATTCTTCGTCAGGACATTAACTGGAGGATTTGACCTACTGTATGTGTTTTGGGTTAGTGGGGGAAACCTGAGTGACCAGAAGAAACCCACCCAGACACAGGGAGAACCTGAAAACTCCACACAGAAAACAGAGTCTGGCCCAGAAGTCCTCCCTGTGACCTTCTTGCAACAAAGACACTCAGCCACTGCACTCAGTTTAAGTTGGAGCACCTCTCAGATAAGGCACATTATTTTGAACATGATCAAACTATGAAATCAAGCACTTCTCACTATTTTGAGCGGGTGCAGAGAGGCGACGTACGGCTGCTCCACTCCCCATGCCTTTGGGCTCGGGTAACCTCCAACCTCCAGCACCCGAGGGACGCCCTGGAAGAACGGCTGAGAGTACACCAGCCACCTGCAGGGGGAGACAGAGGGCACAGGGGGCTCGCTTAAACAGGACATATTATGAACAATTTGCTTTAAGTGTTCCCTCATTATCTTACTCACACTTGCAATTTGAAAATCTTAGTTTTCGCTGCACAAAACTCTGTATTTAGTTGAAATTCAAACTCCAGTTCAAACACATTAGGTTCAAAAAGTCACGGAATTATTTTTCGACAATAAAACATGTAAAATTTGCTGTTACAGTGAAGTGCCACTAAAAAGAGCTACTCAGATCAGCAGTTCTGAACAAGAAGTCAATGGATTGTCTTTATTTTTAAGCCGCTTTAGAATAATATTGCTATTTACAATGTTTTAGATTAAGGATCTATGTATGTTAAAGTTTACTAGTAAATATTTTCAAAAGCGCAAAATGTCTTATTCATAGTAAAACTGGAGATATGGTACAGCTGCTGTGGCGCTGACTTACAGGCCAGCATTGATGATGATTGAGTTGGCTTTGATGGGGAAACCGAAGATCCGAGCATCTTCTGAAGTGTCTCTGAAAACCACCTTCTTCCCCTCGGCGTTCTCCTCTGGGAACAGGCTAATCTCTGGAACGCTGTAGTCCTGAAATACCCAAAACAACAGGTATTTAGACAGACCCGAGACCCGGCTAATCTCTGGAACATTGTAGTCCTGAGCAGCCAAAACAACAGGTATTTAGATAGACCCGAGACCTGCCTAATCTCTGGAACATTGTAGTCCTGAGCAGCCAAAACAACAGGTATTTAGACAGACCTGAGACCTGGCTAATGTCTGGAACACTGTAGTCCTGAAATACCCAAAACAACAGGTATTTAGACAGACCCGAGACCTGGCTAATCTCTGGAACATTGTAGTCCTGAAATACCCAAAACAACAAGTATTTAGACAGACCCGAGACCTGGCTAATCTCTGGAACATTGTAGTCCTGAGCAGCCAAAACAACAGGTATTTAGATAGACCCAAGACCTGGCTAATCTCTGGAACACTGTAGGGCTGAACAGACAAAACAACAGGTATTTAGACAGACCCGAGACCTGGCTAATCTCTGGAACATTGTAGTCCTGAGCAGCCAAAACAACAGGTATTTAGACAGACCTGAGACCTGGCTAATCTCTGGAACACTGTAGTCCTGAAATACCCAAAACAACAGGTATTTAGACAGACCCGAGACCTGGCTAATCTCTGGAACATTGTAGGGCTGAACAGACAAAACAACAGGTATTTAGACAGACCAGAGACCTGGCTAATCTCTGGAACATTGTAGTCCTGAGCAGTCAAAACAACAGGTATTTAGACAGACCTGAGACCTGGCTAATCTCTGGAACACTGTAGTCCTGAAATACCCAAAACAACAGGTATTTAAATAGATCTGAGACCTGGCTAATCTCTGGAACACTGTAGTCCTGAGCAGCCAAAACAACAGGTATTTAGACGGACATAAAGGTGCGCTGCTTGTCTCCATGGAGATGTTACTGCTTGAAATGTTACGCAATATCGCGTTAGACTAGTCTCTCTCAATGGAGGCAAGCGGGGTCAGATCTGTGGAGAGGCAATCCCGCTTTCAACATGTTTATAAGGCAATAAAACACCTGCAATTGTATAAATACTAAAGAAGTTTAACGCCACATTGTGTCACATTCCGTAGCATCTCCATAGGGACAAGCAGGAAAAGTGACATTGTGGACCTTTAAAGACAGTAAATCTGTTTTTTTTTTTTAGTTTTTTCATTTACTTTTACCCCATTTTATTAGATCTTTGCATCAGTTGTAAATATTATAGAAGCTAAGGAGGTCCGGGCCTGATTAGTGCTTGGATGGGAATACCAGGTGCTTCAGTGAGGAGCCAGTGCTAATACTATTGTTGTGTCCTCAGGCAAGACACTTTACCCACATTACCTAGTATAAATGTGAGTGAATGAATAATGCATACAATTGTAAAGCAGTTTTAAGCATCTGAAAAAGTGCTAAATGGAAAAGACGGATGCATCATTCTTATTCTTATGATGTTTTAAGATGTTACAGTGGGTATTTTAGTGCACTTACTCTGACCGCTCGCCGAATGGACCCGATCACACACCTCCGGACTTTCTTCTCTTCCGTCGGTGAATCGCTCGTTTCCTGTTCTCCGTTTGTTTCGTTCGTGTGTCCTCCGTTCACTTGTCCGTTCACCTGCCCAATCGCCTGTGGCACCTGCTCTTCCACTGGACCAAAAGGATTCGTCAGCTCGATCTCTCCCTCGTCCAGAGCGATCTTCTCTCCTTTAAACTCAGGCTTTTCGTACAGTACCCAGCTGTGGACACAAGGGGGCAGTGCTGGTCAGACACATGAATCAGGAAACATGTCCACAAGAATGGTATGTCTAAACTAATGAACACATTTTGGACACTGCTAGAGTAACACCTCAGTGTAAAAAATATTTATGTACGCTCTAATGTTAAAAGGCTTATCATAACCAACAGAAATGGACGAATCACTGAAGATGATGGTGGTCATTCAGTTTCAGGACAGCTTCAGATTTTTTGTTTTGCATCAGTATAAATAAAATAAAAATGATCACCATTTCCACACATTTGTATTATTAAATGAAATAAATGTTCATGTTTGCTGATAAAGTCATGGATATAAAGTGCTCCACTTCTCATGTGTTCTGCAGGGATCAGAAAACCCAAGGATTCAAATCTGAATCATTGAACAGTCATACAGTATGTCTATGTGCAGTGTTTCAGTCAGATATATTCAAACATGTATCCTATTGCAGCTGTTGATTTCAGGATATGCTAAATTAGAACATACATATGAACATATTTAGTCAAACTATGTTCAAAAAGAACTTTGTATCTGTATGTATACAGATGCAATTCCATGTTTTAAAATCTGTTTTCTATAAAGTCTTATTTTATTGTAGCCTAAACAATCTGTACATCTTTACATTCTATGCAATCTAAGGTATTAGGATGGATTAGGTTTTTAGGGTGACTCTTCTGTTCAGGGAGATGACAAATGCCCATTTAGGTTTTTTTTTTAACATTAATAAATTTAGAAAATGCAATATAATCAATGCCAAAATAACGTCTGGAAATTGTCAGAATCAATTACGGTAATTGAAATATTAATTTAGTCAATATACAAATATAGTTAGTAACTAACTATAGTTAGTTAAACTGCTCATTTGTACTTTTAATTTAGTTTTGGTCTGAAGTCATTTGTGAGCCTGTCCCAGGGCAGCTGTGGCTACACCAGTATCTGGCCTCCTGACCGTGCAGTGAATGAAGAATGCACTGCACTGCAACGTGTCCAAAAATATCACTATATAAATCTGTTCTATTATTCTGATTTGATTTGACAGAACATGTGGACACTCTGAGCAGTCGATTAGAGATTGAAATTAGAGATTTCAGTAGAAAGGTGCACCCATTTAAACCGGTCCTTTGATTTGTGTTGTATTCTTTCCTCCTCTCTCACGTGTGCGTAGGAGATCTCTGGGTGTGTGCACTATTTGAGGCATGCGTCTGAAATAAAGTAGATCAAAAGTTTTCTTTTGAGAAAGCATCTGTAATCTGAAGTCTTTAATGACAGAGTCAAATTTCTAAAGATGAAGATTGGTAAAGTGGTAAAACAAGAAGCTTTGAGTTGGAGGTGATGACACGAGGAACAAACAAATAAACCAAACACTACAAACGTGAATGCTTTTCCTCAAGTTATAATCAAGAAAGAAACAAAGCATTGTGGGAATACCAGTGCCAAACCAAATGCAAACCTCCCAGAGATGCACAATATCTGGTGGAATTTAAATGTTAAGGTTCCTTTCCGTCCTCTTGATGTCACTGTTTTAGTATTGATATCTGCTCAAATGAGTATCTAGTAGTGCCCATAAGTAGCTGATTTTCGATACTTTTCACAACCCTAAAACTTACTAGTTTTAGCCGATAGTTTTCAAGGGTAGTAACGAGGAAACATAAGTTACTTTTAAGAGTACTAACCCAGCATACATACATGCATGCATACATGCATTCTCTCTCTCTCTCTCTCTGTTAGTGTCCTGTCTGCATCTAATTATAAAGTATTTTATTTCGTGAGAATCAGGAAGTGCGTGTCAGCATGCTAGTTGTCGTCACAGCAACCTTCACTCTGGTCTCAGAACGTTGTGAAAAGCTTTCGTAAACTCATTGCAGTGAATAATTAGGACACTCAAGAGATAATTAGGACACTCAAGAGAGACATTCAAAGGCAGCATTTTCAAACTGGAAATACAGACACTATTTCTCCCTCATTGAAATAAAGGGCAAAATGCGTATGTTAAGTGTACACTGTGCCCTGGGGAAAAAAATTCTGCCTCAATACAAGTAACTTGAATCTAACGAAGCACCTCACATCGTCACATGCAAACACACCTCTCGTTGCTGTTAACCCATCCCCGAGCCCCGGTGCAGTTAGCGTGAGCGCTAGTGAAGATGGACACGGAGCCACTGCATTAAAGGGGAAGTCCGGCACATTTGAAGCTAAAGTCCTTTGGTAGAGGTGGTGGAATTCTGTCAGAAGCCAAAAAACAGCACAGATCAGTGTTGCCTTGGTGGAGATCTCACTGTGGCAGTGAGTCTGTCAAGACAACAAACTAGTCTAGTGATGAGGGCAAGTTCTTAACTTCCACGTAAAACGCCAGTTTGCTTCACACTGAAGAAGCTTAACACCACTTTAACCCATCTTACAACAGCCACAAGTCTAACAAACAAAAGGCTCTGCCTGGTTGATTAGTGTCTGGAAACTTTATAAAACAACTTTATAAGCAGCCTTAGACTTACCTCTTGATTTCCCACTGCGCATACTAAAGGCAAAGGGTAGAGTTCAATTTGTCAACTGGACAAATGTTTTGATAGAAGACGTTTTGCCGCCCATCCGAGCTGCTTCTTCAGTTCTGGTCAGAATGCTGGAGGACACTGACTTATATCTGCCTGCAAGAGGGAGGAGTTAGATACTCCAATTACTCAGAAACTCACCCTTTTTGTTTACAGTGTCTGTTGTCAGCTCGGCCTATTGAAATAGACTTGGGGTGGGGTCAAATTTGGATAATCATACAGGGCCATAATGGGGTAATCACACCTCTGGGCCTGACCTGGCCACACCTTTTGTTTTTAATTTGTTTGATTTAGGTTTGAGAATGGAAACAGGTGGTGTATGAGTCCTCCATTTCTGTTTAAAGAAGGGTTTTGTTTTTTTTGTTGTTTTTTTTACACAGATGGCTTCTTTAACTCCACGTTCAAACCAATTCTTCTCTCTGGCTAAAATCTGCACCCCACTGTCCTCAAAGGAGTGGCCCGTTTAAGGTGGAGATGTACCGCAGATTGGGGTCCACTCTGGCTTTCTCGTCTGTGCTGTGGTACATCCTCTTGTGTAGTGGCTGTTTTGTTTCTCCAGTGTAGCACTCATTGCAGTCTTCACTGCACTGAATAGAGTAGACAACATCACTTTGTGGCTCAGAGTTTTGTCCTTAGGGTGGACCAGTTTCTGTCTTAAAGTGTTTGTGGGTTTGAAGTAGACAGGAATATGTTGTCTGAAGATCCTCTGGAGTTTCTCAAAAACCCCAGCAAGGTAAGTAAAAGTGAGTATCCTCCAGCATTCTGACCAGAACTGAAGAAGCAGCTCGGATGAGCGGTGAAACGTCTTCTATCAAAACTTTTGTCCAGTTGACAAATTGAACTCCACCCGTTGCCAAGGATTTTACCTGGACAAATGAGGGATTCTACACACTGCACATGCTAAAGCCCAAAAGACTCGATCACCAATGTCGTTTCTAATCCCATTTGTTTAAGAGTGAATTAGATTTTTGGAGAAAAAAACCCGCTAAAAATATATATTCCCAAACCATTTTCTTTCAACAACTTTCGGTTTCTCCTCTTCTTCACCATGAGTAGTTGATCCTCACTTGTTGCTTCTGGCGGCTCGAGCCTCTCGCCGCCGCTGGAGTCGGCAATCGAAACTTTTGGGTTTTGGCATGTGCAGAAGGAAATCAACAAAGGTAATGCTAAGGCTGCTTATAAAGTTATTTTATAACATTTCCAGACACTAATGAGTGAGCCAGGCAGAGCGTTTTGTTTGTTAGACTCGTGGCTGTTGTAAGAAAGTGGTATTAAGCTTCTCTAGTGTGAAGCAAATTGACGTTTTACATGGAAGCTAAGAACTTGCCCCCATCACTACACTAGTTTGTTGCCTTGACAGACTCACTGCCACAGCAAGATCTCTGCCTAGAAAACACTGATCTGTGCCGTTTTTTGGCTTCTGACAGTATTCCACCACCTTTATCAGTGCACTTTAGCTTCAAACATGCCGGAGTTCCGCTTTAAAGCAAAGCCAAACTCAATTCTTCGGGTCAGCAACAAGTGACTAGGGCGGAACTCAACAGAATATTTGCAAGGTATGTAGTTAAAAACATGCTGCCCCTGTCCACATGCTGAAATATACTGTTTTTATTCTTCATTCAGTTATTATAAACCTTTCATGCAATAGTACATAACATGAAAAATAGCTGGATAATTACTTTGCTGAGTATTAATTACTTTTACAGCATGGTAAAAAGTAAAATGCCCAACACTGTGTATAAAGCACCTGTTAGGTTCAAAGTACACTGTGTACTGTCTGCATACAAGTATCAGCAAACAGTATTTTATCTGTTATTGTGACAGTAAACTCCACACTGGCCTCTGAAATTCATAAAATGCTCTTTTAAACTCATCGTGGTGGATAATTAGGATGCTTTGAATGCGTAAGATAAGCGAGGAATACCTTTGGACCCACCGCAAACCGTTTCAAACCAACTAGTCCTGTTTTTCACATTCTTAAGCCAGTAAAAGCAGGTACAGCACTGTTTGACTGTCCATGCACTGTAGTTTCTCACTCACCCTCCTCTCAACACTTTGATGGAGATGGTTTCCTCCAGCTCCCACGATGTTGCATCCACGACATCGCCGCGGATTTCAGTCCTCTGCCCGCACATGCCAGCCTGGTCGAACAGGAACAGCTGCAAAACAAAACACGAATAAAAATCATTAATACCTGCTCAGACTCATTGAAAACGCATTATAACGCGATGCAGAGCAATAAAATGTAGTAATATGTGAGATGTGTGTGTACGCCAAGGAGTGTGGTTTTGGATTGTTGAAAGATGGTTGAGCAAATTTAGATTCTGTTCGCGAATAAGAATGTGGCATGCTCGGTGGGTGTGTATAAGTGGGAGTGAAGTGATGACAGAGTGCTGAAAGATGGGTAAGCTAGTTTGTTTACATCTCCAAAATGCTCTGTTTCACTTTGTGATGTCGTGAAGCGGAAGTTTTCAGGTTAACAGCTACCCTTTCACTTTTTTTTTTTGAGTAAAGATTGGCAATTCCTGGTCTGAAATCATCTGGATGATTTTAATGAAGGTGTATGGAGTTTAAAAACACAGTAGAGCACTTCCTGTATTACCACATGACATCACAAGGTTTTTTCTGTTCATAAAATACCTTGATAAACATTCTTACTGATCACTGGTTCACAGATCTGACCTGTAACAACAACAACTACTACTACAACTACAACTACTACTACTACAAGTACAACTGCTACTACAACTACAACTATTACAACTACTCCCCACTACTACTAACTACTACTCACCACTACTACTACTAACTACTACTCACCACTACTACTACTAACTACTTCTCACTACTACTCACCACTACTACTACTGCTACTACCTACTACTCACCACTACTAACTACTCCTCACCACCAACATCTCCATGGAGACAAGCAGATTGAGAGATAACATATCAGTCATGTTAATCCTCCTCCTCTTTTCACAATGACAGTGGAACACTTCCTGTATTACCACATGACATCACAAGGTGGAACAGAGTGTTTTCTGTTTGAGAGAAGAACTAAATCTGCAGGGTTTGTGTGTTAAACATGTGCGAATGAAACAAAACACAGCTCCAGGTCTGTTTGATAGAGTCATTTGGGTCCTTTAGAGGTACACTATGTAACTGTTTTAGTGTACTACAGCTTGTCTCCATGGAGATGCCATTGCTTTACCTGGAATGCTCCAAAGTGTTGCATTAAATTCATTTTTTCAGGAATGAATAAAGACTGAAACTAAAGGACAAACACACAGCAGGAGGATTCAGGAGTCTAACCCATGACCTCTGTGCTGAGAGGAGACGACAGGATAACCACTCTGCCACACACCTTATTTTATAACCAAATTACTGAAACTATGATTCATATGCTGACCTTTTCCAATTCTGTTTGTACTTTTAAATGTCATTCAAATGCCCTACAGTAATCTGACCTGTGTGATTATAGTCCTTAATCTTTGAGTAAAGATCAGCAATTCCAGGTCTGAAATTATCCAAATGATTCTTGTGAAGGTGTAAGGAGTTTAAAAACACAATGGAGCACTTCTGGTATTACCACATGACATCACAAGGTGGAACACCTTCATAAAATATCTTTTCTTACTGTTTGGTCGTGTGTGTGGGCATAAGGGAATGTGGGATTGTTTTTAATCACTGTAAAGCACTTTGTGTTACATTTTTGTATGAAAAGCGCTTTATAAATAAACTCGGATTTGATTTGATTACTGATCACTGGTTCACAGATCTGACCTGTAACAGCAACTACTACAACTACTACAATTTCAACCGCTACTACAACCGCTACTACTACCACTACTACAACCACTACTACAACCACTACTACTACTACTACTGCTACTACTACTACAACCTCTACTACTATTACTACTACAACCACTACTACTACCACTACTACAATCACTACTACAACCACTACTACAACCACCACACATTTTTTCTCTCAAAAGTTTTTAAAAGTACATAGATATATATTAGAATATAAGTACTTTTAAACACTTTTTTTAATACATTTGTACACAAAATATAGTAGTAGATAAACATTCTGGTGCAGCGTCGCGTACTATGACATCACAAGGTGGAACAGAGTGTTTTCTGTTTGAGAGAAGAACTAAATCTGCAGGGTTTGTGTGTTACACAACATGTGTGAATGAAACAAAACGTGTAATAGTGTGATAGATAATATGATTTGCCTGGAATGTTCCAAAGTGTGGCATTAAACTCCTCTATCTCCATGAAAACGTGACCTCGTTAGGCCAAGTTACAGGTCAAGGTCTGAGGAGATGCAGTCCAAGCTATTTCTGAGCACTGAAAACCACCGAACCACTGAAGAAATGTCGTATTGTGGAACATTCCAGGTGAAGCAATAACAGCTCCATGGAGAAAAGCAGGTGTCAGATCCACTATTAAAAAAGTTACACAGTGGATCTTTCATTTCTCATTCATTTTTTTCAGGAATGAATAAAGACTGAAACTTAAGGACAGCACACTCCAGGAGGATTCAGGAGTCTAACCCATGACCTCTGTGCTGAGAGGAGACGAAAGGATAACCACTCTGCCACATACCTTACTTTATAACCAAATTACTGAAACTATGATTCATATGCTGACCTTTTCCAATTCTGTTTGTACTTTTAAATGTCATTCAAATGCCTCTGACACGTGTGATTATCGCCCTTAATCTTTGAGGCTCAACTTTTCAACAAAGCCTTTTTATCAGTTCAGTACAGGTACGTACAGTGATGGCCGAAAGTATTGGCACCCCAGAAGTTCCGTCAGAAAAGGCCCAATTTCTCCCAAAAAATGAATGCAATCACAACTGCTTTGACATTAAAATGTTCATTTAATTTATCTTCAATGACAAATCACAAAAAGGAATTGTCAAAAAGCCAAATTGAATATAATTCTGCACCAAACATAAAAAGGGGGTGGACAAAAGTATTGGCACCCTTTGAAAGATCATGTGCTGCTTCTCTAATTTGAATAATTAATAAAACCTGGTACTCACCTGTGGCACACAACAGGTGGTGGCAATAACTAAATCACACCAACAGCCAGTTAAAATGGATTGAAGTTGACTCAACCTCTGTCCTGTGCCACACACACACCACACTGAGCATGGAGAAAAGAAAGAAGACCAAAGAACTCTCTGAGGACTTGAAAAACAAAATTGTGAAGAAGCATGAGCAATGTCAAGGCTACAAGTCCATCTCCAAAGATCTTGAAGTTCCTGTGTCTACTGTGCGCAGTGTCATCAAGAAGTTTAAAGAGCATGGCACTGTGGCTAACCTCCCCAGATCTGGACGGAAAAGGAAAATCGATTACAGATTTCAGCGTAAGATTGTGCAGATGGTGGGAAAAATCCTAGACTAACATCCAAACAAGTTCAGGCTGCCCTGCAGTCCGAGGGTACAACAGTATCAACCCGTACTATCCGCCGACATCTGAATGAAAAAGGACTCTATGGTAGAAGACCCAGGAAAACCCCATTTCTGACCCAGAGACACAAAAAGCCAGGCTGGAGTTTGCCAAAACCTACCTGAGAAAGCCACAAACATTTTGGAAGAATGTTCTCTGGTCAGATGAGACAAAGGTAGAGCTTTTTTGGGAACGGGCATCAACACAGAGTTTTCAGGAAAAGAAATGAGGCCTTCAAAGAGAAGAACACGGTCCCTACAGTCAAACATGGTGGAGGTTCCCTGATGTTTTGGGGTTGCTTTGCTGCCTCTGGCACTGGACTGCTTGACCGTGTGCATGGAATTATGAAGTCAGAAGACTATCAACAGATTTTGCAGCATAATGTAGGGCCCAGTGTGAGAAAGCTGGGTCTCCCTCAGAGGTCATGGGTCTTCCAGCAGGATAATGACCCTAAGCACACTTCAAACAGCACTAGAAAATGGCTTGAGAGAAAGCACTGGAGACTTCTAAAGTGGCCAGCAATGAGTCCAGACCTGAATCCCATAGAAAACCTGTGGAGAGAGCTCAAAATGGCAATTTGGAAAAGGCACCCTTCAAATCTCAGGGACCTGGAGCAGTTTGCCAAAGAAGAATGGTCTAAAATTCCAGCAGAGCGTTGTAATAAACTCACTGATGGTTACCGGAAGCGGTTGTTCGCAGTTATTTTGTCTAAAGGTTGTGCTACCAAATATTAGGCTGAGGGTGCCAATACTTTTGTCCAGCCCATTTGTTGAATTTTGTGTAAAATAATATTTGATTTGACTTTTTTTCATTCTCTTTTGTGTTTTTTCATTGCAAGAAAAATTAATGAAGATATTAATGCCAAAGCATTTGTGATTGCAATCATTTTCTGGAAGAAATTGAGTATTATAGGACAGGATTGCAGGGGTGCCAATACTTTCGGCCATCACTGTATGTTTGAGCTGTGAGATCCCCGGAGGCGGATCTAAATGTCAGCTCCTCCCCTTAAACCAGTGGTGCCAGTGAGAAGAGCTCAGTATGCACATTCAGGCTGCAGCAGGCTTGACATTTTAACTCCTTTAATCAAATGACCCAACAAGAACTAACGGAGGTCAGGACAGGGGAAATCCAATGGAGTCGAATAGAATAAAACGCCTTTTATTGTCACTATACTTATGTACAATCCAAATTATACACATGCACGAGATTAAAAGCAACTCACCCGCTAATGCAGACATATACGTGGTATACTTACACTCAGTATGAAAAGAAAAATAGAATAAATAAGTACTGGTATTAGTGCAAGACATGAAAAAAGCTGGGACACCCAACACTACACCATTCAGTCGAGCAAAATATTGCACTTAATCAAACTACTGCATTGTATTAATATTTCACTCAGTCAAAATATTGCACTGTTTTAAATACTGCACTTAATCAAACTACTGCACGGTATTTCATCAGGCAGATGCAATCAAATGCCTAACAGATATAAACTTTCATTTGTGAAGAAATCTGCACAACAAAGGCCCATTTAGTCACTTTTCCCCTTGAGGACAATAAAGTTTATCTTATCTTATTGCACTCTGTCAAAATATTGCACTGTTTTATGTAACTCTTGATCACAAACGTTGGAAACTCCACACTGATGAAATTAAAACCAAAACAGGCTTTAATCACGTGACGTCACAAACCAGGAAGACGTTTGGAAAGATGCAATTACAACTTCCGGTGGGCGGTACTTCCGGTCTATTTGCAGTAGGTGCAACTACAGTGAATCGACCAATAAGACCGAAAGTACCACCCGCCGGAAGTCGTAACTGCATCTTTCTGAACCTCTTCTTGGTTTGTGATGTCACGTGAATAGAAGCTAATGCAAAAGTTATAACCTTGATGAACAAATCTAAATCCCCCCTGAATAAGAAAGCCGTGTATACAATCTACTGTACTCTTATCTTACCCCATTTAAGTTACATGAGTAGCCCTTTAGTATTAGTCTATCTACATGTCCACAGCTCAAAATGCAGGTTATTCATCTTGTTTTCAGATTTATTATCGACTTACTAGTTCTGAATTGGTTGTTTAACCTTAAAAATTGTCACATTATTTCGTCCATGACTCAACAGGTCAGAAAATTTGGGCAATAAATGTTTTTATTGCCCAAGTTTTCTCCTGCAGCACTTCACTTGTTTTTAGATTCAGTGATACAGATTTGCTTAATACTAAAATATGTTTATCTCAAACTTAGTGTCCATAAACTTATTTCCAGCCCATGAATACTTACAGAGACTGCTTCATTCTAGTCTAGAGGGAGTCTATTTTAAGAGAACTTGACAAGTAAAATGATCTTGCTGCATGGACACATAATTTCACTACTTTTATGTCATTTTCTCATAGATTTAAGTGTTCTTTAGGGTTAGGGTTAGTTAGTAAATTTTGGCCAAGCTTTTTCGCAGTGTAATAGTCCTGGTTTAGTCCTAGATTTGGTTCTGTTTAATCCTGGTTTGTTTAGTCCAAGGTTAGTCTTGGGTTTGTCTATGCCTTGGTTCGGTCCTGGTTTTAGTTCTGGGTTTAGGTTCCCCAACTACTTTTTTCATTGTTGTAGAAATTTTATTATTAATTACAGCTTTTTTATCTGTGTTATCACAAACATAACCTGCAAACCCTGTATATTTAGGCTGAGTTCTTCTCTCAAACCAGAAAACATACAGGAAGTGCTCCATTGTGTTTAAAACTCCTGACACCTTCACTACAATCATTTGGATGATTTTAGACTTCGAATTGCCAAGCTCTACGCAAGTGTTAACGTTAAGGAAAAAAAAAACTGCTTCATGACATCACAAGGTGGAACAGAGCATTTTGAGCTTTGACTACTTATAAAAGATCACTCAAACATGTGTGAATAAAGCAAAACACAACTCCAGGTATGTTTTTGAGGAGGTAACAACATTCTAACATGGCTAAAAGTCAATTCTGTGTAATACAGGACCTAATTATTTCTAATTCTGACTTGGTTCAGTGGGCCAGTACCTTCAATATTTGTCAAAGTTTTATGCAAGTTAAGTGGAAGTTTGTGGGAACATGTTGAGAAAAAAAATACATGAACAATTCACGCACAAGGAAGGTTTTTTCTGATATATTAAGTCAGACTTTAACCAAATAAGAGTGTTGCTATTTATTTTCATTACTCCAATCTACTATTTTGCATTAAGCCCTCTGTAACATCATGGTGGCAAGGTAACAATTATGGAATTACCTCAGGAAGCAAACTGTAAATAATGTCAGCTATGTTCCAGTGACATTTGCACCATTTGAATTGTTTTAAATCCCAGTTCTTACATTTGTGTCTAGGCCGAACAGGAGGTGAAACTTCAATCATAATTTACAACTTGCATTTTTTGTTTTCACATGTTTTGTTTATCGTCTTTGTCTGGGCCATAATTCACGTTTGTAATTTTTGTTTTGTCGTGCGTGTGACAGGCTTCTAACACCGGGCTCCTGTTTACATAGTAAAATCTCAGCTCATTCCAGAGGCTTTGGAGATGTGGTCCAGCAGGTCCTGACTTCGTGGTTTAAGGTTTAGTCACAGTGGCACTAAACAAGGTAATCCAACGTGTGTAATAAGTAATAAGTGTGTTTAAAGTCATATGACTGTGCAGTAGTTAGCTTTTACAAAGTTTACAAAGCCTAAGAAAACATAAAGAACCATATGGAAGATTCAGATTTTACATACATTTACATTAGGGATGTAACAATAACTGAAATCTGGTGATATCGTATCGTCAAAGGTCTCACAATAATATCATGGACCATCACAATATATCGAATCACAAGTCTCTTTGCTTAAATCAATAGTTCTGATGCAGAAATAGCTAAAAAGAAAAAACAGAGGGAACAACATAGACCATGATCTTTTGCTCCGTTTCAGTGCAGACTACATGAAGAAATGAGTGTTCTAAGCACTTTGAAATCTTCATTCTTTGGATTAAGTCTGGTGAAGGCATTTTTAGAGGAAAAAGGAGCACAGTTTTGTGAACCTCCACAAAATATTGGAAGAAATATCGTACCATGAAAATGGCGCTTTGGATATCTTTATATCCCTAATGACAATAAATGCTGTACCAAATGACTGTAATGTGTAATACTGTAAAATCATCCCCCATATCGTGAGCTTTCCCACGATATTGTAATAAATATCGTACCGTGAGGTTCATACTGTGACCATATCGTATCGTGAGACTTGAATATTGTTACACCCCTAATTTGCATACATTTTCATAAACTTGGCCTAACTGTGTCCCCAGATACGAGGTAAACATGTTTAAATCAAATCTATCTTTCACTGACCACCATTACAATGCTGATTTATTCTTCATTCTTAAAAGTTTCTTATGTTATAATGTTGTATTTTGGTTCTCAAGATAATTCTCCAATCAGAAAGCAGAATAAGCCTCACGTGAGTATAGCACTTAGGTTGCCAGTTTCAATACTAAAATCCAGCTGGTTTAAACCTAAAAATCCTCTCTCTGATCTGAATGGTCACTACCTCAGCTCCTGCAGCCATCATGAGTCAGTGCTAGTGCAGCCTTTGCAGCTCAGGGAGGGAATTCTTGTCGCATAATAGACTTTTTAAAGTAAGAGTTACCTTTCCGGGCCGAGGGTTGAGCTTCCCGTGTTCCTTCTCCTTTGTGAGCTGTGGAGACAGAAGCACATGAATTCACTTTTAGACATTTCGGCTGAAACAATGTCATTAGTTTACATGCACGACCCAGTCTAGTTCTGGTCCAGTCCTGGTTCATTCCCGGTCCAGTCCCATTTTAGCCCTAATTTAAGCCCCTGTTTTAGTATGATTTTTCTGTAAAAAATACCCGGTTAAACTAAACCTACGACCAAAACGTGATACTGAAACAAAATGACTGAAAAATTTGACCTTTTTCTGAGAGGTTTTATGAAAGATACTACTAATACTACATTGAAATGACATTCTATTGTTTAACAGTGTTTCCATTACCATTGCGGAATCAAAATTGGTTCCGCACCTTGTCCTTATTTAGTTGTATTACGAATAAGCTACAATTAAAATGATTTAAACCTGGCTTAACTCAGTACATGAGCACATTATGCAAATGAGCTCCTTAAGTCAACTGTCAGTGTCAGTGTGGTTTAAGTCCAACACCAACAAACACTTTATAAATATGCAAAGCGCTCAAAACTATTTCTTATCTCTGTATCTGACCCAAGCTGCACTCACAAAACTACACCTGCAAAAATGACTATTTATACAGAAAAACTATGAGGAAACGATGTATTTATGTATTTGTGAATCATTGGGTTTGCCTTTTGATAAAATCTTCAGCTCACTCACTCACCAACTAAATAAATCCCTATAATTTAAATCAAATAATTAGTTAAGTCATACAAAAACAGCTAAATTGACTAAACAAATAAAGGCCTATCCCCTTTTTTCAGTGGTGGAAGGTGTCTGTGTTTTACTTTAAAATTTGAAGTGTATGTTTTTCACTTTTTACTTCACTACATTGTTTGACCAGGACTTTTTTTTTTGATGATAGTTGATAATAATGATAGTTTGAGACCTGCTAAAAAGGCTGAGGCTTTATTTTGAACACATTCTTAGTCTGAGCAAGTGAAAATAAACAAAGAAATGATCAAAATTCAGCACAAGTCTGGATCTAAATCACTAATCTTCAAGTACATTTTAAACAGGTACCTTTTATTTTTACTTATGACTTTTACTTCAGGTTTTTCATGTGAAACTACTATTTAGATTTTGCTCAAGTCCTTTGTAAGTCATGTTGAAGAGTATGAGGCAATTTAGTTTTAATATGCAAATGTGATACCGCAAACGCGTATTTTCACAAACCTACCGCACAGATTCCACACAAAGGAACAAAGACGTTTAGTGACAGGAGGAATAAATTACTGTACTGTTTGTGCAATAAAAGTGACATCAGCTCCAAACCAGCACAAGAGTGAAACGTGACTCAAAAGGCGATATAAACTAAATCACTGCAAAATTTGACCTTTTTCTGAGTAGTTTGAGAACGAAAAATGCTATTAATACTGTGTTGAAATGTTTAACAGTGTTTTTTATTCCCACTGTGGAATCAAAACACACTTTCTACTAAGCTGCCATTAAAATGACTTAACCCTGGCTTCAGCTCAGGCTCAGCAGACTATGCAAATGAGCTCCTCCAGTCACCTGTCAGGACATCCCCAAAAGCACTTGGCTAATATGCAAAACAAAAATGTGTGTAATGTGAGGAGCAAGCAGTGGAATATATGTGTTATACATGTGTTATAATGCATGATAAGGCACAATATGGTACAGAGGAGGGACGGTGAATGTATGTACAGATAGTTACTACGGAAACTGAAATAAGACTGACCGTCATTGGTATATGGCTATGGTACAGAGGAGGGACAGCAAAAATGTTAAATGTATTCATGTATTTTTAGTTCATTATTACATTCAAGATAAATGACTGTGTCCAAAACTATAACCAACTAAAAAGGGGTTGTGGCAAAAGTTCTCAAAACTATTCTGTATCTCTCTGTATCTGACCCAAACTGCACTCACTAGACTCCACCTGCCGGGGGAGCTCATGCAAAAACTATTTTATTCTATGTAATTCTGTGGCCTCTTGGCCAGGACGCTCTTGAAAAAGAGATTTTTAGTCTCAATGAGACTTTTTTCTGGTTAAATAAAAAAAAAAATTTAAATAAAATGTATACAGAAAAACTATGAGGAAAAATATATTTATATAGAGATTCAATTTATGAATCTTTGAGTTTAATCTGCCTTTTGATATGAAGTAAATACCAAAAAATATAAAATCTTCAGTTCGCTCACTCACTCACCAATTAAATAAATCCCTCCAATGTAAATAAAATAAGTGGTTGACTCATACAAAGGCATTCATTGACTAAATGACTAAATACCAATCCCATTTTTCAGTGTCGGAAGGTAACGAAGTAAAAGTAGTAAAGTACTTAAGGTATTTGTTCTTTACTTTAAAATTTAAACTACTTCACTACATTTGAAAGCAAGTATCTGGTCCACTACGTTTTTGAACAAGACTGTTTAAAAAAAAAAAAAAAAGTTAAATATTTTTTATTATTGTGTGAGACCACAGACTGTATACAGAAGTGGACTAAGCGAGTGTGACGTCACCCACAGTTGGGCTTCACTCAAATGAAGCAGGAGCGAATTTGGAGCCAAGCTCTATATTATGATTTTTTTTGACTGACAAAATAGCGAAAAATAAAAACACCAGGATGATGTAGAGCAAGTTAATATGAACATTTTAAGACCAAAATCCTATTTGGAATGTTCCTGCTATACAATCTATGTGTGAGACTTGCTGAAAAGGCTAAGGGTTTATTTTGAGCACGTTCTTAAAAATATACTAAGAAATACAGCTAGAAAAAAATGACTTCAGTTGTTTCTACTGAGCAAAATTCAACACAAATCTGTATCAAAATCAATACATTTAAAGCGTTCTATCACTCTATATACACTAAAATATGCCCTTTCACTGTAAGGATACAAACATAACTGAGTACTTCTTCCAGGCATATTTTCATATTGCGTTGTCCTTCTTAATATGTTAATATTTTGATTTGGCTCAAGTCCTCTGTGATGTTGAAAAGTATGATGAGTTTAGTTTTAATATACAAATGTATTATCTCAAACATACATGTTTTCACAAACATACCGCACAGATTCCTCTCGTGTTTCCTTACAAAGACAACATCTTTGTGACAGGAGGAATAACTTGGTGTTTGTGCAATGGTCTAAAGTGACATCAGCTCCAAACCAGCACAGAAGTGAGAGGTCCTGTTAACATCGCCGATTGTTTGGTATGTACTATTATTATGTCTATAGATATAATCAGAAATCACAGATGTTTAGTGACAGGAGGATTAAATCACTGTTTGTGCAGTGGCCTAAGGTGACACCAGCTGCTGATCTCTTGTATGTGCAACAAAGGCGTCTATAGTGACAGACTAAACATGCCAAATAACAATAAAACTGCAACTATGCTTTCATTTAGGGCTGTATTACCACCAGTGTTTTTCGTTTAAGACAAGAACACAGCGTAGGGTAACCAGATTTTTTAAATTCTAAACTGGGACACACACAGGTTGGGATGGTTGGTATAAATACTGAAAATAAATAGTGAAAAGAGCGTGTAACATTGTGCATTCTTGTATCAGTCATAATCTGAGAAGCTTCTGTCGCTGCATTTTTTTGCTTTGTGGTCATTTGCAAACACTGTTTTCTGTATTTTGGCAAAACAAATGATAATTTATGCTCCTCTTTACTGTTGGTGGGGATCAGATTAGTCAAAAAATTCAATAGTCCTGTTTTAATTCTGGTTTACACCTGATGTAGTCCTGGTTTAGTCTTAGTTTAGTCCTGGTTTAGATCAAGTTAGTCCAAAATAGGGACACCGGAGACATTTCTTGTATAAAACTGGGACAAATCACTGGTTTTGGATAAATCTGCTGGGACAGGGGACACAGGGCTGAAAACTGAGACTGTCCCGGGTAAATAGGGACGTCTGGTCACTCTAACTCAGCCTAAATATGCAGCATTTCAGTGTTAAACATGTCTGAATGAAACAAAACACAACCCTAGGTCTGTATGTGATGAGGAAACACCATTATGATATACTGTAGATCTGAAAATACTGTAATTTGGGCCCTTTAACCACATTGCTCTAATTGTTGTACTGAGAATAGAACATGAAGTGCTCCCTCCTGTAGTTTTCAAAGTCATCCTCTAAGTCCACGTGAGTTCCTACACACAGGCGGGTCTCATGTCTCAGGTGGAGGTGGCGTCGTGGCAAAACTGGTTCATGGTCAGATGGGTCAGATTACAGCCCGGCTCCTGTTACAGAGCTCGGTCCATTCTCACATTCACGTGTGCTCTGTGGGAGAACGCATGGAGGGTTTATATGTACACATACTATGGAGATATGACACGCTATAGATAATAAAAGGTGTTCTATTACTTATGCTGCAGTCACTTAATAGCCACTTAAAAATAATGACATGCAATCCACATTTTTAAAAGGCTCATGTTAGGCTATTCAAAGATCTATGTTATAGACCTGGAGTTGTGTTTTGTTTCATTCACACATGTTTTACGCACAAACCCTGCATATTTACATCTTCTCCCAAACAGAAAACACTTAATTCCACCTTGTGATGTCATGTGGTAATACAAAAAGTGCTCCACTGTGTTTTTAAACTCCATGTGACAGACTAATAATAAAGGATTACTCACACGTGTGAACAAAACAAAACACAACTCAGGGTTGGGGTTGGGTGATATGCAAATTTTGATCCCGTTAAACCTTCTCAGCATTTTACCGGGGTATACGGTATTACTGTGACTAATTAAAAATGATTTTGTAGCTGCACCTAAACCATTCTGAAACAGAAGAGCAGCATTATATTTGAAGATGAGGCACAAGTTCTGATCAAACCAAACTTTGCAGCGTGTTCGATCGCATCAACATCAGCGCACAAGTTGTTTTTAATCAGCACTTATACTATATGCAAATAAGCATTGAGGTTTAAAGTTTCATTTCTGTAAAACGTAAACAAATGTGCCAAAGCTGTATTAAACACATTATTACTCAAAGTCTATAATGAGCGGAGCACCGGAAATGTAGAGCGGTGGAGAGGACCAATCACAGCCCTTATTGTCTGCGTTGCTTCCCCTCACTGTCTGCGGTGTTTTGACGAAAGTTTCGGAGGTGCACACATAGTGAGTGCATGTCGGTGGATGCGGACGCTGTGTGTAGGGGGCGCACGTCGACGCAGACAAGTTTTGATTCAGAACCATAAATTGGGCTTTACCGTCTCCTCTGTGAAAGTCTGACTTCGCCCTCAAGCGGTAACTTTCTCCTCTTCAGTGCGTCCCCTCTTGACTCTTGGAGTTCAATAAAACGTCTCCATCATAAACTTTTCGGCCCAACATGCGAAGCGTTGGTCAGGTTTTTTCTTCTTCCTCGCTGCGTGTGGATGGAAATATCCGAGCGTAACGACGTTTGAAGAGGAGAGAGAGCGGAGGGGAGAAAGTCCTGCTGTGGTTTTAGGTCCTTATGCAGATTTTTTTTAACCTCATACCACCCGCCTGCCCGCAGGCGATTACACAACATTAAAAAGATATTCACCTTAATTATTTTTCCACTATTGACATGCTATACATTGTTTGAAATCTTAATTCCTCAGTAAAACAACCATATCATTCATTTTATTCTGCACAGCGAGCCCAAAGAGCAATAACTTATAATTCCTGAAAATAATCAAAAACAACAATGCACATTTCTTACCTTTGAGCCGGTTCTGTCAGTCCGAAACAGGTCCAGTCCAGGAATAGCTGTACTCAATTAGTTCGTAACAATCCACAGAAAAAGAATATCCAGTTGTTTTTTTCATAAAATAATTCCATGTGGGGAAATAATCCAGAAAGACCATGTTTGTCTGAATGGATGAACAATGCATGAAAACATGTCTGTCCCTTTCCATCCTTTCACTTCTGTTAGCGCTGTTGGGTATGTTTGTTTTCCTCACACTCTCCTCTTCAATGAGACCATCCATGAGACGATACAGGCTTTGGTGTAGCATGCACAGCCCACTGAATAAAAAGAGTGCATCCAGTTAGCGGCGTTTTACGCATGTCCGAGCCGAGCTCTCCACGGCACAAGCTCTTCAGTCATTGGTTCTTCCAGAAAGTGATTGAGATATCCTAACAGTATATCATGAGAGCTTTCCGGTGGTGGGCCCCACGTGGGGCAGAGGTGAGAGGAACTCAGTATTCAACTGCATAAACCTGTTTGGAGAGCCTCTCGCCTGCACTGACGTGCAAACACTAGTGGCTTGTTTTAGTTTTTTATCTTAAGAAAACATGCCTAAAGTTCAGAAGAAGATTTATTTATTATACATTTATTTATTTACATTTACATTATACATCTATTACAGTTTGGAACATCTGGGACATATTTGGACACTTGTGCCGAATTGACATATTTTTACAAAAAGGCTCACAGCATCCAAACCCTTAGGCCTAGAGTCTGAAATTTTACACAGTTGTTGCCAACAACTACAGCAGTGAGTGTATTGAGTCAAAAATGCCTAGGATGAAGTATGCCAAAGTTAAAGCCTTTATTTTTATTTTTTTTCCCCGAGGCAAAGAAATTCAATTTTTAGAAATTTTGAATGTCTGTACTGTAGGTTAGCCTGCACTCACAGTCTTCATATGCATATGTACAAAATCTAGAAGGTCTAAGCTTTAAAATGATGCATCACACAAGCATGTGGGGTCTAAGATTTTCTTTTAATAAGCTATGACATTTGGGTATGTGTTACTGTTGTGCACAGACAAAATTAGGTGGGTGGCAACAGGTTAATGACTGTAATGAAATTGATACCGTTGTTATTTTTTGATACCGCGGGATACCGCATTACCCTATTACCGCTCAACCCTACTTGTGGTATGTTTTTGATGAGATAAAAACATTCAAACATGGCACAAAGCAAACAAGAGTCTTTTTATTTTAAATATAGTTGCTTTAAAAAAGTGTCTTTGTTGATATGTTTAAATTCAATGTTTATTGTCAATTCTTCATACGAAAAACAAAGAATCAAGTTTGTTTCTCACTCCCAAGCATATAAATCTATAAATAAGTTTAGCCTAGAATGTTCCACTATAAAGGCATTAAACTCATCTATCTTGCATTTATTCTATTATAGTTGCTTTTACTCTATATAAAGGTACTCCTACGGTAAAATAGGCTTGTCTCTCCATAGATCTGACCCATAACCATAGACTGTATAAATGAGCAATGGCGCGATTCCAGCTCAATTGACTGTGCCTCGAAAACACTTGGTATTGAAAAAGACGTCATCCCTCTCTCTCTAACTGCTGCTGTGAGCCTCATCATTTTGTACTTAAAATGTTTGTATTAAACCGTTTTTATTTTGCTATTTTGTCCATAAATAGAGATATGAACATCAATAACAGACCAATCAGGAGCCTTCTTTCTGTGAGGTTTGATTGACACCGTTGCAAAGTGCCCTCACCGCTGGTTTTGCACGGGGCAGGCGGGAAATGGTGTTACATTCAACACCCTCGCTCCGGATTGGTTCTTCGGTTGCTATGATACTCGAGGTTCCTAATATGCAATGACTCCTTGCCTCAATAAGCTTCATTTGACTACAATGGGCGACGTCACACTCAGTTAGTCTGCTTCTTTAGACAATCTGTGCCCATCACGCTGTACCTTGGCTTGGTGACATTACTTGCTTGTTTCTATGGAGATAAGAAAGCTCGACGTTGAACTCAAGAAAAAATGGATTAAAACAACACATTTCAGGAGCCCGTGAACAATACGAGCTTTGATTTTTTAACAAAAAGGTGAGAGTGACTGAAAAACTGTTGGCTAATGACCGTAATGTTATTTGAGAGCTGAAACTACGACAGGTGAGCTGATTTTTACGTTGTCTTTCCCTAATTCAGTTCTTTGTGGTCAGATTGTGCTAAAAATAAAGCTCGGATTAAAGTCTAACAAAGTCTCAGACAGAGTAGTGCCCACAGTTAGCATCACACCCTCAGGAATATGTTGTTGTTTGCAGAGAGAGAGAGAAAAACAGCCATCACCTAAATAATTGCAGCCTTTGACGTTTGATAAGGTTCCGTCTGAAATGTTTAGCTTGGACTGTGATGAACTGCGCAGGCTTAAGGCGCTTCAGGAAGAACAGTTTCCCACAAAGCCCAAACTGTGGAGCAGAGCCACAGAATCCAAACCCAGAGCCACAAAACCATTCCCACTCTTCTTTTTTCAATGTGATTCTGTCATTCAGGGAGAGAGACAGAGAGAAAGACAGAGAGAGACATAGAGAAGAGAGAGGAACAAAGAGAGGGACAGAGAGGATGAGAGAGAGACAGAAGAGAGAGAGAGACAGAAGAGAGACAGAAGAGAGACAGGGAAGAGAGACAGAGGAGAGACAGAAGAGAGACAGAAGAGAGAGAGAGACAGAGAAAAGAGAGACAGAGAAAAAAGACAGAAGAAGGAGAACAGAGAGAGACAGAGAAGAGAGAGACAGAGAAGAAAGACAGAAGAGAGAGAGACAGAGAAGAAAGACAGAAGAGAGGGAGACAGAGAAGAAAGACAGAAGAGAGAGAGACAAAGAAATAGAGACAGACAGAGAGACAACAGCCGCCGTGCATTCATGTCAGTGGGGGTACATTCATAAAACACTTGCACTATTTGCACCTCCGGACCCGAAGAGGCACTGAGAACAGAAAAAAACAAACAAAAATAAACCACTTCGTGACAAACTTTCCTCACGGCAAATTCCAGCTTCATTCCCACAATCAATAAAATGCAAATCCGTCTTGTAGCACACAAAACAAGACTTGAATCGAAATCACCACAAGTATTCTCTGTCAGCTCCACTTCAATCACCGAAATGTCAAAGCGAGGGCGTGTCCGGACCACAGCCAGACAGATAGCTGCGAAGGGCGTGGGGGTAAAGAGCGACTTAAAATGCAGAAATAATGAGGTTCAGATAGTGTAGCCAGAATAAACACACACACACATTACAAGCAAAAACCTGACTTCTTCAAAACTGCGCTGCAAGTTACAACTGATTACAAGTTCACTTTCACACCAGAATATGGCCCTCTGTGTACAGTGTTGAACCGCTAAAGCCACGGGAAATAATAAGACATTTAAGCTGTAGCTGATTTTTATGGTCTTAAAAACGAGAAAAACAAAATTCATTCATTTGAAATTGTTTGCAGTGGTCCGAAGTTTTTCCTCACTTACCTCATTCATTCAGTGGATCCTCATTATTCACCACGATGAGTTTAGAAATGCTTTTCATAACTTCACAACTCAATGTTTTTCCAGCACGAAGTTAATAACCAGGGTCCGTGTACCATTCATTGTTTTGAATTTCAATTAAGAACCAAAAACAATAAAATGAGAAAACAGTTTGTTATTTCATTATTCCGTTTTTGTCCTTTCCAGTCCTTTGTGCTTTAGGTTGTATTTTTCGGATACTCATTTTTGAGCTCTTCTTACTCCATTTTGCTTCAGTGTGGCAGAAATATCCACGTCTTTCCTGCTCCAAACGGCTCTGTGGTGTATTTAGCCTGGATCTGGATGGCAGCTATGGCCTATAACATCCAAATACAAACTGATGCATCCAAAAACTTAAAAACATGCGCTACACACTAGAGGATTTTTCGGTCTCAAACGATTTTTAAACGTGCGACAAAAAGTGCACACCACAGACATGAGGAGAAACTTATGAGACTAAAAATCTCTGATCTCAAACACTGCAGCGGGATCTGTCTGTGGACCACAGGATATAAAGTTGTGAGCACGATGGCGTCATCTGTTTCCTGTCTACAGTAAAACCACTCACTCTGAGACTCTGAAGTGTTCAAAGATCAGAGCTCTGCACTTTGAGTTTAGATACAAGTCAAAACTGTGTTATTATTATTTGTGAAATGTGGAGCAATACTTTAGATACAGGATTTTTAAAACATAAAAGATCGGAGATAAAGTCCACGGGAAGTAGAGTCTCGATCGCTAATCTGCAGCTTCACCTCGATCCGTGCACTGTGCGGAAGTAAACAGACACACACTTTTGCCTTTTTACTTTCAAAATGGATTAGAAGTGTGGTTTTGTGGACTGGACGTCATTATTTGTGGAGAACAATTTCTATGGATAATGTGGATCAGACGCTGCACTTTAAATATACCACTCTATGGGAGGTGAGTAATAAAGTCTTTATTTTCGCTATTTCCCTGAGTTTGTTTGTTGCGTCTCTGTGTCCGTCACTCCTCTGCCCCTGACACTCTGTTTTATCAGCTGTTACCGTCGCATTGCTGATGTTTGGTGGTTATAATCTGACACTGACTCTACACATGAGAAACAGCGGCTTCAAAATCGCACACGAAGACACAAAGTCCGGTCAGGCCTCCCCGAAATCGGGAAGAAAAAAATAATAAATCATAGCCAAAATCGGGCAAATTCTCCTGTAGTGTGCGGCGGCCTTTAGGCAGAGCAGACCTACTGGGGAATATAAACCAGAGAGAATAAAATATCTAAATGTTTTGTTGCTAAAAAGGAATAATGAAATAAACAGTTTTCCATTTTATCGTTCTCCGTTCTTAATTGCAAATCAAAAAAACAAATGGTACATGGACCAACTAGCATGCCAACACGCACTTCTTGATTCTCAGACAATTAAATGCCTTCTAATTAGATGCAGACAGTACACAGCAGACTTATTTTAGCCCCAAGAACTGCTTATACAGTATATCTGTGCTGGGGCAAGACAAGTTTTGCTCAAATATGTGGACAAGAAGGTGCACATTGTATTTTTCTATCTTTTATCCACCACCTGCCTCGTCTCCATGGAGATGTTATACCAGAAAGGCATTAAACTCCTCTATCAACACAGACAAATGGTTTACAGGTTACGTAGTTGTAGAGGATATGCTCCATTGTGTTTTTAAACTCCATGCACCTTCACTTGAATCAGTTAGAGTTGACGTTAACGACGTTAAAAACTACAGCTTCATGATAACGTGGAGTAGAATTTTTAGCTTTTGAGATGTAGACAGACTTAATAAAATGTTTTTTGAGGAGGTAACAACATTCTAACATGGTTTAAAGTTCCTACAGTCAATTTTGGGCATTAAATGACCTTTTAGTTGCACCATTTCACCATAGAAAGTTCATTTTCTTCACTGACAATGGCAATAAAAGGTGGCAGGGTAGAAATAAAAAGACCAGTGCAACTATTTGACATGAAAGGAGGGTTAATTATTCCATAAAGAGGAGTAGTTGTACATTTGTGTAGAGAACGGTATGAATGTAGTCGTGCATCATTGTTTTGAGTTGTATGGAGCAGGACAAAGAGGTCTGGTGTGCGCTGGTTTGGGGTCAGTGGCCGGGGCTGTAACATGAGCACATAAAGAACAGTACATGTGAAACTCAGGTCAGAACAAACGCGGTGTGTCTGTGGTGTCTGAGGGTAAACGTTTGAATGAAACTCAACTAGATGAAGCGACAATAGTGAGGGCTGATGTACTTTTTTGCAAATTGAAATATCTAAAATCTTCCGACAGATTAAAAGCTGCAATGTCACTTTAATAAAATAAAAGCATGTCGTTTTCATTTTTTTGTTCTGTTAACTGCACTGAAAAGCAATGGGTCTTTCCTGTAAGCGAGCTTGAATCTCCACAAACCTGACTCTTACTTGATCTGGAGGAAGGGCTCTTATTAGTTGTTCCTTTGGCTATATTTTGCACAGTATGTCATAAAACCAATCGTTTTCCATGGAGAATGATTTAACTTTCTATTTCCATGGAATCATGCAGTTTACCTTCAGAATGTTACATAATAATAATAAATTTTATTTATTTGGCACCTTTCTGGACACACCCAAGGTCGCCTTACAACAACATTTATAGCGCTTTTTTTTTTTTTTTGCAGACACATGTCCCTAAAGATGCTTTCCAGAGCATTATTAACAGTCATTCACTCCAGACCCAGCGGTAAGATACAGTTGTAGTCGACCATCATCACTCACACACACACCACTTTCACACCTACAGTGCATGTTTTTGGGTTGGTGCTGGTGCTGCTTTAAGGTAAAGCAATACCGTGACAAGCAGTGGGGAACCTCATACCAAAAAAGGTAACATACTGCACCTTTAAAGAAGACATATTGTGCTTGTGTCTGATTTAGAGAGATATAGATTTATGACACCCATGGATGATTAGGTTATAATTTGTGTGATGGAAATTTATATTGTGGAAACATTTACTTCAATCTGTCTTTGTGTAAATGAATGTGATTTCTACCCGAGACCAGACCCATCATGAACATGTGTAAAAGCTCAGCCGATACAACTGCCCCCATGGTCAGGAAGTACTTTGTTGTCTTAGCCGTCCTCAAATGTAAGTTAAGTTGATTGATTAGATTAGCACAAAAGTCACTCTGCTCTGATATGTATGTAACTTGTATTTCTGTATAAATCCTCAGAGCTCAGATGCTCTGGGGGAGATGCTCTGGGCTGAGGTTGGCGGGACATGCTGCTGGAGGAGAGGCTGTTGGTCTGTGGCCAGGGCAGCCGTGGCCCTGTCCAGAGCTGCTGCAACAACAATAAAACTTTGTCTGTATTCCAAAAACTCATCAAGCTTTGCAAATGGATTCATTATTTATGATCAGGAGACACATCATACATTCCACAACAATTTGGGTTAAGTGATTCTAGATTACTCAAACATGCACAATTCACTCCAAATACAACTGTGAGGAGTACTACTACAACACGGGTAAAGGTTGATTCTGTGGAATAGGTCTGCTTTAATGAGCTCTTTTGATTATGTCGTGTCACACAAACACCTTACACTAGATTAGGAATTTCTGGTCGAAGTCTAAAGGTTTTAAAGCAGGAGGTGCATGGAACAGACAGGTGAAGATCCAACAGGTGAAGATCAGACAGGTAAAGGCAGAGGCGCTCCTGTACATCCGACAGGCGCAGACATGCAGCAGAAACACTTTCGCTGTCAAACATGGATCATTAAGGTTCATCACAAACCAGAGGCCCATTACACAACGCTTCATCTGCAGCTTCAGAGAGCGACTTTGACAACTTATCAATGGCATTTACATATTATTTAAGCTTACTTTATTATTTCAAATTGTGTAACGAGAGCTAACATTACATTTGGCTTAGAGCTTGATAAACATTATGTCTGATGATACAACACATGGTTTTGTTGTAGGTTGTGAGTGTAAATCACTACATTAATTTCAAGTAAATAGAGGTTTAGTGTAGGAAATAGCAAATTCCATAATGAAGTACATGACTAACCTCAGGCAGCTGTGGCATGAAACTGTGAAACTTTGAGGATTTAGAAGTAGCGAAGCAGTAAAAATATTTGACATTTTTGACACAGAAATTTGCATATTTGTACTTTTCTGTCAGTAGAAATTTGTTATATATGGCTTGGAACTAAAAAAAAATACTGACTGATCATACATCATGCAAATTTTAGTTTTGCTCTAAGGTTATCAGCAAAAATTTCAACAAGATGTGGACCATATGTCAAAAAAAAATAAATATCACGATTATTAGAGCTTTCGATTTGATCAGTTATCTTTCATAAAAGGTAATGAAAGTCATTTGCTGCTTCTATATTACACAAAACTGATTCTTGTGAGCTTTAAGACATGTTAGAATGTTGTTACCTCATCAAAAACATATCCAGAGTTGTGCTTTGTTTCATTCACACATTTTTAAGTCATCCCTTGTATCCTTTATTAGTCTGAACATTTCCAAAGCTCAAAATGCTCTGTTCCACCTTGTGATGTCATGAAGCCAGGGCTGAGAAAAGAGCTCAGCCTAAATATGCAGGTTTGTGTGAATTAGGGTTGGGCGGTAGCCAAATTTTGATACCGTTAAACCGTCTCAGCATTTTCCTGGGGTTTACGGTATTACTGTGACTAATTAAGACTTATTTTGTACCATTCAGAAACAGAAGAGCAGCATTATATTTGAAGATGAGGCACAAGTTCTGATCAAACCAAACTTTGCAGCGCGTTCGATCGCATCAGCATCTGCATACGAGCTGTTTTTATCAGTGCTTATACTGTATGCAAATGAGTCATGTGGTTTTAAGTTTTGTTTCTGTAAAACATAAAAAATGTGCCCAAAGCTGCATTAAACACATTATTACTCAAAGTCTATAATGAGAGGAGTAGCGGAAATGTAGAGCAGTGGAGAGCACCAATCACAGCCCTTATTGTCTGCATTGCTTCCCCTTGCTGTCTGCGTCCTTTTGATGCGTAGTTAGAAAGTTTCGGAGGTGCACAGAGGTCTATGCGGACATTGTGCGGCTTTACTGTCTCCTCTGTGAAAGTCTGACTTCGCCCTCAAGCGGGAACTTTCTCCTCTTCAGCGCGTCCCCTCTCAACTCTTGGCGTTCAATAAAACATCTCCATCACAAACCTTTCGGCTCAACATCACACACGAAGCGTCAGTCACATTTTTTCTTCTTCCTCGCTGCGTGTGGATGGAAATCTCCGAGCGAGCGTAACGACATTTGAAGAGGAGAGAGTGCGAAGGGGAGAAAGTCCTGCTGTGGTTTTAGGTCCTTATGCAGATTTTTTTAATGACGGTAATGAAACTGATACCGTTGCTACTTTTTGATACTGCAGGATACTGTATTACTGTATTACCGCCCAACCCTAGTGTGAATGGAACAAAACACAACTCCAGGCAAGTTTTCATTGAGGAAACAACATTATAACATGTATGAGGAAATAGCGTAATACGGGCCCTTTAAATCCACCTGTTGCTTCAATGGAAATGTTGTTCCTGGTTTTAAATTCCACAGCATCAAACCACACCAAAATTATCTGGGGCATCTATGGAGGATGGTTTTAAATTATTCCTATGGAAAGTTTTGCAACGTTGCTTAAATAAAGAACGCTCCAATTGGCTTGTGTCACAGCTTGTTTACTCAGTATGCATGGCAAACCTGCAGCTACCACAGGCTTAAAAGATTAAAGCCTCTTAAATGAACAAAAGCACGGAGAATACGAGGACAGCTCCCATTTAAAGTGGCCATGGTGGAGTGACTATTGTGTGGGCATCTTTCATGCTGGACAAAGAGAAATCTAAGAAAGAACTCAGAATGTCATCAGAAGTCAGCCAGTCGTGTCAGCACTGGACGGGCAGGATGCGAAGGAATTCTACAAGGAAGAAACTCAGCCAGCAGACGCCATTTTAGGCATTTCTTTAACGTTGCATCATAGATTTGCTTAGGAGATAGGCATGCAACATCACAACATTGTCAAATCGCTATTGTTTAAACTGGGCGAAGGACGGTTCAGATTTCTACGCTAGAATTTCCTGTTTAAAAGGGCCCATATTATGTTATTTTCTGATATAATGTTGTTTCCTCATCACAAACATACCTAGATTTGTGCTTTATTTCATTCATTCACACATGTTTAACACACAAACTGCATATTTAGGTTGAGTTGTGGAACAAACGGAAAACCGTTCCACATTGCGATGTGGTAATACAAAAAGTGCTTTGCTGTGTTTTAAAACTCCAAACACCTTCACTAGAATCATTTGGAAGGTTTCAGCTTTGGATCTCTACTGAACTAAAGGTAGAAGATAGCTGCTAAGGATGGTTTAGAGTTCTGCGAAGGGCTTGGAGCTGAAGTCCTGACAGAGACTCGAACCATACGAGCTTCTCCGGGGATTATCACGGTCTACGTAGGTGCGTCGTGGGAATCTAAGCTTCATTTGAATTTATTATTTGTTCATATGCAGATATTTCTGTGCCAAACAAAGCAGTTCCAACAGGTTTTAATCAGTTGTCTGTGCAGTCTTTGTGGAGCAGCGTTCGGCGGAAGTTTGACGCGTAGAAACTTTTTGTCAGAGGTGCACGTTTACAGCACGGCAAACACCAAACAAAAACGCACAAAAACCACACAAACACTGCACAAACACCCAGAACCTTTCCAGTTGGTTTTCATGCGTGTCAGGAACCTATGCTGCACTTCTACGTAGACTTAACGCAGAACTATAAACCGACCTTTAACTTCAAACCTACAACTACATGACATCTCAAGGTGGAACAGAGCATTTTCAAATTTGGAGCTGTAAATGGACTAATACAGGATTACTCCGGCATTTATGAATGAAACAAAACACAACTCCAGGTCTATTTCTGAACATGTCTTAAAGATCCCAGGAGTCAAAATGATGTATTATGGGACTTTTAACTTGTCAGATTGCAGATTTATTGATCCAGTGTTTCCACAGACTGATTTATCCACCTGAAACTGTAAACTGCCAACATCTTCTCTGTCAGCAAATAAGCAAAAGTGTTTGTTTTTTTTGTTCAGAACAGCGTCGGAAAGTGTTGCTTTAATTCAGCTGCCATTGTTGTCAACTGAAAGGAGTTTAAGCTGTGAGATTAATGAGTAATAAAGTTTGTGGAGCCGATCCCAAATGATTTATAATGTCATTGGATTGTACAGCCTTGAACCCACAATTATTGATGACAGGCCGTTAAGGTTAAGTTTAATGCCATGCTGTGTAATACTGGCAAAATACATAGCAGCATCGCCATGGAAACAAGGCAAAAAGTTACATCGTGCACCTTTAAATCCAAAGTGTTTTAAATGTAATGTAATTTTTCTCTCAGATGAACTGGTCTTCACCTGCATTCTTTTATCTTGAACAGGTGTTTTATAATGGCCTGTGTTATTATTCAGTAGTATTATAAGTAGTTCCACCTCTGTATAAAATGCGCTGAACAAACAAAGATGCCCTACCTCGTCATGCTGGGTGCCTACGCAGTATCAACAGAATAGCATGACTCAAATATTTGACCAGCGCAAATTACAGCACGAAATATACGGTTCTTAAAACAAGCAGATGCCCACATTAAAACGGGTCATGAGACTTCAAAATACTGACAACTGCCTGTGATTATTACTTTTTCCCAGGGATGGTACAAGATCTCAAGCTATAAAATTGCCACAAGATCACGCACGCAAGAGAAAAAATATCTTATCAGATTCTTTTTCATTGTGTTTACATTTGGATTGGACAAAAATGGGTTATAGTTCCAAAAAGCAGTGCTAGAGTGCAAACGACATGAAAAATTGGCTAAAATTTTAAACTGAATCGTGAAATTTATATATTGGGAATTATGTTAAAATCTCGTCTTGTCTCGTTCTTGGGGACCCAGTCTTACATCTCGTCTTGAGGAAATGGTGTCTCTTCCCATCCCTACTTTTTTCTACTAATACAAAAAAAAGTTTAAAGGTGCAAAGGTGGAACTTTTCTCGTGGAGAGACAGCCGCTCCCATGGAGATGTTTTTGCTTGGCCTGAAATGCTTCATAGTATAGTATGAGAGTTCTCTTTCCATGGAGACAAGCAGGTGGTGAAACCAGACCAAGTTACAGATCAGATCTCTGGAGGAGCACCCCTTCTCATAAGATGAATGCATGTTTTTTAGAGTACAAAATACACTTGGAATCTTGGTTCTATGCCAGAGTTATAAGTGTTTTCCTTTTTTATGGCTCTAAATGGATTTTCAGCAGCTGTAGTGCACATTTAGACCAACTGTGCCTTATAGAAGTGAAAGAATGTTAAAAACTACACGGTGTGGGGGCTTCTCATGTCAAAATGACATGATTTGAGGCATGAGCTGTAGAGTGATGTGACTAAGACAGCCTCACAGCCTCACGACTTCTGACGCATTTCAATGCATTGTGCCTAAACTTGTGAAGTGAAATTGTAGGAAGACTACAAGAGATATCAAAGCCTTTTTTGCTGCGTAAGTGGGGCTTGTGGATCTGTACAAGACACACTTGGCATCTTGGTTCTCTCAGGTTCTATGTCAGCGTGAAAATGAAAGCTGGTTTAGATGCTATGAAAGTATCAGAACGGAAACAAAAATAATACACACTTAAACATATGGTTGAAATTATGATTTGACGCAAAATGTGTCTTGCCCCAGTACAGATACAGTATATTTTATAAGCAGCTCGAGGTCAAAATAAATCTGCTCTGTACTGTCTGCATCTAATTATAAAGTGTTTCACGGTTTGACAGCAAATCTTCGCTCTGGTCTCTGAAAGTTGCAAAAAAAGTTTCTAAAGTCATCGTGGTGAATAAAATACCTTATGTGTTCAGACCACCGTAAGTGAGGAATAACTTTGGAGCCGCTGCAAAATGTTTAAAGGAAGGATTTTCACATTTTTAAGACTACAATAGCGCCTTTAAAGAAACAACCTGTGTTTGTGTGTGTGCGTATTGCAAATTAATACTGACTGCTAAGGCTGGGTATCATTCAGAAGTTGCCGATCCGATACATAAGCCACGATGCGATACAGTGAGCTTACGATTCGATACGATACATTTCAAATCGATTCAATATGGTTCAATGAAAAATAAAGGCTAAATCATGGCTGTGATACGAAAAGTCTTTGTTAAACCACTTCTTGTGCAAAGTTCATATGAAACGCGCTCATGTTTAAACACCAAAACAGTGAAAATGTCAAATGCGTCACTGTTTCTTTCCTTTACGCAACAACAAAACTGTAACGCTGTATTAAAATAATTTTGTAAAATATACCAAAAAATACTCTTGGTGCTATATTGCTACAGCAGCCCACAATATTAATACTGTATCGTCACATTAACAATACGATATTTCAATATTTTTGCACTGCATTTCTTATTGTTGTATCAAAACTTGCACCGATTATTTACTTAGAACAGAAATTGTTTTTTAAATGTTTGTATCATGAAGTTAGTTTATACCTTAAAGGCGCTGTTCTGCCTCTGGAGGATTAAAGGATTAAGGATTAAAGACGCTGTAGCTGATTTTTAGTGTGTTACAAACGTGAAAAACAGAACTAGTTCATTCAGAGCATCTTAATTATTCACCACCGTGAGTTTATAAGAGCTTTCACCACTCATTCGACATATAATATAGCATAATAGGCGGTTTAAAGAAATCATTATACGTCCTTCGATTCATTACTGTCATGTGATCCGTGTTTGGTTTGGATGTACGGTTTCTCGCACACTTCAGGATGGGTTTGAACTCGCCCTGATCTAATTAAACATGTTTCTATATGAATGCGCCCTCAGCCATGGCACAGGACTGACAGCTGCTGGGACGAGTGAACTATACACATATATTCCTCTCTTTCCCCTCTTTTCTCACCCCTGTTTAAGCTCCTCTCTTTCTCTATCCTCCCTTTCTCCCCTCCACACTGCTCTGCTCCCCCTCTCCTCCCTTCTCTTCCCTCTCTTCCCCCTTCTATCCTCTCTCACTCTCTCTTTCCCCTCGTCTTCCTCATCTACAATCTGCTCCTCTCCCAATCTCTTTTCTCTCCTGTGTTCAAGTTCCTCTCCCTCTCTCTCTCTCTCCCCATCCTCCTCTCTTCAGTTTTCTCCTCCCCTCTGTCCCCCCGTCTCTCGCTATCTCTTGCTCTCTCCTTCCCCTTTAATCCTCTTTCTCTCCCTCTTTTCCCTTGTTTTCATCTACAATCTGATCCTCTCCCAATTTTGTTTCTCTCCTCTTCCTTCTCCCTTGTTCAAGCTCCTCTCTCTTTCTCCATCCTCCTCTCACCCGTTCTCTCCTCCACTCTGCCCCCCTCTCGCCATCTTTTGCTCTCTTTTTCCCCTTTTATCCTTTCTCTTTTCCCCCGTTTTCATCTACAATCTGCTCCTTTCTTAATCTCTTTCTCTCTCCTCTTCACTCTCCCTTGTTCAGCTCCTCTCTCTCTCCATCCTCCTCTCTTCAGTTCTCTCCTCCACTGCCCCGTCTCTCTTGCTCTTTCCTCCCCCATTTATTCTCTCTTTTTCCCTTTTTTCTCTCCTACAATCTACTCCTCTCCCAATCTCTTTTCCCTCTTCTTCCCTCTCCCTTGTTCAAGCTCCTCTCTCCTGTCCGTCTCCTCCACTCTTCTCCCGACTCTCTCTCCTTCCCCTTTTATCCTCTTTCTCCCTCACTCTCCTTCCCCTCGTCTTTCTCATCTACAATCGGCTCCTTTCCCAATCTCTTTTCTCTCCTTTTCCTCTCTTTCCTTCTCTGACCCTTCTACTCTCTTCTCTCCTCCACTTTGCTCCGCTCTATCTATCTATTCCCCTGTTCTCTCGCTCTTTTCCTCTCTTTTTATGGAATGAATACGCCCACAGCCATGGCACTAAGACAGAACAGCTGCTGACTCTGCACATGTCAATGCAAACAGGTGCTCGGATTCCCTCCCTCCTTCTGCACCTCCTCTACTTTCTCTCTCCTTCGCTCACTCATCTCTTTCTCTCCTCTCTCCTACACTCTGCTCCTTCCTCTCCTCCCGCTCTCCCCTGCTTAAATCCGCTCCCCTATCTCCCTTTTCATTTCCTTTCACTCCCCTTCACCTCTCCTTCCCTCATATTGAACACTCCCTCCCCATCTCTCTCGCTTCTTTCTATCTTCCCTCCTTCCCTTCCTCTCCTCCGTTCCGACCTCTGCCCCATAGGCGCTCATCTAAAGGTCTAAAACGTGACTCGAGCTGAAACTTGATCCGAAAAACAGACATTCCCACATTACAGATACAATGTAAATGAAGGGGGACATGTTATTCTAGTACGGTACACGCAGCCCCGCCCACGTGTGCTGCCGTTTAACTGTCTAAGATCACATCGGGTTTTCTGCAAAACGACTCGTAAACTTCAATGGAACAAAAACATCGTAAACTTTTGAGAGTTTTCACGACCTCACAATGGCGAGTGAGTTGGAAATTGAAGCTATCTACGCTTATTTTCAGTTCTGCACAATGGACATTTCTGATGTGCTCAAACAAGACATGATTTAATCGAACTACGGAAGCAATTTTGAACCAGACCTATTCTGCAAAATTGACTTAGAGTTTTAAATCATGTTCTAGTTGTGCGTTGAGCGTGTTTGAGTCATCTTTAAAACATTTATTTTGAAGACGCCAAATTTAGTATGATCGTTTTTGTTTTTTTATCAAAAACTGGAACATCCCCAGTTCGGTGAAACGAGTGCGTAATTAAGGGAAATTTGCCCATTCATGACCTCCGTGAAGTTGTCCCCCCATCAACCTCAAACTATGTCAATCATTTGTGCTGTTTTGTGCTGTAAAAAGTTTTGCTTTTGCTGCCTAATTTTTGAGAAATTAACAATTCTTTCATAGGTCAAATTGGGGTCAGCTAGTCCCCAGGAAGCTTAAAAATGCTCTAAAACTGTCCAAAATGGAGTCAATCGTTTGTGCTGTTTTGTGCTGCAAAAAGTTTTGTTTGTGCGATTCTGGTTCTTAAGATATTTGCAGTTTTATTTTCAGCCAATGACGTCATCCAACCCCTCAAAATGTGAAACAGCCTCAAAACAGGCAGAAAATTATAGAAAATGTTTGTATTTCGTTTGTGTTGTTTTGTGCTGTGACCATTTTCATTTGTGCAAGTATATTTCTAAAATTATTCATTCATTCAAAACTTTTTGCAGCACAAAATAGCACAAACGAAGCACAAACGATTGACATAGTTTTTGTGTAGGTTTGAGTTTGATGAGATTCATGTTTAATGTGAGTCGGTGTGGTCACATTTTCTTTGCATGTTGGTCATTTTTAAGCAGCTTTTCTGTATTTTACCTTTAAACAATTGAAAATTTATGCCTCTTTTTACTGTCAGCAAGGATTAGATCAGGTCAAAATTTAGATTAGGTCAAAAATAGGGACACCTGGGACATTTCTTGTAAACGTCACCGCAACAAAGCACCGCTCTGCTGATCACGCCAAAGGGCAGCTAATGTTTCACCTTTCGTTTGTGCCAAAATGACGTGATGCTGCTGAATGTGGTGGCGGTGAAAACAGGAGCAGATCAGCGCAACGACGTGTTGAGTACAATAAAATAAAGACTGCAGAAAGACGACAAGATGACAAAAATGCAGAAGAACATGCACGAATCACTCTAAATACAAGTTCGAGAGGGTTCATGAGAAGGGAAAACAACTATAACGTGGCTAAAAACTCTAGAGGAATGGAAGTCGGTTTGTACAAAAGCTCAAAAACAAACCATTAATTCACAGCTGAGGCTTCTACAGTACAAATGGTTGATGCGGGATTTTGTCACTCCTCTGAAATTGAACAAATACTTGCACCGAGTGTAATGAAGAAAAAGGTACGCTGCCCCACTGTATTTGGGAGTGTAGAGTAATCAAATCATTTTGGGCTCCAATCAACCAAATCATCATAAACTTTTAAGAGTTTTCACGATCTCACAAGGGCAAGTGAGTTGGAAATTGAGGCGATCGTCGATCTACGCTTATTTTCAGTTCTGCACAATGGAAATTTCTGATGTGCTTGAACATGACATGATTTCATCGAAGTATGGAAGCAATTTTGAACCAGACCTATTCTGCAAAATCGACTTTTCAGAGCTTTTAATCATGTTTTAGTTGCTTCTTTCGTATTTACCCTCTCAGAGTTGTATTTGGAGTGATTTGTGCGTGTTTGAGTCATCTTTAAAACATTAATTTTGAAGACGCCATTATTTAGGGTGACCGGTTTTTCAAAATCAAAAACTAGAACATCCCCACAGTTTGATGAGACAAGTGCATAATTAAAGAAAATCGTTGTGCACTTGGCCCATTCATGACCTCCGTGAAGTTGGCCTCCCATCAAACTCAAACCTACACAAAAACGATGTCAATCATTTGTGCTTCGTTTGTGCTGTAAAAAGTTTTGTTTGTGCTGCTTTAGTTTTTGAGAAATGAACGATTCTTTTGTAGGTCAAATTGGGTCAATCATATCATAAAATAAATTACTTCAAAAGATTTATTACTGGAACCTGCTTTTTTCATCTTAGGAGTTTGCCGCAAATTAACTAAATATAAAAAGTGTGAACAGCTACTTATTGAAATGTGTATCTTACAAGCCAAACGACTTATTGCACTTAACTGGAAAAACTGTAGAGGGGCAAGTATTGGCCAGTGGGTAAAACAGATGTTGATGATCTTACCTTTGGAACGAATAACATATCTCCTGAGAGGAAAAGAGGACCTGTTTGGACCTATTTGGAGACCATTTGTCACTAATGTGGAGGATCACAGCGAGGAGGACTCTTGAGACTCTTGGCAATGTTGGGTCTGTGTGCATTTTGATGGCTGATTGTTTTTTTGTTTTTTTTGTTTTTTTATGTGTCTGAGAGGATGTTTTGTTCTTTAAAAACCAATAAATATATTGTTGGGTAAAAAAAACATGGCTAAAAGCTGTGAAAAGTTGATTTGACCTTTAACCAACACCATTTAACTCAAAAAGTATGTCAAATTATCCAGAATCTAACCTCTACTTTGCTCGTACTTGCAGAAGATTACTCCACACCTCTCAGTTACAAAGCTTCAAGCAATTTGTTGAATTTTGATCAGTGGAATCTTGATTAAAAATGTGATTATGGGCATAGCTGTGATTGAAATTCTGAGTTTGTGATTTTATGAGACAGCTGAATTGAAATCTAAGAAATCCAAGTTGTTACTCACATAAGCGTCGGGGAAGGCTCTGTACTTGGACAGCAGGTTCTTCTCCGCCTCGTGCTCTTGGTTCTGGAAGTGCGCGTTGGCCTGGACGTTGTTGAACATGGGCATCCCCTGTTGGAGCCCCACCCCGCTGTCTCCACTGAAGCTCCTCTGCAGCATCGGCGCCCCCACCCGGTTTAGCTCCAGGGACCCGGTGGGGCTCAGCATCATCGTGGGGCTGTTAGTGGACGGTGGCGAGCCGATGGAAAGCGACGGCGCGCGGCTTATTCTGGCGGTGTAGTCCTCGGCTCCGGTTAGCGACCCGGAAGAAGACGACGAGTTCAGCAGGAAGGAAAAGCGCTCAATACGCGAGGTAGCAGAGTCGTTTTCTCCGTTGTCTCTCAGCGGTAGACTCATGCGATCGTTCGAATGTCCGATGTCCGGGAGAGAGGAGGTCCGGAAAAGCGCGCGGTGAGACTTGGTGGCGTTTTCGGGGTTTTGGTCGAGGGAGGACTGGCGGAAACTGGAGAAAATGATGCTGTTCTCGAGTCGCGAGCCGGTGGAGCCGTTGAGGAGGTGTGGGGGGAGGAGCTCATCCGGGGGGGACGTGTCTTTGGAGGTCTTCATCACAATGCTGTTGGCGGTCGAGGCGCGCAGAGGCCGAGCGCTGTCGTGAAGCTTTGAGCCGTCCTGAAATCAAAAAGGACCAATGTTGTCATCAAGAGAAAACAGAGATTAAACAAACAAGATTGTATTTCACTCTTCTCTTTCTTTGTGCCCTAAAATAGTCGGAAAAAAGTTTTGGAGATATGCAAAATTAAGGTTAAAAGACCCATATTTTCCTATTTTCTGATCAAAATCATACCTAGAGTCGTGTTTTGTTTCATTCACACATGTTTAACACATTAATCCTACATATTTAGGATGAGTTCTTCTCTCAGACTGAAAATACACCACCTTGTGATGTCACAGGTAGTACAGGAAGTGCTCCACTGTGCTTTTAAACTCCATGCACCTTCACTAGAACCATTTGGATGATTTCTACTCTGGAATTGCCAATCTCTACGGAACTAAAGGTGAAAGGTAGCTTTTAACTTGAAAACTATCGATTTGGAGATGTAAACAGACTAATAAACAGTTACTCAAACATGTGAATGAAACAAAACGCTACACCAGGTATGTTTTTGAGGCAGTAATAACATTCTAGCATGCTTTAAACCTTACAAGAATCCATTTTGTGTAATTTAGGACCTTTAAGATAAGTCCTTGTCCCATGCTGGCATTAACCAAGGCAAAAAGAGGCAATGTTGGCATAAAAAAAATTATTATTATTCTTCAACCAAAAGACTGCATTTTGTCTCTTTCTGTGCCCTAAATATTCTTCTTCTCATCTCTTCAACCATTTGATGATTTCACGCTTGCACATTCACCAATTCAGAATCAGGACTAAACCTGAAACTAAACCTAGACTAGCCCAGGACCACACCAGGACCACACAAAGTCAAGATCAGTACTAAAATGGGCCCAATGTAGGATCAAATAACAGTGTGAACGTCCTATAAGGTAATATGGAAATGATTGTTTTGAAGCTAAATTGTGCTTAAGGCCATAAACCTGCACAATTTTGGGACAAATTTATCTTGTGAGATCTTTTGGCTCGAGATCTTGTCCCAGAAAAATATGTTCCCAGAAAAATATTGTCTCAACCACAGTGTAGAAACGCATACAAATGTATACTCTTTTTTTAAAGGGTGGGACGAGACAAATTTCACAAAACAAGACAAACCATGAGACGAAAACGAGTCAAAACGAGATAATGTTGACATAATTTGTAATAAATAAGTAGTATAATCCATTTCACAGCTTTGGCTTTCATATTTTTATTTATTTTATTACTTTAGCAGTCATTTTACAACTGCTTTTTGGAACTAAAGCTTCTCAAATCATGCAAGTCACCAGCTCTTTTTTGTCCAAGCCGAAGGTAAATTCAGGGGGTAAAAAATCTCCTGAGATCATTTTGTATATGTATGTACAATCTTGTGGGAATTTTGTCTCGAGAATACATAATCACAAATGCACAATTTTGGAACAATTTTATCTTGTGAGATCTTGTCCCATGCCTATTTTCTTTTCATTCCAGTTAATCTAATGATTAGCTACCCCACTCTGTCATCTGTCTGTTTAAGCATTTCCTGGTTTAATTTATCATAGAACCCAATGTTGTTGTTTTTTCCCACATTGACCTTTTCCTGTTGGCTCGGTAGAAAAAAGTCAAACAATAACCAAAACCACAGCCGGCTAATGGGAGATAAGATAGGATTACACCATTACGTAACAGCGCCGGTCCTCTGAGACTCTCTACAACCTACTGTGCGAATCTCACAATCTAATGTGAAAACACACTTGGCCATAAATATTAACTTTCCACATGTTTCCAAAGCAAAGTGTAAGAACTAACAGCTCTTTGTGAGTTTGCGGTGAGGTTCTGTTACAGTCGAGTTTCTATTTTTGATCCGAAATAATTAAAGAGCTCGATTTTTCCCATTTTTTGTGTGCAAACTTTGTCTTTCCCCAGAATACATACATTATATAAGCAGCTCTAGAGGTTGAAAAGAGTTTTATTGTTTGATAATCAGTAAGTGCACGTTAGCATGATATTTGAGGATAGCTTTATTGTCAAAATATGTTTTAAAGGGCTCTTATAAACGCATCGTGGTGAATAATTACAATGTTCTGAATGATTAAGGTAAGGGAGGGATAACTTTGGATCACTGCAAACCGAATTTTTCAAGTTTTAGACTTTAGAGTTTTAGAAAAATCCGATACAGCACTTTTAAAACTGTAAATCATTTGAATTATAATGTGGTGAAAATAAAGTTTGTGACTAAAAAAGCTGTTAAAAACTTTTCACTGTTGATTAAATGAAGAGAAATGACGAGATATTGAGTTAGAAATAAGTTTACATAGGAAAATCTATATAATTCAAAAGTGCACTATGCAACTTTTCTAGCGTATGGTCTGAAAATGTATGTTCCCATGGCGATGTTATTGATTGAAGGATGTGAGGATGCTCCATCCACACAAGATCTGTGCTTAGTTCTTCAACAGGTTTGGAACAGTGACCAGCCCAGTTCCTTCACAAACTGTCTGGAAGTAAACCTAGAAGAACTGATGCTCTTCTGAAGGCAAAGCTCACACCAAATATTGATCTGATTTAGGTTTCTCTTTTGTTCATTCGCTGAATTTTGTTGATTGATGAAAATAAATGTTTAACACTTCCATTTTTGAAAATATTCCTAGTTTACAGCATTTTTTCCTCACCTGCCTAAAACGTTTGCATGGAATTGTATAATGGATCTAGTAACAAATAGAAATGTTCAGGTTCAACATTTGAAGATTTCATATACAGTATTTCTAACAAAAATAATTTGCGTAAATGGTAGAGGAACAGTGGTTTAAAACATGGGACAGCAGACCATTTTAAACTATGGATGTAACAATAATGGAAATATCGTGATATTGTATCATCAAAAGTCTTACAATAACATCGTGGGCCATCACAATGTAGCGAATCTCAAGTTTATTTGCTAAAATTCATTCTTATGGTGCAGCAACAGCTAAAAGAAACACAGGGAACTACAAGATCATGATCCTTTGCTCTGTTTTAGTTCAATTTACATGATGAAATAAGTTATTAAGCACTTTTAAATCTTAACTCTTTGGTTTACAACAGAATCAAAGTCTTGTCAAAGCATTTTTAAAGCAAAATCTAGTATCATATAGGGGTGCAAGAAAAAATCGATTCAGTGATATATACTTCATTGCACAATTCTCAAATCAATTCAAAATGGATCCAAATCTATTTTTATTTTTTTCGATTTTAATATATTTCACAAACATTCATTAGTTGCATTCACTGTTCTCATGGCTGTATTATTAGAAGTAGTTATTGATAAATCGCAATATCTCATCCATTTTAGCATCGATATATATTGCGATATATCGAATTGTGACATGCATATCATGATATGTATCGTATCGTCAGACTCAAGACAATACACACCCCTAGTATCATACGGTGAGCTGCATTTCGTGAAAATATTGTATCGAGAAATGTGGATATCGTTCCATCCCTATTTTAAACCCGTTTAGACAAAGAACTCATTTCCATATTTCTAAACCGTTGAACTTTGACAAGACATGTTTCAGTCCTATAAATGCTTCAACATCAGACACTTTTTGACATTTTCTTTGGAGTCTTTGAGAAACTATTTGGCTTCTGGTCATGGGGCGGTTTAAACTTGATCTTTAGAGCATAATTCCACAGAGGCCTATACATACATTCAAATTCTGCCCTGTAATTATACATGTTTACAAGAGCAATACTTACAATGGAGTGTAGTCACTTCACTCATTTGCACTTACAGCTAATAATTTTCTACTTACAAATATTCAAATCCAAATTTTACAATTACAAATCCAAACAGAACTGCATTTTATATACTTGCTGTATTTTAAAATGTATTTATATTTATTTTTGAGTGCCTATTCTATTCTCTGCAAGTGAATTTCACTTTTTCTTTTAAAATGTGTAAATTGTAGAAGTTGAATTTCACAATGGATTAAATGCAGAGAAATTTTGACCAAAAGCAAACTACAGCTTGAACTTTACCAAGATACTGTTGGCAGAGGCAAACATTTGACTTTCTTGCATTGTTGGAGCAATACTAATAGAACACCCCCAGTGAATTGAAATGACTACACTGAATTTTTTTCTCCCCAAGTTCTTGACTAGATATTACTTGTTTTATTTATTTATTTTTGTTTTGTTTTTTTAAGCAATAAATGGACAAATAAAGGTTCTCTTATCTTACAGCTAGATTTTGGTCATTGGTAATGTAGTAAAGTGTATTTCACATTTTCGTTTAAAATTTGTAAATTGTAAAAGTTGAATTTCACAATGGAGTAAATGTAGAGCAATTTTGACCAAAACCAAACTACATCTTGAATTTTACCAAGATTTTTTTTTTCTTTTTCTTGGAGTTGGTGGAGGCAAACATTTGACTTTCTTGCATTGTTGGAGCAATACTAATACAACATTGACTACACTGATTTTTGTCCCCAAGTTCTTGGCTAGATATTACGAGTTATTATTATTATTTTTTTTTACCAATAAATGGACAAATAAAGGTTCTCTTATCTTACAGTTGGATTTTGGTAATTGGTAACGTAGTAAAGTGAATATCAGATTTTCATTTAAAATTTGTAAATTGTAAAGGTTGAATTTCAAAATGCATTAAATGTAGAGTAATTTTGACCAAAGCAAACAACATCTTGAATTTACCAAGATTTTTTTTTCTTTTCTTTTGGAGTTGGTGGAGGCAAACATTTGACTTTCTTGCATTGTTTTTTTTGTTTTTTTTTTGCTAGTTCTTAAGTAGCTTCTTTTTTTTTTAACCAATAAATTATTAATCAACCAACTTGGAAGAGGGGTGAGTGAGCATGCTGAATGGTGGCTTGGTTCTGCTCATCCATGGGTTTCAGAATGCTAAAAAACACTAGGATTACCATAGTGATTAACAAGTTAAAACTAATATAGTTTTAACTTTAGAATTAGAATTAAAATGTTGCACATAACTAAACTGAAATCCACGAATAGTAACTGCATTGTGTACTGCTTTATAATCAAATATATTCAAATACCTGTGGATAACTGACCTGTATTGCCTGCAGTTTCATTAGCTCCAGTGGCGACCTCATATCCCTTAAACCGCTTTTCTTCAGCCCAAGGTCCGGCGGCAACATGTACAGGCTCCCGTTCACTCCGTCCACTTCGCTTTTGTTGTGGTTCAGCGTGACGGGGCTGGGTGCATCTTCCACTATGGGAGGCAGGGACAGCGATGAGGAGAGGAGACTGGACTGCGCTCCTCTGGCCGACAAGCTCCTCATCCTCATCGAGGGGCCCATGTTTTTCAGCGTGTCCACCAGGCTGTCCATGTCAAACTGGCTGGGTGACTCTTCTGGCGTGCCGGGCGGCGTGACGAGCTCTCCTGCTCCAGCCGAGACCGGGGAATCTGGCTCCAAGTCCACGAGGGTAGCTTTGAAAATGCCGCTGAACTCCTCTTCCAGCCCGTCTGTCCTTGTGGAGTAGCGGCTGGCATCTGATCCCTCTGCCTCTCCCTCTCTCCGCTCCAACGCAGGTGCAGCGCTAAACCCCACCCCCTTTTCGCCTAAACCACGCCCACTTCCTGCATCGGTTTCATCTGACCTGTCACTCAACACTTGGCTGAAGTTACTAGCAGTGTGGGAGGAAATACTTTTGCTGTAATCTGTAGCCTCGGGGAAAGAAGTAGCAGTGGCAGTATCAGTAGAAGTATCAGTAAAAGTAGTAGTGGTAGTAAGAGACTTTAGTGCATAGTCAGATACGTTGAATGTACTAGGCTTGAACTGATAAACTCCTTCATATCTATTCCTCCATCTGTATTCGGCATCTAAATCTGCACCATTTGAAGTTACTGTAGTAGTAGTAGTGGTGGTGGTAGTTCTGTCCATGTTCTCCGCTTCTCGGTTGGTTTCGTCCTCATTTTCGGACACGAGCGACACCTTCCTGACCTTGGGTTTGAGGTCTTCGTTCGGGAGGAGGGAGCTGGTTTTGAGGGACAGCGTGGTGCTCAGGCTGCTGTAGCCCGAGCTCATGGTGTCAGAAGAGTCCAAAGCAGAGGGTTTTGAGAACTTCGGACTGAAAACTGAGGTGTGGGAGGAGGAAAAGGACCTGGAAAATAAGGCAAAAAGACGATTAAAACCAGGGCTACACGTTTTTGGAAACTATCTAACTGTTTATATATATATATATTGTGATAAGACTCAGGATTTCTGTTTAAAAAGTTGTGTAATTTTTCTAGTGGAGGGTCCAGCACCTGCTTGTCTCCATGAAGATATTACTGCTTTATCTAGAATGTTCCATGGTGGAGATTAAACCCATTTATCTCAAGGGAGACAACTATAGGCTACATTACAGGTCAGATCTGTGGAGAGGCACCCCCATTGAGTGAGAATTATTGTATTTTTGAGCAATAGAAACACCGTAATGAATAAATGATAGATGTTTAATGTCATACCATTGAACATTCTAGACCACAAGTGTCAAACATGCGGCCCGGGGGCCAGATCCGGCCCTCCAAGACCTTTAATCTGGCCCTCGGCTGATTTTCTATTAAAATATTTACATTTTTCAGATTTTAGCATTTAGCATAGCAGCATCTCCAGCGCTTCTGTGCGTTGGCGCCTCCACCAGAACAGGCACAAATGAAGACTTTCCTCTTTCCAAACGCTCTTAAAGGATGATCATTTTGACTGTTCACCATGACACCCTCATCAGCAAAATGTCAAAAATGAGAAAAGTGAAGCTGACTGCAGGATTTTCCAAGAAAAATTGACTAATTCCTATTTGTTCATGGAGGTGAATGGGAAACCTGTGCTCAGTATGTTTGCAACAATTGGCAGTGCTCAGGGAATATAATCTTAAACACCACTACGAGACACGGCAAAAAATACAATAACTTGAACGAAGAACTGAGAAAACAGATTATTGCTGGGACTGAAGAAACAGACGTCTGTTTTCACCCAGGGGCCAAGAGTTTAGTGATGCTGCTGTGAAAGTGACCTGACCTAGCATAATATTATAATATTTTGTAAAATAAAATCAAATAAAAATAGATTTCTGTAATAGATTTGCATTTCTTTGCACAAATATTTGGACTTATTGCTATTTTTGGGGTAAATATGCCATGAGTTTTCTGATCCGGCCCCTCTGAGATCAAAGTAGGTTGTATACGGCCCCCGGACCCAAATGAGTTTGACACCCTTGTTCTAGACAAAGCAATGACATCTCCATGGAGACAGGCAGAAAAGTTGCGCAATGCTTCTTTAACATTTTAGAGAAGACTAAAATACAAACTAAACTAATACAAAATCCCCATGCAAAGGTCTAAACTAGAGGTACAACAAGGATTTTCTTAATGTCAATGTTCTCACTGACTTAATGACTCATTAAAAATTAATTACTAACAAACTACTAAAATAATCATCAGTTGCAGCTCTACATGCCAACAGTGGGATCTGAACCGTGAATTTTAATTTCTTCTTCCTCTTCTATATAGCCACGTTATATTTATATTATTGTGTTATTATATTTCTTTTTTTTTACGTGTACATTTATATAATTATGCTTTACAGACTTTATTGATCCACAAAGGAAATGACTTGGACACAGTAGCTCACACATCACAGTATTACAATAACAAAGAGTAAAAAAAGAGTAAAGAACCAGGACTGAACCAGGACTAAACCAGGTCTAAACCAGACTAAAACAAGACTAAACCAGAACTAAACCCATGCTGAACACGGACTAAACCAGGTCTAAACTAGGACTGAACAAGGAATAATATTTTTTTTAAAAAGGTAGTAAAACTTCTAAATAAGTACAAATAAAAAATAGCAAGAGACTGGTGTCACATAAGACATAATTATAGAAATGTATGTTAAAAAAAAGTAAGTAAAAAAAAAAAAGTAAAATAAATGCAGTATGTCACAGTTATATACACAAGAGGTCATAGCCGCAGTCTCTTGACACTAGTCTCGCGTTACTTTAGTTATTTATGTTGACTTTATTATTACCATTTATATTGCTGCTCTTTGTTATCACAATATAAAAGTGTGAGTCTAAAAAGCTTTGAAACTAAATGAAATCCAAGCGCATAACTGAGTGCGAGCGGTTCACACAGAGCAGAGCCGAGGCTGCAGGGCGCTGGAGGATCAGGTCTACTCAGGTCTAGACAACAAGTTTCTGCAAATAGAGACGACCTTTACGAGTAAATAGATGATCTCCTTTTTGCGGTAGAGCTGAACTTGAGAAAGAAAAACATCCTGTAATTTTTCAGATGAGGTTTGTGGTTATGTAACATTTATGTATATTTGGATATGAGAGATTATCCTGAGAAATGAGCGGTTAATCTTGAAATTAATTGCCAAACTAATATAAGAAACATTAAATGTAAACTAGATAGAGTTTCAACAGGTGAGTTTTGGTCTGCACGCTGTCATTTCTGTCATTCTTGTTTTGGGAGTGGACACGCCATCCTGTTTAAGTTACTGTTGTCAAAGCTCCTCAGACAGGTGAAGTACACAATGCCCGACGCACAATATAAACTACGACAACAACGAGAGCTCAGGGCAGAGCTTTTCTGTGCAAAAGCTTTGTGCGGGAATTAAACGCGCAACAACAGACCCAACCCCGGACTAAAGCAGGACTAAAGCAGGACTAAAGCAGGACTAAAGCAGGACTAAAGCAGGACTAAAGCAGGACTAAAGCAGGACTGAAGCAGGACTGAAGCAGGACTGAATCAAGAATAAACTAGGACTAAACCAGAACTAAACCCGAAATAAACCAGGGCTGAACAGGACTGAATCAAGACTTAACCAGGACTAAACCAGGACTGAACCAATGCTGAACTAGGACGAAACCAGGACTAAACAAACACTAAACCAGGACTGAACCAGAACTAAACCAGGGCTAAAACAGGGCTGAACCAGGACTGAACCAGGACTAAACCAGGACTAAACCAGGACTAAACCAGGACTAAACCAGGACTAAACCAGGACTAAACCAGGGCTAAAGAGGACTAAACCAGGACTGAACCTGCACTGAATTAAGACTAAACCACCACTAAACCAGGACTGAACCAGGACTGAACCAGGACTGAACCAGGACTGAACCAGGCTTAAAATAGGAATAAATCATACCTAAACATGAACCAGGACTAAACCGGAGACTTCACTAATATACACAAGTTGAATCGAGTCTTGCGCTCTGTTCATAAAAAGATTAGGGCCAAGTCAAGGAACATAATCTGATACTTGACAGTCGACTTTTGTCTTTTATGAGTTCCTCTGAATAACAAACACGGTATCATTATAGTTTAAGTGTGCAAACAGCTCTAAAAATAGCGCTTCTGTGGAAGAGATGGGCACTGAACACACGCTTCCATAGAAAGTTTGAGATTTTCAGATCAAGATGTTTAAGTACGAATGTTTAATTATGTAAACTGGACTTTTATGAGATTTCTCCTGCATTGCAGTGTTTTCACCTTCCCCCTATTCACTGCTACTTTTAAAGCGCCCATATTACACCGTGTGATGTCATGTGGTAATACAGGAAGTGCTCTACTGTGTTTTTAAACTCCATACACCTTCAACAGAATCATTTGGATCATTTCAGCCCCCAGAATAGCCAATCTCTACTGAACTAAAGGTAAAAGGAGCTGTTTACTTGAAAACTACCACTTCATGACATCACAAGGTGTAAAAAACAGAACACTTTCAGCTTTGAAAATGTAGACAAACTAACAAAGGTTTACACAAACATGTGTGAATGAAACAAAACGCAACTCCAGGTGTGTTCATGATGAGGAAACATTATAACATGACTTAAAGTTCAGAAGAGTCAATCAATTTTGCGTAATATAGAACCTTTAAAGCACAACTAAGTAACATTTTACCTCATTAAACTTTGTCACAAGTCTCTGTGGTGGTTAAATATGTATTTTCAGTGTCGCCCCCTGTTGTCTCTGGGTGGAAAACCACTCTTGCGATATGGTCCACGACCCAAAGAGAGTTTAAAAAATAATAATAATAAAGAAGAAAAGAAAAGGCATCTCTGAGTCTGTTCCTTCATAGTGTATTTTAATAAATGAGCTCACTGAAGGCTATTTAGTTCTGCTTTAAGAAGTCAGGGCTTTTGCAATTTTAATGGTTCCATGTTACACAAAATAACTCTTGTGAGCTTTGTTACCTCATCAAAAACAGACCTGGAGTTGTGTTTTGTTTCATTCGCACATGTTTGAGTAACCCTTTATTATTAGTCTATATAAATTTCCAATGCTCAAAATACTCTGCTCCACCTTGTGATGTCAGGTAGTGGTAGTTTTCAAGTTAACCTTTAATCTTTTGTCCTTTAGCTTCACCTACTTTCAAGTCACTTTTCAATTCCAGTGCTGAAATCCATCCAAATGATTCTAGTTAAGGAGTATGGAGTTTAAAAACACAGTGGGACAGTTCCTGTATCACCACATGACATCACAAGGTGGAACAGGGTGTTTTTTGTTTAAGAAAAGGACCCTAAATATGCAGTTTGTGTGTTAAACATGTGTGAACGCACCAAAACACATCTCCAGGGGTGTTTGTGATGAGGAAACAACATTAGAAAATAGATCTGAAAATATGTCAGAAAATAGATCAGAAAATAGCGTAATATGGACCAATTTCTATTCTAAAGTCATTTTAGATCAATGTTGTGATTACAGTGAACAAATATAATGATTTGTTTTAAACTAGAAAAAAACTGTCTTCTTTAAAAAAAAATATTGACTCAACTTCCTCCACTTCCTCATGGGGGAAAACCCTGCAGTAGCCAGACAAATATTACAGTGTTATAAAATATTTGTGAGCTGAAGAAGTATTGCAAGAATTAACCTCTGTATACATAATGGCACAGCGTTACACCTCACAACAAGAAGATTCTGGGTTCAACTCCTGTGCTACGCAAGATCTTTCTGTGTAAAGGTGCATCTGTGTGTCTGTGTATGTTTCCTTTGGGTGCTCCTTTTCCCCTACCACTAAAAACATGTACGCTGTTTTTTTTAGTCTTAAATAAAATTAATTCAAATCTTGTCAGAACATTTGACTGATGTAGCGGACGTGTCTTGCCCAAGGACACGCTGAGAACACATGCCCTATAGAATAAACACATGGAAAAAGATAAAGTCTGAAATCTATACATCGCCACACCTTAAAAATGTTCAGAAATGTGCCAGCCTCAAGACACAGGCACAAACACGGGTTAGAGGAGAGTACAGCAGAAACACTGGTTTAGTCACATAGTCCTGGTTTAGTCCTGGTTTAGTCCTGGTCCAGTCCCCTACTGATTTTGAACAGTTTTTGCACAAATGTTCATATTGTGCAAAATAAAGTATCGTGTAGTTACATTTAGACCTTGTTTAGCCCTGGTTTAGTTCCAATTTAGACCTGATTTAGCCCTGGTTTAGTCCTTGTTCAGACCTGGTTTAGCCCTGGTTTAGACCTGGTTTTGTCCCTGTTTAGACCTAGTTTAGACCTGGATTAGACCAGGATTAGACCAGGATTTGACCAGGATTAGACCAGGATTAGACCTGGATTAGACCTGGATTAGACCTGGATTAGACCTGGATTAGCCCTGGATTAGCCCTGGTTTAGCCCTGGTTTAGCCCTGGTTTAGCCCTGGTTTAGCCCTGGTTTAGCCCTGGTTTAGCCCTGGTTTAGCCCTGGTTTAGACCTGGTTTAGACTTGATTTAGTCCTGGTTTAGCATTAGTTTAGGCCTGGTATAGCCCCGGATTAGCCCCGGATTAGCCCCGGTTTAGCCCCGGTTTAGCCCTTGTTTATACCTGGTTTGGCCCTGGTTTAGGCCTCGTTTAGACCTGGTTAAGACCTCGTTTAGACCTTGTACAGTATTCAAAAAATATAAAGCATAAGCACTCAGTCAGAGCTGTGTGGACAGGACATAAATTTAAAGGAGCCGTAACAGTGATTTAAAACCTCCTGCTCTGTCATTAGGCGCACACACGATGTCAAACATGAGTGGAATCAAACCTCAACATTTTTACAACGACTAAACGTGTAAATTGCGGGAGAAATGTGCTACAAAATTAACTCTATTTAGATCCCCATCAGCTACGGAAACTACAGTCCAGATTCTTATTTGGGTCTAGTGCTGTCACGAAATTTCAAGACGACAAAATCGACTCGATAGAACGTCATTTTCCACATTAAAAGTGCACTGGGTAACTTTTCTGGTGAAGGAGCTGCAGTTTGCTTGTGTCCATAGAAATATTACTGCGTTAAACCTTGACCATTGCTAATGAATAAAATGGTTCATGATCAGATCTACGAGAAAGCAAGCATCCACGTGGTGTTTTTAAGGTATTTGAGCTAGAAAACACAAACAGACCAAATTTAAGAGAGATAGGTTTAATGCCCTACTGTGGAACACCCTCCCTTAGATACAGTATGTCCCACAGTGCAATTTTAAATGACTTTGAGGCCTCTGCACGTGTTATTTTAACGCTTAAGGTGTGTGTTTGAACTCCTGCGGTTTTATCACAGTTCATTTCACTCCTGACATGTTCGACAGCCCTGACTGCACATGTTGCATACGTGTTTTTCTGGTTCTAACTCCCTCTTTAAACCTCGAGTTTGTTCCAGATATGTGAGTGACAAGTACAGCGTATGAGCCAAGAATTAGAATGTTTTTAATGGGAAACTGAACAGAGCCTAGAGCCAGTGCAGAAACAGTTAGAGACTTTGACAAACATTGATTTTGGTGTTAAAAAAAAGACATTCTGTGCTTTTAACCTGGAACGTAGTTAGGAATATGACATAAACAGTAGTATGTGACTTTCTGAAGGTCCTGGTTCAGTCCCGGTTCAGTCCCGGTTCAGTCCCGGTTCAGTCCCGGTTCAGTCCCGGTTCAGTCCTGATTTGGCCCCAATTTGGTTGTGGATTTGTCCTGGTATGGTCCAGATTTGGTCCAGATTTGTTCCGGGTTTAGTCCTGTTTTAGTCCTGTTTTAGTCCTGTTTTAGTCCTGTTTTAGTCCTGTTTTAGTCCTGGTTCAGCCCTGGTTCAGTCCTGGTTCAGTCCTGGTTCAGTCCTGGTTCAGTCCTGGTTCAGTCCTGGTTCAGTCCTGGTTCAGTCCTAGTTCAGTCCTGATTTGGCCCCAATTTGGTTGTGGTTTTGTCCTGGTCTGGTCCAGATTTGGTCCCAGTTTAGTCCCGATTTAGTCCCGATTTAGTCCCGGTTCAGTCCCGGTTCAGTCCCGGTTCGGTCCTGGTTTGGTCCTGGTTCAGTCCTGATTTAGTCCAGGTTTGGTCCTGATTTAGTTCAGGTTTAGTCCTGGTTTGGTCCTGATTTAGTCCAGGTTTAGTCCAGGTTTGGTCCAGGTTTAGTCCAGGTTTAGTCCAGGTTTAGTCCTGGTTTGGTCCTGGTTCAGTCCTGATTTGGCCCCGATTTGTTTGTGGTTTTGTCCTGGTCTGGTCTAGATTTGTTTCAGATTTGGTCCATCTTTAGTCCTGGTTTGGTCCTAGTTTAGTCCTGATTTGGTCATGCTTTAGTCCTGGTTCAGTCTCAACAACATTTCCATAGAAACAAGCAGAAAGGAACCCTCCTCCAGGCCAAATAAAAGTCAGGTTTGTGGAGATGCAAGCCCGCTCACGCTAACCACACGTTTCTTTATGTTCTTCAGTGCAAAAACAAAATCACAAGTTTAGTTTTTTTTGTCTTAAAAGTTACATACTGTTTTGTTCAAATTAAATGTTAACACGGATCTTAAACTGGGCCATTAATAGTGACTCAAATGTAAGACAAAGATTCCTCAAACGTGCATGAATCAAACTAGGAATGCAGAGTTTTTGTTCATTTGTTTTTTTATTTTAGAGGGTATAGTCTAGTCTAACACTGAATAGAACATGAACAAAAATAATGCTTATGTTATTTCATGTATTTTGACTGCCATCTAGTGGTTTGGAATTAAACTAATACACTGACTGCACAGATATGTTTGCTTTGTTCAGTCATTGCATTGGATATTGGTGGATTAATAATAAAACGTTAAAACAACTCGAAGTAAAGCTATGAAGATATGAAATCAGTCTTGTCATCTGATTTTCTCATCTGCAGTATTTTTATTTGAATTTTCATAATCATGTTTTTAAAGTAGGTGCCCATGTTTAAAATGAATATTATTAAATCTTAAGAAACTAAAAAGATAGAGATTGTGTAACCCTAATATGAATATTGGTTGCGTAATCACAAAAAAATTCACTCAAAAAACTTTAAAATAAAAATCTGTGCAAACATCAAAACCTAAGGAAACTTCAAAAAGTACAAAAGTTAAGGAGGTACATTAAAGTATACTGACCTCTGAACATGTTTTGTCTTGGTGTTTTCAGTGTTATGTTTCAGTGTTATTTTTAAAAAAAATTGTGAAAGTTTGACATCTCTGAACACAAACAACTAAGAGCAATTTGTTTCCATTCTTTAAAAGGCCCTAAATGACTTTAAAATGACTCGTGAGCTTTAAGCCATGTTGGAATACTGCTTCTGCGTTACCTCCTGAAAAACCTACCGAGTTATGTTTTGTTTCATTCACACACGTTTGAGTAATTCTTTATTATTACGTATTATTAATATGTCTGTATCTCCAATGCTCAAAATGCTCTGTTCCACCTTGTGACGGCATGAAGCGGTAGTTTTCAAGTTAAAGCCATTTTACATTTTGTTCACTATAGATTGAAAATGCCACGGCTGAAATCATCCAAATAATTCTAGTAAAGGTGTGTGAGTGTTTTCTGTTTGAGAGAAGAACTCCGCCTAAATCTGCAGGTTTGCGTGTTAAACATGTGTGAATGAAACAAAACACAATGCCAGGTCTGTTTGTGATGCAGAAACATAACATAGATCAGAAAATGGCATAATAAGGGCCCTTTAAGGACTTTTCCCTGAAATCCATGGATAGATCTGTTGAATGTTGTAATGGTATCTGAAACCCAACAATTGTGCAGAAATCAATCATTTTTTCCCTGAACATTGACGACTAATCGTGTGTCATGTCTTTTGAATGGAGAAGTTCTTCACAAAACCTTTAGACCTGGTTTAGACCTGGTTTAGACCTGGTTTAGACCTGGTTTAGACCTGGTTTAGACCTGGTTTAGACCTGGTTTGGACCTGGTTTGGACCTGGTCTGGACCTGGTTTGGACCTGGTTTGGACCTGGTTTGGACCTGGTTTGGACCTGGTTTGTGCCCGGTTTGGACCCGGTTTGGACCCGGTTTGGACCCGGTTTGGACCCGGTTTGGACCCGGTTTGGACCCGGTTTAGACCCAGTTTAGGTCCAGTTTAGGTCCAGTTTAGGTCCAGTTTAGGTCCAGTTTAGACGCACTGTTTAGACCAGGACCAGGTTTGGACCAGGTTTGGACCAGGTTTGGACCAGGTTTGGACCAGGTTTGGAAGTCCAAATTCAGTTCAGTTCAGTTCAGTTGCAGATCAGTCTTGGTTTAGTTCCATGTACGTCCCATTTTTAGTCCTCAGTTAAGTGCTGGTGGTGGCCCCAGTTTGGTCCCAATTTGGTCCTGATTTGGCCCCAGTTTAGTCCCTGTTTAATCTATGACAGTTATCACAAAAGCTGTGTCTCTTTGGCGTGCATCTTTAGCGTTAGCCTTGTATGTGTAAATAAACCAGGTCTAGGCTCAGGTTTGACTGCGAGTGTGATCAGATAACACGACACAGGTTAGACTTTCACACCTGTTTGTCTTTGTTCATAGATACTTTTCTCTTTAGGCCTACTTAAGTTCAATGGTGGCCTGAAGATGCACATTTCCATTAGCAACAAAAACATACAGATAGTCTTGTTTAGTCATGGTGCAGTCACAGTTCTGTTTAGTCCTGGCTTAAACTTAGTTTAGTCCTGGTCATATTCCTAATTACCAGGTTTAATCCTGGATCAGCCCAACTTTAGTTTTGTCCACCATTTAGTCCTGGGTTAGATTTGATTTAGTCCCACCTTAGTCCCAGTTTAGTCCCAGTTTAGTCCCAGTTTAGTCCCAGTTTAGTCCCAGTTTATTCCCAGTTTAGTCCTGGTCCAGCCATGCTTCAGTCCCGGTTCAGTCCCAGTTAAGCCCCTGTTTACTCCTCGTTTAGTCCTCATTTATATGGAACAAGTCGCCTTAGACAACTCCGACTTAAATCTTTGTTTATTTTCCAGAAATGCACTTTACTTGTTCTCCAGAAGCCTTAAAATAGCATTTTTTAGATTTATTTGGTTAAACGTAATGTAATGTAATGTAATGTAATGTAATGTAATGTATGTATGTATGTATGTATGTATGTATGTATGTATGTATGTATGCATGCATGTATGCATGCATGTATGCATGCATGTATGCATGTATGTGTGCATGTATGTATGCATGCATGCATGTATGTATGCATGGCGTACGTATATAAATATGTATGCATGTATATATGCATCTATGCATGCATATGCATTTTAAACTATGTATTTTTTATTTATTTTTTATTAGCTCAACAAACTTGTTTTTATTTTATGACAGCTCTCTCAGCAAACAAGTAAAAGATATGTGCGTCTGCCTTTTGTTTGTTTGCAACCATTCATTCTAACCAACTAATTTCATGACAAGGTTAAAGGTTCTTACAAAAACAGTGACAGTGCAAGTAATTACTTAGATTATAGGCTACAGGTCGGTATGTAGTTTCCACATAAAATCTAAATTAAGTTTCCACATAAATGGAAGTTCATACTTCTGATAGAGCTTGAGTTCAGGAAAAGTTCATTTCTGTCCTGTGAATGGGACTTTTTAGTACAGATACCTGTGAAAAATGAGTGTCTGGGTTTGATACTAGTTTGGTCAGTAACTGATTTTCAAAATAGTATAAATAGTCAAAATACACAAGTATAATCTCTCTGTATTTACTCTACTTGTTAGCGTAATGTTACACTACGATAACTCAAATTGCATGTTGCCATATCAGTGTCCCCAAGCGTAAAAATTTCATGCTCGTTTTTACATATTAAGAAGGTGCGGCTACTGTGCAAAGTAAATAAAGGTATTGAAAAGCGAACCAAAGTGTGCATTAGAGAAGCATCCCATAATTACTATCGTCTTAAAACGGAAGAGCACACTTATATAGATTAACTGATTTCGTGACGCAAGATTAAAACACAGCTCGTAATATAAACTAAATTGAAATTATAGTCCATTTAAGAACTGAACAAAACAATGCTACCGTATACTAGACCGCATGTTTCGAGATGTCATATTAAATTTAAAACGCTTGCCAATAAATCTGGAAGTTTGAGTGTTGACTTAAAACTGCATTATAAAACTCATTTCACTTTGTAACCCAAGTAAATCTATATAATAATATAATACCCATTGACAATATATGGGTCATGACTTGGCCAAGCAATATTTGTTTGTTAAAATACCCTAAAACCTTTTAAAATACGACATAACGCAAAGTTTTCCACTCACCCCTCGCTCCGATCTGGCTGGTTCTTCTCTGGTCCTTGGCTCAGACCTTGGTCCTGGTTTAGTCCCTGGTTTAGTCCCTGTTTTAACCCGTGGTCTCCCTCCTCTCTCACTTGTAGAATCTCTTGCTTTGCGAGGGCCACCTGCTCCCGTGTGCTCCTCCCTGCTCCTTCTGTAACTATACCCGCCTCTGCAGTGCTCACCGCAGCCCTATTGTTTCCTACGGCATTCGATATCTCTTCAGCGCTGTCAGCTTTATCATTTTTGCCTGTTCCGACTGTGGTTAGAACCCGTTCGGCCTCTTCTGCGAACCTGGGTGTGATTGGCAGCTTAATTGTACTTGAATGTTCTTGTGTTGCATAGGAAATTTTGAGATCTTTGGTAAACGAACTTTCAGAATGGGTAGAATCTTGCTCTAAACTGGCATCTTTAAACTCAATCTGGGATGTCCCCGGCACCTCCTTTCGCCCACTCTCCTCCTTAAAGGGTGGAACAGCTATGAATTCCTTTAGCTGCCGGACCGGTGTAGTAAGAAACTCCTCCTTTTTTTCATTCTTGTCTTTCACCACTTGCGATCCAGCCAACATACCATTTCCATTTTGCACTTCAACTCTCTCATCTCTCTGCAGGTCACTTCCAAATGCATTTTCAGCCCGATTTACACTATCTTCTTTCAAAATCACGGTCCTGTTCGTGATCAGATCTTCCAAAATGCTCGCGTCCTTCGTCGTGTCGATAATAGTGGCTTCTCTGTCGTCTGCGGTGAACAGCTCGTCCCCGTTGTCTTCTTCGGCGCTAAAAAACATCTCCATCGTGCTCCCATCGTCAGACCCCACGCTCAGATAGGCGGGACTGCGTATTCCGTCGTGCAGTTCGGTTTGCCCAGAGGTGAAAGACAGGACTTCGCTTTGGTCACATATCAGGTCCAAGCTCGTGACTGTTGAGGTTTTTTCCATGGTAGGACTAAGGCAGCCTGAATCTGTACTAGTGCTCGCAGTCTCATTTGTGACTAACTCCTTCACTAAAAGTACTTTTCTTTTTGAGTCAGTTGAAATTTGAGCACTGGTCTCTTGGGAGGTTGCATATCTGGAGAGAGGAGGGGACTTCTCAACCATGGAGGAACGTGTCAGTGTATCTTTAACATACCTAGTTTCTGTATTAAACTCTGAACATGCCAATTTTTTATCTTGCGCCGATGGTTTGGCGTCACTGGAAATTGTGTCATAGGTCGTGCGGATGTAGACTGTTTTGGTTGGCGATTTTGGTTCGATTTTAGTCGCAAAACGGTCACTCGCGCTGCTAAACGAACTTAAACTCGCGTCAGTTTTCTCCGGGGAGGAAGTCGACAGTGGCGCGCTAATACTTTCGCTTTCTCCGTATCTCTTAACCACAACCGTTTCCGTCATAGTTTCGATGATTGTATTCTCGGTTGTCGGATTAGCCGGTTGATTCAGCATTGAAGACACGACTGCTTGGGTGAAATTTTCCGGAAAAAGCGAATCATACAATGTTCGGTACATTTTATTTTGTTCAGCGATGTTGGGCTGACTTGTTTTGGTCTTTAAAACGTTGCTTTCACTTTGGGGGGCTTTCAGACTAGTAGCAACGGAAACAAAGCTAGAGTCGTCTTTGCTAGAAATTGTAGATGAATCTGTAATTTTGGTGTCAATTTTGGTGTCCATTTTGGTATCAATGTTGACAGTTTTGGGAGCACTAGCTGTATTACTAATTGCGTTCAATGATTCAACGTCCTTATCCAAATTTGTAGTCACCATCTTGGACTTTATCACAGAAAAGCTATTGATTGCGGGTTCTTCAGTAGTTGCGGCAATTTTGGGTTCGATTGCAGTAGTTGAGCCTGTTTTAAGCTGTGTATCTGTCACTGAATTCTTAATTGGACTAATTGATTCAACTGGTTTATCCAAATTCGTGGTCGCCGTTTTGAAGTTTATAGCTGAATAACTGCTTGTAGATTGCTTATCTTCCAACGCAGTGTCTATTTTGGGTCCAATTGCAGAACCTGTGTCGATTTTAAGCGGTTTATCAGTAACAGTGGTCGCCACCTTGGAGTTTATCGTCGAATTGCTATTGATTGCTGTCATTTTGGGGTCAATTACGGTGTCAGTTTTAACATTTGTACCAATGGCCGGCGTTTTGGATCCCGTCGCAGCAGTTGTCTCAATTTTGTCAGTAACGGTGGTCACTATCTTGGAGTTTATCGCAGGATTCCTATTGATTGTAGGCTTTTCCGATGTTGCGGCAATTTTGGGGTCTGCTCCGGTGGTGGTTATTTTGGATCCAGGTGCAGTTGTGTTGATTTCTGGTTGTTTTACTGAGAGCGCCGGTTGACTAACTGGCATCTCACTTTTGGTCTTGGACACTTGGATGCTGCTAGTATCAACCGTAGCATTGTTTGACTTCAGTGCAGTGAAATTTGAGAGTGTTTTTTCTACTTTGCTCAGCGCTACAGTGGCCTCCTTGTAAGACGATCCTTTCAGGGTCACTTCTTCAATAGCTGTATTCATCTCGTTATTGTCTAGTTTTAATTCAGGGATGGTGGCTATGGGAGCTCTCGGAGTCATATCATGGACGCTGGTTTGCTGCATTTTGATTGGTTGAGAGTGGACAGTGATGGAGGCTTCTGATTGGCTGGGGATCAGGAAGTCGGGTCTGTTGATAGCGACGGGAGGAGGGGAGGGGATGTCGAAGTTCGGGCTGCTGTCCAGTTCTGGTTGGGACTTGCTCAGAGTTTTAGTGTCACTTTGAGCCAGAGACATTTGACTGAGAACAGACGGAGCCTGGAACAAGACAGAGACACAAATAGCAGGAAAAATACTAGTGTTATTGTAGAGTTTATTATGGCAAAAATAGACTTATGATCATTTATTAGTCTTTTTTGGATTGTTTTTTTGATTCATTTTTCCAAGTTTTGAGTAGCACAATGAAGCCTATATGATTCATAACCATGTATGTAAGATTTTAATTTTAAATTTCACAAACTTGACCTGTATGTGACCCCAGATACGAGGTAGACATGTTCACATAAAACACAGCTTTTACTGAAAACAATTCTAAAGCTGCCAATCAGAAAGCAGAATGAGCCTCACATGAATCTCTCATTTGGGTTGTAAGCTCCAACGCTGAAATCCAGTTGGTTTAAACCTAAAAGTCCTCTCTCTGATCTGAATGGTCACTCCCTAAACCCAATCATGGATCAGTGTTAGTGCAGCCTCTGCAGTTCAGGGAGGGAATTCTGGAGGTTCTGAGCTTTCACCTGAGGCCTGTTCATATACTGAGAATGAGAAAAACATGTGTTTTTCTATCTGCAGGTTAACACTGTGAAGACCCAGATCAGTTGTGCTTGTAAAACCTTTTTAAAACTATACAAGTGCAGGTTACATATAGTTCCTTTAAATAAGCATTTTTTGTCATTGAGTGCAGCTACATGGGCACTGAAAATCTGATAATCAAATATTTTGAGTTATAACATCAAAAATATAAAACCATCTGATTTCTTTCTGATCATGGTCCCTCTGATTACTCACATCAGATATTGTGGTTTAAATGTGATTTCCATCCATCCATCCATCCATCTTCTCCCGCTTAATCCGGCTGGGTCGCGGGGGCAGCTTGCTGCCCAATACTCATAGCACCTGACCCCCCCTAAATGTGATTTGAATAATCCTAAAGGTCCAGTCACTGACTGAAGCAGGCCCCATAATCCCAAATAATTGTACCTCTTGCTGTAGTTCGATTCCCGACTGGTTGATGCCATAGGTGCTCGCGGACAGAACACTCTCCTCTTTCTTCTTCTTCTTCCTCAGATTCAGAGAAAACGTGTTAAATCTCTTGGCCTTCGAGTTTAAGTCCAACTCCGACGAGCTCAGCTCCTTCCCCTGAGAAGAGAAATCACCACAAACTTCAGATATTTTAAATTGTACTGGATTTTCACCATCTTAAAAAAGAAAAATAGAACTAGTTTGTTTCAAACACTTCAAACACTTTGCAGTGGTACACTTATTCATCACTTACCTTATGCATTCAGAGCATAATATTTATTCCACTGCTATGAGTAAAAGCATTTTTCACAACCTTCAGAAGCAACAAAGCCAACAACAACCGGTATGCTAATGCACACTTCCTGGTTTTTGGACTATAAAACACTTTAAAAATGGAAGCACACAGAACACAGTGGACCTGAAGAGCTGCTTATGCAATATACTGTATCTGTACTGGGGCAAAACCCATTTTGCTCAGTACAGAGAAGAAAAATTGTGTACAGGGTCTTTAAAATGATTTCACAGTTTAAAGTACTTTTCCATCATCTCTGCCTTGACCTGTTCCATTCATACCTCCTATACTTCTATTGTGTTGAGGTTAAATACTTCTAAATGTAAAGTATGAGAGCTATGCATTTGTGACAGTCGTAAACAAGGTCATTCAAGTCTGTTCCTCTTTCACTAATGAAAGCTTTTTAAAACGTGACCGTTCCTTCTGAATGATAACATATTTGGAGTCTGACAAATTCATTTACAAAACTTAGTAAAACGTAGTAGGTTTCATGTCTGATCGACAGCAGGGCCTTGTACCTAAAAGCTCATGCAATGGTTTAACATTTAAAGGGCTCATATTCCGCTAGTTTCTGATCTATGTTTTAATGTTGTTTCCTCATCAAACACAGACCTGGAGTTGTGTTTTTGTTTCATTCACACATGTTTAACACACAGAACCCCCTATATTTAGGCCATTTATCTCAAACGGAAAACACTGATCCACCTTGTGATGTCATGTGGTAATACAGGAAGTGCTCCATACATCTTCACTAAAACCATTTGGATGATTTCAGCCCTGTAATTGTCTCAACTGAACAAAAATTAAAACGTAGCTGTTAAACTTAAAAATGAATGCTTCATGACATCACAAGGTGGAACAGAGTATGTTGTGATGTGGACAGACTAATAATAAAGGGTTACTCAAACATGTGCGAATGAAACAAAACACAACTCCAGGTCTGTTTTTGATGAGGCAACATAATTGTGACATGGATTAAACCTCACAACAGGTAATTTTGCGTAATTAAGTGTTCATACTGCATTATGTTCTGATCTCGGTTCGATCTACAAATATGATTCTTTTCTGCCTCAGGACTTGAGTTAAGTGTTTGTTACGTCACTGATAACAGGACAAAGGCTGAGCTGTCGCTGGCGCTCAGAGGAGAGGTGTGGTCACGCACATAACTCTCATACCAAACAAAAGCAGGTGCCAAAACTCACATCAAGTCACTAGTCTTATTTTGTATTTTATGTATTAGTCAAACAATCATGTCTATTCTATTTTCTGTTTTAAATTTTTTAACAATAAATATATTAGTGGAGGCTTCTAGATGGAGATTTTTTTTACTTTTTTTTTGACATACCTATTTTATATTCAATATCTTTGTTCTTATCACATCCTTTTAGCATTAAGAATAATTTACAAATATACTATTATGATTATTTTAATAAATAGTCAGGATTTAGCAAACAGCATTTTTTTCCAAAACACTTTGAGTTGCAGTTGCTTATTTGTAGGAAGTGTCAAAACTATGGAAGACGTCTATTACGACAATATTTTCATATTAATCAGGACCAAATGTGTAACTTTTACCTTCATTTAACAGTTTAGTAATTCACACATGGATTCATCATGAAGTAAATTTTGATGCAAACTGACTATGTTATACATGTATATTAGGGTGGTCCAAAAAAACATTGAAACATTGAAAAATGTGCCCTGATTGAAGATGGGGACTGTTGTTAGTGTCTGAAACTCAGCGGTAGAACTCAGGATGAGAATTCTTCTGAAAGTGAAGATGACAAAAGTTGACTCAGAAACATTGATGGTTGATGGTTTTGTGTATCGTTATGTCTGATAGAGATATCACACATTTCCATGTGGTGGGGAGTGCGTTTATTGGTAACAGAGACAAACTTTTTTTTTTAATTTAAATACATTTAGTTAGTTTGTTGTAATGTTGCATTAAATAAAGGACAAAACGAGTGATGTTTGACTGCTTTGTCCAACCTCTAAATATCGTTTGATTTAGCTGAATATTTATGTAAACATGAAATCAATAGACGGATTTCATGACACGTCACACATATATGATGAGCACATGCGCACGCAACTTGGACCCAAAACAAACTGTTTTTATGGCGGTTTGTACGTTCAGGAAGGTGAAATTCGAGCTGCTTGTATTGTATCAAAATGCCATCGTGTTGTGCCGTTGATTGTACGAACAGGCAGGTAAAAGGAAACTGACTGATTTTTTATTGGATTCCTAAAGGAAAAGGCGCATTTAAACAGCACCACCGCCGTCTGTGGATACGAGCCACAGACGAGAAGACTGGTCCGAGGACTTGACTGACAAGGCTTGTGTTTGCAGTGATCACTTTATAAGGTATTTATATACTATGGCTATGGCTGTCAGAACAAATCATTTGGTCTTATGTGCATCCACCCAGGCTTGGTACAGTTCCATCTTGTGCCTTTGACTTGGTAAAACGGCTTTGACGATACAAAATTCACTTTCATTTGTTATTTTGTGCATCCTCAAAGGTTGGACATGACCACATTCCACGAAATTGTACACTTCTAAAGACTTATATGCTCTTAAATTCTCCTTCTTCCATGCGCTTGGCGAATTTATGAGATACATATAAATGTGGAGCCATTCAGTTGCCGGTATTTTTGATATGTCCGCTTCCCACTCATTATCAGGTAGCCCGTAAGGGTCAGATAACAGCGTACCTGTACTTAAGGTTAACTTCCTTAAAGAGCCGTCACGATCTGTCAGCTGAAGGGACTTTAAATACGATGACCGATCACACCTGTCATTATCCGCCATTGTCACGATAGTAAACCCGGGAATGTTTTGGGGCAAATGTGTGCGCACATACCGGAAGCGCGCATAATGTTTACAAACTTTGAAACCGGTCTATAGTCATTTCCTAATGCCAGGTTCAAATCTAGAGAAAAGAGAAAAAAAATGTTGGACCACCCTAATGTATATGGTATACAGGAAGTGCTCCGCTGTGTTTTTAAACTCTGTACACCTTCAGTAGAATCACTAGAATTCACTAGAATTTGGATGATTTCAGCCCTGGAATTGCCAATCTTTACTGAACAAAAGATAAAATGAGCTGTTAACTTGAAAACTACCACTTCACAAGTTGGAACAGAGCATTTTGAGCTTTGGAGATGTAGACAGACGAATAATAAAGGAATACTCAAACATGTGTGAATGAAACAAAACACAACTCCTTTAAATAAAGTTTACATTTCCAGTAATCAGATAATACTCAGATTTTGGTTGATGTGGACATATCAGTGATATTATTATCATCTGCTCATGACTTTGTGCAGACACAGATTATGATGTAGAGTCCTGTTTATGAAGGTTATCTTTAGATTTGAGCTGTTTGGAACACAACATATTTTTACTGTAAGCAGAGTCCAGACTAGACCTGTGTTTGTGTCATGATCTAAGACAAAACAGTCACTGTGCTACAGGTCACATGTTTATAACCTCAGTGTGGACTTGTGATGCTATAGCGCCATCTTCTGGAGACAACTTGACTCACTGTACAGACCGTGCATTCACTAGTATGTCACTGTTTTATATTGTATTCAGATCACATGAGAATATAATAATAAAATGTCACTAGGATGTTGCCAGGTGGGTCTTGAAAAATTCAGCAAATTTCTGAACTAGAAAAGAAAGAAAAAAATCCAATTATTGTGAAATTTCAAGAGACAAGCAAAATGTGACATCAAAAAAGGCTGATAGAAAAGTGTTTCATACTTTGCACAACTCTAGGTTTTTTTTTTGTTTTTGATGAGTCAACAACGTTCTAACATGGCTGAAAGCTCACAAGATTCCATTTGGTGTAATATAAAACCTTTAATAAAGATGTTGCAGATTAGAGCTTAATCATAAAATGCAAAAGCAATTAACATGGCATCTCATAATTATAATTCTACAGGCCTTAAACCTGGTTTGGTTGGTCTGGTTTGCCACATTAACATCTGAACAGATGACCAGAACTATAAGGTCCACACACAGTTGGACGCACACAGCTCTCAGCCAATGGAACAAATTACCAGCACATTTGAAACTAAGCAAAGACTTTAAAAAGTTTAGTGCTGAATTAAGAACATATTTTTTTACAATGCAGAAGAGCAAACATAATGGGATAAAGTCGTCATTGTACTTTTTATAACTGTTTGTATATGCCATTTTTGTATTTTTTCAGTGTTTCTTTGATTAATACATGGTCCTTGTCAAATACATGAAATAAACTAAACCTCTTTTCTGATAATCTTAGGTTGGGAACCATGCTACTGCTGTGACCCTGAGCAAGACACCACATTGCCCACTCCAAATATTCAAAACTCAACATTTATAATATCTCAAATAACGCTGAATTATTGTGATTGTTTGTGATTAGACTGCCAAAGATCGAAACCTGCAGTGCCCCTCATATGAATAGATGCAGATCACACTTGCACCACAGCAGATTTTTTTCATTTGAACCTAAATGACTACGCGACGCTGCCGAATCCTATGTGTATCACCGAAAAATAAAGTTGATTTGCGTCTGGAAATTAAAGATTGCCCCAAAATGCACGAATCACTCCAAATTCAACTTCAAGAGGGTAAATGAAAAGAAAACTATAACTATAAAGCTCTGAAAAGTCCATTTTGCAGAATAGGCCTGCTTTAATGCATCACCGTGGAACATAACGGGCAAAGGAATAACATAAGCAGTACCTGAAGCCCTTTTCGTGTTTTTAAGTGTTCCACTCCCATGATATCGTGGCGCATACATGCCAGCTGACTGAACTTTTCTAATGATGTGCAAATATGTGAGAAAGCCTGAAGGAGCCACTGCAGCTGAGGCCAAAACGAGTCTGAAAAATGTCTCCAAATATATTTATGTCCAAAAATGTTAAGGAGTCGAGTCGAGACAGATCCACGTTTGGTTTTAAGGTCATCAGCGTGCGGTCTGAACTAACTGTTCTGCAGAAATCGTTGGCACCGTTTGCATTTAATAGGCTCATTTCACGCACGTTTCTGATCTATGTTAGAATGTTGTTTCCTCATCACAAATGGAGGAGTTGTGTTTTGTTTCATTTACACATGATGAACAAACCATGCGTATTTAGGCTGAGTTTTTCTCTTAAACACTCAAAAAACAATAATACAGGAAGTGCTTCTTTGTGTTTTGTCAACCTCTACTGAACAAAAGGTAAAAGGGAGCTGTTCACTTGAGAAGTACCACTATTTTGAGCTTTGGAGATGTACTCGTTTCTGTGTAGATGCTGCACAAATGACTGGGCGACTGCGCTGGAGGAGAGAAACTTAGCTGAGTGTGTTTTCAAGAAGACTCCAGCACACCGTCTCGCTCTTGGTGACCCTCAGGTATAAGACAGTCCTCATATCCCTGAGGAAGTTCACGGGGGCTGAAATGTTGTATTAATAAAAGAAAGCCAAGTGTGAGACAGTGCGCAGGAGTCGTCTTGTAAAAGAGATTTGGAGATGTAGACAGACTGATAATAACGGATTAATCAAACATGTGGGAAACAAAACACAACTTCAGGTTTGTTTATGATGAGGTAACATTAGAACATGGTAGTAATACAGGACCTTTAAAAGTACACTATATAACTTTTTTAGGAAGTCTGTCACCTGTTACCTATTGTCTGAATATTCCACAGTAGGGCATAGAGCTTATTTATCGCATTAGAAACAAGCAGGTGACGCCACCAGGGTACGACTGCACAAAGGAGAGCCTGCCCACAATTAGAATGCATATTTTTAAGAGATAAATGAATGAAATAAATGCAAAATTGACAAGTTCAATGCCTTACAGTACTATGGGACATTCCAGGGAAAGGAATAATGGAAAGGAATAATGTTACCATGGTGACAAGCAAGTGGGGACATTTCACCAGAAAGTTACCTTAATAAATGTCTAAGCAGCGCCTAACGGTCTTTGGTAGTTCAAGTTTAGAAATAGTTTGCTGCCTGGTTCAGTAACTGGTTCAGTAACTAGTCAGTCCTGGTTCAGTCCTGGTTCAGTAACTGGTCAGTCCTGGTTCAGTCCTGGTTCAGTCCTGGTTCAGTCCTGGTCCCGTCCTGGTCCCGTCCTGGTCCCGTCCTGGTTCAGTAACGGGTCAGTCCTGGTTCAGTCCTGGTTCAGTCCCCGGTTCAGTCCCCGGTTCAGTCCCCGGTTCAGTCCCCGGTTCAGTCCTGCTTCAGTCCTGCTTCAGTCCTGCTTCAGTCCTGCTTCAGTCCTGCTTCAGTCCTGCTTCAGTCCTGGTTTCACTTTAAGGTCGTTTCTATCCATTTTTCATTATGATTGTTTTATTTGAATGCCAAATGTGAAATAGTAAATAATCATGATAAACTTTCTTTCTTCGACAGTAGAAAATAAATGATCCTTTTGTTTTCTGCTGTTATGTTTGTTTGTGTCCATTTGGTGGCGGTGAAGCAGAGTGAAGACCTCAGGGCAGGGCTCTTTGGAGAATTTTAATAGAAGAAATTTATTACATATAATTATAGTTGTTTAGGTTAGGTTTGAGTATTATTTAATTAACGCCCTTTGTTTTGAAAAGGTTCAGGTTTTGGTTCAGTCCTGATTCAGTCCTGGTTCCGTCCTGGTTCAGTCCCCGGTTCAGTCCCCGGTTCAGTCCCCGGTTCAGTCCCCGCTTCAGTCCCCGCTTCAGTCCCCGCTTCAGTCCCCGCTTCAGTCCCCGCTTCAGTCCCCGCTTCAGTCCCCGCTTCAGTCCTGCTTCAGTCCTGCTTCAGTCCTGCTTCAGTCCTGCTTCAGTCCTGCTTCAGTCCTGCTTCAGTCCTGGTTTCACTTTAAGGTCGTTTCTATCCATTTTTCATTATGATTGTTTTATTTGAATGCCAAATGTGAAATAGTAAATAAGCCTCAGGGCAGGGCTCTTTGGAGAATTTTAATAGAAGAAATGTATTACATATAATTATAGTTGTTTAGGTTAGGTTAGGTTAGAGTATTAATGCCCTTTGTTTTGAAAAGGAGGACATGATTTAATACATGCTTTCTAAGACATTTCCCTCATTATGGTATTAAATTATTAAAAATGAAAGTTTTAGTCAGAATCAAAATAAATCTTAAGTTTCAAAGTTGTGATTCGTCTTAAAGGTGCACTATGTCACTTTACTGTACACTATGAGATTACATGTACACTATGTTATTACTTAGACCGGAATGTTCCACTGCATAGTATTAAGCTGATCTAAAAGGCATTTATCTAATTAAAGGTGCTTTTATTGCTCAAAATGTGGATCATACCTGACTTATGCATTATGTAACTTTTCAAATGGAGAGTACGTCACCTTCTCGTCTCCATGGAGATGTTATTGCTCTGCCAAGAATGTTCCAAAGAATGAACTCTATCCATATTACAATTATTCGGTTAAAGGTGTTTTATGGCTTGGAAATACATTGATGGATGAACATGTACTCTCCACAGATCTGACCTGTAACCTGATGGCACCACCGCTCGTCTCCATAGAGATAAATTTAATCTTCATGGAGACGAACAGATGCTGAACCCCTCACTAGAAAAGTTGGTGAATAATGAGGATACTCTGAATGCATAAGGTAAGTGAGGAATAACTTCATGGAAAATTGTTTGTTTCATCAGATTTTGAATTTGAAATGACATTGAATTTCTCACTTTGAATTTTTTAACTCTGAAAAACTACATTTAAATTATTTTTATTCTGAATGGTAGTTGATGAAATTTTAAGTGTACGTTTAAATGTTTTTTAAATATAAAAAAAAATCAAAGTATAAAATTTGCAATGAAAAAAAATTTGCAGGAAAGATCAAAGATGCCAAGGCCTAAGCAATCGATCCAAAGTGATCCAATCTAACTTGGTAACAAGCAGAAAATGGTGCAGTGAAGCGCTCTGATTGGTCAGAATGATCAAAACCTTCGGTCAGTGTCCAATCCGTCCTGACTACCCTATCTGCGCTGCACATGTGCACTACTTTGCGCATGTGCAGTCTATCACATGGTTTTACGTGAATTTACAACAGGACCTGATTCGTTCTTTGCCGGTCTGTCATTGTACCCCATGTATTTATACATGTGTAATGACAATAAAGTTGAAGCTAATCTACTCTAAAAATAGAGCTGATGTACAGAGCCAACATCTGCCAGAGTCAAATTCCTTGTATAAGTAAGTGCACTTACTGTGGCCAATAAAACTGATTCTGATTCTCATCGACATTATGTGTAAAACAAAAAAACGTCCAAGTACTCGAACGATATGTCGACTGCTCCACCACAGCTTGTAATGAGCGGTAGGATCTATAGCCTATACCCTAGTTCACGTGACGCTGTAAACTGTGATAAACAGTCATACAATTTATCTCTGCAGCATCCGCCGCCCAATCTTTGTTAATGTATTGTATGTACGTCGCTTTGGATAAAAGCGTCTGCAAAAACAAATAAACATAACTAAAACTGCCATAGATACAGTTACTATGTGTAACTGTATCTATGGAAGTTTTGCTGAGCCATCAACCATTTCAGTGCCGTATGTTTGGTACAGATCGGGCAGGCAAATCGGCCTCTTCCTGATACGTCATTATGCGCATGTGCAGCACAGATAGGGGAGTCAGGACGGATTGGGCACCGACACCTCCATCTCTTATTTGTTAAGGGTAAACAGCTCACAGATGAGAACAGCCAATAGGACGCCGCCTCTGTCCTCCTCACTCACGCAGGATCGATTGCTTTTGCCTTGGCGTCTGGACTCTTTGCTGTGAAATTTTTCTCTCCAAATTTTACACTTTGAATTTTGACTGTTAAATCTGAGGGCTTGAAAATATATGTGCTGAATATTTAAAAGTGGACATTTTTATTTTGAATTTGAATGAAAATGTATACTTAAAATTCAAGCAACTAAAATTCAGAGTAAAAATAATTCAAACATCTTTTTCCAGAGTTAAAAAAATTCTAAGTGAGAAATTCAGCGGTATTTAAAATTCAAAATCTAATGGAACAAATTATTTTCCATATAACGTTGGACCACTGCAAACTGTTTAAACAGAAGCAGTTTGCTTTAAAGACAGTAAACATCCGATCCAGTGCCTTTAAGGCCTTGGGCTACCCTAAAATAACTCTTAGATGGTAACAGTAGTTAAGGTGATCAAAAACAACAGGAGATAGAAACATGTGGAGGGTAAGTGCGAAGAAGACATAAAATTTTACGACTTGGACCTTAAAAATAATTATTTAAAAATAAAATAATAAGTATATAGCCAAGTTTTCAGAGTAAAACGTGCAATGCAAATCACTGAAACTGAACACTGAAAACAGAATCATATATGAATGGTGATGATTTATTTGTGATATGTAATAATCAGGGGTTGTGGGTGCTTTTGTGAAGAAGGTGCGAGGGGAGGGGCTGACCTTTGACCTGGGGGCTGTGGCGTACAGCAAGGAGCGTTTCGTATCCGTGGAGACATTATCAGCCAAAGCACCGCTGCTGGAAAGGACAGGGAAAGGTGAAGTTAGGAATAGAGCCATTTTCCACTTCGAGTATATATATTTTTGTTTTGAAGAAAAAATAAATAAAATTATACAAAAAGAACAGATTTTTTTAAATGTAAATGAACTATGAAACTTTTAAAGATGAGGGGTCAGACACGGGGCTTGCTTTGCCTGGAATTTTCCACAGTATAGCATTAAACTTAAAGTTTAACATTGTACCATTATCACATATAACATTGTAAGATATAATACATGCATTATTCTGTTTTTTTTGCATGTGTGCGTGTGTGTGTGCATTGAGTAAAATGTAGGAAAAGGAGAAAATAATACCAATAATAATAATAATAATAATAGTAAAAATAATAAGTTTTATTATTGCCATCACACATTATGTCATCACCCACTATCTTTATCAATCAATCAATCAATCAACCTTTATTTATATAGCCCTTTACAACACCATTGGTGGCCAAAGTGCTTTCCAGTTAAAAACAGAAAATACAATACAAAAGACAGAACATACAACAATGTAAACAATATACAGTAAAACACACAATGCAGAAAAATTACGTGCCACAAACCACTAAGTATTAAAAGCCATTTTGAATAAATATGTTTTAAGCCTAGATTTAAAAAGGTTAAAATCGTCAAAGCTACGTAGCTTTATTCAATAAATTCTATGTATTCTTATTGTATGAGTTATGTTAGTATTATACAATGTTTGTTTTGTGGTCCTAATGGTGATATTTATTTAGATTGGAATGAATGTGTATGTGTGCGTGTCCTGTACCATGCATTAAAAGAGGCAAGGTTTTGGTGAGCCCGCCATCAAGAGGCAGTGCCCCCTTGCAGTGCCCCCACTCCTCGCTAGTCCTAATCTTTTTATTTATTTATTTGTTAATTATTATTATCACTACCATCATCATCTTTATTGCATACATGTACATGTATACATACACACACAGACAAACATACATACACACATATATGTATATACATAAATATACAAATATACATATTTAAATTTAATATTTATTATTATTTATTTTTATATCTGTATTTATGTTCATCCATTTATTTATCTCCATCAGGACCACACACTTTTTATCACTTTTTTTTTTATTATTATTTTTTTATTTAAATGCAGATCTGACTTCTAGTTTGACCTACTTGGCTCAAGTTGGTTTAATGCCATATTGAGGAACATTTCAGGCAAGTTATTTAAAAACCAAAGTTTTAATTATTTGTCCTGAAGGTAAGAGAGAGCGGAAGAAGATGGATGGATGGATGGTAAGAGAGAGGGGCTCAAGGCGAAGCTCCAAATCTACTCATTGAACCCCAGTGAGAAGGTCAAAAGTTTAGGAGTTATTCTTGGGCCACACATGAGGTCTATCACAAAATCTGTTTTTTATCATTTAAAAAAAATAGTGTTGAGTGCAGAGACTTTAATACATGCTTTTATCACAAACCATGTTGACTATTGCAGTGCTCTCCTTTCTGGTCTTCCAAAGAAAACTACTTCTTTTATTGGTTTATAAAGCTCTTAACGGTCTTAGCTCTATTTATTTATCTGCTTTTATCATATGACTCGGACTCTCAGATCCTCAGGTCTCTTCTTTTAACTGTCCCAAGAGTCCAAGCTAAAACTCACAGTGAGGCGTCATTCAGCTTTTACGGCCCCCATCTGTGGAACAGTCGACCTGAGGATCTGAGGTCCGCTGTAAGTGTTCACATTTTTAAAAGTAAACTCAAAATGTCAAATCTTTTTAATTTAGCTTTTAATTGAAACTTTTACTTGTTGTATTTTTTTTTATTAGTAGTATATTTGTTTTAAATTAAATTATTAATATTTTACTTAGTCTCTATCTAATTTTAGCTCTCCAGTTTTATTTTCACTATAACCTTTAGGAAATTTACGTTGTATTTTTTCCTGTCTAAATGGTTGTAAATGTGGGAGAAACACTGGGCTGGGGTTCCTGTTGTTTTTAATCATTGTCAATTTTCTATTGCATGTGAAGCTCTTTGTGCTACATCTCCAGTGTATGAAAAGTGCTGTACAAATAAAGTTTGATTGATTGACTGACTTAGTGCACCATAAATTAAATGTTGAAATGCAAAATGAGGTTGAAATCTGAAATCCTGCACGTCCATTTCTATAGAGCATAAGGGGCTGTTACACATGTGCTTAGGTGGGACCCTGAGGTGGGGCCGCTGCGCCGACTCTGAACTTTTGAGCTTTGAACTCCGGTCAGAAGCAGAACTGTGCTCCACCAAACCAAAGCAAACACTGTGTTCTGCTCAAAACTACAAATTTACAGTTGTAAACAAGCATAAGGACACACAAGACCAGTTCACATATTATTATTAACACTTAGATATTTCTCAACCACTGGAACTTTTATTGTGTATGGGTGTGTTGCAACTACATTTCAAAACGACATATTTTATCTTTCCAATAACAGGAAACACAAACTCATAAATGAAGCAACTGAAACACAGGTGAAGTCCATGCAGCTGATAAATGCTCTCCCAATAAGGTGTAATTCTTCTTTTTATGAGGGTGCCAGAAAAAACCCATGGGTCAAACTGGACGCGAGTGAGTCTAGGGTGAGGTTGCTGAGGATTTTAATCACAATCAGAATGCTCTGTTAGTTCCTTTTTATTAGTCCCTATGCCGCCGCTGGGCCAACCACACACCAACAGGTACAAAAGCAAGTGCCATGACAATTCAATGATTAAAAAACATAATATGATTAAATAATATTAAATTTAAATAATGATTACTTAAGGGAAACTTTAGTTCTAATCCCAGAAGTTATAAAGAACACAGAAGCGTCATTAGTTCTAATCTGGGGGCATGTGAAAATACTGATCTCCGAAGATAAAAACGTTAAATCCCAAAGATAAAGCGTGATCAAATACAAATCTACTGTATTTTGATTGATTTTGCACTGAACAAACTCTCACAATATGTAGGGAAGGGCAATGCAGACTCTTTCCCAATATTTGAAGTACATTTTATCATAATTATCTTCACGTTTTTATGACTAAATCATTGTAGGTTTTGACCCTTGACCTGCTCATGTGCATCAGCTTTTGGGGAAAAGTTCAGAGCCTTGGCTTTAGTATTACCGTCAGTCTTTTTGCTGCCCTATTTGTCCGTGTGTATCTGTTGGAGCGTCTCTAAAGATGCTTCTAAAAACACACGCGCAAACCCTTAAACCTTAGGTCCAGCGGTTACATAAGACCCGAGCGGCGCGGTGTGAATCAGAGTTCGTGAATGGGACTGAACCGGCTCAGCAGAGAGAGAGAGAGAGGATCAGATTAAGGGAGGAGGAGGCTCAGACACAGGAAAGTCAATTAGGACACAGAGAGGAGATCAAAACTGACGATGATAACGATGATAATGGTTGGATTTAGAAAGTTATGGACATTCTAGGGCTGTCAAATAAAGGCTACATGGGAATAGAAAAGAAAGTACTATGATTTAATGCTGAAAATCACACTCCACTGTCTAAATAAAGCCTTTTTATGATCATAATACTATCAGAATCTGTAGTATCGAGTCTATTCCTTCTTTCTAAATCATGGCAACACTAATTCACATAATGCTACTGTATGTTGCGCTGTCACTTGTCACGGTTGTGTTGTGGTTACATCAGCAGGTCCGTCTCAGTGTAAATAGAATTGTTTAATAGTCTGTCAGCACTTGTAAATAAAGGGGAACAATGGAGCCTTTGTGACGGTGTTTGACTTCAGAAGCAGATGGGAGGAGGGACAGGAAATGCGCGGGGAGACACGGCGCCGCTACCACCCGAGTGTCACCTGCGCAGGTAAGAACACAGGTAAAATCAGGCCCAACAAGAGTTATTATTAATTATTATTAAGAGTTATTAAGAGTTACTATTATAACAATATTCTGATTATCGAAAAGACATAATAATAACGCATAACACTTTTAGAACGCTTTTCAAGATATTCAAAGACCCTTTACAAATGAAGGCAAACAAAAGAAATGAGACAGTTAATGAAAGGTGGTTTTGAAGAGAGGTTTTCAGGGCTTTTTTAAATATTGTGATGTGTTTGGGCAGGGAGTTCCAGAGGGTGGAGGGGCAGCAGCGGAGAAGAAACTGTCTCCCCACGTCTTATGTTTAGCCCCGGTGGAGGGAGACAGGAGGTTGGAGTCAGCTGATTGGGGGTGTGGTGGTGTGGGACCTCAGAGAAGTAGAGAGACAGGTGGGGGCCAGGTTATGGAGGGAGTTGTGCAGAATGGTGAGGAGCTTTAATTGGATACAAGATCTTCTGTACATTCCACTAATGATAACAGATTTTGAAGCACGATAGAGAAATATCATGATAAAAGATTGTATTGAAACTAGTGCTGCCGCGATTATTTCGACGTTGTCGACGTAATCGAATATGAAAATGAGTCGACTACAATTTTTTTGGTCGAATATTCGCCTTTATTTATTTTTGGTCTCAAACGGCTCGTCCAGAGACCTTTCGCTTGCCTGAGATCAGGTATTTCCCCTCCACACCACTAGTAGTACTACACTCGAGGCGGACACCGGTGCTGCTGACAGCGGCTACATCCGGGGTTGACGCCGAGGTGGCTAACCTCGGCTTCAACAGAGGCTAACAGCAGTGGTAAATAATGGCACCGCCAAAGAAAACAAACTTGAGGAAGTATTTGCCGTGCGCACTCTGCTGGCTGGTCTCTCTCTTTCTCTCTTCCCCTTTCCCCCGATTTGAGCATTTGAGAAAATGCCAGCGGCCGGAGTCGGACCAAGACCTAAAGCCTCGAAAGTCTGGGAATACTTTCGGACAGTTGGTGATAGAGTGGTTTGTACACTCTGTAAGACTTATCACGGGAGCACGACCACGATGCATGAGGTATTGAGAATACCGTTGCAATATGCTGCTCGTGCATACTCGTTAAATTGTGTGTGCATATCGTTGTTCAACATTGTCGAATGAGCACACACAACAGACATAACAGCAATAACCTTTGCAACTCGCACACACAAGGTAACCTCCCGGGAAAATCTAACACACACACTTGTGTGTGTTAGAACCGCTTGTTTTTTTTTTTTAATTAGTCGTTTAGATTAGTCGACTAATCGAAAAATTAGTCGAGAGATTAATCGTTAGAAAATTAGTCGTTAGTGGCAGCACTAATTGAAACTAGGATAAATAAAGCAGGATAAGTAAACGATTTTGAATACAGAATCGCAGAAATCCCATGTATTTCAGAATAATACTGCGTGGAACTGAGATTTTACCTACATCTTTTCAACCTATAGAATTTGCTAATTACTGTTAAACTGTAATTAGCGTCCCTGTTAAAATAAATAAATAAATTACAAAAAATCTACAAGAATACACGCTTTCAAGAGCTGTTACTTGGATCTATAGTCAGTATCCACTATTAACATCCCTATAGATTTGGGCAGGTTTTCAAAATCAGCGAGTTACACTGTATACTCATAAGTGTGGTCAAATAAAAGGTTCTTGATTATCTACACCCTAGTACAGTTTAGAGGTGCTAAAATTAATCGCAATTAAATCAAAATTCTAATTTGAATGGATGAGATTAGCAAATCACAAGGGATGCCATTTTTTAAGTAAAATTTCTGGCTTTTTCAGTTACAATTTCTGTTTTTTTCAGTTACGATATAGATTGATACTATAGTTTTAAGTATCTGCCGATCCCCGATACCAACCAATACCAATGCAGACTGAAAAAACAGCACTTATTTCCTTAAAAGTGAAATTAAATAAAACAAATCTGACCCAAATGTGTTATGGAGCTGTTACTCATCTCACATGCAGGCCCGACGACAGAAATTTGAGGGCCCAGGGCAAGGAGACTTAAATTAATAGGAAGAGGGTCAGAGTCTTCGGCCCCTAAAACCACATGTAACCACGGAACAACTTTGTATTTAAAAAAAACAAAGTTCTAATTTTCTGGGCCAACTACAACCAGGAAATAGTCTTATTACATCAGCTGACAGGCCCAAACACTATTGACAGAACTGATATTTAGTAGCAGAAATCCGATCTAGCAATATTTTTTCAGTTCTAGCACAGATATGCGATACCAGTATTGGTTGGTGCATCTGTATTATTCTGCATAAAAACTGCTGACCCTGTAATTCAGATCTGCACAGGCATGTTGGGAAACGTCCTCATATTTCAGTCTTTTTGTCAACTTTTCTGGATGAGTTTAAAATAGGACTTTGAACAGAATCCTATAGACCCTTTAAAAATTGTAATAAAAAAAAAAATTATTCCAGAATGGAGGCAACTGGAGTCAAACGTGAAGTGGAACATAGTGTGAAAACTGAAATTAATTTCAGAATATCACAAACCATGAAAAATCAAGGGAAATTTGGCAAATGAAAACCGCTCAGATACAGGTGAGTCACAAGAGTCCTGTTTAAAACCATAGTGCTTTAGGATTTCTTAATATAAAGAGATTATGATAAACACTAAGCATTTTTGATAAAGAAAAAATTCAGTTTTGAGGTTTTACTGGACAATTCCTTACAGAAACGCTGAGTCCACTTCATCTACAGATATTATTTCATCATAAATTATACTTTTTGTGACACTCAAATACAACTTTGAGGTTAGAAATGTATTTTTTTTAATTCCTTCTTAACAAAGAAGCTAATTAACTAAGATGTATACCTTGGAAACTCTAAATAGTAATATATATTTTAAAACCATTGTAAAACCATTAGTATTTAGATCTGCTCATAAGTAAATTGTTGAAAAAATGTGATGACAGCTTCACTTTGCCTCCAGTTGCCTTCCAGAATTTTGAATATTCTGATGGCTTTTAAAAGATCTATTATTAAAACATAAATTCAAATTCATAAATTGCAGATCTAATCACAATGCTTGTCAGAAAAATCACACTGATGTTTTTCTCAAATCGAAGAACCAGTTCCCATGACTTCCTTGTAGTAGTTCTATGTATTGGCAGTATTGAAACGTGTTTCTGAGGAAAACTGGCATGTTTACATAAAAACAGATGCACAGATAGACACTTTCCCCTGTCGTGAACATAGAGCAAAGACACACTGCGGGTTATTTCTGCGTGTGAGTTTGGATCCAGTCTGACAAGTACATTCTGTAAGCTAATGTTTGGATTGATGCACTTGAATTAGATTACATTTATATGGAACTAAAGCTACATTTGTTCTGTTGACTTGTGTATTTTACGGATAAAAGTCAAGGAAATTCTTATTAATGAGTTGTGAGTAAAAAATGTGTCTTCTGCATTTGACCCAAGTCCAGATCTTGAGCTGGTCTTGGTCAGGACTTCCTTAGCTGGAGGATTTGACCTACTGTGCATCATGTTTTAGGGGTTTATCCTAGTTTTTCATTTATTTGTTTTGCAGATTAACGTTAAATGGAAAAATAAATTAGTGTTCTGGATTGTGTTTATGTCATAAAACGTAAAAAAAAAAAAATTGATGTTAAAATTAAGAATGACTGAACTACAAATGAACAGAGTTGGGACAATGTTTGCCTGGGATCTGGAATACACGCTTATTCAGTACTTTAGATGAGTCTGGTCACTAATCTCTCAGAATTCAAATGGGCGTGACTGACAGGTGGATTAGCCAATCAGAGACATGTGTGGTCCATCCGTATCAAAACAAACATGGCTGCTCATGAGGAAAAAATAAACGAAAACGTATCACAAGGGACTGAAAAACATGGTGAATTTTTGCAGAAACAATGAGCGAAGCACTAAACTTTGCTCATCTGAGAGGAGAGAAATGTAATTTTACTTCCAGTTTCCTCAGCCCTATGTTCCCTCAGTCCAGCTCGAGGTCATGGTGCAATTGATCCTAGGTTGAAATTACGCTGAATCCATCCTTTTAAATGCGGTATAAAAATAAAAATGACTTGACTTAAGAGTTTAATTTTGAGAAAATTCTTAGAAATAAGAACGTCTTAGAAATAAGGAAACATAGGGCTGTGGGATCATTGGGCTGAGAGAACATAAGTCCCTAAAATCTCACAAGATAATTTTTCTCATGTGTGTACAATCTTGTGGCAATTTTGTCTGTCATCCCTCGGCACGGGACAATAAACAATAAATATTTATAACAATAAATATATATATATATTGTTTAAAAACATTTAAAATAATAAATACTGTTTATTGTGATAAAAAGGGGAGACAATAATCATTCACGGGACATGTTATATAATCGTGATAACTGGCATGTGCAGAATATGCAGAGAAAAGCTGCTTATCCATCATGTTTTCTTCTAGACCATTACTGTTTTCACTTCTAACAACATGTGACTAAATAACGTTTTGTCAGTGACGACTAAAAATCATTATTTCACTGTTGTTGACAAAAGTAACACTCGAAACAGAAGATTTGAATATTTAAAGCTCGTGGTGGTGAATGCAAATGGCCCATGACCTGAGGGACTTCATCATTTCTATTTTCTATTCAAAACACCAGAGTCAATGAAATCTGTGCCTGCTGTGTACTCCAGCTTTAAACATACAGGCAGGCCATGTAGGGTGAAATCATTCAAATCACAATCGTGCAAATCGCAATCGTGCAAATTGCAATCGTGCAAATCGCAATCATTTAAATCTCAATCCTTCAATTTCCAAGCCTTCAATTCGCAATCATTCAGTGCGCAGTAATTTAATTTGCAATCCCTCAGTTCGCAATCCGTCAATTCGCAATTCTTCAAAACATCAAACCAAATCGAAATCATTCAAAACAAAATCTCTGAACAGACGCAATCAGCAAATCACAAATGCTGCAGTTTTGTTTTTGAAGTACCATAATTTCCTCCACAAATAACAAAATCTCCCGACTTATTTTACATGAAATCTGCTAACCCTGTTGTTTAGATCTGTATAATCATGTCCTGAAATGTGATTCTCGTATCAGTTCACGTTTCAGTCTTTTTGCCATTTCTTCTGGACGCGTTTCAAATGTAAACTTGTAGAGAGTATTTGACACTTGTGGGTAATTTCATAGCCCATTCACAATAGTCTATTTTACTGTTTTATTTATTTGATCTGATATTGTCCTGTTTATACAATGGTTTTAATATTCATTTTCATTAAACTCAAAAACTATCACAAGTTTTCCATTTGCTCCAAACCACACTTTTACTCACAGGCGAATGGCTGTAGACCTCTCCACTAAAAAATCCAAATTGATCACTGACCATTACAAATGAAACTCCACTCTGGCCTCTGAAAGCTCTCATAAACCCATCCTGGTGAATAATTAGGATATTCTGAATGCATAAGCTAAGTGAGGAATAACTTTGGATCGCTGCAAACTAGGTATGGAACGATATCCAAATCTCTCAGTTCGATATTTTCACAATATACATCTCACAGTACGATATTTATTGTGATATTTTGTGGAGGCTCACAAAACGGTGAATGTGCGACTTTCAGTTATTGTTACATCCTTACTATTTTCAACTAAAATAAGACAAACTGATCATGTATAATCTAACGCCAAGGTACATACAGAACATAAAAATTCAAGCATCTGGGCCAATGTGCTCTGAAGATGTTTGGAAACAGGCGGATGATGACTCTGCTGGCAATAGTAAAACTAGGAAAACTGAGAAAATGGTCCGGTTTTCTTCATCTAGATGTTATTGTATTCGTTCTTTTTTCCTTTTATAACTCGCCTATTCATTTGTGTATTATAATTTGTCTAACTTTTTTTATTTTTTTTAATAATCTGTTACGTTTGGTAGGTCAACAGTTACAACCTGCCTGTAAGTGACAATGAAGATGCGGTTAGAGTCCCGTCCCCCATGGAAAGCTCTGGCAGGTTTGGCTGCTGCTGCTGAATCCATGGTTTTATTGTTTTATCATATGCCCAGTGTCGGTAACTACACGGGAAGTCATTACACGTGTATTCCGGTAAGCGGGATTAGAGCCTGTGACCAGTAAACAGTTTTATACAGTCAGGTTATCGTCAGAATCAATATTTGGAACCACTTTGTCAGTATCGGCACCGATATCTGGATCAGTGCATCGCTATTTAAAATTAACTAGTGTGTGTGTTGTGCACTAATCACGAACATATTCAGTTTTATCTTGACCAAAGCTCTGACAAAACCTGATATGACCTTTTCGCATGGATTCCTCTGAACAAAAAGCATAAAATTATCTACAAAAGCAACACCCAGCGATGAAAAGAACGAGAGATACCGACATCAAAACAAAGACATGGCTGTGGCTAATCTGTCCGTATTGTCAAAATCTAAAATCAAAAACACTCAAAATCAAAGACAGAACGCGTGCTTTCCCGTCAATTAAAAACGACCCACATCTACGGCCCAAATCTACGACCTATTCTGGAAATCGACCTTAGTTCTCTATCAAAGCGGTTTGACAATGGGGTGACTATGCGAATATAAAGCATTGTCGCAGTTTATGTAAGCCAACACCTTGTCAAGAAAGTTAACAACAGGTTCCCGTGACTCATAGAAATGAATGGGGCTGGATGTTTGTATGCTGGAATCATCTGGGGCTGTTCACTGAGTCAAACATGTATCGGTGATTATTGGTGTTGATTTATCGGCCTGGAACAATACTTAGAAATATGTGGTTTGTCAGGTTGGCTTAAGGAGGCTATTTACAATCAGGACAGTGGAGCTCTCATCTGGAGGAAGGAATGGGGTGTGATCAGAAAGCAAGTGCATCGAAACAGTAATTTAAGATGGAAACAGGATGTCAACAAAGAGGATTCCAATAACTTTGATAGTATATAGCACCTTTATTTTTCTTGGCGTTCAAAGTCAACTCAAAGCCATTGTGTGTAATATTTTTGTAAAATGATAGACTAGACATAAAGAATGTTGTTTCTTTATGGATGTTTTTATAATGCTGAAAAACACACAAGAAACGTGCGTCATTACTGTGAGTGGGCTTGCATGTCCACAAACCTGACTCTTATTTGGCACAGAAATTGAAAAGTTGTTCCTTTAGTAGTTGTTTAGTCGTACTTGTTGTGTATCTCCATGGGCAATGTTTGAATGTTGAAACTTTGAAGCAAGAAAAAGAAAAATGCTGTATGATATAAAGTAAACTCAAAGCCAAACACTTGTCCTTACTGTGTGTGGGCTTGCATCTCCACAAACCTGACTAATACTTGGTGTTTCCATGGAAATGCTGTTCTTTTAGCTATAATATTACAACAATATTTCAACATGGTATAAAATGTATAGCTTTCTACTTCCATAGAACCAAGTATTTCACTTTCCACTTTCACAAAGTCATATACTAGTACTTTAAAGGTGCACTGCATAACCTTTCTCGTGAAGGGTCCAAAACACAAGACAAGTGAGTAAGGGTATCTAAACAGTAACTTAAGATGGAAACAGGATGTCAATAAAAAGGGGTCATTGCAGTAACTTTGATCTCTAAGAAAAAGAAAAGTGCAAAGTAAACTTAAGACACACTGCATACTTTTTCTGCTGTGAGGTGCGTCACCTGATTATCTCGACATTATCATTTTGCATGGAATATTCCACAGTCAAATGGAATACCACCACATCAAATTACTGGTCAGATCTCGGTAGAGGCGATGTCACTTCTTGTCAATATTATTGTTTTGCTTGGAATATTCCACAGTACTGTATTAAACTCTTCTATAATAGTTTTAAAGAAACCGTCCTACTGAAAGCATCATTACTGTGTGGGCTTGACTCTCCACTGATCTGAACAGTAACTTGTCTCCATGGAGATCAGTTTAAAACAATGGAACAATCAAGACAATGCAATAACATCTCTGTAGAGAGATGTTACACAGTGCAACATTAAAAATAGTCAGTGTAGGATTTGCTAAATCATAATTAAAATACGATCTTCATCAAAACCAGATCTTGAGTTATGTTTTGTTTGACTGTGCTTTTTCCTCTCAGAACTCAGTCTGCTGCCCTCAACACTGGTCTGCAGCAATATTCAATATTTCAGCCAATCTCTGCAGTAAGTAATAATAAAGATTTAAGCAGCAAACTGTGAAATCCTTGTCTTCAAAAATCCTACAAACAGATTAAAACCATGTTAAGCTTGGTAGTACACAGTATTATCTGAAGCATGTTCCCAAAGACGTGACCATATAGTCCATGACATGTTTACACAATAACAGATGCACAGATAGACACGTCCTCTGAACTCAGAGCTGCATAAAGACACACTGCGGGTTCTCTCTGTGTATTAGGGTTGCATGATTCTTGCAGGATTGCAATTGTTCTGTCCAGTATTGTAATTAGTTTTGTGATACAGGTTTAAAAAGTACGATTCAGTCAGAGCGGTCAGAGCGCATAGTGTTAATAATCCCAGGAGCGTGGACATTTGAGAAAAGACTGAAATACAAACTGATAAACTAATGCAAAAATCACATGCATTTCAGAACATGTTTGTTGAAGTCTAAAATACAGATACAACAAGAAGGATCCTGGAGATATTTGTGAGTTCAAACTCATGAGAATCTGTCTTGGCGTGCGCCCGCTGTACGGTTAATCTGGCAGGTGACGTTTCAGCATTAACGTTTGTGGAAAAGCCTAAGACGAAGCGCCCAAACAAACCAAAACATGACAATGCCAACATACATACTTTAGCCTCTTTTAGCATCAACACTACTACAACTAACTAATGGACAATTTAGTTAGTGAAAAACATGCAGAAGGTGAGCACTTTGTGCATTTGTGTTTTTTCGGCTTGTTCTGCTGTTGTGACGCTTCAACCAATCAGATTCAAATAGTCATCATGACACTCCCAGTGTCTCCGGTGAGAGCCGTTCCACATCGATAATGTGTAGAACTCACTTCAGAGTGACATATTGATCTGCCTGAGCCAGGTTTGGCTGATCTACAGGTACAGCCTTTTTCAATTAAAAAAATTGCTGGCAGAGGACATTCCAATTTTATCATTTTAACAATTACAGCCTCTGACATTTGATAATTGCGCCAACTCAAACTGCAGGTTGGATTTGATTGTAATGTATTATGCAGCTCTGCTGTGTCAGTGTAGATAGAGCTAAATATGTAGAAGCTCAAGGCCCCACTAGTGTACTGTCTGTATTCTAGCACATAAATCAGGTTTTTATAAGAACATGTGGGAAAGGCTTTCAACAAACTACATTAGAGCAGGTATCTATACTAGTCACATTCACAGGATGAACCTTTCCTGAACTGTAGGCCTGTCACGATAACACATTTTGAAATGTGATATATTATTGATGAAAATATAGACAATAAACAATAGTGAAGCATAGAAGATTTCATCACTTTAGTTAGTATCTATAATGAGTCATAGAAGTTCTCAAATCAACCCTCGACAGCTCAAATCTTATTGTACTGTATGTGTTCTCACTAGTGCAAAGAAAAGTTCCCACAATAAATACTGATCCCCCAAAATTCTAGTTCTGTCTGTAATTTACTGGATCTAAGCCAGTAAAGTTATTACCGTGACAGGCCGAGTGAATAGCTTTAGAATGAGCCTGAGGTGAGACTGGGTGTGACGATGTAATTACTATATGGACCCATCGTTCAACACATGAGAAGGAACAATTATTTAGGGGGGTCAATATTTACAGTGGGGACTTTTTCTTTTATGTTAATTTGACATGTTTGGTTATTTGGTTATTTTTCTGTATTTTGACGGCAGAAGGTTGAATTATGAACTTCTATGACTCATTATAGACACAAACTAACGACTTAAAAGGTTTTTGGTTGGGCGCCCATCACCTGTTTGTTTCTATGGAGATGTCATTGCTCTGCCTGGAATGTTCCACAGTGTGATATTAAACTACTCTACCTTACATGTATTCAATTACAGGTGCTTTTATAGCTCAAACATATCTGAAACATTCCAGAGAAAGCAATAACATTTCTATGGAGAAAGCATTTGACGCACCCTCTACCAGGAAAGTTACACAATGCGCCTTTAAGTATTGCAGCTCATATTCTTTAAAAAAAATCTTTTCTCGCTACTTGTCTCCAAGGAAATGTTATCGCTTTACCTGGAATGTCCCACAATATGGTATTGCACTTGGCCATTTCTACAAAAACAAGCATGTGACGCCACCAAGGTACGCTACAGGTCAGATCTATGGAGAGGAGACTGCGCTCACAGTAAGAATGCATGTATTTCAAGGTATTTTCAAGCATTAAAAACAACAGCGCACCTTTAACAATACTTTTTGGGGGATAATTCTGCTTTAGGGTTTGGTTTCAATATTATCGTTTATCTATATTATTATTAGGGATGTAACAATAACCAAAATATCATATCGTGGGATTTGGATAACGTTACATTCCCTAATTATTCTCTATATTTCTAGGCCTACATATTACTCAGCACTCTCATCCTTCCTTTTCTTAGAAGTGTCAGTACAGCAGATGAGTGACATGGTTGCAGTACAGTGGCATGTTGGACTCCGCCCCTCGTCACCTCTCCTTACCGCACGCGCTCAGATCGCGCACGCCCACACATACTCCACTGTCTAAGCCGGAGATGCCAGACTTGTGTCAATATTTAAGAACAAAACCCTGACGAGGCTGGAGTTTGTTTTTCACCTCAGTGTGTTCAGTCCCAGCTCAGCCCCACCACCACAAATACAACTTCAACGACATGAAATCTACTATACCGGGGCTGCAAGATTCATCACAATTTCAGTCAGTACAATCAGATGATGTGGTTTCCAAGTTTGCAAGGTCCATCATTTCCTCTACAATCAACAATTATTATTCTGCATAAAAACTGCTAACTCTGTAGTTTAGATCTGTTCAAATATGTTCTGAAATGTGATTCTTGTAGTAATTTGTCAGTTCAGAATTCTTTTGGATGCAATTAAAACGTGAACTTTGAACAGAATCCTATTATTAAAACATCAAATCTAATCACAGTGTGTGTCAAGAAAATCTTAATTCAAGTCGATATACAAGGTTTTCTCAATGGAGCGAGGGCTTTTTCTAAAGTTTAGATGAGGGGTCTCCAACCTTTTATCCTCTTCTGAGTTATCATTACAAAATTAAAATGCCAGAGAGCTACTCATCTTTGTGGTCGCCAGAAATTGAGGAATTCTAAGAGCCACGGCCTTTGATAGGAACTGTTAGAGGTCTATAAAACCTACACCATTATCCATTTATTAGTGCAGAAAGTAAAGTTAGGCGTGAAAATGATATGTTTACAATTTTAATAGTTATTCTATTCATCAAATTTGAGTTAATTAGAATTCAGAAATTCTTTGGGGAGCTACTTGAAAGGAGGTGGAGAGCTACTGGTGACTAAGCTACAGGTTGGAGACCCCTGGTTTAGATCAACTGTGTGTAGACTGCGCTCTTACACTTTTAAAAAAGGTACTACTACAGTCGCATCTGAGCCTGGGTTGTCAGTAGGGTTGGGCAGTAATACGGTATCCTGCGGTATCAAAAAGTAGCAACGGTATCAGTTTCATTACCGTTATTAAAAAAATCTGCATAAGGACCAAAAACCACAGTGCAGACTTTTTCCCCTCCGCTCTCTCTCCTCTTCAAACGTCATTACGCTCGTAGATATCCATCCACACCCAGAGAGGAAGAAGAAAAAAACCTGACTGACGCTTCATGTGTGATGTTGAGCCCAAAAGTTTGTGATGGAGATGTTTTATTGAATGCCAAGAGTCAAGAGGGGACGCGCGGAAGAGGAGAAAGTTCCCGCTTTCACAGAGGAGACGTAAAGCCCAATTTATGGTTCTGTGTCAAAACGACAAAGACAGCGAGAGGAAGCAACGTAGACAATAAGGGCTGTGAGTCCTCTCCACCGCTCTACATTTCCAGTGCTCCGCTCATTATAGACTTTGAGTAATAATGTGTTTAATGCAGCTTTGTGCACATTTGTTTACGTTTTATAGAAAAAAAACTTCAAATTGCATGGCTCATTTGCATACAGTATAAGTGCTGATAAAAACCGCTCGTGCGCTGATGCTGATGTGATCGAACGCGCTGCAAAGTTTGGTTTGATCAGAACTTGTGCCTCATCTTCAAACATAATGCTGCTCTTCTGTTTCTGAATGGTTTAGGTGCAAGATACAAAATTCTTAATTAGTCACGGTAATACCGTATACCCCGGTAAAATGCTGAGAATGTTTAACGGTATCAAACTTTGGACACCGCCCAACCCTAGTTGTCGGTGCCTAAACCTGCAGATAAAGGGCACATCCAAGTTTGTCTCATTCTCAGTATATGGAAAGACCAAGCCTCATGTGAAAGCTCAGAACCTCCAGAATTCTCCCTGAGCTGTAGAGGCTGCACTAGCACTGACTCATGATTGGCTGCAGGGGCTGGGGTTTAGATAGTGACCATTCAGATCAGGGAGGCAGGACTGTGCATGTTAAAGGTTCAAAAGGTTTTGTGGTGGAGGATCCAACATCTGCTCCATGGAGATGTTGTTGCTCTCCCTGGAACATTCCACAGTGTTTATTTTTAAGATATATTTGAGCTATAAAAACATGTGACAGACACCGCAGATGAAAAGTCCACAGTGCACCTTTAACAAACAAACATGAGACACATCTGTAAACACTCCACTGTATTGATGTGGTCTGCATCCATTGCACTGGGGTATGTCAAGGGTTAAACTGAATTATGTTTAAAAGAAGGTCAAATAGATAATCCTACATATCTCGCTTTGCGAAAATTATACTCCTAGGGGATACAATGTCACAGTATTTTATTTATTGTTACATCCCTAATTACGATTACTTGAACATTACAGTGTCTGAGTGAGTTTCCTCTGGGTACTCGGCTTTCCCCCATCATAAGATCAAATCCCCCTCAAATCCAGCTAAGGTAGTCCTCCTGACTATTTCCCCACAGGTATCAATATGGCTATTTCAATGTCGATACCACAAGATTATTGATCATTATAAAAGTGCTCTTATTTTGGACCACAGACTAAAGTTCTACACAAACAATACAAGTTTATAATATTCCCAGTCTTAAACTAGTTCTGACATACATTAGGGTTGGGTGGTAATACAGTATCCCAAGGTATCAAAAAGTAGCAACGTATCAGTTTCATTACAGTCATTTAAAAAAATCTGCATAAGGACCTAAAACTACAGCGTGGACTTTCTCCCCTCCGCTCTCTCTGCTCTTCTAACATCGTTACGCTTGGAGATATCCATCCACACGCAGCAAGGAACAAGAAAAAACCTGACTGACGGTTCGTGTGTGATGTTGAGCCGAAAAGTTTGTGATGGAGACGTTTTATTGAACACCGAGAGTCGAGAGGGGACAAGGCGCTAAAGAGGAGAAAGTTCCCGCTTGAGGGCGAAGTCAGACTTTCACAGAGGAGACGGTAAAGCCCAATTTATGGTTTTGCATCAAAACGTGTTTGCGTTGACGTGCACCCCCTAAGCACGGAGTCCGCATCGAACGCTGTGCACCTCCAAAACTTTCTAACTACTACTACGCAGACAGCGAGGGGAAGCGACGCAGACAATCAGGGCTGTGTTTGGTCCTCTCCACCGCTCTACATTTCCGGTCCTCCACTCATTATATACTTTGAGTAATAATGTTTGTAATAATGCAGTTTTACACACATTTGTTTACGTTTTACAGAAACAAAAGTTAACAGCTCATGGGCTGATGCTGATGCGATCGAACGCGCTGCAAAGTTTGGTTTGATCAGAACTTGTGCCTCATCTTCAAATATAATGCTGCTCTTCTGTTTCTGAATGATTTAGGGGCAGCTACAAAATAATTCTTAATTAGTCACGGTAATAGTGTACATCCCGGTAAAATGCTGAGAAGGTTTAACGGGATCAAAATTTGGATACCGCCCAACCCTAATACAGATCAAGACCATTCTAAACCTATTCAGGAAAGGTCCAGTTTTGTCTGTTCTATTTATTTTTTTCACTATTAATAAAATAAAGACCGTGCACACAAGAGACAAATTATTTTATGAGATATTTTTCCCCAAGTATTTGTAATTGAATTGGACAAAAAGGGATTATTTATTGGTGAATTCATTGGTGAATAACCATTCAAAAGATAAGTACTAGAATGGAAACAAAAATATGAACTCAAATGTATTTTTTATAAGGAATTATGTAAAAATCTCATTTGCTCTCATTCGTGTGGACCCAATCTCTTATCTTGTCTCGTCTGGTTGAAATTGCGTCTCATCTCATCCCTAGTATTAATAATTGAGTATTGAGTTTAGTATTGATTAGTGATACTTTTACCAAGCCTAATCTTTACGCTTCCAGTGCATTTCTGAATAAACACTACTGCTTATCTCAGACATGACATTAAATAAAACAGGTCTCTGATCATTATATGACACGTGATCTGAAGTGGCTCCAGCTCCAGGGCTGTTGAATTTGGATCATTTTGTGTTTGCACTGAGGGTTCAGTGCACAGCTGTCGCTCCACACACATGCACACAGCAGACCGTGTGATACAGGTCTGCACCATATCAGAACAGCGTGGAACATTTGATCACTGGGTTTTGTATTTCAATAATAAAATGATACATGAAATTAGTCAGCAATAAGTTACATTTAACCTGCTTTAGAGACTTCAGTTAAATTCAAAAGTTAAGTCAAAGGTTTGGACTCACCCTTTCATTTAGTGTTTACTACTTTTTACATTTTATATACACACAGAAAACATTGAATATATGAAGATGTACAGAATTATGTACCACAGTAAAAAAGTTAAACAATTCTACTAAATAAACTTAATCTTTTATCACCAAATCCTCAAATTTCCCACCCTTTGTTTTTTTTCTTTCCTTTATGATATAATTTCATATATCTTGCCCCATATATTTGATGTCTTGTACGTATCTAAAATGTAGAAAATTAAGGAAAAAAAAAAAACATTTAAAGAGATGTTGTGTCCAAACTTTTGACTAGTAGTTTACAAGAGCAATTTGGTCACAGCATTAGGGTGAGCAGATTTTCTAAATTCTAAACTGGGACACACCCGGGTTGGGATGGTTGGTATAAATAAAATAGTGAAAAGAGCGGGTAACATTGTGCATCCTCGTGTCATAATCTGAGGGACTTCTGACGCTGCATTATTTTGCTTTATGGTCATTTGTAAACACAGTTTTCTGTATTTTGGCCAAAAAAATTACAAATTATGCTTTTTTACTGTTGGCAGGGACTAGACTAGTCAAAAATTATGATAGTCCTGTTTTAGTCCTGGTTTAGTCTTTGTTTAGTCCTGGTCAAAAATAGGGACATCTGGGACATTTCTTGTGTAAAACTGGGACAAATCAGTGGTTTTGGATAAATCTGCTGGGACAGGGGACACAGGGCTGAAAACTGGCACTGTCCCGGGTAAATAGGGACGTTTGGTCAGCATATACACTAAGACCAAACATTGTGCAATAATGAAATGCTGTAAAAGCAAAGGGCCTAGTTTAGATGCTATTTCTTCATGGAAAGTTTCTCAGTATAGCATTAAACTTAATTATCTTAATTATGGAGGCAGGTAGAAGACACAACCAGGCCAAGTCACATTTGTGGAGAGGCGGCCCTGCTCACAGTAATTTTTAAGCAACGAAAACACAATAGAATAAACAGCAGATTGATTAGTTAAATGCCATACTGTGGGATATTCCAGGGAAAGCAATAACATCTCCATGGTGGCGGACCACTTACCAGAAAAGTTACGTAGGACAGCTTTAATTATTTCATTTCACCTAGAAGTGCAACTTGAAATACGGTTAACGGTTTAAAATAGGCGTATTTTTAAGTCAATTTAAAGTATTTGTGCAATACTTTAAACCCATTAAAGGTACACTATGTAACTTTTTCAGTAAAGGGTCTGCCACCAGTTTAGATTCTTTTGTTTTCTTTCCTGTAATGTATCGCAGTATGGCATTACACTTATTTATCTCCTTGAAGACAGACAGAAAACCCTACTAGGTGAAGTTACAAGTCACATCTGTGGAGAGGCAACCTCGCTCACAGTAATAATGCACGTTTTGCAAGGTGTTTTTTTTAAGAATAACCACCTGTAATTGAATAAAATATAGACGTGCAAGTACTACCAGGCAAAGTAAAAGCATCTCCATGGCGACAGGCGACTTACTAGAAAAGTTACACAGGGCAGCTTTAATTCATGTCCAGCTAGATGTGCAAGTATACAGTCTCAAAATGTGGTTAACTGTTTAATAAAGACATATTTATTGAGTTATTTTAGCTATTTTCTCACACCATGCACAACATTGCGCAATAATTAAACCCCATTAAAGCTACACTATGTAACTTTTTCAGTTACATAGTGTCTGCCACACTTATCTCCTTGAAGACAGACAGAAGACCAACCTAGGCCAAGTTACAGGTCACGTCTGTGGACTCACAGTGAGAATGCATGTTTTACAAGGCATTTTGGAGCATTATAAACACCTACGAATGAATAAATCCAAAAATCAGTAACTTTAATGCCATACTGTGGAATATTACAGGTAAATGGGGGCAGCTTTAATTAATGTCCAGCTAGATGCAACTATGCAATCTCGATAAACGGTTTGACATGCTTGTGAAATAGCTCCATGAAGGCAAACAGGTGGCAGACAAACCCACTACTAGCAAAGTTACGCAGTGCAAAGCAAAAAAAAAGAGCAATGTGAAAGATTACGCATGCAAGTAATGTAAAATATGCAAAGATTCATTTTACTTTAGTATTTTTTTGTTTCTGTCATACTAACAATACGCTATCTGAATGCACTGACAAATCTAAAAAACAAGTTCCATATTCATGAATCTACGCGTGGTGACTTTTTCATACCTAGGCAAATGCGCGCTCTCCGGGTCAAGGTTCTCCAACACCTCGCTGCTTTTCGCTTTACTTTTCAGAGATGGAAACTTGAACTTTTTCTTATCTGTGCTAGTTTTCTTGTCCACGCTGGTGCTGCTACCGCTGGCGCCGCTCTCAACCAAAGTCGCCACAGTCTCGTTCAGATTCACTTCGCTTTTGGAAAACAGGCTTTTGAACGTCTTCTTGGAGCTGGCTTTTTTCGCCATGGTCGCGGTTCATAGACGCGGTACGAGAGCCCCTCCCCACAGCGCAGGTCCGAGAGCCGTGTCCGTGTCGCAGTGGTCCTCTGTCGGCGTGCGTTTGGTCAGACAAGCCGGAGGAGCAGCGTGGAGGAGCGCTGACAAATGATGAGCCAGGTGAGTCCAAAAAAAAAACAAAAAAACACACAGACACGCCCCCTTCACGTGGTGTTGAGTAAAAGTGTCGCGTAATTAGGCCGATTAGTTACGTTTTTGTAATGTGAGATGTTTGGGCCTTTAAAGTAATCTTATGTTTGTTTAGATTTTGTACATAGGCTATAGAGTGTATTTTGTATAAAGGCTATAAGTGTATTTTGTATAAAGGCTATAAGTGTATTTTTTATATAGGCTATAAAGTCTATTTTGTATATTGGCTATAGAGTGTGCATAGGCTATAGAGTGTGTATATAGGCTATAAAGTGTATTTTTATATAGGCTATAGAGTGTATATAGGCTATAAAGTGTATTTTGTATATAAGCTACAGAGTGTATATAGAGTGTATTTTGTATATAGACGATAGAGTGTATATAGGCTATAAAGTGATTTTTGTTTATAGGCTATAGAGTATATATAGAGTGTATTTTGTATATAGGCTATAGAGTGTATTATGTATATAGACTATACTGTAGAGTGTTTTTGTATATAGTCTATAGAGTATATATAAAGTGTTTTTGTATATAGGCTATAGAGTGTATTTTGTATATCGGCTATAGAGTGTATTTTGTATATCGGCTATAGAGTGTATTTTTTATATAGGCTATAAAGTCTATTTTGTAGATTGACTATAGAGTGTGCATAGGCTATTGAGTGTGTATATAAGCTATAAAGTGTATTTTGTATATAGGCTATAGAGTGTATTATGTAGACTATAGAGTGTTTTGTATATCGGCTATAGAGTGTATATAGAGTGTATTTTGTATATAGGCTATAGAGTGTATATAGGCTACATGTGTATAGGTGTATTTTGAGCATAAAAAGTAAAAGTAGGCTACTGTACTTAAGTTTAAAAAAAAGTAGTTAGGTACCTGTATGTTACTTTACTTGTGGATACTTTTTACTTCATTTATTTAAGAGTAGGTCAGTCCTTTCTACTCCACTACAGGACTGAAAAGTGAAACTATTTTTTATTATTGTTCGAGACCTGCTGAAAAGGCTGAGGGTTTATTATTAACATGTTGAAAGTTTGAGCAAATAAAAATATACAAAGAAAAAAAAACTTCAGTTGTTTGTGTTGAAGAAAACTGAGCACAAATCTCTATCAAAACCATTATATTTGAAGCTTTATTACATCTCAAACTCTGCACAAAATACATTTTATTTTTAAACAGGTACTTTAATACTTAAAGGTGCACTATGTAACTTTTTTGGTGGAGGGTCCGTCAAATGTTTTTCTCCGTGGAGATGTCAGTGCTCTGTCTGAAATGTTCCACAGTATGACATTAAACATCTCTACTTTTCATTTACACTTACAGGTGGTTTTATAGCTCAAAAATGTCAAAAAACAGGCATTCTGACTGTGAGCGGGGCCACCTCTCCACAGATCTGACTGATAACTTGCTCTAGTTTGGTTTCCATGAAGAAAGAAAGGTTTAAGGCCATACTGCTCTACTAGTTTTAGGCAGAGCAATAACATCTCCATGGAGAAAAGTATTTGATGGACCCTTCACCAGAAAAATTACATAATGCACCTTTAAAAGTAGATTTTTTCATGTGATAGCTACTTTTACATGAGTATTTTTATTTATTTATTTATTTATTTATTTTTGGCTATCTGTACTTGTACTGAAATAACAACATTGAGTATTTCTTCCTCTGCTAATGACTCACTGTCATTATGGGTCCATATCTTATTATAATATATTATTATAATAAGCCTATAACAAAACCAAAATTCTATCAAATTGAAATGTTTCCAGCTCATGGTGCCTAAGACCAGACTTAAAACCAGGGGGGACAGGGCCTTCTCTGTGGCCGGCCCCAAGCTCTGAAACAGTGGAGTGTTTTAAGTCACACTTTTACTCTCTGACTTTAAAAACCTCATGAGTTATGTGTTCTTCTGTTGCCTTTTATTGCTTTCTTTTATTGATTTTTTTATGTATTTGTTTTTATAGGTCTGTTTTATGGTTGTAGTTGTTTTTTATGTTTTATTGTATTAAATTGTAGAGTTTTTTAATTTAATTTTTCTATGTGCAGCACTTTGTTTATCAAATGGAAATAGTGGATTTGATCATGTCAATCAAGCACCGCATTAAAATACATTAGGAATCAGTACAATACAGAAATATGTGCAACAAATTGTGCAATATGGATGTGTGCAGCACAGACATATGTGCAATTAAAGTGTGGAATTTGGATGTGTGCAGTACAGACTTATGTGCAATCAAAATGTGCAATATGGATGTGTGCAATACAGAAGTATGGGCCATCAAAGTGTGCAATATGGATGTGTGCAGTACAGGCATATGGGCAATCAAAGTGTGCAATATGGATGTGTACAGTACAGACGTATGTGCAATCAAAGTGTGCAATATCGATGTGTGCAGTACAGAAGTATGTGCAATCAAAGTGTGCAATATGGATGTATGCAGTACAGACGCATGTGCAATCAAAGTGTGCAATATGGATGTGTGCAGTACAGAAGTATGGGCAGTCAAAGTGTGCAATATGGATGTGTGCAGTACAGAAGTATTTGCAATCAAAGTGTGCAATATGGATGTGTGCAGTACAGAAGTATGTGCAGTCAAAGTGTGCAATATGGATGTGTGCAATTCAGAAGTATGTGCAATATGGATGTGTGCAGTACAGAAATATGTGCAATCAAAGTGTGCAATATGGATGTGTGCAGTACAGAAGTATGTGCAATCAAAGTATGCTATATGCATGTGTGCAGTACAGAAGGATGTACAATCAAAGTGTGCTATATGGATGTGTGCAGTACAGGGGCTCGTGCAGGATAGTGGAATGTGATTCTAAATGTGTGCATTAGTTCACATATGACTGTTAAATGTGTGCACTTACAAAATCCTGTCATCACTGTTTCGCCTTTGTTCTCCTGTACAGAGTCTGTGTAAATAGTGTGTGTTTAAGTTTGACTTTTGTGACACCAACCTGCGTGGAGTCTGCAAATGTAAATGAGCCCAGAATTATGAGCTTTAAGTCATGCTATAATGTTGTTACCTCCTCAAAACATACTCAGAGTTGTGTTTTGTTTCATTCACACATGTCTGAATAAGATTTTATCATTAGTCTGTTTGCATCTACAAAGCTCAAAATGATCCGTTCCACCTGGTGATGTCATGAAGCGGTAGTTTTCAAACTAACTGCTAACTTTTACCTTTAGTTTGGTAGACTTGCAATTCCAGGGTTGAAATTATCCAAATGATTCTAGTGAAGGTGTATGGAGTTTTAAAACACAGTGGAGCACTTCCTGGAGCACTTCCTGTATCCTGACATGACATCACAAGGTATGTTTGTGATGAAGAAACAACATTATCCTCCTGAGACCCGAGCTTTTGTCTGGTGTGCATTTTTCATTTCTTCTTGCTATTTGGGATAAGTAGGACCTACTAAGTAAGTCTTCTGTATGACACCATTGGTTAAAAAATGTAAAAACATTAAAATGTATAAATAAATTACAAAAAACAAACAAACAGCAATTAGCTGTTTATTTCAAGCCCTAAACCTGCCAAATGTGACGTAGGTCGACCGTGAGCGGGTTGGGGTTCAGTGAGTGAGGTTAAAAACACACAAAAAGGCCTGAAAATGTGGTCCACAGTTTAAATTTTTTCTGGTTTTCAATCGTTACAAAAAAAAGTAGAGGTGCAAAAAGTGGAGACAGGCAGCAGTTTCCCTATAGCAGCAGAAACGTCCAGCAATTTATAACTGTAAACTCATCTAAATATTCCCAAGTTTACCTAACAACATGTACAATCAATAATATAACATAGTCCCAATGTCTTCAAACGAGGACATGACATTTCCTGATGCTCTCGTCTGCTGTGGTCAATAAAATGGGTCAAATTTTAATGCCAAATGAAGAGACATTAAGATACATGAAGAGACATTATTGTACATAATTACATTGGTTTTATTCATACATTTTGCATCTAAACTTTACCATGCAGTTTTTTTTTTACTTTCGGGAGCTGCTGTAGAGGTTTTTAGTTGATTACAGGTGAAAGTTTAAAATAATTGAAAATCATGGTGCTAAGAGGCAAAAATGTAATGTCCTCGTATGGGGCCACAGGGTCTCAAGAGGTTAAAACATAGATCAGAAAATAGTAATAAATATGGGCCCTTTAAATAGAATGCAGGATAACATAAATATAGATAAAGGAAAAGCCTAGTGTAGTTTTAATTTATTTGATTTAATGTTAACGGGGTCTTATATCTGCGTAATCCCTCAGTGGTCCAGGTAGGTTCCATAGTGCTCCATGCACGTATACTAGTCTATGTGCTATACTCAAGATCAGTCTAAAAACATTCAAGAAAGCTTTTTTCATTTCTGTCCTATGAATTGGACTTTTTAGTATCAATACCTCCTCAAATGAGTGATTTCGATACTACTTTTAGTATTAATTAATATCTGATTTTCAATACTTTTGACATCTTTAATTTATAACAGATTATTAAGGCTTGCAACCTTCTCAATCAAAACCATAGACTGTATAAAAGAAGATACGGTCTATGATCAAAACATAAACAACTTACTACAGACCCCTGCTATGAATACTGCAGCCACAGTTTTTCCTATCAGCTTGCATTTACACACTTTTCACTACAAGTGGCGCCAGTGCTTCGGGCATGCACTGTCACACGTGAGTTCAACATTATTAGTTTGTGGAATAAACCATAAGAATGCAAGATTGAATTTAATATTAATATTTAAGCAGTTTATTTTAAAACTAAGATTATTTTTACTTTGGGTCATGTTTTGTTCCTAAGGCATTGCCCTTGAAAATGACCATAAGCAAAAAAAAAAAAAAAAAAAAAAAAAAAATGCATCAGCAGAAGTCCCCCTTTTTTTTAATTTTTTTTTTTTTATTTATTTTTTTTTTTACTGATTTTTAACTGATTCCGATTCTGGTTCTAAACTGTTTTTATTTATATAATTTTCTCAATATTCCACTACAATGAAATAATGAATTCAGTTGTAGTTCCTATAGGATGCCTGTCCTATAGGACAGATGCATAAAGCCCAATCAGCCACTAGGGGGGGCTCAAAAGCTGAGTGTTTATTACTTGGTATTGTTTAACATTCTAAAGAAGTTTGGAATAATATATCAATAATGTTTGTGATTCATTGGACAATAAGTGTGACTAATAAACATATTTTTTATCTGAACAAAGAATAAAAAGCCTAGTTGTGTCTTGAATATAAACTATGTGCTTGATTTTCCAGAAAATTATTAAAACGTCACTTCAGAATGTTTTCCAAAATATCAAAAACATGAGCCATTTAAATATTTCGGTTGCATGCATGTCCAAAAATGGCATTGTTCTCAGATTGTAGAATGTAAGGATGGTTTACTCCCAGATGGGGGCAAGAAACAGTTTTTTCCAATTCATACTTTGCAGAGGGGGTGTTCTACATATATTGTTATGGTAGAATGTTCAGCAGTTACCATAGTGACACAAATTTCTGTCTGAAAACTTAATAATAATAAAGAAATAATAATTTTATGTGAGAGGGACTTGTTTAACAGCACAAATCAGCTCTCCTGTTCCAGCTAAGTCAGTTCTTGATGTTCAGATTGTGTTAAAATAAAGATCACATTAAAGTCCAAACAAAGCCTCAAATAGAGTAGTGCTGTCAGTTGGTTTCACACCTTGTTGATGACATCAGCTGCAAAGTTTCAAAAAAATGTTGTGAAGGCATCTGAAACTTAGCTAAAAATGCCACTGCGGCCAACAGATCAGTGTGTGGATGCAAAACAACTTTCTCCAGCTAAACTCAGACAAGACACAAGTCAGAGTCTTTGACCCACAGAAACAATGAGACAGTGTCAGCATCACCTCCAGTGTCAGCCTAGAAATCTAGGGCTAATAATGGACTCAGACTTGAATTTTAACAGCCACATCAAATCAATAACATCTGCAGCCATCTAAGAAACAGCAAAAATCAAAGGTCTACTGTCTAAAGCAGACTTGGAGAGACTTCTCCATGTGTCTGTCTCCAGTAGGTTAGATACTGTAACGGCCTCTCACTGTGAGAGCTGCAGAACATCCAGAACATCCAGAACATCCAGAACGCTGCAGCTCGGGTTCTGACTCCAACCAGGAAGTACGAGCACATGTATCCTGGACTCTGCTTGTGCACAAGTCTTTCCATGGCCGAGCACCAAAGTACATCTGTGACATGTTAGTCCCAGATGTCAGAACTGTTAAAACTTTATATTTATGTATTATTATTATTATTATTATTATTTATGTATTATTATTATTAACAGTGCGCCTGTTCATATACATCTTTGCTCATTTATATATGTCATACATATTTACATTTCCTATAGCACACCCTGTATATTTGTTCATAGTATATACTGTGTATATATAGTATAGTAGTCTATATATAGTATATATTGTTTACATATATTGTATATATTGTTTACAATACATCTGCTATATATCCCACATGTATATTATACCTAATTCCCTCCTGTTCATACTGCCATATTTATCTATTTGTATATATTCACTACAAACTACAATCTACACTGTAATATACTTGATATTCAGTATATACCACATTTTGCTATCTTGTATTTATACATGTGTAAAGACAATAAAGTTGAAGCTAATCTAACTTAATCTAATCTAATGAACCATCTGCACTCTGAGGAGCTCAGGGACCGGCCTCCTGCTGGTCCCAGAGTCAGGACTAAACTCGAGGAGTAAGAGTTTCAGATTCATGCAGTTCAAACCTGGAACAGTCTCCCTGAACATGTGAAACAGACTCTACTCAGGCTCAAAACTGTGCATATAATGTTATGTTGATTATTTATGTTTTGATTTGTTTGTATTGTAATTTTAATGTATTTCTTAAAAGCACTTTGAATTACTTTGTGTACGAATTGTGCTACACAAATAAACTTGCCTTGACTAAAAATCAGACCACGGCAGTCAACAACATTATAGAAACCATATCTTTATTAATATGCTACATCAAATATAAAAGTATAGTCTCTCACATATAAACAATCTCAAAAATAAACTAGTGACAAAAAATGACAAACAACATTGAAAAAACTACAAAATTGTAAATCAGAAGTCTTCAAAATGGCTCCCTTTGCTTCCTGAGAGCTAGTTACTATTAGCAGGTCTTTGATATTATGCTAACAAAATGCTAGACGTAATGCAGATGCAGTTTCATTTGGTTAGGCTAAAGTTGAATAAATACAAAGTAAATAAAAAATGAAAAGAGGACTTTGACGTCAGTGCATAGCTCAGCATCTATTGGCTTTAAGTGGGTTTTGTCGCATGGTTGAATAAAAATAAGTTAAAATTGATCAAAATTTTGGAGTCGAATTTGAGTAAAATGTGTTTGTTTTCTCATTTCCAGATTTTCAAGTAGATTGTCTAATTTTGTCATCTTTTTCCTTTAATACTAAGACATAACCAGAAGTTTCTTATATTCATTCTCTATGTGATCATCATGTACTCCACACTCAGTTAAATTTGGCAAATGCTGCGGTGAAATTGTTTTGTTCATTTTTATTAATAAATAAATAAAATAGCATCAATGTCAGAAAAAAGGTGTGCCATTACAGTGCATTTTAAATATTATTTTTCAAACACCAGAAAGACAAAATACAAACAGTATGCTACCAAATTGTCCTGAGTTCAACAACGTAATATTCACAACAAACTATGAAAACTAAATTAATAATAATAATAGTATAAAAATAATAAGTTAAAGCACAAAAAGCAAACACTACCTGAGTTAAATTTTCACAGTTGTATAGTTTTGCTGTTAAATTTTGGTTAGAAATAAAAAAAAATTGGCCAAGACCGTCGACTGTATGGATTACTGATAGAGAATGATTGACAGATGCCTTAGCCAATCACAGTTTGTTCTACAAAACCAGTTGCCAATCAGATGCCTAGTTGCAATATTTGTTTAGTCTAGCTGCGTCAGTTAATGTATATTTCTATATGAATAATGCTAAATAAAGTCTTTGGCCTGTACTTTGGAATGCTCTTGTTTTGGTTAACTTGATTCGTGTTCCTTCATCGGAAACCACTTCATATTTGGCGACAGTTTGTCAGCGACACGTGCGAACGACAAGTCCATTGGTGATTCTACATTTCTTATTGCGCTTCAGTCTTTACAGTTTTGTGGAGGTGGACCACACTGGCCCGTTCTTGATAGCCCGTCGGCGGCGTATAGTGCGATGACACGACGCCGGGCTGCCCCATCGGCGAATTAAGCACCGACGTGAACGCTTTGAGCAGCGCGGTGGCCTCCTTCTGGTCTTCCTTGCCCTCGCCTTCCAGCGTACGGGCCAACCACCTCTCCACGGCCTCCTCCACCTGCGGCGCCGTTGCCGTTTCGGTGAGCGTGTCGGCTTCCTGGCTGGCGTCGAAGCGTTCCACCATCTCCTTCATGCTGGCGTTGACCGGGGAGTTCGAGCTGGCCGGACAGCAGCTGCGTTGGTGGATTTTGAGGGAGAAGCGGTGGAAAAATGCGGTGGCGCAGATCTGGCAGCGGTAAGGGCGATCTCTGCCGCTGTGGAGCCGTCGGTGCAGTTTCAGATGAATGTACTGGGTGAATTTGGTGTTGCACAGTTTGCATTGGTACGGTTTTTCGCCCGAATGCAAGCGCAGGTGGGTTTTCAAGTTGCTGGTGCTGCTGAAACGCTTGTGGCAAACCTAAAACAGACAAAATAAGGGAAGAGTTAGCAACTTTCACAATGATTTTCGTCTTTAGTATTTAGATTTTCATTTAATTTTCACACAACTTTGAATGCAAAAACATACAAAGAATAGCTCAATTACATATGTGCGCTAAGTAGCCTATCTTTTCAGTTAGAGGTCCTTCACCTTCTTGTTTCTATGGATATGTCATTGCTCTGTCTGGAATGTTCCACAGTATGGCTTTAAACAGCTCAACCTTGCATTTATTTAATTGCAGGTGGTTTTATAGCTAAAAAAAAACCTAGAAAAATGGCATCCTGACTGCGACCTGTAACTTGGTCAGGTTTAATACCATACTGTGAAACATTCCAGACAAAGTAATAACATCTCCATGGAGACGGGTTCTAAACCAGGTCTATAACAGGACTAAGTCAGATCTAAACAAAGGCGAAACCAGGTCTTAAATAGGACTAAACCCTGACGTAAGATGTAAAAAACAAATCTACAAATGACCCCAAGAAAAAAACAAAACAAAAGAAGCCAGTGAACTACAGTTTGAGAAACACCACACGCTACATCCTTCACCAACCCTGCATCAAAATAGATGCACAAAAAATAGTTTCACGCATCACAAAAAACATGTCAAATCAAATCCAAACAAATAGGCGAGAGTTGTTTCGTGACTTGCGATCGCGAACGTCACCCCATAACAATGCCAGTATTAGTTTAGCCTTAAGTAGCTATTGATAGAAATGGGCGGTACCCGTTCCAACACCTATATGTGTCACACACTCCAACAAAACAAATAGGTTTTACAGTATTGTTATAGAGCTTGAAAAACAGTAAAGGCGGATCTCTAAAGTCGCTAAGTCTGATTCAACTTAGACTGAAAATAAAGCTGTTTTGGGTGTTCCTTTGCCCTCTCCTCTCCCTGTTTCTTCTCTGTGTCATATATTTACACTACAACTCCTCCTACTACAAGTAAGTAGAAACGAGAAAGTACATACCTGGCATTCGTGCGGTTTTTCCCCCGTATGGACCAGATGATGTTTTTGGAGGTGGGCGAGTTGAGTGAAGCTCTTTTTACATAAGTTGCACTGAAAAGGTCGTTCTCCACTGTGCACTCTGAGATGGACCTGAAAACACAAAATATAAAATAACTTGTTTAATTTGGCTGGTTTTCAAATGGAATAAAAATATATAATAGGTATATTGAAATGATAAATAGGTGAAATAAAGTTAAAATATAGTGGGATAATGCCTTGTTGCTAATAGAAATGATCAGGTTTAAATTTTGTGTGTTTTTCTTTGGTGGTATAGGACTAAACCAGGACTAAATCAGGTCTAAACCAGGACTAAATCAGGTCTAAACCAGGTCTAAACCAGGACTAAACCAGGTCTAAACCAGGACTAAACCAGGTCTAAACCAGGTCTAACAAGGACCAAGAGCTACAGTTTTTGGACTTGCGAAAAATTTTTCCTACTACAATAAATTAACTTTGAGGATCAAATGTTCGTCTGCTGGCTAAAATCCCACACGTTATCAAGAGAATTAACCTTTTCGTGTTTTGCTTCATTGAAATATTTCACAAACTTTTAAAAATGCTTTCATATTTACCTTAAGATTCGACAGCTGCCCAAAAGTCTTCATGCAGACGTTACATTCATATTTGATTTTGCCGTTCTGCTTTTTAAGGGGGTACGGCAGCGACTTGTGCCCGGGTCCGTTCCTCGGGCTTGGGTTGGACTTGGCCGGCGCTAGGCTCAAATTCATCGCTTCGTCGCAATTCGTGGACGTCTGCTCCGGAGAGTGGATACGCTGCGGGTTTGATTTCGGGATCGGCGACAACTCGGGAGTCGCCGGTGCGCCTCTAGGGGGAGACACGTTGGCAGTCAGCTCTTTCAGCCCTCCCTGCGGCGAGGGTGAATACGGTAAGTTGACCAAATTTGGCGTGGCCATCGGAGGGTACGGTAGCCCGTCTGTGCCTAAGTAGTTGCCGTATCGTAAGGGGGTTCTTGAAGGTAGCATGCCGGGGAAAGGGGGAGAGTATGAGGGTAGAAGTAGTCGTTGATAGTGGGTCCCGTATGGAGGGAGGAGATGGTACGCGGGCTGTAGAGGTCTCGACTGAGGATACATTGGATACGAACTGACCGGTCCCTCTCTGTGTCCGTACAGTCCATGCAGATGTAACGGGAAGTTTCTAGTCTGGATGGGGGTGCGATCTGTTAAGTACTGTTGATTGAAAGTGTGGCTGGGCTCTTGTTCGCGCTGGGGGGACGGTATCACCACTCTTTCCTCGTCCCTCTCTTCTCTCTCCTGCTTTTTGCTGAAGTCCATCACTTGGTCGTCAGGCGTGTCCGGGGGAGTGTCCCTTTCTAAGATTTCGACGTCGATTTTCTCCTCTTCGCACTCCTCCTTTAGCTGATCTTTGGTCTGGTCTCGTGGCCACGCTCCCTGAGGTAGGTACTGTTTGGTGTTCTCTGGTTCGATATCTTCATCAGTGCATTCTGCAAAATGAAAACAGTAAAATTAAGTAAATAAACATTGTAAAAAGCTAAAATTGCTCGTTAACTTGCAGAACTTTTGATAAATATGGCCCTCTACCTGATTTTTTGTTCATGTATTTGAGCAAAATGAGTCTATATAATAAGATATGTTGTTTAAAAAGTAGGTTTAATTCAAGTTGTACATTTATCTAAAACTTTGAACTTACTCTTTTTTTATTTAGTCATTTTCTATAAGCCCCCTATAATGCTTATTCTGCTTATTCTTAATCTACTTGCTGTCAGAAGGATGAGTAGACGTTTTTAGTTTCATGTTGTCATTCAAAAACCGCCCCCTCCATCTCTCACTCCCACGGCGGCACTCCCTCTGATGGTAAATGACGGTACTGCTTTCGATTTGATCTTCTTGCATCACATTTTTACAATTACCGTAACAGTTAAATAATACGCTATTATTTTAGTGAAGTGCGTGGGAGTTTGGTCTGACATGCGTAGTAGCTATATGTTTTTTAGGGCCTGTCATCACTCCGTTTTCACTTCTGTTTTTGCGGTTATCTTCACGAAGCTCATTTCCAAGTACTTCTAGGTAACTTTTTTCTCATTGTCTGTGCTTGCGTCAATGGATTTAACAACATGCGGTGATGGACAGTGGCATAACTAAATGTTTGTGCTGATAGCATCAAAAAATAAAATTTTAATTAAGGCGACATCCTATATTTACCTATTAATTTGTGATTTTCAGTCTTGTGACACATATTTGGTGTTTTTCTTACACATTTTTGACTACATATCCGATTGTTTTGCACGGTCTATAAATAAAACTGTATTATCATTCCTATGAAAAGTATTTGTTGTCATGTTTCTTGATTCTCTGAACTCAACAAAGGTGTTTCTCCGCAGTCTGGTCATGTCCGGACTCGCTTTATAACGAGCATCTATAGCCTGCAGAGTAGTGCTTTTTTTAAACCTAGAGGATCCTGTCATAAGTGAATCATGACCTTTTAATGTGTCACGTGGGAATGACAACGCAGTAATTGTACTTCAAATACTTAGTCATGCATGCACTTTGACCGGTAAGTTTCCCCCATTTACTCCACCCACTCAGTATAAACAGTATCGATGAGTGAAACTGAGCTGTCAAAGTAAAAACTGAGTAGTAGTGGTGGTGGCAGTAGTAGTAGCAGTAGTAGTAGTAGTAGTGTAATAGTACCAGGAATTGCAGCAACAGCAGTAGAAGTAGTTTCTTACTTTCCATACACAGTGTACATTTAAACTTTCATTTCTATTTGCGACACGATGAAGAATTTAATTTCAAAAACATGACCCAAAATATTATTATACCGATACAGATATTGTGAAGGTTTCTATGTCAGATGCCCTTCCTAGTATAAAGTAAATAAAATAGTGGCTGCCCTTTAGTTGACTCTACACTGTAATAGTTTTATCATATTTTTACTGCTTGTTTCTGATAAGGTAACATCGCGTTAAGAATATTGTGTTCGTAATTACCGAGATAACCACTATCAAACCGTCACACACAGTTCTGTCCATTACAGTCAGTCACAAAATCCCAGATCTTTATTCCATCTTTAATATCAGAATTTTTAGTCACTGGTTTGAGGTGGTGATGAACAGCTGTTTAAAAGCTGAGTAAGAGACAGATAAGGCAGACGGAAATGCAAGTAAAAGTACTGCACGGTAATTAAGGAGTGAGTCAGGCTCTAAATAGGAGTCAGTCAGACTGGTTCTCAGCAGCTCATAATGGAGTCATTTACTTGAACTGTATACAGTATATTTGAATGTTTTTTTTTAAGTTTATTTTATGAAATGTTGTCAATTTTTAGTAGTTTAGTCAAATTTTGTGTAATTCAGATGAAAATTTTTCATGGAATCATAATTAAATATAGTATTATCCTATCTAATTTGTTTTATACTGACCAAAAGGCAAAATATTAGGATTTTATGAACATCTAATTATAATGTTGAATGCAAAAGAACATAAATAACTGGATTAATTCAAAGGCTCAATTCCTTTTTTCATTTTACATTAAGCACAAGAGTTGCAAAGAAGACAGGAGCAGGTACCCTAACTAAACTGAAAGCTGGTGGTTTGATCCCTGCTCCTATTTACTGCATACTGCTATTGTTTCGTTGGGCAAGACACTTCACCCACTTTTCCTCCAGCGTCTCAACAGAAGTGAAAATAAAAATGCTATTCATGGGTTTCAGGTTCCTTTTATATGGACAAATTTGAAGACTTTTTTCCCATTCAAAAGATGGACAGAATAACTTGATCATCCACACATGTTGCCCTATCCATGGGTTTCAGAATGATGAGAAATTAGGGTGGTTGTCATAGCGATTAACAGTTTAAAACCAAATGTAATATCTTCTGAATGGGGAAAAAGACCAAAAAAGGCGAAATATAAGGAAGCTCTGAAATCCATGAATAGATGTATGGACTAGACCAGGGACTAGACCAGGGACTAGACCAGGGACTAGACCAGGCATTAGACCAGGGACTAGACCAGGGACTAGACCAGGCATTAGACCAGGGACTAGACCAGGGACTAGACCAGAGACTAAACCAGGGACCAAACCAGGGACCAAATGAACATTCCCTCCTTATACAACGCGTTAGAACTCACTGTTTTTGGTGTCTGGCTGGCCTCCTCCGCACAAGCGCTGGGCAAACTCGGGGCTGTACCACACGAGCAGCTCCTGGTTGGGCTCCAGGGGGCACAGCGTGTAGAAGAAGACGTCGCGGCCGTTCTGACAGGCGACCAGGTTCTGCTCCGAGACGGACCGAGCCGGGTTCACGAAACGCATCCAGTTGCTCCTCTGCACATCGTAACCGTCGATGAAGTGCTGCAGCTGCCCTCCACTGTAGATCTGTGGACACATATATGAAGAAAATTGAATTAATAAAATATAAAAAAAAACAATAAGATGTCACAAAAAATACAATAAAATTAAGTAAAATAATAGTAATAATTAAAAAATAAAATGCAATAAAACAAGTTAATAAATAAAAAATGAAAAACTGTTGTATATTTCGCGATAATCAAGTTCCAGCTTCAGAAGTCTCACAGGGCATTCATTTATTCATAGAAAACAATACAAAAATATATGTAAGTTGATTATATATACAGATACCAGTCGCTCCCTGCTTCACTGCTTTTGAAATAGAAATAGAGAATGTTGCTTGAGAAAATAAAAGCCATTAAAATCCACAGTAAGTCCATGTAGTCACCTCTGCCATGTACAATCCTCAGGTTCACTCCTTCCCTCTGGTTTGTCTTTCTCTCTCTCACTTCTTGTTAGCTCTTGTCACTGCAGCGTGTTCTGAGGTGAAACTTGTGTTGTCATTTGTATTTGTACTGTCTAAAAGAGGCGGGGCCAGAATTTTACAACAGTCATGGTTCCTCTCCCTTCTTCTCCTTTATTACAGCAATGTAGTAAATCTTTGTATATGATAGAAAAATGTCCTGTACACTTTTTGTAGACATTTATATGAAAGAATACATGAATTTGATTTGAATATTAATATATACTATTGTTTTTTGGTTTTTTTTACATTTATTTAAGATTTTGACTATGTTGTAATATTGTTCTCTCATCAAAAACCTAACTGTATTGCTTAATCATTCTGCAATTTATTAAATGCCTTGTAAAACTTGGATTCTTTACTGCAATTTGAGTCGCCTCTTCACAGATATGACTTGTAACTTGGCCTGGCATGATTACCCAGCGATATAGATACGTTTAACTTCGATACCGTACTGTTGAAAACATCGATTACATCTCCACGGCGACAGCAAGGTGACCAGAAATGTTACGTAATGCACTTTTAAACCACAGAAATGCTTTCTACTCTAGCCGTTTAAGATTAGAATTAGTCCGATTTCCAAATTTTACTGTCACGAGATGGCTGTAAATTTGTCAGTCACAAATCCCCAAATTAAAATACTGAAATAAAAAAAGTCCTAAAGTATTCAATAATAATTTTCTTATAATCTCAGATTTTACACATGATCAGTTTTCCCATGACCTCGGGTAGCCTTGTACCCATAGTATATTCCCTATAACATGATTTGCTTTCAGTTCTGCCCTGACAAGCCTTTAGCGTTTCTGCGGACTCTGAGTTAATTCCCAAGTGGAATTTTTGTCTTCCTTCCGGTTCGCGTTCATTTCCTGTAAGCAGCGGTTAAGAAACGTCATAATAGTGAAAGTCAGACTTCCCTTGGATTATATGGCTGGGTGGCAATGACGTTGTTTTGGACCGCGTCCAATTTCAAAGGTGCGTGAGTGTGAACACGTTTCAAGCTGAGTCGTCATCGCATATCTTCACATGTCAGTTTAACTTTCATGAGCTAATAATGAAAACTGCTTTCACCAGTCCTGCTTTGAAACGGGTTTAGTCCTGTTCTAGTTTTGGTTTGGTGCTGGTTTAGTTCTGATTGCACTGGTTTACTCCTGATGTACACTTGCTCCTGTTTTAGTCCTGGTTTAGTTCTGGTTTAGTTCTAACTTAGTCCTCTTCTAGTTCTAATTGTAATGGTTTATTCCTGATGTAGACTTGCACTTGTTTTAATCCTGGTTTAGTTCTAGTTTAGTCCTGTTCTAGTTCTGGTTTAGTTCTGATTGTAATGGTTTGCTCCTGATGTAGACTTGCTCCTGTTTTAGTCCTGGTTTAGTCCTAGTTTAGTCCTGTTCCAGTTCTGGTTTAGTTCTGATTGCACTGGTTAATGCTTGATGTAGACTTGCTCCTGTTTTAGTCCTGGTTTAGTTCTAGTTTAGTCCTTTTCTAGTTCTGGTTTAGTTCTGATTGTAATGGTTTGCTCCTGATGTAGACTTGCACTTGTTTTAGTCTTGGTTTAGTTCTAGTTTAGTCCTGTTCTAGTTCTGGTTTAGTTCTGATTGTAATGGTTTGCTCCTGATGTAGACTTGCTCCTGTTTTAGTCCTGGTTTAGTCCTAGTTTAGTCCTGTTCCAGTTCTGGTTTAGTTCTGATTGCACTGGTTAATGCTTGATGTAGACTTGCTCCTGTTTTAGTCCTGGTTTAGTTCTGGTTTAGTCCTAGTTTAGTCCTGTTCTAGCTCTGGCTTGGCCCTGGTTTAGTTCTGATTGTAATAGTTTGCTCCAGATGCAGACTTGCTCCTGTCCTAGTTTAGTCCTAGTTTAGTCCTGATTTAGTCTTGGATTAGATATTGTTTAATCCTGGTTCTGCATTAGCCCTGTTTTAGACCTAGTCCGAGAATATTACTGTGCTTATCATCAGCAGTTATCTTTATATGGCACTTTAACTTTCCTGAATAACAATAAAAACCGCTTCAACACTAATTTTACAGGCTGTGTTCACACATGTCCTGGGTTACTCCTGGTTTAGTTCTTGTTTAGTCCTTCATGATTTTAAAGGGGAAATATCTAAAAAGCACAAGATTTAAAGTGGAATTTTAGTTTGTGAAATGAAATAAAAACCACACTTCTTACTACAGTGGGAACAATATTGGCCCAGTATAGATATATTATATAAGCAGCTCTTGAGGTCAAAATATGTCCACTGTGTACTGTCTGCATCTAAGTCTGAAGCGTTGTATTGTCTGGTTATCAGTTAGAGCGTGATAAGCATGCTAATGAGGCAAATGAGGAATAGACTGCAAAATAAGACTGCAAAAATCAGGAACAGTGCCTTGAATATATGAAAATAATTTATCGAAACAAGTCATAAATATCTATATAAAGACCTCCTGACATGGAATTCTCGACAGTTGACTAACTTAAACAAATTTTTCCTATTCCTTCTATTTTAAGTCCAGTGATGAGATTGTATTTCCCATAGATCAAGATGACATATCGTTCAGAGAATGACCTTTATGTCATCTAACCTCAAATCCAGGAACATAAACTTCACATTTTCACAGTTTAGTCAGTTGAAACTAAAGATTTGCTTAGTGTGTTCACATACATATTAGGAAAAATTTAGACTTTTATACATGCCCTTTCTTTGCTGTTACACATTTCCTGGGTATTTGGTGTTAAGTCTCGAGTGAGGATTGAACCGGCAACCCTCTACACAAGGCAACGCTTCCAGACTATACCACTCGTTTTGTATATTTAAATTTTTTTTAATCATTTTTATTTCATACGGTTGTTTAATGTAAATTACACTTATTCTCTGTCTCATGGAGAAAGGCAGTGACAGGTCAGATCTAAGATATAAAAACACATACAGATGATTGAATACAAAAGTTTAAAGGTGCTGTATCTGATTTTTACCTGTATCTGTATCATAAACGTGAAAATCTGAATTATTTTATAGTTTGCAGTGGTCCAAAATTATTCCTCCTTAATCTTATATATTCTGAGTGCATGACGATGAGTTTATAAGTGTTTTTCATCACTTTCAAAAGCCCCTATGAGCATCTGAACTGACGCAAACAAAAATGACATTCTTACATGAAAAAGATCCCCTTTAATGCCATACTTTGGAACATGGTTTTAGCCTATGGGCGAGAATGTTAACACCTATTTGAATGGGAAACACTGATATAATTATCGTGAGATAGACAGGAGTCACCTTGTAGGCGCATACCAGACCTAAAACCACATGTAAAACTATTGTGTGTGATTCTCCGCTGGGATTAATAGTGTGGTTTTAGAGTCATACAGGTTATCCTTGAGTGGAGATGAATGAGATGGAAACAATGGACTCTTCCTGTGTGAGCGTGTGACAGCGCTAAAGAAAAAAAACATCACAGTGCTGTGGTTTGTTTATCCCAAGTAGTAGCAGTAACTGATCTAGAAAGTGTTTTTCAATAATAATAATAATAATAATAATAATCATCAGCATCAGCATCAGCATCATCATCATCATCATCATCATCATCATCATCATCATCATCATCATCATCATCTTGTCTTGGCATGTAATATAGAGCAGTTGTAAAGGTCCACTTCCTGGTGAACGGTCAACCACCTGCTAGTCACCATGGAGATTTTTATTGCTGGAATGTTCCACAGTATGGTCATTAAATCTTATATTACGTGCTTGTATTCAATTACAAGCAGATCTGACATGTAACTTGGCCTAGTGGTGTTTCTGTGGATATACAGTAGGTAGGTTTAATGCTATACTGTGGAATATTTGAAGCAAGGCCATAGCATTTACATAGAGACCAGGTAGCAGATCTTCCATCAGAAAAATGACAGTAGTTGAAGTAATATGAGCATTGGCATTAGTAGTAGTGGTAGCAGTAGTATTAGTAGTAGCATTAGTAGTAGTTGTGTCACATATCCTTATATGCAGGTTACTGACATGTTAAACAATAGCCATTTCCTTTTTGCGTACGACTTGGCATCCGTCTGTTGAAGTTGTGACGATCGTGTGAGAGTGAATCTGAACTCCCCCCCCCAAAAAAAAAAAAACTAAAAAAGCCCTCGTCGCCGTGAGAACCTGTTGTTTCCTCATTGACGCACTACAGACGTGTTTGTAGTTTTTCAATAAAGGAAGTCAGACACGAAAGTCACTTCCCATGAGCCAATATAGTTATAGGTCAGCATATAGTACTTTTCCATTTAAATAAAATCAGAGGGGAAAAATACTAGCTGTTATTGTTATGAAACTTCTGCAATGCTTTACGGGCATCAATGGGAAATCAAATAGTTTGCAAAATGTGTGTAACTAGAGGAAATTCCAATTAGGTGGTCATGTTGCGTTTCATGACAATTAAAATTCAGCTATGTTAATCATCTGCTTGTCACCATGTCAGGAATATTCCACAGTATGGCATTAAACTTATCTATCTGCATAAAACAAGCAGATTACGCTATCGGGCCAGGTTACAAGTCAGGTTTGTGGAGAGGTGACCGCACTCACAATGAGAATGTACGTTTTTCAAGGTATCTTTTAGCGATAAAAACAGCCATCGTGGAGTAAAATCTATAGATAAGCTTAATGCTACGCTGTGGAGCATTTCAGGCACAGCAATAACATCTCCATGGAGACAAGCTGATTACATGCCCCACACCAGGCATGTTATGCAATGAACTAGATTTTTATTGACTATTGACTTTTGACAACTTTCAGAGACACGTGTGGGGTGTTTTTATCATGGTAATGCTAACAACAACAAGCATGCTAACCGCGCACCAGCCTTACTTCCTGGTTTGTGGATGATAAAAATGCTTAATTATTGACTGTTGACAACTTTCAGAGACCCGTGCAGGGTGTTGTTATCACGGTAACGCTAATAACAACAAGCATGCTAACTGTGCACCAGCCTTACTTCCTGGTTTGCGGATGATAAAAATGCTTAATTATTGACTGTTGACAACTTTCAGAGACCCATGCAGGGTGTTATCACGGTAACGCTAATAACAACAAGCATGCTAACCGTGCACCAGCCTTACTTCCTGGTTTGCGGATGATAAAAATGCTTAATAATTAGATACAGACAAGCACACAACGGGCTCTTTTACAGTATATCTATGTTGGCATGTATTGTGTATACATTTAAAAATAGTCATCTTATTGGAGTGAAGAAGTGTTGAAAAGTGGGATTTGCACGTACCCTCCAGAAATACTTGCGGTTGGCGTGTTTTGGGACGGTGTCTTTGGTGTAGATTTCCCCCTGCAGAGGTCCGAAGCGCGTGCCCATCGGAATGTACTCTTTACTGAACACGCCTGTCACCTGCAACACACGAGAGAATATATGAAGAGACATACACATATATTAAAAGATTATTCTGTCAACTGACAAACGTGAGATCTTAATCATTTCAATTATACATTAACGCAATTGAGTTATATAGTATTATTCGATCTATATTACTATTGTAGCCACAGCTGCCCTGGGGTAGACTGACAGAAGTGAGCTTTCTATACTCCACCATCGGCCCTTCACACACCACACATTCATATTAGGCATTGTATGTGAGGTGTCTTGCCAAAGGACACAACAATAGTATGCACCAGAGCCACTGTTGCTAACATCTGAGTACTAACCAGGCCCGCCGCCCTGCTTCTGTAATCAGATGAGATGTGAATGAAAGAAAATGAAAGATTTCTTCTCATAGTAATCTCAGGAGTAGTAGGAGTAACAAAAGCAGCAGTAGTAGTAGTAGTAATAACAATATTGTACAGTGGAAATTATGTAGTCTACTTTTAGATCTGATGTAGCCTTAGATTATATGTGGAAAAGACCTGTTATAGACCCGGTTTAGCTCTAGCGGAGAGCCACATCTTCTCTTTGTTGCTCCTTGGTGTGAGAAGTTTGAGAGTCACCGGCATTGTCCATTGTCTGACTTATTTCCTGTCGAGACCAGGATCTCGGTATCTTGGGAGCATCTATTTAAAGCAGGTACGAAGGAGCTGAGCCTAATCTGATGTTTACATTTTGCTCCTTGGCTTCGTCCCACTGACCCAGACGCGCAGAGGAGGCAGGTGACCCAGTTTCTAAAAGCAGCTAATCCGAACCTCTACTTTCTCTGCCCTGCTCCACTAAATCCTGACCTCTATCGCTATCACTCACCTGAGCAGGTAGAGAGACGACAAAGGAAATACAGATGAGAGCTTGTCAAACTGAGCGCGACTGTACAAGATAAGAAAACCTTTGAAAGTTCAGTGTTGAGATGCCATGTATAACAATGGCAATCGAAAGTGTACGAACTAAATCCAACCAATATCCATGGGTTTCAGAATGATGAAAATTTAGGACCATTGCCATATCTATTAATAAGTTAAATCAAATATTATATCTTATGAATGGCAGAACGTCTTCAAAATGTGGGACATAACAGAAAGCTAAAACCTATGAATACTTTAAATAAAATTTAACCTTTTAAGTAAGGATGGTACAGGATCTTGTGAGACAAAATTGCCACAAGATTGTGCGCATACAGTATGAGAAAAATGATCTTGTGAGATTTTTTCCCCCCCATGTGTTGACATTTGCAGCGGACAAAAAAGGGTTACACGTTAATGAGTTTCATTTGTTATTTAAAACAGCAGTACTAGAATGGAAACAAAAATATGAAATCAAATTAAAATCGGAAACTGAAATTCGTTCTTGTGGATCTTTTGGTCTTGTATCTCATCTCGTCTTGTGGAAATTGTGTCTTGTCCCATCCTTAATTTTTATGTTTTTTTAAATTATTTTTTCTGAATAGATTGTCATATTCAAACACTCATATTTTTGAGATTAAGATTTAAAATATGTCTCTTTACATGATATACCTATGGCTAAACTATACAGAAGTGTACTATGTTAACTATTTAAAAATATATGTATATAATTTACATGATATCTTGCTGTAATTTTTTTGTATTTGTAAGGTTTGATGAGTGACCTTGTGTATGAAATGCGCAGTATAAATAAAAATGCCTTGCCTTGCCTTTATTAAATAAGCTAATAAAAAACCAACCATTGCTTGTACAGTTATTCACAGCAATTATAAAATGTGTAAAAATGAAATTAACACTGAATTTATTGACTAGAATGCAGGTCTGAATAATTTGACAGTTTCAAAACAAATTCCAAGTGATATTTTTTCAAGTGAGGTAGGAAATTCCACACCCACCTCTTGTTTGAAAAAATGTAAAGGGCATTGAAAAACTCTAATTAAAGCCATTTAACTACACAATTATAATTCTGAAAAGAGTGTCTGACACAGAGAGAGACAGAGGAGGCCGGATGACAAGACAGGATGTTTTGAAATGAAGTAATAGCTGATAATTACATGTAATTGTGTGATCTTACACCCTGAAGCGCAGTGAATGGTTTATTGTCCCTAAAATGTTTTGGTTGCATCATACTTAAAACTACCACCTCCTCAGACTTCCCAGGAATGGACAGCTCAAAATTTCCTGCTTTGGTTTAACGTTTACGAGTACAAGTGTAGTCATGTCACTAGAATGTCTGTCAGTCGGTAAAACTATACCTGTGCGTAAATGTACAGGATATGAGGCTAGAGTGAGTCAAATATGGGGAAACTATACACTGAAAATTACACTGTTTCTTATGGAGGAAGTAAACATGCAAGAAAAGACGGGATTCAACAATAATTATGGTTACTGCTCCTCCCACTCCTCCTACTCCTAATTCTATTAGATTTACTACTACTATACTATTTTATATAGTAAACTCCCTATTGCTTACCGAAAAGATATGTATTTGTCATCATTATGGTCACTCCTACTCCTCCTACTCCTATTACTAGTACTGCTACTTCTAATATGGTAGTTTACACCCTTTTGAAAAAAATATTTGCGACGGTTATGGTTACTCATACTCCTTAATACTATTACTACTACTACTACCGTATTACTTTGTGTACAAATTGTGCTCTACAGATAAACTTGCCTTCACACAGTTCACACAATTAAGTGTAGATCTTCAGATCATCTTTCACTAAAAGGCAGATTTGTGATGATATGTAGTGAGTCATTGGTCGAGCATCAACATTTGTGAATTTACCTTTTGAAATTTTTGCAATCAGTCTGTTTCTGGGCACTCATCTGACAGTATGGTATGACATCATCACATTCTAAAACCTGAAAACCACCAATGCATATGTGTTTTTGCCTGTAGCGTACCCCCTGAATGGAAACAATAGGCTGAAAGTGAATGTGGTTTGCGCTGGGGTGAGTGTGAACAGGGCTTGTATCAGAGGTTAATTACTGAAGCTACATGTAACTGAAGCTTTGTGCAGGGAAGCCGCTGGGGCCCGAGATTTTGTGTTTCACCGACGGAGCGTAATTAATAAATGCTGCTTAAATGCTTTATTATAGTGGTTTATAGGTGGGAGGGGGGTAAAATGGAGAGGGGCAGTAAAGAAAAGCTAAATAAATGAGCGTTTCTTAGTGGGGTAATAATGCAATGCATGTCACTGCACATGCTAGTCAAACTTAATCAAACTGAAAATGTATGTAGTATGTAGCAAGTATGATGTAGTAGCAGTAAGCCTTGTACTTTGTACCAGTTTTAAATTAAGTACAATGAAGTACCTTGCACTTCTGAATTTTCAAATACTCTACCTGAAAATGTAAGTTAAAGACTCAGTCATTGTTGTTGTTGTGAACCATATAGAAAGTTTTTTTTAAAATAATGTAATGTACATTTCCCTCACACTTTTAAATTCCACTCATTTCAAAAGTATCTGCAGTTCATAAGTGAGTAGTAGCAGTAGCAATAGGGGTAATGGTAGTAGCAGTTGTAGAAATAGTTGAAACAACAGCTCTAACAAAAAGAAACGAAAGTGATTAGGCTGACATACCATCAGTAATCATTGCTGAAGAAGTACTTGTAGTAGTAGTACTAGTAGTAGGATTCTGTACAAATACTGTATCATTTGCTTGAAACCTGATGCCTCCTGTTTGCCTCTTTGACAAAAGTTAATCTGAGGGTACAAGCCTAAATCCCCCGCACACTCCTTGCACAATATGTCCCTCTTTGCTTACCATATTAACTCCACCCCAATGCTCCTAGCTCACTCTGTGCCCCCCTCTTCTGGCACCTGTCACTAATGCCCCATCTGCCACGTGCCCCTGATGCCCTCGCTGCCCCGCTGTACCCTCGTCTTGCCATGCGTTGGGGTAGAAATGCCAAGAAAATTATGTTACGGTAATGTACAATTCAATTTTAATCCTCTAGTGTTATTTTGAATGGGTCAAATGTACTGAGGTTGCATTCACACTCGACTTTGGTTTGGTCCAGTTTTAGTCCTGGTTGAGTTCTGATCTAGTCCTAATGTGTGCAATATAGACAAATCTACCATAATCTTAAATTTCTCAGTTTAGTTGTGATGTAGACTTGGTTTAGTCCTCTCGTAGTCCTGGTTTGGTCCTGGTCTAGTCCCGGTTTAATCCTGGTTTTGCTGCAGTGTATGGTGCACAGCCAGATCTACATTAATCTTAAATTTGGGGACATTGGTATGCTATAAAATTTAACAATTCTCCCTCAAATTCAGTCAAAATATGAAATTGTAGCAGGCCTAATGTTGAACCTTGTGGCACACATATATATTAATAATGAGAAACATATAGACAATGCTACAGTAAATTCCCAGTTTTTGTTCACAGAGATTGACCTTTTTAAAGTGAAACTATTCAAACCGATATTAATGGAAAGCAAAGTGATGCAAATTGTGGTTGCGATTGTGATTACAGTAACACAGCTGTAATATAATAACTCCTATGTACGCACACTGATATTTTTTAAGACGCAGTTTTCATTTTGCAATCATACGCACAAAACAGAGAAAGGAAAACCAAGTTGTCGTAAGTGATACAGAGAAAGGGGGACTACGACCAAACTACAAATGAGGAAGTCCAGTTGAAAGTGTGGTCTGTCAAAAGAAAAGAGGAAGATTTAACTGAAGCAAACCGCAAAAGCAACACGACGAACAAGTGAGTCTTTTTTAAAACTGCTCAATACGTGCACTAAACATCTTGCTAAACATCACTTATTGCTATAGAGCTGGACTATTACACCAAAAACAAATAAAAAATGAATGAATTAAATAAATGCTCTCTTTTAGTTGTTATTTAAATGTTTTTAAATATGCTGTGGACAAGAGAGGCCATTTAATTATTGCTTTACACTACTGTATTACTTATTACGTCAATCAGTGGTTTTCATTTCTTTTAATCTTAAGTCTTAACTCTTCTTAAAACAGCCCCAGTTGACTGTAGACTTGTTTTGAAGCCAATAATTGTGATTGGCAATCTCACAATTTGATTTAAATCAGATACGGCTTTATATGCTTGTGTGTTTTTGTTAAAGTTTGGCGACTATTCGTAGTTGCATTTTAGGAATTTATTGCACACACTATGACAATGACAAAGATGCCAGTCAAATCTTGTATTTAAAAAACACACAAAAAATATTACCAGGAACTATACATTGCACAACCATCATGTTGAGGCACAGTCAGAGACACGGGTGCCAAGAAATCAGCTGGAGAACGTTGCCCACGCTATTGGAACAGCTTACTCACAGTTGCAAAATGATGTTTGTTTTTCTAATGAATTCAAATGGCTTAACATAGGCCTAAATTAAGAGGCAGGTGATGTAACTTAATGAAATATGAACTAAGCCTTTTCTATTGCTGCTTATAGAGACATTACAAGTAAATATATTTGAGACTTAAACATGTTTTAGTCAAGAATTTATACCATTTACAATCAATAATATTAAAAAGTCTCCATGTGTTACTGCTACCTAATTTCCTATTAATGAAAAAAGGAAATATACTTTTGGACATTATTTCAAGATAATAGATAATTCAAGATAAAGTCATTTTTGAAGACATTTAAAAATCTGCTATTCTTCACAGTCAGCAGGTCAGCTATTACTATCGTCATTGCATTACATATACTAGGTGATTGTGCAGAAGTCAATACAGGTTTGAATGGACTAAATTAAAACAGGGAAGTTGTTATTGAATGGCCCATAATGACCTTAAGCTGGGAGTCTTCAGCTGTATAAATGTACTTAAATGGAGTAGGCCCAAAGCAGGTGAAATCCAGCTCCAGTCAGCAATTCTTTTGTGTGAATCACCCCCCACAATGCAGATGGCCCAAAAGAATGTTATGCAACCGGCAATATCAGGAATTTAAATACTTACTTGAAACGATGGTGACTAAAACAACTGTCAGTCATACCAGCACAAATTAAGATACAGATCTGGATATAACACTTGTGAGACAATTTTAGCGAGACAAGCGCAAACCAAGTATTCACAACTTTATAATATACGTCTACAGTAGCCAATTGGGGTCTGAATTGAATAATTAAACATAAAGGGGGTAAGCATAGCAGGGAAATTTAAGATATTTGGGGTTAATACAACTTTGGTGCGAACATTATAAGGAAATGACTAAGGAAATGAATCTGAAAACATTGTCTACACTAAGCAAAACAACGTGTCCTTATTTTAAAAAGTTGCCTTAGAAGTACTGAGATTGCAATAAGTATATCATGCACTATGTGAGAAAGGTATGTTTTTCTTTTCATTTCAAAGATCTGCAAATATTTAAAACTTTACAACTTTTGCAGAACTGAAATAATTTAGTATAATTCAACGTATAATTCAAGTTGTAGTAATAAGGAATAACGTAGCCATGCACGCACCAAAGCAACAAATCCCTTATGGTTACCAATTTCTGATTTGAAGTTGTAAATGTACTCCTCTTACCTCATTGTTGTCTCCGTACTGAAAGGTGAGGTTTCGGGGTATGGACGTCATGGCTTTGGGGAGGCTGAAATTGGGCTCTGAGTTTTGGTCTGGGACGATGTAGGTGCAGTTCAGAGCGAAATCCACCTCCTTCCAACTGCTGATGTCTGCGGCTCCGCTTTCCATTTTCATCTTTACAGGAATGGTTCAGGAAATGATCAAGGAATATCTCGACTTTGTTTTTTTGTTTTTTTAGGGCTCTTGGTTTGGTTTGTATATGATGCTTTGGTAGAGACACGCTTTGGTTGAGAAGGGTTAGGTCCCTCGAGTCTTAGGTGTTCGCTGGTTAAAGCTCAAAATCTGAAAACAAGAAGAAAGATAATGCACATTGAAGTTAAATTGTCTGCTCTATTTATCTGCCTTTATATGTATGTGCTTTTACTAACAATTCAATAATATTTTTTTGCTTGGCTGCTCTATTTCTAATTTAGATCATATACAAAAAAATATTCAAAGTTACAAAAAGAGTCCACAACTATAATAGAAACTGATTTTCAGGTTTCAAAAGTACCGTAATATTCAAATTTCATAGAACATGTTTTTTTTTAAAGTTTGTCAGTCAAAATATTTAGGAAAATGCAATTCAGAACCACTTGTTTTAAAACATGACACTTACAATAAATGAAGAGACCTTTTATTTTAAAACTCCTTGTGGACTTTAACACAGATCATTATCACTTTTTGAGTTACTTCCTCATTCACTGGAAATCACGGTTCTTAGGAAGATAGTTTGTTTGTTGACATTTTAAAATGAAACTCTAGGAACTAAACAAACCAATTACAAACTAACACTTACTTCACATTCATTCAGCTGTAGGCTCCATATTTGGCTATTTCATGCTTTTGTCTTCCTCCAACTTCTTTACAAAATTACATCCAGTTTTCTATCGTTTTGTCGCCTCCTGTGCTCCCCCTTTGCTTATGAACCACCTCGACTCGGCGTGTGGCGTTTATAGCTTACCGGCCTGACCAATCGCGAGGGTCGTTTCCGCACACGTGACCCTAACTTATCTGGCCGGCGCTTCTTCTAGGACAACAACGGAGTGATGCGCACTTGGGACCTAATATCTGTTTTGTGTGTGGATAAATGAATGAATAAAGGGTGGGCAGATGGTCGGCCTGATGCCACATAGAAAACACACACTCCAGTACACTTTTGCTTGGATGGGCACTTAACGAGCAATCTGGTGCCTCTATCTTCTTGACCTACATCTTTACCCATAAGACCCCTTAAGACCCCCCTAACCCTCCTGCATCCACATAATACATAACGCTGGTGTTTTTTTTTTTTTCTCAGAGACTCTACCAGTCAAAGTTAAGACACCCACTGCTCCTTATTTGTACTATTTTCTACACAAGACGACAAATATATGAAGCAAGATATGTGGAATTATGTCGCAAAAAGTTCAATAACTCAACTATTTATATATATATATATGTTAGATTCAAATCCTCAAACTATCCACCCTTTGCTTTGTTGACAGCACTACAAACTCTTGGCCTTTTCTCATGATGAATGGTCTCTTGAAATGGTTTTCACTTTACAGCTTTTGTCAGGGTCAAGAAAAAACAAGAAAAAAAAAAGTGTAAAGCAGGGCTCAAAGCAAAACGTAAAGGCCATTTTTTTTTAATTTAAACCTAAAATAAGTTATTTTGAATTTACATATTCATTTATAGTTTTGATGCATTCAGTGAGAATCTACAATCTGTAATCATGGAAATAAATAAGATAAATAAAGGAAAAAGTAGTGTAGTGTAAGTACATTACAGGATAGCTGGCTGGAGAGAGAAAAGGAGGGAGGGAGAGAGCTGGAGGCAGAGGAGGATGTAGGTCAAGTCAAAAAGAAGGAAAAGCCCGCGACACCTGTCTGAGTATGCACTAACCCATTTACTTTCGGTCACACCATCCAGACAGCGCAGAGGCCAGTTCACCTGTGGGGCAAAAACAAGGCCAACGAACAGTGAGATCATTGGAGGGGCTACAGTACTATGTAATAAGCAATGTGGGTCAAGTGTATTGCTCGACGACACAACCAGCAATGAGCTATAATGTTCATAACTGAATTACACAATAATGCTGCAATGTTAATTTAAGTAATACATGTGAATCTTTTTCACAAATTTGACATTATTGGCCACTGAAAACACATTGTAATAAGAAATACACTGACATGAATGGACTTTGTTGTAAAATAAAGAGAAATAAAAGAAGTTGTGTACAAAAAAAGAGTCCAGTCTAGAGATTTTCCAGCCACTCAAAGTTGCAGAGAGAAAGAGAGAGGACAGAGAGAGGGAAATAAAGAGGGAGATGGAGGGAGAGAGGGAGAGGATTGGACTTATAACACTACCGCACTTTAGACAGAGCTTTGTGTATTTCAGGCAGTCTAGTCTCAGGCTCTCAGGGTTTAGAGTCTGGACAGAGACTTTGGGTGGACTGGTTTAAGAGGACGTCCGGTGAACCAGACACACTTTTACATAATCATACACACTGGGACAACTGTAGAGACACGGCAGGCTAATATGGGCTATTTTTAAGGTCCTATATTACACAAATTGGATTCCTGTGAGCTTTAAGTCATGTTATAATGTTGCTACCTCATCCAAAATGTATCTGGAGGTGCTTTTTTTTGTTTCATTCACACGTTTGAGTAATCCTTCGCGATGTCATGAAGAGGTAGTTTTCAAGTTAACGGCTACCTTTTAGTTTTTGTTCAGTAGAGACAGGCAATTCGGGGTTGAAATGATTTGACTGATTTTAGTGAAGGTGTGTGGAGTTTACACACACAGTGGAGCACTTCCTGTATTACCACATGACATCACAAGGTGGAACAGAGTGTTCAAGAGAAGAACCCTGCAGTTTAAATATGCAGTTTGTGTGTTAAACATGTGTGACTGAAACAAAACACAACTCCATGTTTTTGATAAGGAAACAACATTATAACATACAGTACATAAAGATATTGTGCTTTTTGAAAGAATTTAGGAAGTTTGAAATTGTAGTGCAATGGCTAAGATTGGCATTGAGGACATTTAATACTATTTTACTAGCACTTTCATGATTCATAACAAGCTTCTATACTCAAATGAAATGATTTCCTAATATTTACAGAAGGACCAAGAACCACTACAGACAATCGCTACATCCACATGCACATCGAAATCTGATTATTATCTGATTTCTGGACATTTAAGATGATTTAACTGACATGTAATCCACAAAATCTGATGCGAGTAATCAGAATGAGCCGTGATCAGAAAGAAATAAGATGATTTTACTGTTTACGTGTCATTTTAAAGGTCTTCAAACTCAAAAATCTGAAAAAAATCAGACCATAAACATCCACTTTCCCCCAAGTACAACAGAACACTCCAAATGGCTTTCAAACATAATGCGCTACCATCACAAGCACGTTCAAGTTGTTATCTTATCTCGTTTTCTTAAGAATGTGTTTATGAGAAATCGAAAATCAGATTCTAAAATCAAAACTAAACTGACTATTGACTAAAAAAGTCACATTCACAGGACAGAAATGAGCATATAGACTAGTATACGCCCATGGACCACTATGGAACCTACCTGGGGCACAGATATAAGGCCACATGGGAACAGAAAAGAAAGTACTAGGATTTAATGTTGAAAATGACATTCTACTGTCTAAGGAAAGAGTGTTAAGTATCAAGTCTGTTCCTTAGTACCTCACTATTCTGCGGTGCCGTGTTGTGGCATATGGGCCTTTCTCTGTGTTCCATTAGATTATAGCATTAGATGAGTGCACTTTAAACACGTGAGACTTTTCAATGGGACCAGGTCACATCTTACACACAGTCCAGACTTTCTGATCTGTCTGCTCTCCTGACCCGGCGAGCTCTAAGCCTCTCTCTCTACCTCTTTCTTTTTCTCCCTCTCACTCTACCCAGCATCTCCCTCTCTCGCTCTCTTTCTCTCCTCATTCAATAACTTAATTTCTGTCCTACTTGTCTTTCTGTCTAGCTCCATCTCTCTTTTCTCTATCGTCTCTTCAGCTGTGGTGAACTGCAGAAGCAACTTGGATGAGCAGCAAAACCTCTCTCTGCACAGTTTCCTCTCTGTGACTGGAGAGATGAACCTGGACCAGCCCTTTTGTTTCAATGGTCTGTGGACATGGTGAGGGCTAAAACTGTAACTCTTCTGTCCCTTTTAATAAGCAAATAAAAACTAATGACTAACTGACTACTAACTCACTTTTAGGAAGATTAATTACAATGGAAACATCACAATTTTAATGGTCCAATGACCAAAACAAAACAACTGTTGTCCACTTTCATACTAGGCAATGTGGGTGAAGTGTCTTGTCTAAGGACACAACGACAGTTTTTGCCACTACAAATATTTGGTATTAGTTAAAGGTGCACTATGTAACTTTTCTAGAGGGGATCCACCACCAAGGAGATGCCATGCTTTACCTGGAAAGTTCCACAGCCTTTGACTCATCTACTATCCAAGGATCGGGCCAAGTTACAAGCCAGATCTGTGGAGAGGCAAACTGTAGGAATGCCTGTTTTTCTGAATCTTTTTAGCACTGAAACACCTGTCATTGAATAAATCCATAGATGAGCTTAATACCATACTGTGGAATATAACTATGACAATCTACACAAGCAGGTCGCAGACCCAACACCAATATCGGACTTCCCACAAATGTTCATGTTCCTGAATACAACCTGTGAGTTTGTGGCTGTGAGTGGCTTTACAATGGTTAAGAAAAAGAAGGTCCCAAATATTGCATGCTCTTCCTGTTTCCTCCTCTATCCTTATGTTTACCTACAGGGGCCAAAGAGTCTAGCTAACCCTCATGTTTACTGAAGGAGTGTCAAATCAGTCAAAGACAATAAGACGCCTTGAGCAATAGAAAGTGAACTACTCTTCTGTGGAAGAATCAAAACAGGTTGTGCAACGAGGGAATGTTGGATGAGTAAAAATGTAAAGAGTTTCTGTTTTATGTTGAGTCAAGGGACCTTTACGTGTAATTATACACATAGTCAACCACAGCCTGCTTCTGTCTCCTCTTTACTAATGTGCCCTTTTGTTGTTCTCTGCATTTGACCTGTACTTCGGCATCTCTGAGTTAAACCTGTCAGGAGCAGAGGGACCCATCTACAGATCTTGAGCTGGTATGGGCCAGGACTAATGTGGCTCGCGTCATATTGATGTGTATCACTCTAAAGTTCTACACATTAACAATGTAGAATGGCTCTAGCTAACAGATGAAAAATGGGAAAGTCATGGCAGATACTTGAATCAGATTGGTCAATCTGATCGGACTGAATGAGCTAAAAAATCAAACCTTTGTTACATCCAGTTGAGAGAAAAGCACAAAAGCACAATGTGATTCCCTGCACATTTTCACAAACTCAATAATCTATATTTTTGGAAAATGATGTTGAAATACATCTGTCTGTGCTGCCATGGTGGTTTGGGTTTGGTTCGCTTCTGCACAAACCTCAATGCTCCTCCCTATTTGAGATACTAATAGAGAATATTTTTGTGTTTTAGTGTCTGTATCGTCCAGATAATGACACAATTATCACAACTAGTCAGTCAATATGTTGATTAATCTTTGCAGCCCTAATGCAAAATCAAACCCAGAACCTTCAGGCTGTGAGGCGCTCAGAGTGAAGGCACAGCTGGTGAGAATCTGTCCCAAGGTCATGAACTGTTCTATTATTAAGATGAGCTGATATTGTCAGTGAGCAAAAGGTGAAATAGCGATACATATAATTATTAACAACAGAACCACTGACTCTTATTTTTACAGTGTAATTAAAGGCCCAACCCAATCAGTAAACAGAAGGAGTCTTGTGTGTCTGATTCACTGTCAGTGCAGACTGACTCATAGAACTGTGCGTGCCACTGAGACTGTGCACTTCATTCGAAATAATACAACTGTAACATGATTAAGAGCCGTTCAATATGACACAAACAAAAATCAAAAGTGAAAACATATCTGAGTGGGAATTTAAATAAAAGGAACGTATGTGGAAATTAGCCAAAGTTTGTTGAACGTGTGGAATTTTACTACAACTGTCCAACGCCTATTTCTCTGGAAAAATCACTCAGCACAATGATACCATTAATTATATAAGAAACGGTTACTTAATGTTTCTGTAATACACAAAATTCTCTTATCTCTTATGTGGAGTTTTGTTTAGTTTCATTCACACATGTTTGAGTAACCCTTTATTATTATTCGGTCTACATCTTCAAAGCTCAAAAATGCTCTGTTTTCCACCTTGTGATGTCATGTAGCAGTAGTTTTCTAGTTAACAGCTACTTTTTACTTTTTGTGCAGTTAAAATTAACAAAAAGCATGACTGAACTCATCTAAATGAAAAAACACACACACACACACACTAGATTACTTCCTGTTATATCACAAACACCTCGGTTTCCCTGGAAAAATTACTCCGCAAAATTACACAACAAAACGTTACTTAAAGGTGTACTGCAATGTAACCTTTCTGGTCGTTTCCATGGAGATGATATCGCTTTGTCTCCACAATATGGCATTAAACTTGTGCAGATGATTATACCTTGAAGTAGTTTATTTTCTAGTTCATATTAATACAGAGATTTTTCCCAAGGATTTATTTTCTGTAAGAATAATATTTAAAGAGTTTTTTTTCCTAAATATGGGCAAATTAGACAACATTGTCGGCTCAGTGGCCAAAGGCTTCAATATTGTCACTTTACTTGATAGTAATAACAATAAAAGAGAGAAAATCTGAAAATCTACTAGCAATATATTTATTTCTTTGAAAACCTATGTAGCACGGCTCTGCTACAGTAGATAGAGAGAAGACAGAGGAGCCAAAGAGGAGTGAGCAGACAGGGAGCAGACAGAGAGGGGAGAACCTCAGAGGAGTCCAGTCCTGTCAGAGTGCAGTCAGTTTCGCAGGCGCATAAAAATTGACCATGGTCTCACATGTTTCTCCGAAAAACAAAAATCTATTTAGCTCATTTACAGAGGAACCTCAGATCTAAATTTAGAGAGTTAGAGTTTTCTTTATTTTCTTCCTATTTTTTCCCCCCTAGGTTGTTAATGAGCTCACAGTGAAAATCAATGTTCAAATATGTGTTTTGACATGGCAATGCTCACTGCTGTGTCATTTAATGTCTAAGCCCAAATGAATGACACAAGTGGCAACCAGGACTGTGTTGGGCATTAAAGCTGCTTCAACACTCACAAATAGCATGCATTAAATGTTAAGTTGGAACTGGGAATTATCAATGACCCACAATCCAGTCGGTGTTGGGGTCAAAATATTCATAAAATGTGCATGAGATCTCAGTCAAGCAACTAAATAAAATTTGAGTCAAACACCTCCCTCATAATTTTAAAGGCCTTTATGAATCTGTAGAGACTAAATATATTAAAGAAACCTATACAATTTGGAGTATACGAAGACAACATCAGAACCTTACATGTCCAAGTAAACAAAAGGCATCATGTACTATTTGCTAAATGAATCAGTGCAAAGCATTCTTCATTGCAGAACATGTGTGTGTTGTGTGCTGTAGATGGAGTGTGTGTGGTGTAGCAAAGCATTCTTCGTCGCAGAGAGCATGTGTTTAGATTGTGTCACTGTCATGCGATGTGTTACCTCTCTCTTTAGTTTGTTTTCTGCTGCTGGCGACCAGGCTTTGCCACTGTATTGGAGGGTCACTTTGATGACAGGTCAATCTGGAATGGGCAGGTTCTATCCCAGTGTCCTCGCTTACACTTGAAACAGGTGACATTTGAAATATGTGCCCGCTTCTTCCTCCAGCGGCACCTCCACGATTAGGAAGTAGTTGCCTGTGGCCAGGTTCACGACCCACAGGTTGAAGTCCGGTGTTTTATACAGTTTCTTCAGTAGTTAAGTCGGTTTATCATCCTTGTGTTTATAGTTTTCCACATTAAATGTATGGCGACCACAATTGTCCAGATGTGTACTTTCCACGTACAGTCTCACTTTGTCTCTCTTTGTGTAATGACAACAGCAATATGCTTTGGGTTCATGCATGAAACACCCCTTGTGACATGCATATACACCTGCATCACACTTTGGTGAAGCTGAGCAGGCGATGGTACAGTCTCATTTGTGCCCTGCTTCCAGCGGCTCACAGCAGACACTTGTGTTGGGAGGAGGGGCAGTGGTCAGGTTGTGGTTGGAGCTGATCAGAGGTAGACAGTGAGTGACCCTCACAGTTGTGGCAGGTGGCCTCAGAGCCTGATGTGCTCGCAGTCCTCAGGATGACATGTGGAGACAGATGGTGTCAGTGGAGTGTGGTTCTGTATTCGTGTGGCCCTGACTTCGGTGATAATGAAATGCTTTGAGCGTCTAGTGTTGGACTATATCAAGAATCAAATCCCTGCATCTGTGGACCCGTTTCAGTTTGCATACAGAGGAAATAGAAGCGTGGATGATGCTATCTCTCTTGCTCTGCATCTGGACAAGGGTAATTCATATGCAAGAATTCTTTTTCTGGACTATAGTTCAGCATTTAATTCTCTTGTTCCTGCAAGGCTCATACAAAAGCTGCAAACTCTTGGTTTGTGTGACGCCATCTGTAGATGGATTTTGAACTTTTTAACTTGCAGACCTCAGAAAGTTAAAATAAATGACTGCTTTTCTGATGAACTCATTGTGAATACTGGCTCTCCTCAAGGTTGTATCTTAAGTCCACTATTGTATACTTTGTACACCTATGACTCTACTGCTTGTGATCATAACAACCTGGTCATAAAGTATGCTGACGATACAACCATCACTGGCCTTATTAAAGGAGATGAAGACTCTCATTATAGATCAGAGGTGGAAAAAATAGTCCACTGGAGTGAGGAGAATAATTTGAAATTGAATACTTCCAAAACTTATGAGCTGATCATTGACTTTGGAAAAAAGAACATTCATCGGCCAATCTGTATCAGTGAGACTGAAGTGCAAATAGTTAAAAACTGTAAATTTTTGGGTGTAACTCTTTCAGATGATTTGAGCTGGCATTCACACTCAAGTGGAATTATTAAAAAGTCTCGACAGCGACTTTACTTTTTACGCAAGCTCAAGGCATTTACGCCAAACAAACAGATTATTTTAAATTTCTACCACTGTGCTATTGAAAGTGTCCTCACATGCGCAATAACTGTGGTTTGGAAACGCAACAGTAAAAGAAAAAAGAGCTCTGCACAGAGTGGTCCGCTCAGCCAGCAGGACGATAGGTGTGGACCTGACTGTCCTGGAGGATAATTATAAACAGAGACTTCTTTCCCGGGCATTATCAATCATTAATGACCCTTCTCATCATCCTGCCAGTGACATTTTTGAACTACTACCATCTGGGAGGCGCTACCGTGCCATCAGATGCACTACATCACATCACAGCAGGAGCTTCTTCCCACAAGCTGTGATGACTCTAAATGATGCACTTTAAATCGGCTACAGGCACTTTAATTTGCTTGTGTCACTTAAATGTATTTTTCTTCATAATAAGGGTTGAATGGATGTATGTATGAATGCTGTACACTTTGAGCTACTCGCACCTTCATTCCAATGTGGGTATTTTTATACTGCAAATGGCAAATAAACTGATTCTGATTCTGATTAATGTGATAATCAGTTTTCTGTTTTCAACAAGGTTTTCTTCACTTTCTGTTACTACTTACAACTAGTTTTCAGTCTTTCTAATCTTTCAGACTAGACTTAGATTCAGGAAAAACGAAAAGGAAAAAAAAAAACTTGGACCGTTCAATACACCCCCATAGTGAAACTTAATAATCGGTACCGTACTTTTTCATGCATCTGCCGCATCTACAAATTGAGTCGTTAGGGACCTGTCCGCTCTCCCTGCTATACCCAGATCCCATCTTTCAGAGATCTGTCTCACGTGAGATTACTACTCTTAGGAACGTCTTTGTAAGAGCGCTACTGTTACGGCCTGTGCGTCGCCTGCCATAGTTACGGCATATGGTCTCGCCAGGGGCTTGCTGTAATGTTAGGCTACCAGTACCAGGGAGTACTACTAGTACTCCCTAAATGCTGCCACAAAACCCTGAAATCCTACCGGTATACTAGGTCAATTTCACCTAAATCTGCTCGTAAGGTCCCCTTGGAAAGAGCAGAGCAGACCCCCCCCCCCATTCCCCATTTGGAATGCAGATGAATGTAACTAAAAAACAAAAACCTATATATATTTTTAAAAAATAAATAAAAAAAATATAATAATAATAATAATAATAATAATAATAATAATAATAATAATAATAATAATAATAATAATAATAATCATCATCATCATCATCATCATAATAATAATGTATAGGGCTTTTCATAAAAAAAAACTATACAACACCCATCTGGGGTTTGTGGTTCAATTTATAATTGACATAAGGACTCCTCAATTAAAAAATAATTTCCTTTCTCACCGTATTCATTTGTAATTTGAGTTCGTTGGATCCCGCAGCGATAGCCCAGGAGGCACAGGGCCGATCCATCTTTTCCAGTGCAATCAGAGACAAAATCCTTTTCATAAAGAAACTGGTCCGTGCACCGCTGGTCCTGGACGATCAACTTGGGATCCCACTTCTGACACCAGAATTGTTATGGAAATATTTAGGTGAGAATGAAATAAAGATCTTGAGTCAAATAATTGTCTTTTTGGGATTTATTCTCTTGCAAGAGAAAGAGCAGAGACAGAAGAGAGTAGATCAGAAGAAGGAGGAAAGAGAGAGAGAGCATGGGGCAGTCCCACACTGGGTTTTATACAGGCAGATACAAAGGGATGTACAAGGCCAGCATGACATAAATAATGAGGGGAGGACTGGACAGTGAGGGGATGTACCTGGGAAAGGAATGCCAGTTTCGATAGAAAATTACTGACTGAAGCTGGGCCAGATCATTATAACAGTAAATATGTTCAAGAACATGTTAAAATGATTTTTTCTACTACACATGTCTAACATTTATTTTACTGTGGGTGTTGTTATTGCAAAGACATGCATTCTTAAGAGTGGGTTCACTTCTCCACAGATCTGAGCTGTAATTAACTAAAACCAATATTTAGTCCATCTCTAGCTTCACAATAACAGATGGAATCAGCTTTTTAACTTTTACAGATTTTGAAGTGAAAATATAAGTTGGTCACGTGATCGGCTGCTCACCCACTGCACCAGACTATAGGAGGACGGATAATACTCCCTACAACTGTACAACAACTCACTTACTGAACCAGACTACAGAGGGACAGAGGAGCTCATCCTACAGGCTCCTACAGGTCAACACAAACAGTGAGAAATACAGGACTGCATTCATTGTATAATACTCCCTACAAATGTACAGCAACTAACTCTTACGTACCAGATAATATTGCGTTTATTGCGGGGGTTACGCTCTAAAAATAATCCACAATAAGTGAAATCCGCAAAGTAGTCAGCTTTATTTTTTAGAATTATTATATTTGTTTTAAGGCTGTAAAACCCCTCCATGATCTAAACGGGGAGGGGGATCGCTCCGCGTAAATCGGCCCTCGATCTAAACTGAGGAGTGAAAAACATAGTTATGGGTAGTTGTTGGCGCTGTTTTTTATTCTTATAAACAAACATGCCACCTTCAATTACGCAGAACACAATGCACAAGTTCCCCTTTAGCCAATCAGAATGCAGAACACAATGCATGCTCATACACTGTAAAAAAAAAAAAAAAAAAAAAAAAAGCATGCAAAATTGTAAAAAAAATCCATGAAACAGCGAGGCTGCAAAAGGGGAACCGGGTTATAGTGTGGGATGACTGTACTCCTTACAACTGTACAATAACTCACCAATGTCCTGTCAATCATTATTTCATCTTTGCACTGTCTACTTGCGACCTCTTGTATATAACTGAGATATATTTGTATTATAAAATTTTTGTTTTTTCTATTTTACTTGTACATATACATTTACATAATTATGCCTTATTTGACACAGTCTCTTGCTGTTTTTGCTACATTTTTAGAATTTATTATTACTATTTATACATTTGCTCTTTGTTATTATTTTATATTGTGCTGTGTGAGCTGCTGTGCACAAGTAATTTCCCTTGTGAATCAATACAGTTTGTCTAAGTCTAAGCCTAAATCAACAAAACAAAGCAGAGCGTTTGTTTCTATTTTCTGATCCGCTCTGAAAAAACAACCTTGACAAAAACACCTCAGAGTGTTAAACCCTGGCCACAATAATACAGGAGTAATCTTTACATATTTAAGGTCCTGGATTATCTCTGCTAAAGATCTGATGGCATTAGGCCATGTACGTGGTAAACAAATCAGAGCGGATGGTATTTGTACAGTATTTTTATAAATCTGTGCCATATCTGGATTTAGCTAAACAAATAATACTCAGCGATAATACGTACAGTAGGAAGTCTAGGTCCAGTGGCCATGTATTTAAATGTCATATATATCATAAAATTTACTCTTGTGAGCTTTAAGCCATGTTAGAATGTCATTACCTCATCAAAAAAGATTAAAGATATAAACACACAATCTATCAGAAAATGACATAAAACTAGTGAAATGATCTGTCCATGCAGCAAGATAATTTTACTTGACAAGTTATCTTAAAATAAACTACCTCTAGACTAGATTTAAGCAGTCTCAGAACCAGTAAGTAGATAATAAATCCTAAAACAAGATGAATAACCTGATACAAGTTTTAAAATCTTGGCCAGATCAGAGAAATTTTCAGTGTTTCATTTCATTCACACATGTTATTATTAGTCTGTCTTAATCTCCAAAACTCAAAATGCAATGTTTCCACCTTGTGCTGTCATGAAGCGGTAGTTTCCAAGTTAACAGCTACTTCTACCTTTAGTTCAGTAGAGATGGGCAATTCCAGGGCTGAAATTATCCCAGTGATTCAAGTGAAGGCGTGTGGAGTTTAAAAACACAGTGAAGCACTTTCTGACATCACAATGACAAGAACTTCGCCTAAATATACAGGATTTGAGTGTTAAACAAGTGTGAATGAAACAAAAAAACAACTCCAGGTATAAAAATAGTGTAATATGGGCAAAATAATTTTTAAAAAGTAGTTGTAATAGTAAGTGTTTGTAGTAGCAGTAGTAGTAACAGTAATAATAATGTACTTTTAATTGTAATGCGCTGTAAAAAGCTTGTTAAAGCCTCTCAAAGTGCCACACCGTTGTCATTATTAATTCATTGTTGGAATTAGTATTTTCCCATGCACGTTTGTATGATTGTGTATTATTCTCAGTATATTGTGATCTCTTCCTGGTGACAGTAGCAGTGACAGTAAATTCCACATACTGGTAACAAAGCTTAATCCTCTTCCCTCGCATATTGTGTCTCGTTGTGTTTTTTGTTTATTGTTGATGAACTGGAAAAACAGCTCCAGCAGGAAGATCTGCACCGAACCAGAAAAAACAACCTCGCAGGACCGAGGGAGAAAGTACTTTTACTGCAAATATGTATTACTCACAAACACACACAATAGCTTATTACTCAGAGGTACTAGAGCAAAGGTGAAATTAGCATTTAAAGGGCCCATTTCACGCTATTTTCTGATCTTTTCTAATGTTGTTTCCTCATCGAAAACATACCTGCAGTTGTGTTTTGTTTCATTCACACATGTTTGAGTAATCCTTTATTATTAGTCTGTCCACATTTCCAAAGCTCAAAATGCCCTGTTACACCTTGTGATGTCATTAAGTGATAGTTTTCAAGTTGATAACAAACTTTTGTATGTTTTGTATGTTTCTGATGAGGTAAGAACATGGTTTAAAGCTCACAATTTTAATTTCTCATAATATAGGACCTTTAAATTACTTATTTACCAACCAAATCAAAATATTCAGTCTATGAAATGTTCAAAAGTCTTCAAAATAGAGTCCATAAACCATACATTTTCAAACATAAAAATGTACCGATTAGCCTCTTGTGCTGTGACGGAAAATTGTTTTCAGAAATTCTGGCAAATAGATTAAATTTTTACCTGATCTTATTCACCATGACCAAATGGGTTTTATAAAAGGGAGGAAATCTTCGGATAATATAAGATGATTACTACAATTAATTTACATTTAAATTTTACATTACATTTAAAAGGCTAAAGGTCTTAATTGGCTGACGGCTGGAATTTCAAATGACGCTCAGAAAGCTTTTGATCACGTCTCCTGGGGATATTTACATTATGCCTTAGGTAGATTTACATTATGCCTTAGGTAGATTTGGCTTCAATATAACAGTTCAGAAAATCATTCAAACTTTTTATACAAATTCCAAATCTATTGTTACGACAAATGGCCTCAGATTATCTCCCTCCCAAATTGGACGTGGCACAAAACAAGCTGACCCTTTGTCACCTCCTCTCTTCATTATTGCACTTGAACCCCTGGTAATTGCAGTAAGGGCCAAGCAAGTACTAAAGAAAATAAGAATGGCAGGGATAGACAACAAAATGTCAGTATTTGCTGATGATGTGTTAATTGTCCTGTCAGAACCGGAAAAATCTGTCCCACCTCTTCTAGACGGAGTTAACAACTTTTCCAACATATCTGGCTATAGTGTTAACTGGGATAAAAGCGAACATGGAAATTTCTCACAAAAAATGAAATATTTTGGGCATATACTTAAGTAAAGGACTAGAGAAAATGGTATCTAACAACTTTGATCCAGTTCTAAAGAAGATCCAGGACCTGATTAAGGAATTGGTAAACTTCAGCTGTCACTATGAGGTAGAGATCAAGCCATAAAGCTGGTGGTAGTGCCTAAGCTTAATTACCTGTTCAGTATGATACGTCTTAACATTAGAACTAGTGACAATACTAACTCAATTTATCTGGGCAAACAAAAAGCCTAGGAAGAATTTAAGTAGAATGCAAGTTAAAAAAGAGTATGGAGGGCTGGGCATGTCAAATCTAAAAATGTATACAGAAACAGAGAAACCCACATGGGTTAATTTAGAATCAGAAATTTGTCCACCTTTTGATCCAGTTGAATACTTAAGCCAATACCCAACCCTCTACATGAAGAACCTGATTGTCATCCAGAAAGAGCAATCCATTTTTAACAAGAACAGCATCTGTATGGTATAACCCATGACTAAAAATTGGGGGTAGGAGTTTTTTCTGGAAAGACTGGCACTCTCAGGGTATAAACATACTGATGATCGATACATTAAACACTCAATGAAATCATTCAATAACCTAAAATAATTGAATTTAGATAAAGATTTCTGGAGATTTCTACAACTTAAAAAATAAAACACTTAAACAGATTTTTTTTTTTTTTTTTGCTGAACCCTATATCCAAATTTTAAAAAATTAAATAAGCGCCACATTCAGTGGGTCTCTTTTACAGTTTTTTAATGGATATAATATAGTTAATGATGGGTTAAAGAAGGCATGGGAGAAAGACCTTAAGATAAACTTTGGAAAAAAATTAATGCGCCACATTCATTAAAAATATATTGAATCCTATGAGAGACGCCAGATCTTAACTGATTCAGTTTAAAATCCTCAATAGACTCTATTGGGCGCCTGTTAAGATGCATAGGACAGGGCTTATCAACTCAAATCGTTGGAGATGCAATATAGAGAGAGGAAGCATATCTGATATGTTCTACTCATGCTCTAATATTATTGGGAGAAAATTATAACAAAAATGAGTGATGTCATAGGAGTAAACATCCTCTCTAACCCAACCCTATGCACCAATTAAATTCAAAGGAAAACTATGGTTATAAAAAGACAACATGGGTAAAAGTAGCCCTTACAGCAAAGAGAGTGATCCTTAAGAACTGGAAGACACCTTAGATCCCCGCATACACAGAAGGGTTTACAAATCTGAGAGCGCCTCCTATGAGTGCCTTAAATATAAGATTAATGGAAAGCTACAACTATTGAATGAGATATGGGAGCTCTTCTTTAAGCAGACTGAATAACCCAAAATATTACATCTAAAGGTAACTAAAGCACTGGCTGGGTGGGGATAATAGGTACACATGGGATTAAAGAAAAAAAGGAAATGACTTTACTTCTGACAGTTAACTGCTTGTATTTATGGATCTATATTTATGGGTCTATGTATTTGTGTGTATATTTCTGGGTATACATACATGGGAGAACATACAACCTCCGGAAGGCTAAGATACTACAGCTACCTGCTGGCAGGTAGCAGCTCATGATGATGTCATGCTCCGAGATAGAGGAACAAGGGGCAGATTTTTCCTCTTGATAACACTGTACTTTGCTATGACCTGAGGTTAAATCACAAATGCTGAACCTCATCATTTCTAGAGATACACCGATCGGATACAGGTATGAACATATATCAGTTAAGAAAATATCCTGGTTGGACATATAAATGGATATAATATGCCTATTTACTGATTAAATCTCGTATTAATCATCATATTAAATCAGTGGGTCTTGATTTGGTCAAAGCGTGATTCACTGCACAGCCCTACTAACACTTAATGTTTCCTCTTTGAACCTTGAACTTTCAAACTCTTGAATGTAATGACTTCTGCTCAATCCCGTGCACTCCTTGTTGTGTATATACAGTATAATGGAAAGTCCCTGTGCCCTTCGTCCCCTCGTCTCTGGGAGGGGCATTTCTGTGGGACAGTCTATGGACTCACTGTTTCCACTTTCATTTTGACTGAAGATAATGAATGCTCTGTTGAAGCTCATACAACTGATACCACACACGCACTGTTGTTATGGCAACTTTCACTATCAGATGGAGAGGCATTTTAGTTTCAAAATTAACTTTATTTAAAAGCTACTGTTTTCATATTTATATATTTAAAGATGCTGTACCTGATTAAAAAAATAAATAAATAGAAATCTAAAAAGAAAGTAGTTCAAAGTTTTTCCTCACTGACCTGCATTCTGAGCGTCCTAATTATTCACGGCAATGAGTTTATAAGCACTTTTCCCACCTTTCACAACAGAGCAGAGTTTTGCTGTGATGGTTAAGCTAACAACTAGCATGCTAACACACACTTCCTCACTTCAAACACATTGTAATGAGATGTGGACTGCTCACAGTGGACTTATTTGGACTTCAATTGCTGCTTATGATATACAAGTACAAGACAAATTTTGCTCAGCTTAAACACCTACAGGACCTTTAATAAAATAATTATATAAGCATTTTGCCCATTCTATAAAAGTGCACTATGTCACTTTTCTGTCGCAAGGTCCACCACCTGCTCATCTCCATGGAGATGTTACTGCTTTGTTTGTAATGTTCCACAGTTTGGCTTTAACATAACCTATCTCTTTAGAGGCAAGCAGGTAATGCCACTAGGTCAAGTTACCGGTCACGTGTGTGGAGAGGCAAGCCATAAGAATGCACGCACTGTAAAAATGCATGTAAGAATCAATTGAGTTAAATGCAAGATACGTATGCCATACTCTGAACCATTCCATGCCAAGCTACATAACATATAATATCTCTAAAAGTTACATAGTGTACCTTCAACATCATATTTTAATAACTTGTACTGTGTATGTATTTATCAATCTCTCAACAAGCTTTTTTTTTTTTCAAGTGATGATCTGGAAATGACAGAGGTCAAAATTTATCATGCGCCTTATACTGTATAAAGCGTGTTCACATTACTCAAATTGATGCTCCTTTGTCCTTCATGGGAACCAGCTGTTAGTGGGCCGTGTGTGTGAAGTGTTTTTCCAAATGACACAATCACAGTAGCACTTTATGTGAGAACACTTGCTATATATCCTCATTGGCAATGAACATACGCCGAACCGGTTTATCTGATGGAGGTGAAAAGTTCAGAGTATTTAATCCAGGTGAGATTTGAACCTTTTCATCTTAATATAAAGGGTGGATTTAAAGGCCTTGCGTGGTCACTTTATGTTATAACACTGCACATAACATTGTGTTCCTACATACCAATGCTTATCTTTCACTGTCTGTCAATCTCTACATAAATTATGCACAATTAGAGGTAAGATCTTAAGCCCGAGCCCGAGCCCGACGGTCGGGCCTAAAATGTCAATCATTGCTTCGGGTCGGGTCGGGCCGGGCTTCTCTCTCGCTGACTTTTTAAAAAATAAATAAACAGTTAAATTCGTGCGCAGAGCATGAGCCAGAGCCAGAGCGGCTCCTGTAACAGGAGCCGCAGAGCCAGCGCATGCTCTGCGCACGTGAACGACGCCCTCTTAATAATCTTCCCCTCCGCAGGTCCGCATGAAATTTGGGTTTGCTTCGGGCTCGGGCCTGCAAATCAAGTTAATTGGTCAGGCTCGGGTCGGGTCGGGTTTTAATACCCGCGGGTCGGGTCGGGTCGGGCTGGATTTTTTAGGCCCGATCTTACCTCTATGCACAATACACTCTCCCCTCTGCATATTTGTATGGTTTTAAATCCTGTCCTAATCTGCCCCATTTCTACCGCAAGAGTAGAACCACCAGCCTCCTCAGCCTCTCCATCTCCTCCATTTCACTACCAACAGTGTGAGGGATGAAGGGATATAACAATAACCAAAATATCACGATATTGTATCATCAAAAGTCTGACAATAATATCATGGGCCATCACAATATATCGAATCTCAAGCCCTTTTGCTAAAATTCATTGTTATGGTGCAGCAATAGCTAAAAGAAACACAGGGAGCTACAAAGACCATGATCCTTTGCTCTTTTTCAGCCCAATTTACACAAGGAAATAACAGTTATTAAGCACTTTTAAATCTGAACTTATTGGTTTATGACAAAACCAAAAGCATTTTAAAGGAATAAGTAGTGCATTCACAATGTTGTTAGCCTCTACAAAATATCGCAGTAAATACGGTGTCGCAAGATGCATATTGTGAAAATAACTTACCAAGAAATTTAGATATCGTTACATCCGTAGTGTCTATATCCCAGGAAGAAGATATTGTCCATGACTCAAACAAGTGCAGCATTTTGCAATATTGTGTATATTATACTTGACATTCTAATTGTGTCTTCAAAACAGAGTTAGACTTAGCTAGCGCTGGCTTATTATAAAGTTACTGTGTGCCAATATGCATGCTCTGTGTAATAAATACATGAATAAATAACAGAATTGCCCACATCACTGACATCTATCTGCTGCAGTCTAAGCACCAGGGTTTATCCTCTTTGCACCTCACTCATTTGTCTGTTTCTAATTTCATTTATCAACAAATCATAACCCAGTCATGGTAGAAGTACGCTATTTTGTTACTTAAGTAAACGTACATATACAAAAGTACACATACATAACACTAGATAACATAAAAGAACAGATACATAACACTACATAAGACTTAGTAATGTAGTGACACTTTGCACAATTAGTTTTATTTCATTGCTTAATATTTTGAATGTTTTCATATTGTGTTGGTTGTATTGGAAATCACTTTGGTCACCCTGAGATTTGTAAAGGGCTCCATAAAGTTTGATTGATTGATTGATACCAGAGGAAGAATACTCATATAAAAGTATCACATGAAAATATCTACAATCTATAAATTCCATCTGCTCATCTCTATGTTGATGTTATTGCTCTGCCTGAAATGTTGCACAATATGGCATTAAACCATCTATTATCTATTATCTATCTTGTATTTATCCAAGTGTTTTATGCTCAAAAAACAAACATTAATATGAGCTTGGTCGAATCTCCACAGATCTGACCTGTAACTTGGCCTAGTGGAGTCCCCTGCTTTTCCTGCCATACTGTGTTAGGGTTATTTCCATGGAGACAAGCTGACAGACCCTCCATCAGAAAAGTTTCATAGTGATCCTTTAAAACGCAAAAAGTCTATAGGTAAAAGGAATGGTGATTTTACTTCCAGAAACACAAGTCTATGGAAATATAACTTGGCATTTGACCGTGATGCAGGATTACACTTTATCCTATGGTCATATTCTACAGATTATTTCAAATACTCAAATGCATTACTATAAGCTGCCATTTTAATATCTTTGGCAAGTAAGACACCGTCAATCATTTTATGGCCTCCTTATTACAGTAAGAGCGGGATGACCTTTGAGTCCTCTGGCTTAGAGCTGGAGGTGAGGCAAGGTGCATGTTTACTGGGAAATCCCATAGAGAATGTTCTTATGGTAAACTGTATTTTTCCCTTTTATTAAACAGAAGTGATTCTTTTGTAATAATTATATGGCAACATTGTCCTTTTATTAATATTACCCATAGACTGTATAGAGAAGTACACTAGGGGAGTGTTTGGCTCTGCCCAAATGAAGCTCTCAGAGGTGAGCAGTTACATGGCCGAATTTGGACGTACTACCAAATTAAAGGTGCGTTCTGGAACTTTTGTCGTGAAGTCTTTCTCAGAGATTTTGAAAGGGTTGTATGAGTGCAAAATAAGATTACACAAGTGTCAGATTACACAAAATACAGAAAAGAAACATAGGGAATATTTAAAGATGAACCCGCTTATCCCTATGAATATGCTGATGCTTTGCCCGAATTGTTCCACACTATGGCTTGTCTTTAGTGAATTGTCTCCATGGAAAAAGATATGTTTAATGCTATAGTATGTCACAATCCAGAAAAAAGTAACACAGCTATGAAGGCCATAGACACACTCGTTTGGTATCATTAGAATAGCAAAATGGTGAGTTAGCGTTCTTCCTTATAAGGCTGGTTTTCAGTTTGCCCAACTATTTCTCAGGGGCGTGTTTCTTAGAGGACGACAGTGACAGACCAGAATAACATGTTCACACCTCCGAAGTCACAAAAGAGGAAGGAAAAGGCAATGAAACGACTTTATCTCCTCAGTATCTCCTCTCTGATTTTAACTGCACCTTCACATACTCTTCTGAAAAGTGTAACATTGCTGTAACTTTGCACCTCTATCATTTACTTTGTCCCCATAATGCGGGATTTTAATAGTTGCAAATGAAATATTTAAATTAAAGGTCCTATATTAGATTAAATTGACTCATGTGAGCTTTAAGACATGCTTTAATGTTGTTACCTCCTCAAAAACATACCTGGAGTTGTGTTTTGTTTCATTCACACGTTTGAGTAGTGCTTAAAATGCTCTGTTCCACTTTGTGATGTCATGTAGTGGTAGTTTTCAAGTTAGCGGTAGCCTTTTACCTTTAGAGAATGGAAATTCCAGGGCTGAAATGATCCGAATGATTCTAGTGAAGGTGTATGGAGTTTAAAAACACAGTGGAGCACTAAACCAGAACTAAACCAGGTCTATCAAATGGGTTTAAAATATGTTTCCAATTATTAGCAAAGCTTTCACACCTTTATTAAAAACAAAATAAGTTGTCTTTATTTTTGTAAGGTACTCTATTCATTCTGTCTAAAACCACAGTATAGATGTTATATTAAAGTATAAGTGACATTGTAGTAGTTCATAGGTGCACCAACTTCTTTATTTACAAGCACAGAAGCAGAAGTGTTTAGTCTTACGTGATTTTCAGAAATGTGATGTTCGATGTTCACACAGGAACCAACAGAGTGAGTCTGAGCTCAAGTTAAAAATATTCTCTGCGTGTGAATTCACGATAACCTGCACTCATAACTGGACACTATTAATACTTTTGCAAAGCTGAACAAGACTGAAAGCCAATTATTGTTGTGCACAAAATCAACTGAAAGGAGCAGCTGAGGTATGCCAGGTGCCACAGTGGGGCAACAGTGGCAACAACTGTTTTTGTTAGGTCCTTAGGCAAGACACTTCACCCACTTTGCAGAAGGGCTGATGTTGTAGATTGGCAGCCTTGCTTCTGTCAGTTTGTCCCAGGGCAGCTGCGGCTTTACAAAGAAAGCACTACGGTATATAAATCTGATGCATTATGATTAAAGTTTCAACAGTTTCAAAAGTAGGAGTAGCTGTCTGAATAAACATCGTATTTTTTTTACATTGTGATATCTGTAAAACCTTTCAATCAAATTTAAATTAGAGTCAGTGCCTCAACATTTAAGGCCATAATTCATAACTAATCTTATGCCAAATGTAACACTGACTTTTTGACAGATTATCCTTGTAACAATATGTTTTCTGTCCATGAATATCTTAAAGCATTATTAATATGCTAATTTAAAACCTGTGCTTTAGAATATGGGAAGTGTAATTACCAAAGTCAACTAATAACATGCAAACGCTTTAGTCCAAAACATATGTTAACTTTGCAAATCTCCTCTTGTTTTTGGCTAATTTGTGATTTCTTACACTAGCGCAATATTCCCGGGGCACGCTAATCTCGGGAGTGTGCTAATCTGTGCAGAAAATTAGCGTGCAGCAGTATCTTAAATACCCAATTACCGCTCGTCATCCTCCGCAGTTTACCAAGCTTATAGACCCCCGGGACTTAAAGCGGACCCCCATAAGACCCTACGCACAGAGGGTCCAGGGGGCGCCGAGGGCAGGGGATAAACCGGTGATGTAAGAGGGGTCATCTGCGCAGTTTGGGATAATGGAGGGGGGAGGGGTGGACGATATATTAAAGATGCACTGTGTAACTTTTCTGGTCGGCAAACTGCTGGCACATTTCCCCTTTTGTTTAGTAAAAATAATGATCAGCAAGAGGCTATAGAAATATTTGTTTGACTACGAATACAACTATAACTAAAATTACTACTACAATTACAACTACTACTACACCTACAACAACTTGAATTCAACAACTACAGCAACTACATCTCTAATTACTGCAACTCCAACTACAATTACAACTACATCTACTACAACTACAATAACTAGAACTACAGCAACTACAATAACTCGAATTCCAACAATTACAGCAACTCCAACTACTACAACTACAACAACTATAACAACTACAACTCCATCTACTACAACTTTAACTACAGCAACTACAACAACAACTACTACTACTACTACTAGTTTCTTCTTACATATTGACATAACATATTTTCTTACATATTGTTACATATTGAAATTAGCATCTTTATTCTAATCTAATCTTTAATTCTGGAATATTAACACTGTAATTACATGCACATAACTAACTACGGTAAATAAATAAACATACAAACTAATCAAAATAACTGCTGACTAGGTCTCTGCTAAATTTATTCTAATAGTTAGTTGCAGCCTCAGTACGTTTACATTCTTAATTAAAAATATTTTTAGTTGGCAATAGAGATTAATTCTGCCACCTCTATCAGGGGTACTGTTTGGTCATGTGAGGTGGTCAACAGGTGGGACTGACCCTCCCTCGCCCCTCCACAACCCCCTCCCCTCGCCCCCGTCAATCCTCCCCTCTTCACCCGAGCATGGTTCGACCAGTGGGCAGGGAAGTTTATCCAAAAGATCTGTCTGCCAGACCAAGAGGATTTAAGGCGATCAATAAAAATGTCTGCTAATTAGGAAGAGGAGATGATGAGGGCAGGGGAAAGAGGAGAGGGCGGGTGAAAGAGGAGAGGGAGAAAGAGAGAGGGGGAAAGAGAGGCAAGGGGCTGAGGAGAGGGGTGAGAGGAGAAGGGGAGAGAGTGGAGATGAGAGAGGAAAGGGAGAAGAGAGAGAGAGAGAGAGAGGGGTGGGAGAGGAAAGGGGGAATGAGAGGAGAGAGAGAAGGGAGATAATGTGTTCTGAATAACAGAAAGGATCAGATATATACTATCTCCCACCTCTATAAAGACCATAGAAAGTTACTATCCTCGTTTTATAAAAACATGCATCCATTTTCAAATTGAAAAACCCAAAAGGGAAAAGTGGGAAATTGTATTCCACATTCTTATGGGTGGGTACATATGCTACAGGCAAAATTGGTCATGCATTCTATAGAATTGTTATTTTAGAAATCATTATTCTCGACTTTGCCTCAACACATTCATGCATGCATAGGAATGAATGCACAGGCAAATATACTGATGCATTTTGCCTGGTCGTTTCAGGGATTTAGGCAAAGAATCTGGTAAAGTACAAATACACAAGTTTAAAAGTTTTATTTAATCTTAGCCTTAGTTTTAGTCTTAGTTTTATTATAATGTGTATGCCTGAGTCACTGTTTTGGATATCAGCTCTGTTCCGGTTCATAACGGTTTTGTGGCTTTGGATTTTCTTTAGCCAACACAACCTTCTTCCATCTAGAATGTGACGTCATTCTCCCAGTATGGACTCCCACACAGTTCTTCCCATCAAGTAGCTGCGAATTTCACAGTTTGGTCCTGGGGCCAATAATCATGAATAATCATTAAATCATGGTGTAATCTTCTCACAATAAGCATAATACTAAAATTTGACTCCTATGCCATCGTCCAACTGTAGTATAGGTAACATTTAGGCTCAATGAGGAGCTCTATATTGCACTCTAGGCTTACAAAAGGAGTTTTTTTCTGCTTTATTTGCAATACAATACAACACCCTCTCACATATTGCCCAAAGGACACCATGTATTCTGTAGAACACTGGCTAATTATTACTCACAGGGAGAACAGGCAGTGACAGAGTATTTTAAGCTTAACTGCCCAAGAAACAGTCATCTCTTTATGGGAAAAAAGTGGGAGAAAGTATGTTATTGTTCATTATAATGCTTTAGAGAGTCTTATAGTCAGGCTAGGATTGGTAAAAGTAGTGTATAAAACTAGTATCAAAAACCAGTTACTCATTTAAGCACTATGGAACCTACCTGGACCACTGAGGAATTACACAGATATAAAACTACATGATAATATAAAAGAAAGTATTATGATTTAATACTGAAAATTACATAATTTTCTCTAAATAATGAGCGTTTTTAATTATCATGGTGGTATCAGCATCGGTTTTTCAGTTTTGTGACAACACAATCTCTCAATGAAGTTATTATGAGGTAATAATTTCACTTTTGTTTATTTATAATATGTAGAGTTTTGTGCCGATTTTTGTTTCACGTGGATAGGCCCAGTAAATGCAAAGATATGAACCATAAACCAGGTTAACAAGTCTGTAATCTGATAGTTACACAGAAAACTCAACCTGAGAATTCTAAACTGTCCAAACAATTTATGGGTTTCTGTTTACAGTTATAAGCAAAATGTTGAAAACTATTTCCCAGTCAAAAGATATTCATACATTTATATTAAAACATTTTGTTTTCACTTATTAATCTATATGACAACGGGCCTAATTTATTATCGTTCCAAACCTATTATGTGTATTTGATTAGTAGTCCCAGTGGAAAACATGACACAACAGCATGACAACGAGGAAGCTGTGCTGAATCATTAGTCTAGAACAGGATCGGGGAAATCCCAAACAGTCACGCCTTGTTCCAGGTCTAAACCAGGTCCAAACTAGGTCCAAAGCAGGTCCAAAAGTAGATCCTTGTCACTGGGTCAATCCACTGAAAACCAGACCAGGATTAGACCAAAGGCACACTTCAACTCACGCTTCGACCTCTGACCTCCTTTTTGCTCAGGTCAGGTAAAGAGCGCACAGGTAAAAGGGAAAGATATTATTGACTAGAATTGAATTTAATTTTAAATTTAGCAATAAAACATGACTATATTATTACTATATTTTGACTCTACTTGCACATCTTTGTATTTTATTGTATTATCTTCACGCCTTTTAGTATCTTGACTCTATTCAAAGTGTTTCTATTATTCTTGATTGGTTGGTTAGATTTAAAGAAGACATATTGTGCTTGTGTGTGCTATATACAGTAGTTATAATCTATGACGTAGTCCGATTACTTCCGCGTTAGAAAACAGTGGTGCACGATGAGAGCTGATGTTACCATAAAAGTCATGACAACAAAGTGCCGCATTCTGTTAACCCCTCCTACGGACACAGTGAGCAGTGGATTTTGTATTGATTTATTTATTTATTTTTATCAAAATGCCCACACAACGTTGCTGAATCCTCTGCATATCACTGTTAAAATAAAACTGGAGAATGAAGTATGTATGTCACAATGGGTGTGTACCGATGGAGGTGAAAACAGGGTTAGGGTGGAGCAATGACGTCTGGAATAGGAAAATAAATATTAATCATATATCTATGAATCACTAAATGAGAAAGGAAACAAAAATTAAAGAAAAAAAAAGAAGAATAGGTCCGCTTTAAGTTATCCATCTTGATTTTGAATAGCATATGTGTTGCAATATTGAAATTTCTCCATTATGGCGCAAATAACAGTTTTTCACCTTTTGTTCTATGCAAAAATCAACCAAGTTAGTGCTGGATAGTCAGGGTTGAAGGGACGTGAAGTGATATTGATCTGATTGACATGTTATATTTTTGAATATTTTAAGGTTTATTTTATGGTGTAAGATGTAAGTTAGTAGTTTTGTTTTGTTTTTTTGTTACTGCCGCTGACCCAAACCATCTATTAACAAAGCAAATGTTCAAGGAGGTTTCCCTGACCCACCAGCATCTCCCCTCTCCCTTCTCTCTCTCCTCCCTCCTCCCTGTCATCCCTCTTTCCCTCCCCTTTCTCCCTCTCCACTCCTCCACTCCCTCCTCCCTCTCTCTCTTCCTCCTCCTTTAACTGCTGCAGCACCTCTTTGACCTAAATCTCGTCCATCTAATCCTGTCCTTCTCCTGGACTTCTGGTCACCACAGCCCCCTCCCCTCTTCCTCTTAATTGTCTTAATCTCACTGGTCTTTTATTGTGCGGGGCGCGTCATGCATGCTTAAGGGACAAAAACACGTGCGCCGATCGATACTAGCCTCACGCCGCATGCTAACAGACCCGTGGACATTATCGATTATTTCTAATGAAGTTTGGGACCCAAGAGTTTAATTAAAAAGAGGCACAACTTGTCAACGGGAAAATGTGCTTTGTTTGAGATCGAGATTAGAAACGGTGAATAGGAGGGTACAAGTTAACAGCCAGTGAATCCAAGCACATTGGAGAGTAATAGTGGTGGTGGGGGGGCTCAGATAGAGTCATGAAGCGAGTGTCTTCGTTAAGAAAATCAATTAAAGTGAATTTGAAATCAACATGTCCTTTCTGTGTTGCTAAAGCCTTCTGGTGTGTGTTTTCTGTTTCAATTTTCTCTTAACAGCTAAAATACATGAGTTTGGTCAATCCATAACTGAAAGGTTAGGGTACTCTTTATTGACACCATATTCAAATTTGTACTTGCATTTGACCCATTCATTGCTGGGGCAACCTGTCAGGGACAGATCTTGGTCTAGTCTTGGTCAGGACTACCTTAGCTGGAGGATTTGACCTGATGTGTATGTTTTGGGTTGATGGGGGAAACTGGAGTGCCCAGAAGAAACAACCCAGACACAGTAAGAACATGCAAACTCCCCAGAGAAACGTCCTAGGAGTCGAACCTGGAACCTACTAGCTGTGAGGAGAGTGCGTTAGTCGCTGTGTAAACTTTTAAAGCACTTTTGAGGACATTCAAGTTACTTTAGAATGTCATTAAATGTCATTAAACTCCTCCAAATGAGATATTGTTGTTCTTATCTTTGTGTTTTATGTTTATAATTCACTGGGTTTAAAATACTGTTTGGCCTGAAGCTTTGAACCTTGTGTGCCCTGACACTTCCACAAACCAGGACAACACCCAGACTAAACTTAACCAGGACTAGAACAAAATCAAGGGAGGGTCTACAAACTGGGCTCAAAGCAGGATCAAACAGGAACAAACCCCTTAACAAAATTTTCCAACGGTCATATGTATTATGGTATTCAATAAAGGAAAAAAATAAAATAAAACATACACACCATTGGCTCCCGTTGTACATTACTCATTAACAGCATTAACTCACAATGTGGCTACACAATGCTGCTGAATCTTATGTGTATCATCAATCACCAATTAGTAAAATAAGAGAACGAGATAAGTACAGAGCAGTGGCGGAGAAAACAGGGGTCAATCGAAGCAATGACATCTTGAATACGGGGGACTAAAGAATTCTCAAATTACTCAAACATACATTAATCGCACTAAATACAACTTCAGAGGGTCAATGAGAAGGGGAAACTATTAAAACATGATCAATACAACAACAGTTTTCTTCTTTAAATCCCAGTTTAAGTTGCGCCTTGTGTGCACATATAAAACAATAGCAGGAGGAGATTATGGTTCAAAAACAATACGTCCGTGTGGCTGATCCACTTTTATTAGCTCAGACCACAGCTAAACCCAGGATCACGCGGAGGTTAGAGGCCGATTTGGGGAAGATTTTGAAATGACGAGCAGCAAAATAATAAAAGGATTCAGAACAATGAGGGATTATGGGTTAGAGCTGTGGGAGCCATCTGTCACAAAAGGCAGAGGGGGTCAATAATACTTCATATGTTTGTGGACAGGCATTCACCGTATACAGTTTACGGGTTTAAGGCCCAGAGAGAAAGGGGAGGGGGCTGTTGTCATGGTAAAACTGCTGGTGACTCAAATACACTTGCAATTACAATTTTAACTGGTGGATTTCAGATTCTGTAATGTGATGTCACAGTCACTGAAGGAGGAGCAAGCAACATTTTTTATATTGCATATATTTTAAATAAGAGATCAACAAGTATTGAACCTCATTGTTTAGTTTGTGACAAACTAAATAAACTCTGCACTGTGATAGATAATATTTTTTTGAAAAAGAATTTCCCCAGTATGGCATTAAATTTTAACGTATGTCTTCATATACAAGCAGGTGGCGATCAGGCCAAGTTACAGGTCAGATCCATGGAAAGGAGACCCAAATCAAATTTAAATGTCATACTTTGGAGTAATAACATATTCATGAACAAAAGCAAGTGGCAGAGCCTACTTCAGAAAAGTTACATAATGACCCATTAACGATAGCAATACTTTACCAGCGCTTATCTCCACTGATTAATGATGAATTCCCTGGTATTGGTGATATACTAGTATGGTGTTATAAACTGAATTTTTATCTGTACAAACAAATACACAAAATGTAATAATGAATGTAAATGTAAAGCATTTTGGGTGGCATGGTAAGTTAAGACATTTGCCAGCTAACCTGAAGTTTAGTGGATCATTTCATGTACTGCTGGAAATGTAGTGGCGCAATGGTATAAAACTGTTGCCTCGTAGCAAGAAGATCCTGGGTTGGATTCTCAGAGAGGAGAGGTCCTTTCTGTGCACAGTTTGCATGTTTCCCTGTGTCCATAAAGGTCTCCAATATATCCAAGAACAAGCAGGTCAGCTGACCAGTCTAGAATGAGAAATAAGACACATTACGTTAGACTGATATTGTGTCCTTGAACAAGGCACTTCAGTGAATGTTTGGCAGTGAGTATTATAGGAACAAAGAAATCTGGGTTTGAGCCATAGGCCTATGAAAGCATTATTTAATAACTCGTCTAAGTCAACTACTAAGTTACCTTGGGACAAATTAGTGCTGGTTTAAGACACACTAACTATTTGGCTATATGGCAATAAACATCTCTGTAATGTGAAGAAAGAGTGTTTCCTGTACATTTTTCTTTTATGACAGATTATTTATAACTTTTTATAATAAAAAGGATAATATACAAGTTATGAATTTGGCAATTTAAGTACTTTCAGTAAAGTTGTAAATTTCACAATATTCCCTTTATCATCTCTAATTTGAGGCCTACAGACTGAGTTTGGTTCATGTTCAGGAGAATTTGTTTTTGTTTTTCAGTCTCGTGTTCACAGTGGGTGAGTCTGGGCTGTAATCTGACTAACCTAATCTCTCTGTCTCTTCTACCTGTTTCTGAGTGCAGCCAATTAGACGCCCATCTGCCTTGCACGCCGCGGCTGCATGGTCAAATGTGGCGTAATCCAGAGTCCCGGAGCTTAAAGGGGCACAGTGGAGGAGCTCAACCCGTCTGAGGGGCTCCCATCTTGGCCTCCATAACAGCCATCTGCCCCAGCCCTGGTCCACTTTCATCCCCACAGATTAGAACGCCACCTCCCTCCTCTCTCAGGCCAATTAGCACGGCAGTCATTAGGTAATACTGGGAAACACACTGAGTCACAACAACTGGCAACTGCTTGGTGATTGCGCTTTTTGAGTGGTGTTTTGTTTGTTGAATAAAGTATGCAACTATGGTTTACAAGTGTGAAACGTCTATTACAAGATTCATGCTGAGTCCACAATGGGTTATTCTATTTTCTTCCAATTATTAAACATTTTATTTAATACACACTTGTAAGAAAGAGCCGTATAAGTCACCTTATGACACTTTGAGATGAGATCTGATTGGCTGTTTAATGGTGGTCCACCCTGTTGGTCATTTTTCTGTCTGCAGAATGGGTTCTGGTTTAGTCCTAATTAAATCATATTTCAGTTCTGATCACTCACTTATTTCTTATTTTAGTCCTGGTTAAATTCTAATTCAGTCCTGGTTCAGTTATGGATCGGCCCTGCAGCTGGTAGAAAGTCCCCCCCCAAATACATATCTACTCCATGTGAATACATTTATTGTCATTTCATGGAATTCTTTTATTCGATGTAATAAAAACGTCAAATTTGAAGACAAGTAAATTATGTAAGCCCTAGAAAGTTTTTAAAACGTTAATACGACTGCTGCAAGCAGTAAACTTAACTGAAGACTTTGGTCCCATTACATTGATGCCACAGACAGGTAAGTACAATTAAACAGGTCATAGGCCCAACTGACAGATTAACAGATCATCAAAGCCAGTCTCACTTAATCACCTTAACTTAATTAGTTTGAAATGAGCCATGTCTGCCCCTGTCCCGTGTCTTTCCCTCCTTTTCTACAGACTTTTTCACAGATTTGAGGATTACACAGATTATTTGTCTGAAACTTTTCTGTGCGACAATCCGCAAACCAGACTCTCCACATGTTGTTTTCAGCTCAAAACAGAAAATACAACTCTACATCGACTGCAAGGTGAATTGTGGATAATTTTGGGTGTTTAAAGGTGCACTTAGTTGAGGGTCTGCCACCTGCTAGTCTGCATGGAAATGTTATTGCTTTGTCTAGAAACTTCCACAGTACAACATTAAATGAATTTATCCATGGAGGCAAGCAGGCACATTACATTGGTTTTAAAATCACTGCATTGGCTCCCTGTGTGTTTCATGATCAATTTAAAAGTTTTGTTACTTGTTTTTAAATGTCTTAATGGTCTTGGGCCTTCTTATCTTTCAGAACTCCTTTTACCCTACGAACCCTCACAGACCCTGCGCTCCTCTGGCCGCAAGCTCCTGGTCATTCCCAAAGTTAGGACACATACTCACGAAGAGGCATCTTTTCAATACTATGGCCCTCGTCTATGGAACAGCCTGCTGGAGGACCTCAGGGCCAAAGAGAACATTTATGTTTTTAAGAGGAGGCTCAAGACCCACATATTTAGCTTTTGATTAAAATGTTATACTTTTACTTGTTTTTATTATACATAATTATTATATTTACTTATTTATTTTAGGCGTACTATTAGCTTGAACTCATATTGCTTTATAATTTTTAGAATTTCCAGTGTTTCCTCTGCAGGAGCCCTCTGCACCGGGAGCGGTGATCAGCTGTGGCCACCAGGGCCTGTTTCATGGGCTTCTTGATGGAGGGATGGTGCTTGGGCCCCATCGCTCCCCTGGGCTCTTTTTCCTGGTGGAGGGATGGTGCTTGAGCCTCCTCTCTCCCCTGGGCCCTGTGGCGGTTTCTGGTGGTAGTGGACGGCTCTCTGCTCCTGGTGTAGACGGCTCCTCTGATGGCGCTTTCTCAACTGGTTTGCCTGTATTCAGCCTCACATTTTACTATGCGTAGCGAGTGTGTGTGTGGGTTGTTTGGTTGTGTGGGGTCAGGCAGCTATGGGGGCTGGGTGAGTGGGTGGAAGGAAATGTGGGATTGTTTTTAATGTGGGACTGTAAAGCACTTTTAAATGATTTTGTATGAAAACCGCTTTATAAATAAAGTTTGACTGATTGATTAATGCTACCACATTCAGTTATAGGTCAAATATGTGGAGGCAAAACTGTTGTAACCGAATAGGGGTGGGCGATATCTCGATATTTAAAATATATCGAGATATTTTTTAAACTGGCATATCGATATATCGCTATAATGCTTATGTTTACTTCTGGTTTCGCCGCTTCGCTTGTTTTGCCTTCTCTGTGCCGCGCTCACCTCCGCCTCCTCGCTTTTGTCCTCCGAGCTCATCTGCAACCCGGAGCTGGCCTCGGACTAAACGAGGACTAGGACTAAACCAGGACTAAACGCACACTAAACCACAATAAGGAGCTGCGCACAGACGCAACGTGACGAGTTAAGGGTTCTAAATGCACCTGCCCAGCGCGAGCACAACCACATGACACCTCCGACCGCACACGACTCCAGCATATGAGCTCCGCGTGTGCGCCGATATCACTCATACAAATAAACTCCGCTTCAAAACACACCCACGCCCCTTTAAATAAGGAGCGGCACCACAGCAGGACCCACACCTGTCCCACCACTCAGTAGACACCCCCATGCCACTGGACTTCCCTCTCTAAAGTGATGGCTTTGTCTTGGTCTTGTCTCGCATTTGGACTCAGTCTTGTCACGGACTCAAGGTCTGAATACTGAGTGCTGTCATATTTGTCACAATGTGCGTTTGCTTTTGTAAATGTGCAGAGACTAAACATCACTTTAAAACAAGAGAATGTAACTCCAGTTAGGAATTTCAAAATACAGGTTTAAAAATCCCATCCACTTTTTTCACTTTGAAGCAGTTTTGTGTAAAGTGCCACTGGAAGTTCTCTTAAAAGAAGAGGTTTTTAAACTGTGGGCGAGGGTCCAAAAAGGGGTGCAGAGTGTTTAAGTGCAGTACTAAATATTAGTCAGAGAAAATGTGTTTGTTGTTTTGGCAGTAGTTTGGGAGGGGGTTATTTTTCCTGTAAAGATATCGAGATATATATCGTATATCGAGATATAGCAAAATATATTGAGATATATTTTTTGGTCCATATCGCCCAGCCCTATAACCGAATAAATGCAGACAAAGTTAATGCCACAGTGTGGAGTATTAAAAGCAAAGAACATCTCCATGGAGACAAGTAGGTGGTCACCCCCACCAGAAAACTTACACAGTGCACCTTTAACAAACTGTATAAAAACTGGTCTAATTGATGTCTGCTGGCATTTTTATTAATTAAGTATGTTTGCTCAACTGAAATAAACTCTATATTTATGGGGGTAGTTTTGTTCCTTGCACTAGTCTCTCCTCGCAGCTGGATACTTAAACGACGCCATGTTCAGAGTGGATAACGTGCTTTTTCCCACTGCTCTCTCTGTATTTTAAGAGTTTGATGATCGTTTTACGTGTTGAAAAGTCTAAGTTTACAGAAGAGAAAGTGAAAGTCAGTGTATTTTGTACTCCGCGCCCCTGACGTGCTATTCAGGAAGAGCTGTGTCGCGGTGCGTCATGGTCACTTTACTTACAGGTGACGATGGTGCATGTGGTTACAAGGAAGGTTAGTAATTAGTTTTTATTTTTAGCTTTACGGTAAATAAGGGGATATTTACAATTTATTTGTAGTTTTGATGCCTGAATGCTGACTGGTGAAACCCAGCTTTACACAAGATGCTGACTCTTACCTGCCAGTCTAACTTGATTTTGAAAAATAGTATTAGCCTCAAAACTGTTGCTAATTAGCCTACTAGCCTAGCCTTATTATAGTAATTTCCCAATTAATGTAATCATGTTATTCTTTTTTTTTTTTTCTATTGTCATTTTGTATAGGCTTTGGACCAGTATGGATCTTGGAAAATTCACAGTCAAATCACTGACATGGGTGGGTAAACATTTTTATTCCATGATTTTAAACCAAGAGTGTGTTTTAAGAGTGGAGACTTTGGTCATCAGACCAACAATACTTGACATTTTCACTCCTCAAATTGTATGAGATTGAGTCACTAAGATAAAAAATAAAATAAAATAAATAAAAGTACATGCTCAATAGTCAATACCATAGTAGCACTTAAATCTAGGGGAAACACTGCTGCTGTTTTAAAAAATATATAGTCAACATTTTTCGAGTTCTAAACATATATGGGGGTAGTTTTGTTCCTTTTTTATTCAAACAAAGAAAAAAAATCCAAACAAAATATACAGCTTTGAAAACAAAAATAACATGTTTACATTTTTAAGCTGGAAAAATATTTGATTGAGTTCTGATTTTCTTTCATTTTAAATGTGAAATCTTTGATTGCGGGCCAAAGTTTTGTTTGCAAGTCGAAAAGTTTTGAACCTCAAAATCTTTCGCAAACCAAGAACGTTTGCTTGCAAGTTCAAATGAACGCGATGGGCGGGATCTTAAAGAGGAGAAAGGGTGGATTTCTATTGGTAGCTTGCCTCTGATTGACAGTTGGGCTGGTGCCTGCCTGGCCCTCCCGCCAACTCTTCTACTGCCTATCTGCCAAGTTACCCCGCCCCCTGAAGACGGTGTGTGAATGGGAAGAAGTCCGTTGGTGGGAAATTGGAAGGTAAGTCGCTATAATGAAATAGTTCAAAATTCTAAACAGCAAGACCATACGTTGTATTGTAAAGATATTTGAATATAAATGTTTCCCTTGTCAGTGATACCTAGAATGCAGTGGTTTTGCGCAAGCAAGACGGTGCACCAATTTACCTCATTTACTGGGCTAATACTAGAGACGTTACCTAGCTAGCTACCTAGAGAACCCCAGCACAGTTAAACTTAGACCTTGTTGTGTAAGAGCTTCAGCTATTTTGATTTGGTACAGAAATTACATGCTAAGATTTATAAAACATGGCTTTTGGGTATTGCTTTCAACGGGTAGAATCTGCTCTGGTTGCTGCATTTTGTGAAGTTCTGGTATTAGCCAACTAGCTCGCTCAATTTTGAACAGATTCTCATCAGGTCTGTACCGAAAGAAGGGACATAAACACGTGGAAATGTGCCTGAGTTCTAAAGAAAATTTAAATTATATGCAGCGAGATGTACAGATATTTAGTTTGTTCTTTGTCAGCATGTAGCCAGTTACAACGTATGTGTGGTCATGAATTCACTAATCTGCAATGTTGTGACAACGTAACCGTGTTAGCTGGGTAGCATGTAAGAGGCCTAGCTCGCTCTTAACTGAGCGGGTTTTAGTAATTTCTGTACCAAATCAAAATAGCTGAAGCTCTTACACAACAAGGTCTAAGTTTAACCGTGCTGGGGTTCTCTAGGTAACTAGCTAGGTAACGTCTCTAGTATTAGCCCAGTAAATGAGGTAAATTGGTGCACCGTCTTGCTTGCGCAAAACAGACGCCCACTGCATTCTAGGTATCACTGACAAGGGAAACATTTATATTCAAATATCTTTACAATACAACGTATGGTCTTGCTGTTTAGAATTTTGAACTATTTCATTATAGCGACTTACCTTCCAATTTCCCACCAACGGACTTCTTCCCATTCACACACCGTCTTCAGGGGGCGGGGTAACTTGGCAGATAGGCAGTAGAAGAGTTGGTGGGAGGGCCAGGCAGGCACCAGCCCAACTGTCAATCAGAGGCAAGCTACCAATAGAAATCCACCCTTTCTCCTCTTTAAGATCCCGCCCATCGCGTTCATTTGAACTTGCAAGCAAACGTTCTTGGTTTGCGAAAGATTTTGAGGTTCAAAACTTTTCGACTTGCAGACAAAACTTTGGCCCGCAATCAAAGATTTCACATTTAAAATGAAAGAAAATCAGAACTCAATCAAATATTTTTCCAGCTTAAAAATGTAAACATGTTATTTTTGTTTTCAACGCTGTATATTTTGTTTGGATTTTTTTTCTTTGTTTGAATAAAAAAGGAACAAAACTACCCCCATATATGTTTAGAACTCGAAAAATGTTGACTATATATTTTTTAAAACAGCAGCAGTGTTTCCCCTAGATTTAAGTGCTACTATGGTATTGACTATTGAGCATGTACTTTTATTTATTTATTTTATTTTATTTTTTATCTTAGTGACTCAATCTCATACAATTTGAGGAGTGAAAATGTCAAGTATTGTTGGTCTGATGACCAAAGTCTCCACTCTTAAAACACACTCTTGGTTTAAAATCATGGAATAAAAATGTTTACCCACCCATGTCAGTGATTTGACTGTGAATTTTCCAAGATCCATACTGGTCCAAAGCCTATACAAAACGACAATAGAAAAAAAGAAAGAATAACATGATTACATTAATTGGGAAATTACTATAATAAGGCTAGGCTAGTAGGCTAATTAGCAACAGTTTTGAGGCTAATACTATTTTTCAAAATCAAGTTAGACTGGCAGGTAAGAGTCAGCATCTTGTGTAAAGCTGGGTTTTACCAGTCAGCATTCAGGCAACAAAACTACAAATAAATTGTAAATATCCCCTTATTTACCGTAAAGCTAAAAATAAAAACTGATTACTAACCTTCCTTGTAACCACATGCATCATCGTCACCTGTAAGTAACGTGACCATGACGCACCGCGACACAGCTCTTCCTGAATAGCACGTCAGGGGCGCGGAGTACAAAATACACTGACTTTCACTTTCTCTTCTGTAAACTTAGACTTTTCAACACGTAAAACGACCATCAAACTCCTAAAATACAGAGAGAGCAGTGGGAAAAAGCACGTTATCCACTTTGAACATGGCGTCGTTTAAGTATCCAGCTGCGAGGAGAGACGAGTGCAAGGTTTGTGGTTTGGATCGTTCTTTTCAAAGTTGCTGGTTGTTGCTAACACATTTACATTGAAAGTTTTGTGATACACTTTTGTTTTAGCTGGCTCTGTACTAAAATCGATACCAGGACAGAAAGGAAAGTGAGCCATTTAAGGTTGAGGGTTAAATGAAAAGAATACCTCAGTCAGGAATGAAAACTAAAGTGATAAATTGTAATTCTGGCTAAACATGTCGCTAGCTGTGAAGTGAAATTAGCTTGTTAGAATGAATAGGTTTATGACTCAGCACAGGTGAAATACGTAAAAAGTGCTGTCTAATGTTGTATTTCACTGTGTAGGATAATTATTTCAGTAAGAGAGGAAATAAATTTGAGGTTGCAACGTGCTGATGAAAATAAACATTATGACAAGTACTAATATAGCTACTTATGTCATTAAACCTACACTTCTGGTCTTCTCAGTCTGGTTTACTTCAGTTTTGTCATTATGTTGTTTTAGGGTCAAATGGTAAAACTTGGCTATTAAAAAAAAAACAAAACCCAATATTAACTCCAGATTAACCATATAGGTACAATATGATGAATGAATGAACAAATGAAACCCAGAGGTGGGTGGAGTAGTCAAAAATTCTACGTGCAAAGTAGTGATCCAAGAAATTAATCAAAGCGTAAAAAAGTATTTAGGGAAACTATGACTCAAGTAAGAGTAGAACTAAGAACTTAGACAAACTTTATTGATCCACAAGGGAAATTATTTGGACATGGCAGCTCACACATGAGTAAGTAACAGAATATAAATGATAATAATACATTTTCAATAAGTTGCAAAAAAAATAGTAAGAGACAGGTGTCAAATAAGGCATAAAAATATATATGTACAAGTCGAAATAATAGAAAAGTATATACAAGAGCTATACAGCTATATACAAGAGTAATTTAAAGAGTAACTGTCAGGACGTAACATCTGATTGGAGTGAATGTAATTTGACAGACAGAACATTAAATGCGCAAAATCTGGTATTTCGTACAAAGATTACAAAAACTGAATTATATCTGAAGGAGTGGTGTAAACAATATGTTCAAATCGTTTCATATTGTCACATAAAGCTTCTGTCAGTTGTAGACTTACTCACATTGGGAAGAGGAACCAAAACTATTACTCAAGTAAGATTATTGTTATTCCAATAACATATTACTCAAGCAGGAGGAAAAGTACGCTGCTACAAAAGTACTCTGGAAAATACAACTTCTTTAAAAAGTTAAAGTAAGTAAATGTACCTGAGTACTACCCATGAAAACATTACAATTATAGCACAGTCATTCTAATTTAATACAATATTTATGAAAGTACAACAATTTTAGATTGATGTGTGCTTAAGGAGGTCAGATGTCATATTTTATAGTAACCCTTCTGGGGTTAGTTATGGCCAAATGTGAATGAACTTATGAACTGCAATGTGCGAGCTTGGACAATCATTGTTACTTTCTAGATAAGATAAGAGAACTTTTACTTCTCCCTTACAAATTCCAGTGTTGCAATGCAGAAAACAAGAACAACAGGAGAATAGAAAACATAAAGTCAAAATTAAAGATCTATCATTATTTTCAAAATGATTTAAGAATCTAGAACATTAGCATGTACTGGAGTTAAAATCCAAACATGCGTAATAATAAACAGTGTGCAATACTGTTGTCACATTAAAATTTCAAAGTAGATTTTGAGACAAGGAATAGAGTTGATTCTCTGTACCGATTCTAGTACCACAGTGATATGATAATAAAAAACACTATTTCTTTAGACAATTGAATGTGATTTTCACCATTAAACCGTTTTACTGATTGATTAATGCTACCACATTCAGTTATAGGTCAGATCTGTGGAGGGGAAACTGTTGTAACGTTTGTTGACATATTACCGATTTGGCACAAATGGCATGCTCTTGTTTTATTTTGTTATATATTATTTTTTCTTAGGTGGATAACTACCATGACACTGAGATCTGTGATCCTTATGCTTGGCTGGAGGACCCAGAGAGTGAAGAGACCAAAGTGAGCATTACACACCACATCAGTGTTAATTGTCATCGTTTTAATCATATTTTTGCTTACTAAACTAAATATGAAGTTATCATGATGAATAAAACTGTGACTAAATAACATTACATTTTTGAGAACTGCTATTAAAAGTAGATATTATCAGCCACTAAAAGAACTGATGAGCTCCAAAACAAGGAGCATGTCTGTACATGTATGGGACATGTACAGGCACGTTCTTCGGACAAAATGCAACACAGTTTTTTGTAGTTAGAATATTTTTTGTTCTAACTAAAACTATGACTATGAATTTAGTCAATATAATTAGCTTTTTTGTCAACTATAATTTAACAGAATTATTTGACTAAATCTGGACTAAAACTGAAAATCATTTTAGTCTTGTCAAAACACCACAATCAAAGATGCATGTTGGTAAAATGCTCTAGTATGGAGCTATAACTTCTCAGAAACTAAACTCTGCCCCCTAAAGATTGTATTTTTCCCTCTTTTTTTCCTTTCTCCAGGCATTTGTGGAGGCGCAGAACAAAGTGACGATGCCGTTTCTGGAAAAGTGTAAAGTCAGAGAGAAGTTTCAACAGCGACTGACGGAGCTCTATGACTATCCCAAATACAGCACCCCCTTCAGGAGAGGAGACAGGTAAAGCAACACAGACATGTTATCAGTGGGACATATGCCCCATATAATCATACAATGATTATATTGTATCTGTGTGTGTACTTTTGTAGGTATTTTTACTTCTATAACAAAGGCCTCCAGAACCAGAGCGTGCTGTACATGCAGGACTCTCTCGACGCTCCGGCTTCTGTGTTCTTCGACCCAAACACTCTGTCTGAAGACGGCACTGTGGCGCTAAAGAGTTAGTGAATGCAGAAGAGGTTTAAATGAGGCTACAAACAATAGCTGCTATCTTCAAAGTAGAGAAGCTTGGACTATATTTTAGACTTTAAATTATTTTCAACACTAGTTCTGATGTAAACACTCATCTTTCCAAAACTATTCAGATAAGGTTTTGCTATTTATGTGATTTTGTGTTTTGAATAATAATTTTAGTATCAGTTTTTATCTATATTTGGGTATCACTACTTTTGACAATCCTACCATCCAATGATGTCGCAAAGGGAAAACAAGCAGTTCGTAGGACTATAATTATGATCATGTAAATCATTTGTTGTATGTTTTTACCTAAAAGGTCAAATAATTCTTCTTTCGTTACAGTGGGTCGTCTGTCTGAGGACTGTAAGCTGTTTGCCTATGGCCTGAGCAGCAGTGGCTCAGACTGGGTCACAGTTCTCTTCATGAAGGCCGAGGGAGACCTGGAGAAACTGCCTGATGTTTTGGAGAGGGTCAAATTCAGCTGCCTCTCCTGGACTCACGATGGGAAGGGCCTCTTCTACAACAGCTACCCCCGACAAGAGGGCAAAACCGATGGTGAGTCAGAAGAGTATGGACTGCACAGGATATGAATATCAATCAATCAATCAATCAAACTTTATTTATAGAGCACTTTTCATCCAAAAAAAATGCAACACAAAGAACTTTACAGTGATTAAAACAAGAACAATCCCACATTTCCCTCCACCCTTCCACAAAGATAAGATAAACAGGTGAACTAGAGATTACTATCTGTGACAATCCCACAAAGCAAAACTAAACAAGTGAGTCTAACTGTGACATAACTATCTTTACTACTAACAGAAACAGGGGAACTATGAGATTATTACCGTGACATACTATCTTTCATAACTCTTTCTCTATACTAACGATAATAACTATAACTCTTATATTCATTAATTAATTCATTGTTTATTTGAGCATACAAGGTTCATAATAAAATACAGAAGCAAAGCAAGAGTTACACGGTAACAAGAAATGCTCAAAAGGAGTGGGCAGAAGCAAGAGCTTATAGGAGCCCAACCCCTTTTACAGCTGTTATCTTCACAACAGGTGACATAATAATATGTAATATAAAAAGTTTTTTTTTAGCATTTGAATACCAACCAAAAGTAGACAATGAAACTGTTCAGCAGCAAGTGTCAGTGGGGCGCCCATGCCCGGGCACATACACCGGAGTGCGTGTGCCAGGGCATGAGCATAAGCAAGTGTAGTTTATATATCAGATATATCAATGTTTAGTGTAGATTATGCTTTATTTGTACAAATTCATAAATCTTACAAAAGAAATAAAGACTTGTATCTGCTACTTTCCATCTTCCATCTGTCCAAGGGCAGTTGAACACACTAAAACTACACATTACATTACAACTGCATTACAATTACATTACAAGACTAATTTAACTCATTAACATTAATTAACATTATCAGTAAATGAAATAAACTGTCTTTGTTTCCAATACATTAAGTTTGTTATAAATACTATTACTACAATTATTTAAAAATATTATGTTCATTTTACTTTGAATATTTGAAGTGTTATGTTGTGTTGTCATGTACATTTCCAATAGGGTTTACAGTCATTCTACTCAGAATATTTTCATAGCCAATATTTAAAATCTGTGTATTTGCATAGTGCAATTTCGATGTAGGGCCGATATTTCTACATACTTTTAAGAGTTTTGCTAAGGTGTGACATTTGGAAAAACATTTTACATCAGTTCATGGATCACAAATTACAGACAATAGCCGTCTTGTCTGACTAACTTCTGATCTTTTGCTTTTAGGCACAGAGACAACTTCGAACATGAACCAGAAGTTGTTCTATCATGTGATCGGGACCAAACAGTCTGAGGACATTTTGGTGGCTGAGTTTCCTGATTACCCCAAATGGCACAGCTCTGTCACTGTAAGTCCAAAAATATTAAGTCAGGTCAGGACTGGACAGTCTATTAAATACATTTTTCAAGTTTAAAATCCCTGTAAATGGGAGATATCAAAAATTATATATCGTAATTGTTATTTTGGAAATTTTGAAGTGATATTACTATTTTTTTGTGGTTAGTTTTATGGTCCATTCATGTTTTGTGCAACACTTGACCCTCAACCAAGACTTGTACCGACCCATTTTAGCACATTGTTAGAGGAATAAAGCTAAATATCGAGAGCTTCATGTTTGACACTATCTCCCACCTCTACTCCCTGTACATTCCCAGGTCTCAGACGATGGCAGGTACGCAGTTTTGTCCATCACTGAAGGATGTCAGCCGATGAACCGCCTGTGGTACTGTGACCTGCAGCAGCTGCCCAATGGAATCACAGGTCAGAGAATGAAGTGAAATATAGTCCATAATGTTCTACTTAAAGGAACATCATGGAACATTTCTGATGTAGTAGTAATACTCTCTCCCTGAGCGATACTTAGTCTTCTGATATCTAGCCTAATCCCTGTTACCTATGTTACTTATTGCTAAAAAATTACTATTGTATTACAATTTTATAGCACATGTTCTGCGCTTATATTAAGAATGCACGTTTTTCAAAGTATTCTTCACAATAAATAACTGTAATTCATAATAATATGTAAGATAGGCCAGTTCAGGGGTGTCCAAACTATGGCCCAGGAACAAATCATAGACTATAAAGAAGTGGACTAAGAGAGTGGCAGTGGCCTGCCGTCTTCCATATTTGGAATAGGACTTTATTTACTGAGAAAATAGAAAAAGACCAGGATCATGTAGAGCTGTTTAATATAAACATTTTAAGAACAAAATGACGAGGGTCACTGCAGCAGTTACAGAGAGAGGGGTGACAGTTTTTCAGTGTAAAGTGAATTGGAGCCAGAGTCGTTGGAGCTGGAAGTGCCCCCATGCTTACTTCCTATTTGGAATGTGGCAGCTAGTGACTTGGCTATGTCCATTTGTCTATGGCCAAACTGCAGCCCTCAGACCAAATTTTGTTGGTCCTCAAGTCTCCTACTGAATTGGCTTTTGTACTTTTTACAGCAAAATACAGTGGTTCTTAAGTGGTTTAATGTCATACTGTGGAAAACTCCATGGAGCCAAGCAGGTGGCGGACCTCTCATCAGAATCACAATCATACAGTGTATTCTATTACAGTATTAGTATGAGTATTATCCCCCACAGGTTTGCTCCCGTGGGTGAAGCTCGTGGACACATTCGAGGCTCAGTTTTCATATGTCACAAATGAAGGGACAGTTTTTACATTTTTATCAAACCTGGAGGCTCCTCGCTACTGTCTGATCAATATCGACGTGCAGAGACCAGAGAGGGAACACTGGAAAACCCTCATTCCACAGCATGACAAAGATGTACTGAGTAAGTACACATATTTAACACTTATTTATGCACAGTTATATTATTATATTATATTATATTAAGGGCAGCCATCTATCACAAATGTCACTGCAAGTAAATGATTAAAAAACTACTAAAGTCCTACTATAGTCATGCAGAAAATGCAGTAAAATAAAGGCACCCTCTGTTTTTACTTAAATTCTGCAAAATCATTATAAAAACCTGGTCAAGACAAATTGTGGTTGAAAAATCAGTTTATGAAGTAATTTAGGATCTAGCAAATACTTAAGCCTTTTTAAAATAATAATTCTATTTGCAATATTTCATTATTAGTACTGTATTTTAACAGTGCAATTAAAGCACTATTCATTTCAATTAAACCTCATTCGGTGTATTTGTGGGAAAGTCATTGAATTTTATTTGCACATTTGAAATCAAGATATTAATCTAAAACAACTTTATAACTTCCATAGTAGAAAACTGCAGTGCCCAATGGGAGCTGAAGTAACAGTAAACTCCAGTCATACTCTGACAGACACGCAGGAGAGCAGCAGGTTTTATTTTCATTTCGACCGAAATGATTGCGCAGTGGGTGCAGTGGTCGTGTGCTGGTGGTGGTGATGAAAATGGGAGTTGATTGCAATATGACATCTTGAATACAAGAGAATAAAGATTACTGTACTCAAACATGCCCATATCACCAAAAACAACTTTGAGAGTGTAAATGAGAAGGAAACAACTAGAACATGATTAAAAGCTCTGAAAAGTCCATTTTGCAGAATAGGTCTGCTTTTAGTCTCTCTCTCTCTCTCGCCCCCAACTCTTTTTGTCTCTCCCTCTCTTTTTCTCTCTCTCCCCTCTCTCTATGTAATTCCCTGTCTCTTTCAGACTCTTTCAAATGGAAGTAATATTGGTGCTGTTCTAGAGTGCAGATTTTTATGCTTTAACATATTTTAGTTACTTATTCAAGTTTACCAAACATCTCCAATACTTTATAGATCCTCCTCTCTATTTATCCAAAGCCCTTTAAACATTAAACTTTAACATTTAGCATTGTATTGTTCTGTCATAACACGGAGGTGCAGATGAGTGAAAGGGGATGTCCAAATACTTAGAAAACCAGTTCTGTAGTTTAACATTGAATTGTTACAATTGAGGTTTTAAAATCTTTGTAGTTGTAATGTTTGTCAAATAGGACTTTGCTCTGATAGTTTCATGTGAATCATTTAAGTATCATTACAACCAATCCAAAGCCGATGATTAGTCTAGATTTCTCGGTATAATGATTCTACAAAGTTTGACTAATCAGTTTTACAACAGATGTTGCAATGTTAAATCCCTACTGTGTAACTTATAGAAAATGCATGTTCCTAACCGGACTCTTATTTGTCCTCCTGCTGATTTCCATGGAAATGTTGTTCCTTTGGCTATAATATTTTGTAGTCTTGCATAAAATGTATCTGTCTCCATGGAGAATTCTCTACAGTATTTATTTTGCTTATCTGCTTCTTATCTTGTAAACATGAATCACTTGTATGGGGCAGAGAGTGAAATTTAATGTAAGAAATGTTAATTATATATAATGAAGACACTCCTGCATGTTGTAACAATCAATCTTTACTGATAGAGCCCTTTACAACAGGGTGCAAAAATGCTTTTCCAATAAAATCAATTGCAGATTTAAGAGTTTAATATTCTTTTTCATGTGATTAGTCAGTGTACTTTTATATTGTGCGTAGAATAGTTTTTGTGCATATACTACGTGTCGTCTGTCTTTTGCTCCGCTGTAGAAGCCCTGCAATATAGTGTGCAACTGCCCCCTACTGGCTAAAACATAACAACTACTGTACATTTTTGCTTAGTGTGTCTCAGGAATAGGCTTTTTTTTGTTGTTGTAACTTTTGTAAATACTATACATTCATTCATATTATTGTGATATTATACCATTTGGCATACTAAGTTTTTTTTTTTTTTTTTTAATGTACATGCCTTTAATTACTTTGTTAATATAAAAATGTAACACTGAACTAGAGACTAAATCTAGACTAACCCAAGTAGGGAAGTAGGGCTTAATAAGGGAAATTATGAATACAATCTTCTGTTTTTTGTCAGTTTTACTTTCCAAAAATGTATTTCTGTAAAATGCATCAGCCAATTTTGCAACATGAATATTTTTCCTATACTGTATCTTGTGACGTTCTTGTTCTGTCTAATGCCTTTTACCCTGTGCACTCCAGGCTTTGTGACTTGTGTGAATGAGCACCACCTGCTGGTCACATACCTCCATGACGTGAAGGACATCCTGCAGGTGTTTGAGCTGGAGACCGGAGCATTCATTCGGGATCTGCCTCTGGATGTGGGAATGGTGTCCGGAGTGAGCGGGAAAAAGAAATATTCTGAAATCTTCTACAAGTTCACCTCCTACACCACTCCAGGTCTGAGCTTCATTAAATATATTGAAGAACTCAAGCTCACAACCTAATTCTTTCAGTGTAACAATCCCCCTACACACTAGTGATTCCATGTTTCGTTTAAGAAATACATGCATTGCAAACATATATATATATATATTGTTAAAGTGAATGAGAATAGTACTAAAATGTTATTGTTTAGTAATGCGATAAAGCTGTGATGTGTTTAGGAATATGTGGAGTGCTCTTTTCCAACTTTTTTCAGTTACAATATTTCACTTCTGTGTTTGTTTTTCTTTATTTACATTTTTATATTTATACAGAAGACATCAAATATATGAAACTAGATGTATAGAATTATGGAGTAAAGAAAAAAGTCAAGTTACACTATAAATAATAATTTTTTGACAAAGCAAAGGGTAGCTACTTTGAGGATTTGAATATAAAATACTGTAAAAGCAAATAGTACTGTTATTATTTTATATATCTTACTTCATATAGTTGATGTCTTCTGTAGAAAGAAAAAAGTAGAGAGCAGTAAAAATAAAGAAGAGAAAATCCTTTGAATGAGAAGGTATATCATAAAATACTTGAAAATGGAATAATATGTATTTATCTTTTTTCTGTGTCCAGGCATCATTTACCACTGTGACCTGAGCTCTCCGAATCCAGAGCCCAAAGTTTTCCGAAACGTGGAAGTGAAAGGATTCAAACAGGAGGACTACCAAACTACACAGGTGAATACAGATTTAGAATGATACCAGATATTTATAAAACTAGACTATACTTTTACTATACTCCTCATACTTTTACTTCAGTATAAGGAATTGCACTGCTTAAAGTACTTTTTATCGCACATTTACAGGAAAATCATCAGTAAGATGTTAGAGGAACTGTTCTATTTTGAAAACAAAGTAAAGTGAATTTTAAAATAATTCACATTTTATCTTTAATTTTATCTTTAAATTTTTCGAGTTTTCTCCGCTTTTTCCCTGTCTCTTAGAAGTTCCCCGCTCACTCCAAACTTTCTTTCTGCAGCTTGAACACCATTTGCAGCTGCAGATTTCACCACTTACAGTTTGTAGTCTGCAGAATATGATTTTCTCTTTGGGGGCATTTGTGTTCAGTCTTTCTCAGTTATTTTTATAAGTTGATGTTTAAACTTTTCAGTGGCACAAGAGTAATAGGAGTAGCAGATACGGGTACACAAGCCTAGAGCGCCCCCTCGTGGCCTTCAGTGTGAAAATAACAAACGTGAAATTAGGGGTGGGCGATATCTCGATATTTAAAATATATCGAGATATTTTTGAAACTCGATATGAATTGTGACATATCGATATATCGCTATAATGCTTATGTTTACTTCTGGTTTCGCCGCTTCGCTTGTTTTGCCTTCTCTGTGCCGCGCTCGCCTCCGCCTCCTACTTTTGTCCCCCGAGCTTCTCCGCGGAGCCCGGAGCTGGCCGCAGACGAAACCAGGACTAGGACTAAACCAGGACTAAACGCGGCCGCAGAGCCCGGGGCTCGGCCGCGGACTAAACCAGGACTAGGACTAAACCAGGACTAAACGCGGCCGCAGAGCCCGGGGCTCGGCCGCGGACTAAACCAGGACTAGGACTAAACCAGGACTAAACGCGGCCGCAGAGCCCGGGGCGCGGTCGCGGACTAAACCAGGACTAGGACCAGGGCTCTACAGTGCGCCCATTTCACTCGCATTTGCAAGCAAATATTTCGTTGTGCGAACGTGGAAAACGAAACAGGCGCATCTGTGCGATGCTTCTGCAGCCACAATAAGGAGCTGCGCACAGACGTAATGTGACGAGTTAAACTTTCTGAATGCACGTTTCCCAGTGCGAGCGCAACCACGTGACACCTTCGACCGCGCAAGACCCCAGCACACGAGCTCCGCGTGTGCGCAGATATCACTCATACGAACAAACTCCGCTTCAAAACACACCCACACCTGTCCCACCACTCACAGACACCCCCGTGCCGCTGGACAAAGCGAGAGCTTTGGCTTTTGTCTTGGTCTTGTCTCGGACTCGAGCGCATTTGGACTCGGTCTTGTCATGGACTCAAGGTCTGAATACTGAGTGCGGTCATTTTTCATTAAGGCCGCTGCTGTCGCCAATAAACTCATACCGGTGTGCGGGAGCGTGCGGGGCTTCTCTCTGCAACCTGTGCCAAATGCCAAATAAATCCATTTGTCATAATGTGCGTTTGATTTGGTAAATGTGCAGAGACTAAATACCACTTTAAAACAAGAGAATGTAACTCCAGTTTGGAATTTGATAATACAGGTTTAAAAATCCTGCACTTTATTCACTTTGAAGCAGTTTTGTGTCAGTGGAAGTTCTCTTAAAGAAGAGGTTCTTAAACTGTGCGTGAGGGTCCAAAAAGGGGTGCAGAGTGTTTAAGTGCAGTACTAAATGAATATTAATCAGATAAAATTTGTTTTTTTGTTTTTGCAGCAGTTTGGGGGGGCTGTATTTTTTCCTGTAAAGATATCGAGATATATATCGTATATCGAGATATAGCAAAATATATCGAGATATATTTTTTGGTCCATATCGCCCAGCCCTACGTGAAATTATATATTTTAATTTTTTTTGGCTATTCCACCCTCCTGCTACAGATTGGAGTGATCATTGTTTGGGAATTCTGTTTTGGAGCCAGGACTAGGACTTGATTATTTCATAACAATAAAAAAAAATATACTCTTAAACATTCCCAGGTTTTCTACCCGAGTAAAGATGGCACTAAGATCCCCATGTTCCTGGTTCACGCCAAAGACCTGAAGAAGGACGGGTCTCATCCGGTTTTCCTGTACGGATACGGAGGGTTTGAGGCCTCAATACAGCCGTACTATAAGTGAGTACTAAGGATGAGTTTATTGAGTATTGAATGAACTGTTAAAGCCTCAATTCTCCGCTGGAAGTACTTGGCAGGGCCCTTGATTGTTGAATGAATGTCCAAAATAGTATTAACATTATTGTATCATCACCAATAACACATTGATTGTATTTTATTTTTACGATGATAATCCTGTTTCATTTTTGTTTAACTTGATACCTCTATTTCTGTTGCTGCATGTCTGTAACTACAAGAATTTTTGTAATTAATTTAAAGTTATTCTAGTTCTCAAATGGGTAAAAAAGCACCTAATTCATACATTTTATTTGTAATAACTTGTATTTAACTTTGTATGTTACTATCTTTACTGTTATAGCTATGTTACTATCCTCACATTCTCAATATTTCTTCCAATTAAAAAGCTGGATATATAAATATGGACCATTTGTAATCATTTGTATATTTTGCTCCAGTGTGGCGTACCTGCTGTTTGTGCAACACTTGGGCGGAGTCTTGGCTGTGGCGAACATCAGAGGTGGAGGAGAGTACGGACTCACCTGGTATAAAGGTAAAAATATTTGTAAACTTTTTTTTTTACACTAGAAACCTAATCCCTCTGACTTTTCTGTTTATCACATTTGACTGATCCTAAGAATTATTACAAGTTTACGCTCTTCTTTTCTCTGTTGTAGCTGGGACTTTGGGGAACAAGCAGAACTGTTTTGATGACTTCCAGAGTGCGGCCGAGTTTCTGATCCGGGAGAAATACACCTCCTCCAGTAAAATCACCATCAATGGAGGATCTAATGGAGGACTGCTCGTGGGTGAGTCATTTTGAGTTAAGATTTAAAGGGATAGTTTGGGATTTTTGGCATGAATCTGTACGTCCCTGTCAGCAGTGTCGTGCATCAACATTGACTTACCTCCCGACAGCGTCCGCTGAGCCGAGTTCTTCCCCGGTTTTGGTGCTGATGAAAGTGTCCAGCAAGTTGTCTGGGTTCATGAAAATAAAGCGTTTTTCTTCTCAAAACAGTATGTGTGAGAGAGATACATTTGCGTCACAAAATGTGAATGGAAAAAAGTCAGACCCCATAATTGCTTGGTACTATTTTCTCTCCGGTCATATCACTGCGCTGCCGCCAGGTGAAGCCGCGCATGAATCCAACACTTTTTTCAATAGTTCGGCAGTGTTTACGTGCTCAGACTTTTGACCGCCACGAAGCGAGAGAGCTAACGTGAGAGCTACAGTGATAAGCATATAAGCTTCTATAAGCTATATAAGAATATATATAAAAACGGACTTGTGATTATCCAGGCTGGAACAACAAAAATCCATCTTCAGCTTGTCCCACTCTGTCCCTCCTCTCTCTCTCTCTGCCCGTTCTAACTCCTCATCTCCCCTTGGCTCTGTGCTAAAGGCGACGTCTTCATCGTCGGTGTCCTAGTCACACATGTTATTGTGAACTTTCTGAGTAGTAAACACAGTGAAACAGCCGCGGCTTCACCTGGCGGCAGCCATACAGATTCAAGTCAGAAATCCCAAACTGTCCCTTTAAGTGCTGATCATCAGTTTGATTTCAGGTTTGGTCTTTAGTCCTGGATCAGACCTGGCTCAGTCCTTGATTTGAACACATTTGAACAAATCTCATTCCGTAAATTTGTTTGTCACGTGTATCAGATTTCTATGGAATGATTTAAAACTTGGTCTAAAACTAAAATGTACCTTAACCTCTTACCCGTTCATATTCTTTTATTAGGACGTAAAATACAAGCACATCATTATTTCTACCTATTGATGCACCTCTTTTTGGAGGGTGTGTCACCTTGGAGACGTTTGTGCTTTACCTGGAATATTCCAATGACCTACATTCCAGTTAGTTGTTTTTATTTATCTGCTTGTCTCCATGGAGATGAATAAGCGTAATGCAATACTGTGAAACATTTCAGGCAAAGCAGTAACTTCCACCTCCACCAGAAAAGTTACACAGTGCAGCTTTAGTCATAATTCAGTCACATCATGAGTCATAAAGAAATCTTTTTCCTCTCAGGTGCGTGTGTGAACCAGCGGCCTGACCTGTTTGGCTGTGCAGTGGCAGAGGTGGGGGTCATGGACATGTTAAAGTTTCACCGTTTCACCATCGGACATGCCTGGACCACAGACTACGGCTGCTCTGATGATCCTCAGCAGTTTCAGTGGCTCATCAAGTACGACACAATCACTCTAAAATATAGTGTGTTTATATAGAGAGCTGAGCGCTATATTTCGTGGCTGTGTGGTTCGAACTCACGCTTTAAAACCAATGAGTCCTTGGTTGGCCTGTCGTGAAAACACATTTTGAAGTGCTGAAGAAAATATAGACAATAAACAATAATACTGAAACTAATTTTTGCCACTGAAAACCCAGAATTATCACCCCAAAAACTATTCTAAATGCACAATACGGTTAAAAAACACAAACACATTAAATAAACAGCACGTTCAACAGAAAACAGAAAAATAAACCGTTCCTCACTAGTACAAAGAAAAAGGAGTTGAAAAATGTTACCCCAAAATATTATTGTTGAACGTGACAGGTTTAGTCCTTAGTTTGTGTTCCAGGCAAAGACTTTTCCATCAGGCAGAGACTTTTCCATCATGCAGAGACTTTTCCATCAGGCAGAGACTTTGCGATCTGGCAGAGACTTTGCAATCTGGCAGAGACTTTTTGATATAGCAGAGACTTTTTGATATAGCAGAGACTTTTTGATATAGCAGAGACTTTTCCATCTGGCAGAGACTTTTAGATATGGCAGAGACTTTTAGATATGGCAGAGACTTTTAGATATAGCAGAGACTTTTAGATATAGCAGAGACTTTTCCATCTGGCAGAGACTTTTCCATCTGGCAGAGACTTTTCCATCTGGCAGAGACTTTGATATGGCAGAGACTTTGCGATCTGGCAGAGACTTTTTGATATAGCAGAGAGTTTCCAATCTAGCAGAGACTTTTAGCTCTGGCAGAGACTTTTCGATGTAGCAGAGACTTTTCGATGTAGCAGAGACTTTTCGATATAGCAGAGACTTTTCGATATAGCAGAGACTTTTTGATCTGGCAGAGACTTTTTGATATAACAGAGACTTTTTGATATAACAGAGACTTTTAGCTCTGGCAGAGACTTTTCGATCTAGCAGAGACTTTTAAACCTTTTTGATATAATAGAGACTTTTTGATCTAGCAGAGAGTTTGATATAGCAGAGACATTTCGATCTGGCAGAGACTTTTTGATATAGCAGAGATTTTTAGCTCTGGCAGAGACTTTTAGCTCTGGCAGAGACTGTTTGATCTAGCAGAGACTTTTAGATCTTTTAAACCTGGCCCGTATCAGACCAAATACAACCTCTCTGTCTTAGGAACAAGTCAGGTGCAGTATATTCATATATAAATATTTGATCAGAATATGGAATAATATGACATAAGTTAGTCAGCTGTCATTAAACGCGTGTGGTTTGGAGCAGAATTTAGACTTTGGATGAAGAAATGTGGTTATTTTTGTATTAAATTACACTGATTTCATTTTTTGGCCATATTACCCAGCTCTAGTCTGAGTTTAATTAAAGGCACAGGTTGTAACTTACACCACCTGATCTCCATGGTTATTGCTTTGATTAGAATGTTACACAGCTGGCTGATTGATGCTGCCAGGCCAGATCTGTGGAGAAGGAACCCCACTCACAGTAGGAATGCTGCAAAAGTAATACTGTGGGACATTTTAGGCAAACCAGTATCATCTCAAGAAAAGCTGGTGGCCTGGGTTTCTATTAAAATTCTATTCAAATCTGTCTAAAGTTTGCCTCCTCTCTCCTCAGATACTCCCCCCTCCACAACCTTCCGTCGCCCCCTTACACTGGCCCCCCGTACCCCGCCATCCTGCTCCTCACAGCCGACCATGACGACCGCGTGGTTCCCCTGCACACCCTGAAGTACAGTGCCGCCCTGCAGTACGGCGTGGGCAGCAGTCCTCAGCAGAAGCAGCCTCTGATGGTGAGAGTGGACACCCAGAGCGGACACGGGGCAGGTAAACCCACCACTAAAGCCATTCTGGAGGACACGCACATCTTCTCTTTCGTCGCCGAGACTCTGGGGCTGGACTGGAGAGAGTGAAACCACAACACAGTACACACATCTACAGGAAAGCATCTTATTATGTCAATCACACAGTCACTAGAATGGTAATCTCTCAAAGGGGCGTTTAAAGGGATATTTCTACACTTCTGTCTTTTAGTTCAAATCAATTCACATTTGTGTAATATTAAATCTTAACCAAGATGCATACAAGATATTTTAGCACAAAAATCACATAAGAAATATTGGGCTTTTAAAGTAGGACAGCAAAGATTTAAAAACAAAAAATCCTGTCTTTCTGCATACAAAACTTCTAACCCTGTAGTTCAGATTTGTACTAACATGTTCTGAAATGTGATTCTTGTATTTGTTTGTCAGTTTTTTTTAGCGTGTCCAGCAGAATAGACAAAATCAGTTAAATATGAACTTTATTAATCGCAAAACACACTGCTTTTCAGAAAAATCTTAATTGGATATTCAAATCATTCAGCTCTAAAGCCTGCTATTATTTTATCTATACATTTTTTTGTACAATAACAGGGATGGAAATATATTTTAAAAAATGTATAATATCACAACAGTTGTTTTGGGGATAAAAATAGGTTAAATGGATTGTTTAACTTAAAATCTATTCATATTTGTGCTATAATTGAATCTCAGTCTTCTCAAACTTGTCACACCAAGTAGCACTTCAGAAAATATTTGGTCTTCCCAGAACCACCAAATCTAAACCCGGTCAGGATTATTACAGGTCTAAACTAGGGCTAAATGAATCCAACTACACAAAAGCTGTACTAGTTCTAAAGAATGACTACCGTTTTTCGGACTATAAGTCGCTCCGGAGTATAAGTCGCACCAGCCAAAAAATGCATCATGAAGAAGAAAAAACATATACAAGTCGCACCGGACTATAAGTTACACTTTTTGGGGGAAATTTATTTTATAAAATCAGAGACCAAGAACCAACATTTCATCTAGAAAGGCAAGTTATAGTAATAACACTAGAACAGAGAACAACAGGCTGAACATGTGCCTGGTGTGTTCATATCACATATGAACAGTTATTCACAAAACTAGAGCATAAACAACAGAACAAGCTTACCCAACTCTTCACCTCACTCCAAATCACTAAATCCACTGAATTCTTCATCCTCAGTGTCACTTCTGAGCAACTCCACCAACTCCAGCTAAATCCAGCTTTTAGCCTGCAATGAGCCTTTTTGTTTTCTTTATTGCAGTCCGAGTTTCCTCCACTTTTCTCCAGTCAAACACAAGTTTCTCGCTCACTCCAAACTTTCTTTCTGCTGCTCAATTGGTCTCTGCCACCGCTCTACATACCTTTCCGGTACTCTGCGCAATATATACACTGAGCAATAATGTGTTTGCGCACATTAGTTTAACTTTTACAGAAACGAAATTTAAAGCCGCATGGCTCATTTGCAGATAGTGAAAAAAACAGCTGGTGCTGATGCAGTGAGCGTCTGTCGGACTAAAGGACCAGATTCAGTGGATTATTCACTGCCTGGACAAAAAAAAAAAGTTGCCACCTGGATTTAACTAAGCATATAGATGCACCTTGTGACTGTCAGTGTGAAAATAACCAACATGTGAAATTATATCTTGCTGGTCGAAATGCGATGCCGTCCTTTGATGCAATAAAGGACTTTTAATATATTCAGTCGGTGCCTTGGGTTTGTACCTTGCCCATGTTTACATTTATGTTTAGATGTGAACTGATACATTTCATATGTAAGTAGCAGAACCACCCAAACCATAAAATCGTCGAAAAATACGGTAATCGAAAAATACAGTAATCCAAGGGAGGACAAAAACGTCTGTTCAGTTGAGTCTGAATTAAAGAAAGACCTGAGCTGCAGAAGAATCATCATATCACTTGAAGAATCTGGTGCACCACAGTTTGAGAACCACTGTAGCCTACTAACCTCTCATCCAATTAGTGATTGGTTGCCATAATACTGTCTGAATATCGTCATGGTGATAAAAAAAAGATATAATTTTGTCACTAATTCTTGTTCCCCAATTCCATAAAAGTAATATACCAATATATAATTATAACCTGTTAAGCGAAATATAGTGCAAAAGGCCTGATAAAAGCATTATAAAGAACATTTTTAAATTTTGTAATGTTCACACATACATTTTTTACATTTATTATTACTTGGCTGGATAACCCCCTCCAGTTACATGGTGCATCTTTAACAGGTTACATGTGCCTTAAACTTTTTCTGTGTTAGAATGAGAGTAAGCCAAAGAAAATGTACAATACTGTCATTTTGGAAGCTGTATCCTAATTTTGTCATGCAAAATAATAATTTGTAGTAAATTATTATAACTCCTTGTATGACAATGAAATTTGCACTAAAAGGTTGTTTAAAGGGATTATAATGTTTGCTTATTTTACATGTATGAAATTTAAAACTAAACTGTAGACTTGTATTGGTACCTCACGTGACAAAAAATAAAGTCAAAATTTAAAATCCCACTGTTTTCATGGTGTTTTATTCAGAAAGTTTACAATATACGATTCATATACAATATTTATATTTGACACAAAGTAATTAGTGTGTAAGTAAGATATTTTCAAACATAGATTCCAAAGCCTTTTCTTATTTCCAAAGCCTTTTCTTATTGCCGGAGCTTAGCCCAGCTGGCGTTAAGACTTTAACAAGAGATCGAGCAATGTTTTTTCAGGGCCCAATACTGCTACAATTGTTTATAATCCAGTGAAACCGATGAGCATAACTGTTGATAATTTTGGGCTGATATGTAGAGCTGATTTAGGTTATTTTCCCCTAATTCTGTCATTTAAATTTACTATAAACTCACCCACAGCCCTATTTTACCCACAAACCGTTCAGAAAGCAGTGTAGTCACATTTGAGCTGTTATCTCTTTGCACTAAAGTGTTAGGTAAAATAAAATATCAGGATTTTAAAAATGTATTTAAAATCTACTATTATTGAACAGGAGCTTAGCATTTGTTATTCATCGTGGCAAACTTAAGAAATAAAGTTCTAAGTAATTTCTCTATGACCTTAATGGCACATAATAAGTGAAATAAGTGCTTTTCACAGAATGAAAACAATAGATCAACTCATAGATCTTTAACATTAGTCCATTCCAGTCACCAAGGACAGAATATATACATGATATCATATATATATATCATAGTGTTAATATATAATATCTTTCTACTTTGGAATCATTACAAACATTCTACCTGGTATGGTATCCAAAAGCATTGTCCTGGGAAGGAGCGCTTATTACATAATTATAACAATACAACAAAACCTATGTCCAAGTCACTGGAGCCAGAATTAAATGACACCGCATAAAGTCATTTTGAAGACGGTTCACTTAAGTTTCTTAAGATGTTTCACATCATAGGTCTTAAAAATTAGTGTGCTTTCAAAACATTACTATCTCAACTGAACTGGCGATCTCATTCCGGTATCCAGCATGGTCCCAGTAAGGAGAGACAAAATAATACAAAAAAATATAATGATCTTGACACTTTTGGTCGCTTGAGTCCTGATTTAAGAGCTGTCCTTCTGTTGCTGAGGTTTGTCTGTCTCTTGTTTGATTTGAGGTGAATCTTGAGATGCTGCATTTTCACTGGATCCTGCTTCGTCGTCCTCACACAACATCACCACTGGCATTCCTACTGACAAAGAGAAAGTTCAGCGCTGGATAGTAATTATTTTGAAAAAATAATTTTGATACTAAGGGATAAACTCTATACCAATTCAAATATTATGATGGTAATTAAAAAAACTCAACAGAATGTCATGTTCAGCATCAAATCATAGTATTTTCTTTAATATTCCCATATGGCCTTAAATTTGTGTAATCCCTCAGTGATCCAGGTAGGTTCCATGGTGGTCCATGAGTGTATACTAGTCTATCTGCTCTTATACTTGTTCTGATACAGCTCAAGATCATTCTAAAGCGATTCAGGAAAGATTAATTTCTGTCATGTCAACGTTACTTTTTTTTAGAATGGATACCTGCTCAAATGAGTATCTAGTTTAGTTTCAATACTAGTTTTAGTTTCGAGTAGTATCTGATTTTTGATACTTTTGGCAACCCTAAAAAGACATATCATTCTATAGAGCCCAGAGTTTAACATTTAGCTGGACTCCAAGAAATCTATGGTGAATTTTGCTGTTACACATATTGCAAAATGCAGAAGTTTTGTCATGGTTTATAGTTAATTACTATATCATAACTGGGCTAAACCACATGAAACAAAAACAGGCATAAAGTTCAACATATTCTGAGAACATAACCTAATTTATATGAAATTATATATTCTCTAAACTGGCAAACCATTTCAATAATATTTTACCACACAGACATGACAGTAAGAGACGATGCCATTGTTTGATTCTTATTTGAAGAATCAAATTTTTGGAGTGAAATGCCAAAATTATTAATAAAGAATGCATGTTGGAGTAATCCTGCATTACATCTCCAAAGCTCAAAATGATCTGTTCCACCTTGTGACGTCATGAAGCGGTAGTTTTTACCTTTTGTTCAGTAGAGACTGGCAATTCCAGGGCTGAAACCATACAAATGTTTGAAATGATAGTGAAGGTATATGAAGTTTAAAAACACAGTGGAGAACTTCCTGTATTGCCACATGACATCACACAGTGGAACAGAGTGTTTTCTGTTTGAGAGAAGAGCTCAGCCTAAATATGCAGGGTTTATGTGTTAAACGTGTGAATAAAATAAAACACAACTCCAGGTATATTTTTCATGAGGAAACAGCATTAAAATAGATCTGAAATAGCGTAATATGGGCCCTTTAAAACCACCAGATGAGATCTCAGACAGACTGCAAATCCAGCAAAGGACACTGCAAATTTCTCTGATTTGGCCAAGATTTTAACTTATATCTGGTTATTCATCTTGTTTTCAGATTTATTATCCACTTACTAGTTCTAAATTGGTTGTATAATCTTAAAAAATTTCACATATATTTCTTCCATCACTCAACTGGCCAGAAAATCTTAAAATAATACATGTTTAAAAGAAGCTACAATCCCTTTACCATAGTTTTCCATTGCAGCACTTTTAGATTAGTATGAATGGACAAACTACTATCATGTAAGACTGATTTCAAGTACTTATGTCTAGAATTTAACATCTTTGAATGTATTATCAGGCCATTAACACTAATCACAAACTTGTTTTAAGAATGCTTATCTAGAATTTAAAGCATTTTATCTAGAATTTGGCATCTGAGACTATTATCAGTCCATGAACACTTATAAACTGGTTTTATCTGAAGCTTTGCATCCTTAAACTTATTTCCAACTTATAGACACTTCCCAGAATTAATTCTAGTCTATAGGTATCTTATTTTAAGATAACTTGTCAAGTAAAATCATCTTGCTGCATGGAGTCATTTTCTGATAGATTTAAATGTTTATATTGCAAAGCTTTTTGCAGTGTAAAAACGCATGCATTCTCTATTAAAGCCCCTTCTCCCAACCAAGTATAAATGAATGAGCATACATGCACATATATTCAATTCATTATGCTGGCAAGTCGCTAATGATTCAGTGCCTGCAGTATGTTGGAGCACTGTCTTAAACATGTCCATAAAGAATAATAATCATTTAAGTAGACATGTGTGAAGAATGCTCACCTTGCTTCATAGCTGCATCTAACATTTTCTGGCGTAAATTGAACTCCTCGTTGAGAAAGTTCACCTCCTCCTCATACTCTCGGATCTTGCCTTCAAAAAGGTCGCAGATGCCGTCTCCAGTCGAGGCCAGGCGCTCGTTCAGCATCGCCCTGAGCCGCTCTCTTTGCGCCATTTTTATACCTGTTCGGGTTTGTTTTGCTTCTCTGCGGACGCACGTCTTCTTTTGGGGACGTAAAGTTGACAGTGCGCAAGTTCAAATCCAAAAGTGCACTGACGCCTTCTACTGGACATGATCACTCGCCTTTTTTCATCGATTTGCTTAATTTGTGGCTTTTTACTGTCATACTGAGACATATAAAGTGAAAATATTTAATAATGCGGTGTAAGCTTCTAAATTAGACGTGTAAGTACATTCAAACCATTCATATGCAAATCGAAGGAGTACGTGAACATGCTAAAGGCTAATGCTAACGAAAACAAATCGAGATATGGCAAGAAAATAACACAATATAATTTCGGAATTTTAGTTACAAGTCAATACATATATTTTAAAAAGTATTCGATTTCATGTCATGAATAAATAATGATGAATAAGTCGTTTAAACAAACGCAATGTCTCTTTTTGTGTGTAGCAGTGTTAGCATGTGGCTAATGCTAAGAATGTAAACAAACGCCAGTCGGCGGCCATGTTCTGTCTTCTTCTCGCGCTGGGGGCTTTACTATGACTGCAACACTGCCTCATGTGGGGATTTACTGCTATGACAGAACATTTTGGTATTTATTTTTAATTAACTGAAAAATTAAAGATTTTTATTTGTGAAATTTGTTGTAAAATATAGTTTACAGGCAGTTACATTGAGGGACAGACTGGTGTGGAGCTAAATATGTCAGGGCAGTTTATTTAAAATGTTTTTGAGATGAAGTTTTGATATTGAGATGGTTGGACATGTGGAGGAGGAAGAGTTGTTATATGGATAGTTTCTGCAGTTTGAGCAGCCATGATGGGGAAGTCTAAAGAGGAGATTTATGGATGCAGTAAAATGGGACAGTTGATTAAAGAAAGAGGTTGGAGATAGCCGGGTTGTGCTGTGGACATTGCTAATTGAGAACCAGTGGGGTGAAGGAAAAATTGTCCAAGTTATTCATAGATCTATAAAGCCTGCATTTGGTCATGGTTAAAATTCATGTACATTACATTTTTAATCATATAGGTTTGTATACAATACAAATTGAGTGCCTCTACCTTTGCTTTATAATAACTCTGATCCCCAGTTTGAAGAGCATTTTTAGGAAATTTCCACATTTTAAGATCATACCTTACTGTGATTGGTTAAATCCGCCTGTCATTCACACTGAGCAGGACACAGACAGCGTGAATCTATGTTCTGAGTTTATTTTGTAACAAAAACTACACACGGACAGGGAACAATTCCAGTGGCTTTTGGTGTAGAGGCTAAAAGTTCAGTGGGGTTGTTTGTCATTGTTGTACTTTAGTTAAAGCAATTTGGACAACCTCTACTTCAGTCTGAGTACATAATTTAAAGGTGCGCCATGAAACTTTCCTGGTGGACAATCTATCACTTGCTTGACTCCACAGATGTGCTATTGCTTTGCCTGTTTTCCACAGCATGACATTAAACACATATATATATATATATATATATATATATATATATATATATATATATATATATATATATATATATATATATACATATACATATACATATACATATACATATACATATACATACACACATCAGATTAAGTTACAGGTCAGATCAGTGGAGAAGTGCAATTGATTGTGGCCATACTGGCTCGTCAAAGCCTGAACCCGTCAGATCTCAGAAGCTAAGCAGGGCCAGGCCTGGTTAGTACTTGGATGGGAGACCACAAGGAATTCCAGGTGCCACAGTGGGGCGCCAGTTGCAAAAACTGTAGTTGTGTCCTTAGGCAAGGCACATCACCCACATTGCCTAGTATGAAAGTGGTGTGTGCGTGAGTGTTGGTGGTGGTCGGATGGGCCGATGGTGCAGATTGGCAGCCTCGCTTCCGTCAGTCTGCCCCAGGGCAGCTGTAGCTACAATAGTAGCTTACCACCACCGGGTATGGAGTGAATGAATAATGCTCTGTAAAGCGTCTTTGAGTGTCTGAGTTTGAGTGTTTGAGTGTATTTTTGCAATAAAACACATGTAAAAGAAAAAAATGCATACTGTGGCACATTCCCGGCAACTAATTTTCCACCAGAAAAGTTCCATAGTGCACTTTTAAAGGTCCTGTATTATACAAAACGGGATCTTTGTTTTTCTGAGTTTTAAGCCATTTTATAATATTACCTCATCAAAACCATACCTGGAGATGTGTTTTGTTTCATTCACACGCTTGATTAACCCTTTATCATGAGTGTGTCTACATTTCCAAAGCTCAAAATGCCCTGTTCCACCTTGTGATATGTAGTGGTAGTTTTCAAGTGAACAGCTACTTTTTAACCTTTAGTTCAATAGAGATGGGCAATCCCTGGGCTGAAATGATCCAAAGTATGTAGTCTAGTGAAGGTGTATGGAGTTTAAAAACACAGTGGAGCATTTACTCAATTATACCACATGACACAAGGTGGAACAGAGTGTTTTAGATTTGAGAGATAGCCTAAATATGCAGAAACAAAACACAACTCCAGGTATGTTTGTGGCGAGGAAACATTATAACTTGGATCAGATAATAGGGTAATATAGGCTGTTTAAGTACTTCCACGTATATTTATACTTCCACTATTTTGTCTCTTTTTGTTTTTCCCAATCAGAGTGACTTTACTGTTGTTTACATGAGCAGTATAATACTCCCTGTACTTCTCAGTATCAAATTTCTGGTTGATAAACTTTTCTCCTTTGACCCCATCTCCTGCAGGTTGTGAAGTCATTTTGGTGTCGGCCATCTTGTCTCTCTTCCTGACACCTCTGACACGGCACTGTGCCACTGCGCTGGAGTATTATGGGATGTCCATCTGACCTCATTATGAGTGCGTTGCCCTGGGCAACTAGCTAGAGGGAGGAGCCAGGAGGAAGAGAAGTGATGCATCATGGGATTGAGCAGAAACCTGACCCTTCGGTTTTTTTTTCTTCCCTTTTTTTTCTCGTTCTTCTGTGTAGGCTCACATGCACGGCCGGCCACGTGCACTCTCGTCTGACTAAACAAAGATATGAGTGAGAGAGGAGCTACTGTAGAAGTACTGCTTAGAAGGTGCAGGAGGTAACAGGGCTGATCTGCTCCTGTGCAGTGGTGGAAAGTTGAGTTTGTTTAACACCTTGCAATCAAAAGTTCCAAGATTAAAACTATGTGCACGCTTACTTAAAGAAAACTCACCAACCATTTCAGTTAGGGAAGTTTGCTTGACAGTTATAGTTAAAAAAAAACACATTGGAAAACATGTGCCAGAAGCTCAAAGTGCAGCATAAACAGCACTAATAGTAATAGTAAGTTTTTATTTTGTTGCAATAGTATTTTTAGCAGCTGTACTTGTTAAGTAGTAGTAGTAATTGCAACAGTAGTAGTAAGGTTAGTACTATTAATAGTAGTGTACTTTGTGCCAGAAGCTCAAAGTGCAGCATAAACAGCACTAATAGTAAAAGTAAGTTTTTGTTTCATTTCAATAGTATTTGTAGCAGCTGTACTTGTTAAATAGTAGTAGTAATTGCAGTAGTAGTAGGAAGGTTAGAACTAGTAATAATAGTAGCCTGTGTATCAGTACTAATAATTGTTTGTTTGGTTGTAGTAGTAGTTAATAACAGCATTAGGGGAAAATACTACGAATAGATTTGAATAGTTATACTTCCATAGTAATGCAATAAAAACAACCACATAAATTATAGATGTACGTTGCATTTATTACAGGCTCATGCGTTTTTACAGAATATATTTGCAGAATAAGTACTCAGAATTATGTTTTAGTGCTATAAATTCAGTCTTGGTCACTAATAGAACAGCAGTGTACGTTCAAGAACATGACTTTAAAACATGACTTTCAAATCATTAACTCCACTGGTTATGTTGCTGTAGACTGCTTTAAAGGCACACTGCGCAACTTTTCTGGTGGAGGAGGTGGAGGTGGCCATGTGCTTTGCCTGAAATGTTCCACAGTATGGCATTAAACGTATCTGTGTAGCATTTATTCAATTATAGGCGTACCTAGAAAACATGGAAAACATTCAACCTGTAACTTGGCCTCGTGGCTTCACTATTAGGATTGATAAGTTTAATGCCATACTGTGGAACATTAATAGCAAAGTATAACATCTCTATGGAGACAAGCAGGTAATGGGCCCTCCACCAGAAAAGTTACTTAAGAATGAATGCACATTGGACCCCTGATTGGCTTGTGCTTCCTTTTCTGTACATCCATAGGTTTTTGAATGATGAAAAGTTAGGGATGTTTCCATAGCAATTACCAACAAATTAAACTAAACATTATATCTTTTCATGGCAAACTGTCCTCAAAATGGCTCTATACAACAAGAAGCTGAAACCCATGGATATATTTTACGCAAGACTCCACTAACGTGATTTTTTTTTTTTTCAACAGGAACAGAACGAGAAGAACTGTAACTGTCCCGTGGACCACTCGAGACCCGATGTTCCACAGAGGTGCCATATTGTGTTATATCATCAAGACTAAACAGGAAGTGCACAGAGCCACAAAATCATGACGCAACTCTGCCCATCTATTTGGTTTCTATTTTAGGAGGGGAAGGATATGAGCAGCGATGGGGTATTCATCCGTTTTGAATTGTAGTCAAGACTAGAATTATGGCAACTAACCACCCAAGCTAGCAGGGTAGAGTGTTATATCAGATAAGACACTAAATAACACTAAGAGAGTTAACTGAAAAGTACATTTTAGCCCACAAAGTTAAGGTTTGGATGCTATGTGAATGGAGCCGTAGGGCTATTGAAAACGAGCATTAATAATTCATTAACAGTGGGATAGAGATGTGCTTTATCTGGCTATTTTGCAAGTGGAGCGTGTCATCTTTATGTTTAGTTAACTATATTCTTTTTGTCAAAGCATTTCGGAATACTTGAACTTCTGTTGAGTTAGTAGAGTTAGTTATTTAGTTATTAATACTTTTTTTCTTGTTAAAAGGGCCTATAGTACGTGTTATAGTGTTGCTTCCTTATCCAAAACGTACCTGGAGTTGTGTTTTCTTTCATTCACACATATATACAGATTTTGGCTTGGAGTTCTCTTGGTCAGACAGTGTTCCACCTTGTGATGTTATGTGGTAATACAGAAAGTGCCTCACTGGGTTTTAGACTACATACACCTTCACTAGAGTCATCTGGATCATTTCAACATGAAAATTACTACTACCTGACATCACAAGGTGGAGCAGAGTGTTTTGAGCTCTGGAGATGTACAGACTAATAATGCAGGATTACTCAAACTTGTGTGAATGAAACAAAACACAACTCCAGGTTTGATTTTGAGGATTTAACAGAATTAAAACATGGCTTAAAGCTCACAAGAATTTATTCTGTGTAATATAGGACCTTTTAATATTGATGTAGACATGGTTTGGTCCAGTTCTAGTCCTGGTTTTGCCCTGGCTTTGTCCATATTTAGTTCTTGGTTTAGTCCCAGTTCTGTCCTGATTTTAATGTGCTTTTAGTGAATGCTCCATTACTCACTGTTTTGTTTCAGGTAAGTCCAAATCATGTCTCAACTCCAAGGTTTTGTGTTTCAAGTCCTTTTAAATCTTCAAGTAGTATTTACCAAAATAATCCAATACAACATATTTTTGAAAATTATATGATGTTTGTTCAGTCAGTGTATTTGCCATTTGGAGTTTAAAACCACAGTAGCAAGGGGCACAGTTATGTTAGAGGAATAGTAGTACTGTAGAAGCAGTAGTAGTGGTACTTGAGTTAATACTATTAGTAGTAGTGGTAAGTATTGATTTTGTTGCAGTAGTAGTATTTGTGGCAGCTGTACTTGAATTTAATAGTAACAGTTGTAGTAGTAGTACTAGTAGCAGCAGTAGAAGTAGTAGTAGAAGTAGCAGTAGCAGCAGCAGTAGTAGTAGTAGCAGTAGTAATAGTAGTAGTTTTTGTAGTAGTAATAGTAGTAGAAACAGTTGCAGTAGTAGTTGTAGCAGCGGTAGTAGTAGTAGTAGTAGTAATAGTAGCAGTAGTACTAGTAGTTTTAGTAGTAGTAATAGTAGTAGAAGCAGTAGTAGTAGTATTAGTAGTAGTTTTAGTAGTAGTAGCATTAGTAGTAGTAGTAGTAGCAGTAGCAGTAATAGTAGTAGTAGTAGTAGTAGTAGTAGTAGCAGCAGTAGTAGTAGTAGAAGCAGTAGTAGCAGTAGTCGTAGTAGCAGTAGTAGTAGCGTTAGTAGTAGTAGCAGTAGTAGTAATTATTTAGTAGTTTGTGGTTTGGTTGCAGTAGCGGTACTTATAGCAGCAGTCGCGGAAAGTACTGCAAACAGATTCGAATTGAACGCACACGATACATACTGTATAATGACCTTGTACTTCCATAGTAGAAGTACATAATAGTAGTCCCCATCTCTAGTATGTGCCTTTATGTACACACTCTCAGAGCCAATGGAATCGACTGTCTGTGGGAATGACTCACATACATTTACAGTATTTTACGACCCAGACACTCGGAGGCCCCTTCGCGTCTCCTCTCATTTCTCTATGACATAACCGGTTGCCATGCGTACTGTGCGGCGACGGCGAATATTATGGTCTGCCCTTTGTTTTGTGCACTATGAATTCGAACGGGGGAGGCGAGGGAGGGGGCAGGAGGGGTGGGGTGAGGGGGGTGTGGGGGGTAGTTTGGGTGCGCATGTGTGTGTGTGTGTGTGTGCGTGAGAGAGAGAGAGCGAGGCAGACTCGGTGGGGGATGGGCGTGCGAGGCTATAATCATGTGCACGAGGCTAAGGAACCGTGCACTGCGTTATTTTAAGGAGGTAACACTCAAAATGGCGGCGACAGCAGCGAGGCCCGTACAGTCTGTCCCCGGAGGATTGTCTCAGAGCTTAAGTTCAAGTCTAATCAGATGTTGCGAGCGTGTAGAGGGAGGAGATGGCAATAAGAATACATTAGAAAGTGTGGGATTTTAGATGCGGGAATGAAGTCAATGTAAAATAATACAAACACACAAGGTTCTTAAGTGGAACGGTCAGTACAATATATGGTAATACACACTAACTATATGTGAAAGGTTTTATATTACACAAAACTGACTCATGTGAACTTGTTATAGTGTTGTTACCTCCTGTTACCTGGAGTTGTGTTTGTTTCATTCACACGTTTGAGTCATCATTTATTATTAGTCTGTCCACTTCTGCAAAGCTCAAAATGCTCCGTTCTACCTTGTGATAAATTTCACCGTAAATTTCTTTTTTACTTGTCATAAATTTCAAATTAATAGCTACTTTTTACCTTTTGTTTACTAGAGATTAGAAATTCCAGGTTTGAAATCATCCATAATGATTCTAGTGAAGGTGTATGGAGTTTAAAACCACAATGTAGCACTTCCTGTATGACATCACAAGGTGAGACAGAGTGTTTTTTGTTTGAGAGAAAAACTCAGCCTAAATACGCGGGATTTGTGCGTTAAACATGTGTGAATGAAACAAAACACAACTCCAGGTATGTTTGTGATGAGGAAACAACATTAGAACATGGATCAGGAAATGGCGTAATATAGGCCCTTTAATTGGCCTTAATAAAGCATGAACAAAGACTTAATTCATAATGAACAAATAATAAGAATGATTCAGGCCCTGCAACTTCTTAGATCTTCTTCTAATATCCTAATATAGAGGGAAGATATAAGAATACATTATAAACTATGATTGTTATGTTTTGTTTTTTGTTTCTACGTGGAATGGTCAATACAATATACGGTTACTCTTTAACACTATAACACTTGCATAGCCTTGATAAAGCATGAACCAAAACATAATAAGTTTATTAAGAATGATTCAGGCATTGTAACTTCTTAATTCTTGACTCCTAACCCCTTAAATAAGTAGTTACTAAGCCTGAGTCCTTCTTAATAAACTATTTGTTCATTATAAGTTAAGTATTTGAAGAGTTTACTTGCAAAAACAAATAATTCCCATTCTAAAAAGTCATTTGACACGTTCTGTTTAAATTTAAATGAAAATTTTATCTCATCCAAACTTTATCAAATGCACTACAAATAACTTTTATTGTTAATTTCTGTAGAATACGGTAAGATAAAGACATGTTAAGAATAATTAGGATGTAACTGTTATGAAGTTTGATCTCAATATATTATAGTATTTATATAGAACTTCCTGTACATAAAACCCTGATGGCATTGTCACATATGACGCAAGTAACTATACAAATCTGTTTTTATAGCTTCTTTTAAATAAGAGAAGACAATAAAACACGCCATAATGTAAAACAGTTTTGAACTATTAAACCAGAGGTACTTCAGCTACTAATACTGCCACTATTTTAATGGTACTACTACTACTTATGCTGCTAGTTGTAGAAATACTACTTCAGAGATAATCCAAAATTGAAGTTGTACTTTGGAACTTTTGATTGGGCAATAGGTTAAAGTACACGGTTTACACCTCATGTTTACAGTTTCACCATTACACTAAGCGGTCTTTACAATAAAAAGTAAATTATAGTACTTTTATATTGGGAAGGACAAATACAAGAAGTAATTTGTTGTTTTTTTGCCATTTTTAGCAGTCGTACCATGTTTTAATATAGAATCATACCACACTGCCTGAATGCATAGATGAATTTGGAAGGGCATCTGACATAAAAACACTGTTGTATAATTTCTTAACATAGAAATCCAGATGTAGTACCTGTTCACTTCTTATATTTTAGTGGAAGTAGCATCCCTTACTACTCACACCACACTGGGTGCATAAATTTGAATATCTAACCAACCTGACTTTACCCCCAAAACCTTGTCACCGAAGTCCAGACCTGGTCCAGTCTCTACCCCCACCTCTGATCCTTATTACCCCATCTTTATTCTGCCCCTCCCCCACCAGACGACATCCCATAATACTACCCCCCCTCCATACGCACACACATATACACACACATGTTGGGTTTCCATGCTTTTTAGGGGACATTTTATTGACTAAGGCGCTGCTCACAATTACACAAACACCATGTTAGAACTGGGACTAGACCAGGACTAGACCAGGGCTAGACTAGAAATAAACCAGAACTGAATCAGGACTAAACCAGGACTAGACTAGGACTAAACCAGGACTAAACCAGGGCTAGATTAGGACTAAACCAAAAATAAACCAGGATTAAACCAGAAATAAACCAGGGCTAGACCAGGACCAAATTAAGACTAAACCAGGACTAAGCCAAAACTAAACCAGGAGTAGACCACAACTCGACCAGGACTACACTAGGACTAAACTAGAACTAAACTAGGACTAGACCAGGACCAAATCAGAACTAAACTAGGACTAGACCACGGCTAGACCAAGACTAGATGAGGACTAAACTAAAATTAAATCAGGACCAAATCAGGACTAAACCAGGACTAAACTAGAACTAAACCAGGACTAGACTATGACTAGACCAGGATTAGACTAGGACTTAACTAGAACTAAACTAAAACTAAACCAGGACTAGACCAGGACTACACTAGGACTAAACTAGAACTAAACTAGGACTAGACCAGGACCAAATCAGAACTAAACCAGGACTAGACCAGAACTAAACCAGGATTAACCCAGAACTAGATCAGCACTAAACCAGGACTTTTTTTTTTTTTTACTTTCAGAGGCCAGAGCTGACTTTCGCCATGACAGTAAACCTAAAAGCTAGCATGTTAACATGCACTTCCTCATTATAGGGCAATAAAACGCTTTATAATTAGATGCAGATCAAGCACTTATTTTGACCTCAAGTGCTGCTTGTACAATATATCTGTACTGAGGCGAGACTCATTTTGTTCAAATACATGGGACAAAAATCTGGTACTTTAAATAATAAAGGATTTACATCATAGGGAGCTGTTTTTGTCCCTATTGGGTTTCAAGATTAATCTCAACCAAAATCACAATTTGGATTTAAATAATAATTTCCTCCGCAAACAACAAATTCTATTGTCTTACTCTGCATAAAAACTGTACTGATCTGTACAAACATGTTCTGAAATGTGATTCTTGTATCAGTTTGTCACTTCATATTTCATTGTAATTTTTTGTCATTTTTTCTGGACATAAAAGGCCCATATGACGCTATTTTCTGATCTATGTTTCCTCATCACAAACAGACCTTGTTGTGTTTTATTTCATTCACACATGTTTAACCCACAAACCCTGCAGAGAGAGTTTTTCTCTCAAACAGAAAACACTTATGTCATGTGGTAATACAGGAAGTGCTCCACTGTGTTTTTAAACTCCATACACCTTCACTAGATTTATTTGGATCATTTCAGTCCTGGAATTGCCAGTTTCCACTAATCAGAAGGCAAAACATGGGTGTTAACATGAAAACTGCTGCTTCATGACACCCCAAGGGCATTTTGAGGTTTGAAGATATAGACAGACTAATAATAAAGGGTTACTCAAACATGTGTGAATGAAATAAAACACATATGCGCGATGTAAATGTTTTTAAATGTGAACTTTGAACAGAATCCTTCGCTATCTCGATTCTTGACAGAAAAATCGCAATCACATGTTTTCCCGTCTTTCAGCCGCAGATCGCATACAGATTTGAGTCCCCGCAATGGCATAAAAAAACGCCCACACACACTTCCTCCTCTGTGCACCAGTCTCTGCCATCCCATAATAATCGCGCAGGGCTAATTCTCTCTTTTCTTTGCATTCACCCCTCCCCCTCTCTTGTGCTCGTCACTATGATTTCCTGTTTAATATGGTACAGTATGTCTCGTCCCAAGCGGCGAAAAATATGTGATTCTCGTTTTCATCTTCAGTAATATACAAGGCATTTATTCCGTTTGAATCTCTGTGGAAAGGACTGTCACTCGGCTTGTATGTGGGTGCCGGGTTAGACCACAATTTGGAAAAAATGAGTGTTAACCTTTGAATGGGTGACAACACAATAGAATATCTCTGTTACAGTAAGTATGGGAGATAGGTTATGGGAATTGAACTGCCAACTTTCAATATGGTGCAAATCATGTGAGTTGGAGCCAAAAGGAACCCGATTGAAAGTAGGGCTCAAATTGTAATCATAATCTTTGTCTGGATTATATAGACTTTAAAGCACATACAAAAAACCTGTTATAGCAAAGACAGTGATAGTGAAATTGAAATGTCAAAAAAGAAAAGAAGAAAAAAGAAAATGGAGCTGTATTCGCAATTATTCTCTATCTTCAAGCTTCTGGTCACCAGATTTTCACCTTTATTCATTTGTTGATGTTGTATTTTCAAAATTTCAACACTAAAATATGCACAACAGCTCAAATCTTCCAGCTAATCTAGTCCAAGACGAGCTCAAGATCTGGAGATGCTTGTGTCCGGTCCCACTGCTTGTGTCCGGTTTAACCCAGAGACACTGAAGGATGGGTCACATGCAGAGGACTCATTTCCCTACGGGGACAAAAAAGTGCACTTTAACCTTGATGAACAATGGAAATAATGATTTGACTCTTCGACAACTTATCAAAAGAAAATGTCGGTGACTAGTCGACTAAATGGTACAGTGCATTTCCACCTTGAATCACCTTACCACAAGGAACCACTCACCCATTCACACACCAGTGTACGCAGACACTGGAGGCGAGGTGGGTTAAGTGTCTTGCCCAAGGACGCAACAACAATTGCATTCATCTGTGGAATCACACCAGCCACCAGTCAGTGGATTTGTCTGCTCAACCAATGAACGTTTATGTCGAGAGCGGGATTCAAACTGCCAATTTTCAACTCAATAAACAAACACTACTAAAATAATTGTTAGTTGCAGTGCTAACTGAAAGTACTTTTTTTTAAATAATTTTTTTATGCCACGTGCCTTTCCCGACCTGACCCTAATCTCTACAGTCATTTGGGTACATCTTAAGTCTAGTGCCACACTTCAGTAAAATATTATTGTCATGCAGGCTCATGACAATAACAATACAAGATGCCATATTTTGAATGAATTCATAAAAACAGACTGAGAAGTTTTGGGACCATATTTTATTTGCAATTCTGATTAAAGAAAGAAACTGCTCAGAGTTCCAATTTATGGTTTACATTCACAATACACAATATACAATATGAACTGGCAAACTATAGTTTCTACTGTGGAACCTTTCCTGTGATTCCTGTATACAACTTTCATGTGCACTTTTAATGGGTCTATATTGCACTATTTACTGATCTGTGTTTTAATGTTGTTTCCTCATCACAAACAGACCTGGAGTTGTGTTTTGTTTCATTCACGTTTAACACACAAACCCTGCAGTTTTACGCTTATTAGGAGTTTTTCTCTCAAACAGAAAACACTGTTCCACCTTGTGATGTCATGCGGTAATACAGGAAGTGCTGCAGACAACTTCACTAGAATCAGTTGTAGTTAGTTATACAGATAGTTTCAGCCCTGGACTGATCCAAAGGTAAAAGGTAGCTGTAATTTGGATACTACCACTATATGACATCACAAGGTGGAACAGAGCATTTTAAGCTTTGGAGATGTGGACAGATTAATAATGCAGGATGACTCAAACATGTGTGAATGAAACAAAACACAACTCCAGGTATTTTTTTGATGTGGCAACAATGTTTTAAAGCCCACAAGAATTAATTTTGTGTATTATGGGCCCGGAAGTAACTATCCAAATCTGTTTCTATAATTTGTTTTAAATAATAAAACATGCCATAATGTAAAACAGTCTTGAACTACTAAACCAGAGGTACTTCAGATACTAATACTATCACTATTCTAATGGTACTAATACTTATACTGCTAGTCGTAGAAATACTACTTCAGAGATAATCCAAAATTGAAGTTGTACTTTGGAACTTTTGATTGGGCAATAGGTTAAAGTACACGGTTTACACCTCATGTTTACAGTTTCACCATTACACTAAGCGATCTTTACAGTAAAAAGTAAATTATAGTACTTTTATATTGGGAAGGACAAATACAAGAAGCAATTTGTTGGGGGTTTTTTTTGCCATTTTTAGCAGTCGTACCATGTTTTAATTTAGAATTTATACCACACTGCCTGAATGCATAGATTCATTTGGAAGGGCATCTGGCATAAAAAATACTGTTGTTATAATTTCTTAACATAGAAATCCAGATGTAGTACCTGTTCACTTCTTATATTATTGTAAACAACCTGATTTTACCCCCAAAACCTGAACACGAATTAATTTTGTGTAATATGGGCCTTTTAAGTGTAAAATAAAACTGTTTAACCCTTTAACCTGTAACAACTGTGTCTTTTTACAGACAATGTTCCCGATAAATTACATTTTAATCTGCAGCATTTTATCTTGAGGCATGCTGGACATTTTATTATCAAATTGTATTATGCAAATCAAGATTCAAAAACAGAAATTGCAACTGAATACGTTTAATCGAAGAAACTGCAGTCAGATTTGGAGCCTGCTGCAGCGATTTGATCAAAAACTCAGGAACAAAGCCTCACCTCCCTCCATCAGCCCAGCCCCTTCCCCCCAGCTCCAAATGTAAATTATTGAGACCCAGACTGAACAATGTGAATTTGTGATGGCCTTCTGCTGTTACCCCTGCTTTAAATCTTTTATCGGATTTATCTATTTCAAATCAAATGTTGCCAAAAATGGGAGCGAGAGCCCATTTTGCGCTATTTTCTGATCTAGGTTATAATGTTTCTGCATCATAAACATACCTGGAGTTGTGTTTTGTTTCATTCATGTTTAACACACAACCCCTGCTGAGTTCTTCTCTCAAACAGAAAACACTCACTTCCAACTTGTGATGTCATGTGGTAATACAGGAAGTGCTCCACTGTGTTTTTAAACTCCACATACGAAAAAGTAAGATGTACTCTTGGGGGTTCATTGATTCATTTCAAGAAAACATGGGATCCATTCCTTCAGTTTGTTGAATCTGTTAATTTTCCCTCTGTTCCAGTTCGATGGATTTTTTTCCCTCATTCTTGTCATTGATTGATCTATACCTCACTCTTTTTTTTTATATCTGGTACGTGTTTATTGTAACTATGTGACCTGGTTTTTGTTCTGATTTTTTTTCCTTTTTTCCCTTTTTTTTGTGTGTGTTTTATTCAGCTTTTTTTTTTATCCCTATTTAAGTATTTTATCCTGACTATGCTGATATATTTCGAAATGTTATTAAATAAATTAAAAAAAAAAAAAAGCTGTTGAGATGGACAGAGCATTTTGAGGTTTGGAGATAAAGTGTTACTCAAACATGTGTGAATGAAACAAAACACAACTCTGGGTATGTTTTTGAGGAAGTAACATTCTACATGGTTAAAAGCTCTCAAGAATACATTTTTTGTGTAATATGGGACCTTAAAGTATCAGACAACTGTGAAGTTCACCACACAAGTTTTGCATATCCTGAAAACAACATGGGTAATCTCCCACTTTAAATTGAGAGCTGCTATTGGGAGACACTAACACTCTGCCAACACTCTGTCCAACTACCAAGTTCTAAATATGATTCATGATTAAGACATTTCATACTAAACTTAGCGTTCATTCAAAACTATTCTGAGACTGTAGGTGGACTGGGCGATGTGGTGATCGAAACATGATCTCATCCATGTATGGTTATGCTGTTTTGGGGAAATGGTCCAATAGGCTCAATTTACGCTTACATCACAAACCAGGAAGACGTTTGGAAACATGCATATGACGTAAGCGTGAATAGAGCCTATTTTAATTCTGTGCTTTTCGGTTTAATGCAGCTGAATGCAACCCACTCCTATTGGTCAGTGTTTGTCATGCTTTAAGTGAGTGACAGGTGGATTAACCAATAACAGTGAAGAGTGAACCTTCAGAAACAGCAGAGGGCTTTATTTACCTCACAGAAATGGTATAAAGATTAAGAAAATGTGATTAAATTGTGATTAAATCAAAATTCTGATCTGGCTCTAAGAAATAGTGATATAAATAGTTTGGGTTTTTTGACATATCACCCACCCCTAACCAGTATAGGGTGACCAGATTTCCAAAATAAAAAACCTGGATATCTCTAGTTTGGGGTGGTTGGTAATAATAAAATTGTTAAATGACTACGTAATTAAGGAAAGGAGTCAGTATAGTCACATTTTCTTTGTGTTTTTAATTTTTAAGCAGCTTTTCTGTATTTTATTTAAACAAATTATTTATGGCTTTCTTTACTGTTGGGAGGGATCAGATTGGTCAAAAATAAGGACACCTGGGACATTTCTTCTATAATACTGGGACAAATCACTGGTTTTGAATAAATCTGCTGGAACAGGGCTCGAAATTAGGACTGTTCCGGGTAAATAGGGACATCTGGTCACCCTAAACCAGTAGTCACTTATTTGTTTACTTTTACTTCCTTCGCTTTTTTATAGTGCAACTGTATTTAACCAGGGAGTAACCAGTAAGTATCCAGGAAGTGATCATCTTGTTTACAGTCTCCGACTGTAGAGGGACCCATTTTTGGATAAATATGGACGTAATGATGTCTCTGTATTCCTAAAATATCCAAAAGGAAACTCCACAAAAGGTGAAGTATGCTGATGGTAATTTATAATGGTGACATTATCCTACATTATCCTAGTCACTAAACTCCTACATATTTAAACTCCTACTGTATGGAACTTTCTGGAGGTACGTCACCTGCACTATTATATGGAAACAGAACGTTAAAACCATACTTCAAAACATTCTCTATAGTGATAGATGTGTTTTATGCCACACTGTGGAATATTATAGCCAAAGGAACTACATTTGTATGGAACAAAGGCCAAATAAGGGTCGGGTTTGTGGAGATGCAAGCCCACTCACAGGAAGTGTTGAAGAATACATTGTGGTACCTCGAGAGTTGAAGAGAAGAGACATGAGGCCAAAGTTCTAACGCAGGAGTTTATTGATACTTTGCAGCTGATCATTGACTTTCCCTGGGGGGGTGAGGCTAACTGTAGGCATGCTCTGTCTGCAGCTCTGTCACTCAAATTATACTTCAATGTCATTTTTTTACACAATTTAATCAGAAAGAGTTCACTTAGATGAAACTACAGTAAGTGAGCTAATTTGTGCTGTTTCTCACCCATAACTTTACAGTTGTTTTTCAGTTAGTTACTCTCACCTTTTTGTTGAAAATCAAATGCAAACAGAACCATGAATGCTCATATTGATCACAGGCTCCTGAAAATGTGTTTTTTAAGTAAATTTTGTATATTTTCCTTGAGATTTCAGAGGATCTAAAAACTTTTTGGTCTGTTTGCTAATGTGTGCATTGTGTCACCATGGTAACTGATGAACATTTCACTAATAGAAACACATACATACATGATACACCCCCAACGCAATGTCACTGCAAAGTATAAACTGACCACCAGTGCTAGACCCAGCACCTGGAGACATGGACCCTCCGAACATTGTGATAGGGTTGTCCATCTGGCTATGTTTCTGTTGTTGGGAGTATTATACCTCTGATGATGCAGGCCAAGAAAGCAAGGACTGAGCTGGCAGTGAGTACCATTGATAGAGCACTGAAATCTAATAGTAAAGACACATGTTTTTCAATGCAGTAAACACAACTCTGCTTTTATTTTAGTGATTTGAGCTTTCATACTGTGGTTTTAAACCTTAGGATGCTGTGATGTAACCTGAAACGCATCTTTATTATAGTGTATTTGTTTTTCCCCGACACTTTTGATTATCTCTGGCAGCAGACATATTGGATGCCATTATCTTCCTCTTTGCACAGTCTGTAGAGTACACTCCGCACAGTAGTAGGCCTGTTGGGTGGAGTCCTCTTTGTTTTTATAGCATAGCACATATATATACATTTTCACTTAACGTGGTAATCTGACCCCATCGCCATGACAACCAGACAAAAAAAATTCCCTCTCTCTCTCCCTCTCCAACTACCACACACACACACACACACACACACGCAACTCCTCCTATCCTGGTTCATTTTCCCCCCATATAAATCATAACATGCAATACGCAATTCGACGACTGTACATGTATGGATAAAAAAGCAATTGGGGTTTCCATGACGACCACCGCCCCCCCCTTTCTGTTTTGTGATTGGTGATTATAGAACAGGCCCCCCTCTCTCCCCCCTCCCACCCTCTCTCCCTCTCTCCCCCTCCCTCCTCCTTTCACCCGCACACACACATACACACACACACACACACAAACATACACAAACCCCAAAAGCGAACAGAGTGTCCATAGAAGAGGAGCGCAGCACAGGGGGGAGGGGGAGTGCATAAAACATCAGGAAATGTACAAAAAAAAAAATATGGAGGACAAAGAAGTTATTTTTTGGACTGCAGAGATGGAGGTGACTTGAATCAGCGTGTGTGTACAGACAGAGTGGAGGTATCTGAGTAGAGATGTAGGCTATTAATAATACTGCCTAAACTACCATAATACATAAAAATACTGTACAAATACTGTAAGCACATAATAGGCTTATTCATCCCCTGCACTGATGTTGCTGGGGGTAACCGGTCAGAAGCACTGGGCAGTTGCGGAACAGCGCCGAGGGACCCATCTCCAGATCTTGAGCTAGTCTTGGTCAGGACTACCTTAGCTGGAGGATTTTTGACCTACTGTACATGTTTTGGGTTGATGGGGAAAAGCAGACACCAGCAGAATATGCAAACTGTAGACAATAAAGCCCCACAACACCTGTCAGTCGAACCAGGCTCCTTTGTGCTGTGAGGTGAGGGTCCTTATCTGTCCTATCATACAATCGTCTCTTATAAAGGATGGGTCAAATGCAGAGGACTATTTTCAATCCAGTGAAGTATACCTTTTGCATGGCAGTACCAGAATCCTGATTTGGAGGGATGACTGCCAAGCAAACTTAGTCTTCAACAAGATTCTGAATCTGTGCTGCAAATTTCTCTGATCTGGCCAAGATTTGAAAACTTAGATCAGGTTATTCAACTGGTTTTCAGATTTATTATCTACATACTTATAGTTCTGAGGCTGCTTAAATCTAGTCTAGAGGTTGTTTATTTTAAGATAACTTGTCAAGTAAAATTATCTTGCTGCATGGACAGATAATTTTACTACTTTTAAGTCATTTTCTGATAGATTTAAGTGTTTATATCTTAAATTTGGCCATGCTTTTTTGCAGTGTACATACATTTTCTTTGCTAAAATGAAATCGGATTTTCCTCAAATTGGCCATGTTATGTTTAGCTGATTTGTGCATATACAAGAAAGAAATAGATCATATAAAGTAGAAAAATCTTTCCAACTATTTTGAAAACCAAGTCATGCTGGAGTTGATCTTGATCTCTTAATATGTCTAATCTATGTTATAATGTTGTTTCCTCATCACAAACGTACCAGGAGTTGAGTTGTGATATCATGTGGTAATACAGGAAGTGCTCCACTGTGTTTTTAAAGGGCCCATGTTATACTATTTTCTAATCTGTTATAATCACAAACTCGAGTTGTGTTTTGTTTCATTTACACATGTTTAACACACAACCCCTGTATATTTAGGCTGAGTTCTTCTCTCAAATGGAAAATACCTTGTCATATCATGTGGTGTTACAGGAAATGCTCTAATTTCATTTTTAAACACCATACACCTACGCTAGAATCATTTGGACGATTTTAGCCCTGGAACTGCACATCTCTACTGAACTGAAGTTGCTTCTCTAAGTAAAATTAAGCATCTTCCTCAAAATAAAACCTCCGAAGATAAAGTATGAAAACAAAACCTGACACACTGAACTGGAGGAGGTGTCTGGGGAGGTGGAAGTCGCTGCGCTCACGGGGAAGATGATGTGGACGGGTGCTTTCTCTTGCATAACATCAGCACATGTTCGGTATCAAGCCCCGCAGACTTTACATGATTCAGACTCCCATGTGGTGAGGCTTCTGCTGCTGCTGCTGCTGCTCCAAAACTCTGTCAAATCCACATCTGCTCCACAAAGGTGACCAGACCCAAGACCAGACTCACACAGACTCCACTGCAAATATACCAGCCTACATGAGGAAAAAATAACATGAATTGACGCCTAAATTACCCAAAATTGACTCTTGTGAGCTTCTGGCCATGATATAATGTTGTTTTCTCATCAAAAACATAAATTGAGTTGTGTTTTGTCGCATTCACATGAGCTTGAGTTTGCTGCATTATTGTCTGTCTTCATCTCCAAAGCTCAAAAAGTTCCACCTTGTGATGTCATGAAGTGGTAGTGTTCAAGTTAACAGCTGCCTTTTGTATTTTGTTCAGTAGGCATAGGCAATTCCAGGGTTGAAATGACCCAAATGATTCTCGTGAAGTTTAAAAACACAGTGAAGGACTTCCTGCCTTAAAACATTAACATCACAAAGTGGATCAGAGTGTTTTCTGAGAAATTTCAGTCTAAATATGCAGGGTTTGTGTGTTAAACATGTGTGAATAAAACGAAACAAAACTCCAGGTATGTTTTTAATGAGGAAACATTATAAAAGAGATCAGAACATAACACTGTATGGGTCCTTTAAGTATATTTAAAGCTGCATTGCCTAATTTTTAAAAAAGTATTTGTTTTTATAACCATTTTTAAGCGCTTGGTGGACCATGTATTTCCCTGATTGGCTAATCCAACTGTCAAATTGAAAACAGGAAGATTGATCTGTGAACGGACTCAGAAACTATCAAGAAGTTTAGTATTTTATGCAAAAGGTATTATAATTTCATATTTTAATTATTGCATTGTAAATATGACCAAATGGACTTGTTTTAAGACATTTCTAACAAACTATAACATCATTTTGCTTTGTATTTGTCTGTCACTGTGGCAAATACTGTTTCTAGATTGACTTTTTTCAGTGCATTTAAAACTTAACAAGATGAACTTTCTGAGCCAAGTCTTTTTACTCATGCAGATAATCTTTTTATGCAGGATGTTGTGTGTTCCATAGACAGTTCAGAGACAGTAGACCACAGTAGAGCAGACAGAGCGGGAAAGAGCGAGAGACAGATGGACTCAAAGGGGGAGAGAGAGACGGAGAGAGTCTGGACCTGGTTTGGATTTGGACACACGTGAAGTTTTCAACCGGTTTGGCCTCTGTGACCTCATCTGTTGTAAATTTAACCTCACCCATTTAACCCTTTCATTCCAACACTAGCAAAGGAAAACTGCGTAAACACCATCCCAATGATAGCCTATGGGAAATTATAAAGGCGTATGTATTGCCTGTACTCAAAATATACCGTAGATATGGCAAATATATCGTGATGGACCTCTTGGCAATAGGCATCAGTACAAAAATGGTATTGCGATACTTTAGTCCAATGGTAATTTGTCAAGATATACACTTAACTACCTGCTGAATAGTATCTTAAAGCTGAATCTTTTGACTTGTAAACTGAGTTATTCATAATTTGCAATAAGATTTATCATATCTTAATCTTAATTTAATTGTGTTCTGAAAAACGGCCCTTGTGGACATGAAATTCCAATGGTTTTTGTTATTTAATATGAGTTTTTAGCTATACATACTGTAGTATGAGGTCCTTGTCAATACTCAGCCTTTACTTGTTAGAATATTCAAGTTTCCCAAAACACTTTACATCAGATATATTGTAGAAGCAGGTCTTGTGGTCAAAATAAGTCCAGTGCGTGCTGTCTACATCTAATTCTACAACATTTTATTGTCCGTTAATCAGGAAGTGCATGTTAGCATTTTTAGTGTCACAGCAAAACTCCGCTCTGACCTCTGAAAGTTGCGAAAAGGGCTTATAAACTCATCGTGGTGAACAATTAATATGCTCAGAATGCATAAGGTAAGTGAGGAATAACTTTGGGCCCACTGCAAACTGTTTAAAATGAACTACATTTTTTGTGTTTTTAAGACAGTCAAAATTATCTACAGCACCTTTTATATCCGGACTGTCACCTCAATTTGAAGAGCTCTTCAGATGTTGACAGATGTAAACAAAATACTGTCGTTGGGCGTAGTCCGTTCTTTCGAAGACCTCTATTGTCTGACAGTTTATAAGCCTATACTCTTTGGTCTGTTAGGTGCCTGTTGACGTTTTACCTACATTTGTTTGGAGATAGGTCTGCTACAATTAATAGCAATAAATAAAGTTGACTATTATGTGAATGTGTTATCTGAAATGTACAAACTTTACAACAAGTCTAAAGACCTTTTATGACAAAGACAATGGTATTAAACTGTTGAATCCAAGTGTCAGAAAAGAAAGTGTATTACATTTTCACCAAACTCTGTAAAGAAGCCTTTAGTCATCATATTTCAGCCTTTATCTGGTTAAAAATATCTATAAAAATCTCACTTGTCAACTGAGAATGAGTAATGTAATCACTGAATAATTGACTACAAAAAGAATCTTCAGTTGCAGACGTATTTCGAAGACCAAGTATTGGCCTTCTTGGAGAAAAAGTGTATCCAAACCATAGACTACATAAAGAAGTGGACTAAGGGAGTGTGATGGCACCCATAGCGTTCGGCTCTAGTCAAATGAAGCTCATTGAGACTTGCAGTTATAAGAGTTTGGAATTTGGAGCCAAGGTTCCGTATTAGGAATAGGAATTGATGTGCAGACAAAATAGCAAAATAAAAACACCAAGTTCATGCAGTGGAAAACACAAAAGCAAACACTAATGTTGGATTAAGTAGGCTATTGAGATCCGGAAACAAGCCCACGCTGTCCTGCTGTCTTAGAGAAGTCAGACTGCAGATGGTGCGATTCTCCTACCAATGCAGGAAGGAGAATGGCGAAAAAGTCTGTGTAAATCAGCTGTCACCGTAACATCACATGACCCTTGAAACATGTCAAGGTATGCGTAAACGACACACTGGTCAGTCAAAAAGAACCTTTATTTTAGATTTCAGCAAACGTAATTGATCCACAAGGGAAATTATTTGGACACAGTAGCGCACACATCACAATATAATATAATAATGTGATATTTGGTGATAAAGAGCAGGTTGACACAAATCTTTTAAGACCAAAATCAGGAGCCTGAGGCCCGCAGTTACAGAGGGAGGGGTGACAGTTTTTCAATACAAAGTGAATTGGAGCGGGAATCAATGGAACCGGAAGCACCCCCATGCTCACTTCCTATTTGGAACACAGCGGCTAGCACATCTTTTCATGATTTTTCACCATTAAAAACAGAATATTTTGATTACAATTTTCAATTGCCATAGAAACATGCCCGCACCCCTATGAACTAACATCAAGGACCATAATATCCACCCTCCTGTGGGCTCACCACCTGCAGAGGGGTTCATAGTGGAGGTCAGGTGCTATGAGGATTGGGCAGCAAGCTGCCCCCGCAACCCAGCCGGATTAAGCGGGAGAAGATGGATGGATGGATGGATGGATGAATTGCCATAGAGACTGGCCTAATTTTTGCAACTCATAGATGGCCTATGAGAAAACACCTTATAATCAGATGAGCCTATAGTCTACTTTTTGCTGTTGGTTTGCTTTATTTGTTTTACAGAATCAACCTTTTTGAGTTTTCTCACCTTTGATCTTTCATATTTATTTTAGAATGTTTTAAGTTCAGTGTTGTATTTACATTCTACTAAACTACTGAAAATTGTTATTGCTGCTATTTCAGTATTTTTTTCCATTTACCGTGAAAACACCAGTAAGCTAAACTGCATAACTCCCAGCTGTTTTAATAGGCCTTCTATTTGGGTTCAATTACTGTTTACTTTCTTTTACAATCATTTCCTCTACTTGGCAGCTTTTGGATATTGCTATTGATTCTTAAATAGTCGGCTTTTCTTATTTGTCTCCTATTCAGTGTTGACCTTTTGGCTTTCGAAACAATGACCTATGTTTTCATTGCAGTATCCCTGTTTTTGGGGTGTGTACACATTGCAATACTTGGTAACTTGAGTAGATGACTGTTGCTTGATAAATGTTTGGCTGTTCTCATACACCATCTAGTGCCAACCTCTTCAGTAGCCTGCAGTTTTGATACTAACCTTTGGAGCACCTGGACTACTTTTCGGGGCCAACTCGATTTGGCAACCCATTGAAACGCTTGTAAACACCGGGAGCGTCTGCGTGTCAGGAAACAGACAGACGAGGACCCAAGTGCGTCACGTTTAAACAGTTTATTTAGGGTTTGAGGGGAAAAAGGGAGTGCGTGTGTGTCTCGGTGGTGGAGCGGTCTCTCCAGGGCAGCAGTACAGACAAGGGCTAGGCAGAATATCCAGGTCAAGAGCAGAAGGCAGGTCGGGTTACCGGGGCAGAGGAGCAGAAGAGGGTACAGACAGGTCCAGGTTCAATTATCAGGAGTCAGAGGTAGAATGCAGGGAAGTTTGGCAGCAGGTAGCGGATCCACACAAGCAGACGATCTGACAAAGGGCAGGCTGAAAAACAGGGCTTTTTATATACAGGTAAATCAGGGGTGTATTAGGTGCAGCTGGTTGGTGAGTGAGGATGCAGAGTGGGGACAGGTGGATCAAATCAGCTAGAGTGGAGGGTGAAACAGTTAGGTGGGGGCTCGTTAACAGGAACTGAGAGGGAGCCCATGACAGAACCTCCCCCCAAGGGGCGGCCCAGAAGTCCCAAAGAGGAACCACCAAACCGAGGCGGGCGGCGGGGAAGCCGGCGGAGGGTCAGAATTCCTCAGACCCGGTCAGTCTCTGCCCCATCCTCAGAGGGAGCCAGAGAGCCACCATCATCAGGGACCAAGACAGGGTCAGGTGCAGGACGAGTCACGCGCGAGGCCCCTCGGACGGCTTCCGGATGCAGGAAGCTGATCGGGATGCTGTCGGTGGAAGTCAGCTATGATGGTCCGGTCCACTATCCGACTGGCTGGCACCCAAGATCTTTCTTCAGGCCCATAGCCCTCCCAGTCGATTTAGGTATTGGAGACCCCTACCCCTACGCCTGGACCTAAGCACACCGCACGGTGTAGACCAGACCCCGCTCGGCAAACGGGAGGCGGAGGAGGAGAGTGCTGCTGGAACCAGTGGGCTGTCGTGTACAGGCTTGACCTTGAAACATGGAACGCAGTGTACCTTCATGGACCTTGGCAGCTGGAGCCGGACGGCAGTTGGACTGATCACCCTCTCGATGGGGGAATGGTCCAGGAACCGAGGTGCCAGCTTCTCGACTCCACCCGAGCGTAGGTCCTTGGCCGATAGCCACACCCTTTGGCCAACGCGGTAGGTGGGCGCGAGGGGTCCTTCGACGGTTGGCTCCAGTGGTGTAGCTGGCAACAGATCTGAGGAGCGTGGCTCGGGCTCGTGACCAGGCAATGCAGCGGCATCGACGGGCAAGGAGAGGGCAGACGGACAGGCGACCTCCCCTTCCTGGCTGGAGAAGAGGGGTGGCTGATAGCCGTAAACACACTGGAAAGGGGACATACCAGTGGCAGAACAGGTGAAGCGAGTTGTGGGCATACTCCACCACGTTAGCTGTTGTGCCCAGGAGTGGGGGTTGCGAGGCGCCATGCACCGAAGGGCCTTCTCCAACTCCTGGTTCGTCCGCTCAGACTGGCCATTAGATTGAGGTGGAATCCAGATGTTAGGCTGGCCGTGGCTCCCAGGAGATTGCAGAACTCCTTCCAGAAGTTGGAGGAAAATTGTGGACCTCGGTCTGAAACCACATCCTTGGGCAGCCCATGGATTCGGAAGACGTGTTCAGGACCACCTGAGCGGTCTCTTTGGCTGTCGGGAGCTTAGGCAGGGGCACAAAGTGTGCCATTTTACTAAAGCGGTCCACTACAGTGAGTATGACCTTCATACCAGCAGAAGAGGGCAGACCTGTGACAAAGTCCAGGGCAATGTGGGACCAGGGGCGCTTGGGCACAGGCAGAGGCTGGAGAAATCCAGCTGGAGGCTGGCTGGAAGCCTTATGTTGGTTGCAGGTGGGACAGGCTCGGACGAACTCGTACATCCCTCCTTAACGAAGGCCACCAGAACCGCTGGGCAAGCAGTTGGTAAGTGCGAGTAGAGCCAGGGTGGCAGGCCAGACGGGACTCGTGTCCCCACTGTATAGCTTGGGACCTCAGGGTTTCCGGACGAGCGTAGGGCGGTTGCTGGGGCATGCGCTGGGCCTGGCTGATTACGTAGAGACTCCTGCACCCGCTCTTGATATCCCAGGTCAGGGCTGCTACAACACAGGGACTGGGCAGAATGCTTGCAGGATCTCTTGGAGGGCGTCAGTCTTCTGGAACTGGCGAGAGAGGGCATCTGGCTTGATGTTCCGTGATCCAGGGCGGTAAGATAGGGTAAGTTAAATCTGGTGAAGTACAGAGCAGCCGGACTGCCTGGGGTTTAGGCTTGGCAGTGGGATATATTCCAGATTCTTGTGGTCAGTCCAGACCAGGAATGGAACTGTGGACCCCTCCAGCCAGTGGCGCCACTCCTCAAGGGCAAGCTTGACAGCCAGCAGCTCACGGTTCCCTATGTCGTAGTTGCATTCAGGCGGGATAGCCGAGAGAAGAATGCACAAGGATGGAGCTTGTTGTCCTCCGTAGCCCGGCTGGGAGAGCACAGCACCAACTCCAAACATCAGAGGCATCCACCTCCACAATGAATTGTCGGTCCACATCAGGCATCTGGAGGATGGGGGCAGAGGTGAACCAGGCCTTGAGGGCACAGAAGGCTTCGTTGGCTGCTGGGGTCCAGGCAAAGGGCTGCTTAGTGCTGGTCAGAATTGGTGAGAGGTTTGGCTATGGTGCTATAGTTCGGATGAATTTTCTGTAAAAGTTTGCAAACCCAGAAATTGCTGCAGCTTCTTTCGGCTCTCTGGGATTGGCCACGAAGTCACTGCTGAAATCTTTGCAGGGTCCATCTGTATGCTCCCGCAGCCACGATGTATCCTAGGAAGGCCACAGTCTTGGCATGAAACTCGCACTTCTCTGCTTTGACGTAGAGGGAGTTCTCCAGAAGGCGCGAAGGACTTGCTGGACATGGTGGGTATGTTCAGACAAGGATCTGGAAAAATCAAGATGTCATCCAGGTACACAAAGACAAACTTGTTTAACATGTCCCGCAGCACATCGTTTACAAGAGCCTGGAATACAGCTGGAGCATTGGTGAGACCCGAACGGCATCACTAGGTATTCAGAGTGACCAGTTGGGGTGTTGAACGCTGTCTTCCATTCGTCCCCCTCCCGTGTCGCACCAGGTGGTAAGCATTGCGGAGATCCAGCTTAGTGAAGACCGTGGCTCCTGGAGCAGCTCGAGCGCTGGAGAGCAGAGGAAGAGGATATCGGTTCTTCACGGTGATGTCGTTAAGGCCCCGATAATCAATGCATGGATTAAGGATCCATCCTTCTTCCCCACGAAGAAGAACCCAGCACCAGCAGGGGAAGAAGACGGCGAATTATCCCAGCAGCCAGGAGTCACTGATGTACTCTTCCATGGACCTCCTTTCTGGAGACGATAACGAGTAGAGACGGCCTTTAGGAGGTGCGGCACCAGGGAGGAGGTTGATAGCACAGTCATATGGTCGGTCGGGGGCAGAGAGGTGGCCTTGGCCTTGTTGAGACACCTCCCAGAGCTCAAGGTAGCATTGGAACGTTGGACAAATCTGGAGCTGGACTGGCGGGAACTGAGCGAGGGGCAGTGTAGCAGCAAGCAGACAGGTCTGGTGGCAGTCCTTGCCCCATGCCCCAACCACCCCGGTCGTCCAGTCAAGGAGAGGGTTGTGCCGGCGAAGCCATGGGTAGCCCAGGATGAGGGGTTGGCCTGGGGAGGCGGAGCAGGTGGAACTGGATGGTCTCCTGATGGTTGCCGGAGATCATCATCGAGACAGGGCAGTGACATGGGTGACTGTGCCGAGAGGGTGTCCATCCAGCGCCCGAGCAGGAACAGGAGGTGACAGGCGATGGCTCTCAAGCTTCAACTGGCGGGCGAGCTCCAAGTCCATTATGTTGGCTTCAGCGCCAGAGTCCACAAGGGCGGCCAGAGAGTGTGTAGAGTCAGGAAGGTGGAGCCGAACCTGCAGCAGGGGTTTGCGGTCATTGGAGGGCTGGGTGGGACGTAGAGCTCAACCGGATTCCTCCTACACCGGGTGAGCTTGGGCTTTTAAAAGGGCAGGTGGCAATTCGGTGTCCATCTCCTCCACAGTACATGCAGAGGTTGGATGTGATGCGCGCTGACGCTCTGCAGGAAGAGAGAGGCTCGACCAATCTCCACAGGCTCCGACTGGTCTGGCTGGAGTTGGAGGAGTAGACAAGGGGGCAGACGAGCAGCTCGACTGCCTCGGTGCTGGTAGCTGGAGAGTACTGGTGCCTCCTCTCTTGACGGGCGGTCTGGATTCTTCGATCAATTCGGGCAGCCAGAGCAATGGCCTCGCTGAAGGGTTGATGGTCGTTCATGGGAGACCAGCTGGAGTCCTTTACATAGTCGGCCAGGCTGTGAAGGAATGCGCCCACCGCATCCATGTTCCAGGTGCTGCGTGTTGCCAGGGTCCGAAATCGATGGAGTAGCCAGTGGCAGTCCGGTCTACCTTGCCGAATGCTCATCAGTACCCGGGGCGCCTGCAGAAGAGTCCAAGTCAAAGACCTTGAGCATCTCCTCAGCGAACAGGTCAAAGGATGTGCAGGTTGGAGTCTGACGCTCAAACTCGGCTGTTCCCAGAGTCGAGCTCGACCCGTCAGGTGAGTGATGGCGTACCCTTACCTTGGCCCTCCCGTGGCAAAGGTTCTGGGTTGCAGGGAGAACTGGAGACGGCAGCTTATGAGAATGCCCGGACCTGGGTTGGATCGCCATTGAACCGCCAGGACTACCAATCTTGGGTTCCGGGGCACCGGGCGTGTGAAGAGAGCAGGCGCTCATGGGGAACTGGACCACCTGGCATGCTGGGTGGTGCTGGAATGGCCTGTAGACTGGCTGGGACTGGACCGGGGTGGGTTGGCTGGCGACGGGGTCAGGTTGGTGAGCAGTTCAGTTATCTGGGCAAGTTGCTCCTGCTGCTGCTGGATCTGTTGTTGCTGCATTCGGCCCAGCTCCAGCAAGGCGGCGGTGTCACCACGTCAGGCGATGGACTCTCCCTCCATGCGCTCAAGGCGCTGCATGGCAGATGGTGGCTCTGGGGCATTGAGGTCCATGTCAGGTGAAACGTCGCTGAGTCCATGTTTGGTCAGATCATACTGTCAGGAAACAGACAGACGAGGACCCAAGTGCGCGTCACGTTTAAACCAGTTTATTTAGGGTTGAGGGGAAAAAGGGAGTGCGTGTGTGTCTCGGTGGTGGAGCGGTCTCTCCAGGGCAGCAGTACAGACAAGGGCTAGGCAGAATATCCAGGTCAAGAGCAGAAGGCAGGTCGGGTTACCGGGGCAGAGGAGCAGAAGAGGGTACAGACAGGTCCAGGTTCAATTATCAGGAGTCAGAGGTAGAATGCAGGGAAGTTTGGCAGCAGGTAGCGGATCCACACAAGCAGACGATCTGACAAAGGGCAGGCTGAAAAACAGGGCTTTTTATATACAGGTAAATCAGGGGTGTATTAGGTGCAGCTGGTTGGTGAGTGAGGATGCAGAGTGGGGACAGGTGGATCAAATCAGCTAGAGTGGAGGGTGAAACAGTTAGGTGGGGGCTCGTTAACAGGAACTGAGAGGGAGCCCATGACACTGCGTCATTCTTCTGTTTTCTGTTACTGTTTTCTCTGTTTTTTTACCTTTCATATTTGAAACTTTTCAAGGCCTCCAGGAGAATGATTGATATACCAAACTCTACACTCTAGTACAGCAAGTTTTGACCATGTACACTTTAAACATTGGAGTCACGTGCTTAATTCTCTGCTTTTTTCTCATCTTTGTCCTTTCAAAATTTTCAGGGTTTCCTTTTTGACTTCTATTTATTAAGCCTATATACAAACCTCACAGTACAGTTAGTTTTGACCCATTGAAACACCTGTAAACTTTGTAAACTTTGGGTTCACCTCCATCATTCTGACCTATTTTTTCATCTTTGACCTTTCATGTTTAGTAGGACTACATTTTAGGGCCTCTTTTTTGTGAATTGATTTGGTAACTTTTTGAGATTACTAGATTGAAAAATATTGGTGAGGCCTATCTATACCAACATTTAGTGTAAAGTTTTGAAGTTCCTGTAGATTTTGTAAACATTTGTAAATTCTCTGCTGTTTTCTCACCTTTAAGCATTTGAATATTTAGTCGAAGAACATTTTGAGGTCTCGTTTTTGTGGTCAATTAAATTTGGTAACTTTTGGAATGGCAAACATTGGTAAGCCCTATATACTAAGCTCAAAGTAATGTTTTGATCCACTGAAACACGTGTAGACTTTGTAAACTTTGGAGTCACCTGCATCATTTTTCGCTTTTTTTCTCAGTCTCTTTCATATTTTAGAAGGATTATACTTTTCAGGGCTTCATTTTTGTGGTCAATTTGATTTGTCAACTCTTTAGGATTGCAGGAATGAAGAAAAATGGTTAGGCTTATCTGTACCAACCTTTACAGTAAAGTTTGCCCTATTGAAACACTTGTAAACTTTGTAAACTTTGTGGTCACCTGTATCATTCTCCACTGTTTTTTCACTTTTGGCTTTTTGTATTTTAACAGTTTTACATTTTGGCGCCTCCTTTTGTGAGTTGATTTGGCAACTTTTTGAGATTGCTGTATTCACAAACATTGGTTATCAGTCAAGGCCTATTATTCTACAGTATATCTATACCAACCTCTACAGTAAACTTTTGAAACACTGAAACACCTGTAGACTTTGTAAACTTTGGGATGACCTGCAATATTCTTCCCTGTTTTCTCACCTTTGACCTTTCATATTTTGGTAGAACTCTTTTTCGCGGCCTGTCTTATGGAGTCAACATGATGTAGCAACTTTTGGAGGTTACTTGATTCATATCAATACCAACCAATGCGCTGAAAAAGATTTGACCCATTGAAACACCTGTAGACTTTGTAACTTTGGGGTTGCCAATGGGTCACCTGCATTAATCTGCTGTTTTCTGACCTTTCAAAATTTTCGGGGCCCTTTTTGGACTCAACTTGATTGGATAACTTTTGGAAATTGATGGATTGGTAAATGTTATTCTATAGGCCTACCAACATTTATAGTAAAGTTTTGACTCATTGAAACACCTGTAGACTTTGTAAACTTTGGGGTCACCAGTGGGTCACCTGGATTAATCTGCTGTTTTCTCACTTTTCGCCTTTCAAATTCTTCAGGGCCTCTTTTTTGGGGTCAACTTGACTTAGTAACTTTTGGTAATTGCTGAATTGGTAAATGATATTCTATAGGCCTACCAACCAACCTTTACAGTAACGTTTTGACCCATTGAAACACCTGTAAACTTTGTAAATTTTGGGATCACCAATGGGTCACCTGCATTAATCTGCTTTTTTCTCATCTTCGACCTTTAAAAATTTCCAGGGCCTCTTTTTTGGAGTCAACTTGATTTGGTAACTTTTGAGAATTGCTGGACTAGTAAATGTTATTCTATAGGCCTACCAACCAAACTTTACAGTAAAGTTTGGACCCATTGAAACACCTGTAAACTTTGTAAATTTTGGGATCACCAATGGGTCACCTAGATTAATCTGCCGTTTTCTCACTTTTCACCTTTCATATTCTTTGGGGCCTCTTTTTTGGGGTCAACTTGATTTAGTAACTTTTGGTAATTGCTGGATTGGTAAGTGTTATTCTATAGGCCTACCAACCAACCATTACAGTAATGTTTTGACGCATTGAAACACCTGTAAACTTTGTACATTTTGGGATCACAAATGGGTCACCTGGGTTAATCTGCCGTTTTCTCACTTTTGACCTTTCAAATTCTTCGAGACCTCTTTTTTGGGGTCAACTTGATTTGGTAACTTTTCAAAATTGCTGGATTGACTCAATATTCTATATAGGCCCACCTACCTCAACGGTAAAGTTTTGACCCATTCAAACACCTGTAGACTTTGTGAACTTTGGAGTCACTTACATCTCTCCTCTCAGCACATCCCATCACATTACTTCATCCATCCCTCATGTGGACTATAGTTATGGCCGCTTGTATACAGTGCCGTGCGCATACATGTAAACTTACCAATCCAAGTCATGTGGCGCACACGCACGCACTGCGCACATGTGACGCCTCCTCTCTCTCCCTCCGCTGTATCTCTCATTTTGGAGTTATGCTTATTGTAGGATCTCTGTGTGGCGACTATTATGGGATGGCAGATCAAGGTGGGAGGGGCCCGTGGTGGTGCGAGTATCCATGGCAACCTTTGAGGGAGGGGGGGCGCGCGCTGGAGGAATGGGGAAGAGAGTGTAGTGCGTGCACGAGGAAGGGAGGGAGGGGGTGAGAGCTGACTATTATGGTCTGTACGGTGCAAGGTAAGTATGCAGAGTGGGGGAGGGGTGGCCGAGCGAGCGGAGGGGGGGTATTATGGGATGTCTGCCCCCTGATCTCTTTGTGTGTGTGTGCGCGCACTGAGCGAGGGAAGGGAGACAGAGGAGACACGGCTAGTCGTGCACACACGCTACCACGCATAAAACACGGAAATATACGGATAATATTAACAAAAGAGCCGGCCGATAAGTATTGATTGATTGACAAAGTGAGGCTGGAGGAGTTACTGTCCCTGGAACCAAGTTGTAAGTACATCAGTTTGGGGCTTTTGTTGTTGAGGAGTGCGCCGAGGTGGCCTGCTTGGATGCCGGGTACTTGGCTCGCTTTCTCTTTACAGTCGATTAAGCAATTCCCTATTTTTTATAGATATTTCACGCTTTTAACCTTATTTTGTATGCTAAATTTGCTTACTCGTTTGCTAATGAAACGGAAACTCATCTCCGATGAGATGTCAGATTACAAACACCTCCACATTGCGCGTTTTTGAACTTGAAAACCTTATAAACTTAAAACAATCGCTCTTAAATCAAGCAGGGTATAGTTGTAGTTTAATTGATCACGTTTAATCATTAGTTTTAAGACGAAACAACTGCTAAATATTCACTTCCCTTATCCCTTCTTTTTGTTCTTGCTTCTTTTCCATAAACAGAACCAACAACTCTGGATTACCACAAAGATTATCAACTTTATTTTGGTTAGCTGAAGTCTTCGGCTAACTAAAAAGTTCGGTGCTATGTCTGGAAGTGAGGACGATAGAGAGGACTATGGAGCCGCCGATGATCGCTTAATGCACGGTAAGACGAGCCTCGTTTGTTAGCCTGAAGTTGCTAATGGGAGACTGGTTAAAAATGCTAGCCCGGGCAGATGTTTTGACGTTCATATCAATCATGTTTGGAGAGCGTGAGCAATGTGCCGGCTATGAACGCACTAAATCCAAGGCATTTCGACCGGGGGTGTGTCTTCTGAACCCTCCCACGTCTCTCACTGCTCACTCAGTAAATGAACGTAAATGTGATGTTATGTTGGAATAAACGCCATAAAGTGATGTGTAAATAGTTTATTACTAACATTATTCATTGGTATAGCTAGATATTTGGTTATGTGTTATTTGCTATAGAATTTGAACAAGTTTGATATTGCAGTTTGTAGCTATGTAGTTGAAAATATATACTGATCATAACTCATGCAATATGCCTTATTCCTACATTTATTATTATCCCCAGATTCATTGTTAATCTCGACAAATTTCTGATATTCATTGAGGATGGATATCTTTGTTTGATTGTTTTGGAAATTGGGAATTTAATCGTTAAACTCGTCATGATTATGGTTTGGAATAGACCTAGGTACAGTGTTTCAGTGTAAATTATGGTTGAGGAATATGGATTGGGTTTGTTGATCGGATAATTTATTTCACAAACAGTGCCAGTGATATCACATTTGTCATATTGTCCCTCGTTTCATGCGCTGAGATGTCTAATCACTAAAATAAGCATACTCTTAATCCTTTTTTAACAGTCATGAAACTCGTTTTAATGTTTTTCCGTCTATAATTTTAACGCGAATGATCAAAAAGTTGAACAAGTGAGCGGTGACGTGAAGTCCCGCCTCGAACGAAATGCCTGGATTCTAAAATGCTACGTGCTAGGCTAACTGCCGGTATGCTAAATGCTAATGTTAGCGGCTACGTCAAACTCGCAGATTTTGTGGATGCGCTGAATACATTCCGGGCTATTCACGATAGAATAAAGTGTAATTAAAAGAAAACCATCTAAGTAAGCGTGGTAGTAAAGAGAAATATGGGATTTTTGTCCGAAACCGGCTTGTTCCCGGGGCCTAGCGGTAGCAGCTACCGGTATATTTTACGTTTGCGATGACAAGATGGAGTCAGCCAGTTAGCTTTACGGACCGGAGGATGACGTTCACAATCTTATTATTTTTTCTATACAGTTTATTTTTCCCGCTTTTTCTATTGTGTATATACCTTTCACGTATTATCTACAGTGTATGTTCAATATCGTGCGTCCCATTATACCACATTTTATAGATTTGTGGCAGCTTGATGAAAAGTCCCGTAGCTTCCCGAGCCTGCGACCATGCGCTCGTGTTGTGAAGAAAGCCAGATACACAAAAGAGTGCAAATTTAGTCAGACCATTCAAGTACGAGTTTGTATTGTATAAAACGCGACAGTTCAGAGAGTGTTGTTTGAGAAAAAGCGTTTGTCCAAATCTCGCGTTGTTTATTGTTTGCATAATGAGCTTCTCGTGCACGCGCATCAAACAAGGCCAGAGCGCAGAGAGAACAGATAGTCCTAAGAGTCGACTCCCAAGTGTTTCAGTGGATTAGCAATGCTTTAGGGAAAAATAAATGACAAAATCAGTAGCCCAAGTTGTGTTTTTTAAGTTGCTTGTTTATTACTTGACAAAGTTTGTGCCCCAAGAATTATGCAAATTTAGGGTGACCAGATTTTCAAAATAAAAAACTGGGACATTGCTGGTTTCGGGGTGGTTGGTAATGATAAAATTGTGAAATGAGAATGCAATTAAGGAAAATTACTCTGCACTCGTCTCGGCCCATTCATAACGAACACGTGTCAGTATAGTCACATTTTCTTTGTGTTTTTAAGCAGCTGTATTTTTCTGTATTTTACCTAAACAAATGGCAAATTATGCCTCTCTTTACTGTTGACAGGTATCAAATTGGTCAAAAATAGGGACACTGGGGACATTTCTTGTATGAAACTGGAACAAGTCACTGGTTTTGAACAAATCTGCTGGGACAGGGGACACAGGGTTCAAAACCTGTACTGTCCGGGGTAAATAGGGACGTCTGGTCACCCTATGCAAACTAACTATTTTTATCCTTTCTAAATAAGGTGTCATGAAAATTAGGCTTTGTCATCCTAGATGTGTCTGTCGTAAACATTGAGCTCATAGTAACCATAATACGTATCCATAATGTCGGCAGTACTCACAAGTATTAGTAGTAGTAGGTATAATTGTATTTGCTTGGTTTCAAACAACATTACAACATTCTATAGGCCAATAATAATACAGATGTGGGACCGCTAAAATAAATATTGTTTAAAAGCGGATTTTTGTTTTAATACAGTGAGTTCTTGAGTCGAATCACTCTTATATTTTATGGTAAAGTACAATGTAATCAATAGGAAAATCTGGCCCTTGCCCCTCATTTGAGAGTATGACTTCATCACATTCTTAAATCTGAAAACTACCAGTTGTTTTTAAAAGCACCGTTTCTTACCTACGCCATCACCAAATCTGTATAAATTGGTCCTTATTCTTCACTCTTCCTTATCATTCGCTGGTGGCAATTCTACAAAATTTCTACGCAATCCAGGCGAAGTGACGAAGCCTGTTTATAATAATAATAATAATTCATCAGTTTTATATAGCGCTTTTCAGGACACTCAAAGACGCTTTACAGAGCATTATTCATTCACTCCAGACCCGGTGGTGGTAAACTACTATTGTAGCCACAGCTGCCCTGGGGCAGACTGACGGAAGTTTATCACAAAATTACCAATTCAAATAAATATGAGAAATTTGCAAAAGGCATTATTATAACCCATATGGTAACATAAACTCACTATCTGCCATATTTGTCATTGACAGTGCTGGAAAGTAGATATTAAAAAAAAAAAACATACAAAAAATATGTATACGTATATTGTGAGTATACTAACTGTATTCCGGTACTGTTACACACTCACTTACTTTCCTAAATTAAAGGGAATACTTGGTGGTTCTTCATCATGCAATTTTGGCTTTGAACTGCATGGTATTAGTGAAGGGGAAAAGGAAAGTAAAGATTTTGCAGTGCATTTTTTGTCTCTAATTAGAATTAAATTAATGCATAACAAACAGTACAACAAAAATAAAGCTGTTTGGAATTATATGTCATGTTTGTTACACTATAATATAGTCTGTGTACAAGCGTTCAAAGTATTCAGAATACAGTACTCTGATTAGCCCATGTAACAGGATACGTGACAAAATAAATTTTTAGTATTCCTATCATTGTTCGCCGATGACTATTATGTGAAATTATCTATATAATGCAGGCACATAATGAAGCCTGTATGTAAAAAAAAAAAAAAAGGATATTTAAATTACATTGTGCAGCTCCCTAATAAATTTGTAAATTTGCCATCCACTAATAACTAATATGATAACCTCAACACAGTATTTGTCTTTGGAGTAGTGCTGGCCTGGCCTTTTGATAATCTCCCTGGTTCAGCAACCTCCACTGTAGTTTGTCATTGTAAACCCTTATTTGTATTGCTCCAGTGAATCAAAAACATTTCACAAACATTTCAGCTTCATATTCACAAGTAAGCAGTCTTGAACATGACCTAAAATCCACCATTGGCTTGAAAGTTAACACTATTGTGCTGTAAAGTGTTATTATAAATAATCTGTGTCTAACCAATTCTAACTTTTACTTGTGCAGATGATGAAGAGGAGGATATTTCAGAAAATGAAGCGCCCAAAGTGAAAAAGAAGAAAAAGGCCAAGAAGAATCGTGAAAGTAAAGGCAGCAAGAGGCGGTCAAGGCGAGAGGTGAGTGCTATTGTTCTGTGAACTTTAATGTCAGCACAAAATTAAGATTACGCAGTGTTGAATGAGGCTGTGAACTATATGAGAATACGCTAAAGACACCTTGTTTTTGTGAAGAAAGAAAATACTCAACTACGGTAGTTCAAGCTTCAACAATGTGGCCTAAAATGTGCTGTTAGAAATGTCTAAAATGTTTCAAGAAACACTCCAGAATAATGTTCTTTTTAGTGTCTTAGTTTATGTGGCTTTTAAAAAAACACTCAAAGTATCAACATAAATTTTATCATCACTGTCCTACCCACAATCCATTGTAAACAACAGCAAAACTTTATAATTTTAATGGTAAAAATAAATGCGTACATGACTTCAAAATATTATACATTGTACAATATTGTTGACATGAAAACATATTGTTGTAAAATAAGATTTTAAAGAAGCACTATGCAACTTTCCTAGTGGAGGGTCAGTCACTTGCTTGACTCCGTGGCGGTGTTATTGCTTTTGCCAAGTTCCACATTATCTCAAATCTATACCTGAAATACCTTAAACACATTCTTTCCGTGAATGGGGTAGTCTTTCCACAGTTCTGACCAATATCTTGGCCCGGTTGCATCACCTGCTTGTGTCCATGGAGACGGAGAAATTGAATTAATTTAAATCAGAATCAGAAAGGTTTTATTGGCATATGAGTGAACAGGTTCACAATATTAGGAAATTGCTGTTGTACTTGGAGCGGAATGTAGACAAACACTAAACATGCAACAAATAAAATAAGTAGAAAAACAATAAACTATAATATAACACAAAAATGTACAAGAATATAAAAGCCACTGTACCTGATCTTAAAAAAACGTGAAAAACAGTTTACAGTGATAACACATCTTATGCGTTCCAAGCATAATAAAGCAGCATGATAAAGCTAATTATTCACTGCAATGAGTTCATTATCGCTTTTCACAACTCTTGCGTTCACAACAGTTTTGCTAACCCCCAGCACGCACTTCCTGATCTCTAAAATTAGATGCAGACAGTACACAGCAGACTTATTTTGACGTCAAGGGGCCGCACAATATACCTGGGCTGGGGCAAGACGCATTTTGTTGAAACATCGGGTACAAGGTAATTAAAAGTTTCTAAGTGACTCTTATATCTGTTCTCTTGGCCTTCAGGAGTTGGCCGTCAGTTCCCCAGAGCCCATGGACACGGTGGGGCCAGAGGAGGCGGAGGACGGGGGCGCAGTTCAGCGGTCGGACAGCGAGGGCAGCGATTACACTCCAGGACGCAAGAAGAGAAAACGCGGCAGCAGCGGGAAAGAGAAGAAGAGGAGCAGCTCCAGTAACGACCGCAGCTCAAAGCGCAAAGAGCCGGAACCTGAAGACGAGGAAGACGACGATGACGCGGTGAGAAAAATGGCCGACACAGCAGTTTTTAAAATCTCAGGATGCAAAAGTAGACCGGGAATATCAGATGTATTGAGTATCAGTAATATCTCTGGGTTTCATAATAGCCTAATTCAAAATGTATGAGCGTTACCGTGGTGATTATCAAACTAAAACAAACGAAATGTATTTTTTGAATGAGAATGGGAAAAATCCTCAAATGTTGCATATATTAGGATGCTGAAAGACATGAATAGGTCTAATTTTATATAAGAGAACGTTATAAAGGAGTTTGCAATTCAAGTGAAGGTAAGATAAGAAAGCTATGATAGAATTTGCCTTCAAACTGCCAATTTGCACATTTTGACCTGGTTTGTGGTTAACATCTCTAATACCCGGACCTGGCTACATGAAAAAAAAAAGACAGTTCAGTTTTGTGACATTACATTATAAAGGACCTATAATTTCAATTGTGTAGGTAAGAAATCTATGTTGAATTAGCATTTTAAACTGTCCAAATGCACATGTTTTGACCTAGTTTGTGGTTAAAGTCTCTAATTACTTGACCTGGCCACAGGAAACAAACAGTTTAACGTTTTCTCTGTCAGCAAAATGAAATTAAGTGGAATAATTCTCTTACAAAATGTGGTGACAATTTTCAGCCATAAAAGGATGATTAGTGCCTATTGATAAGACTTGGAACATTAGGCACGAAGCATAAGACTGTAACAATACTGGCCACACCATTATATCACTATTCATTATATCGCTGTGAAATTTTGCAATCCTATGCCAAGCACCAGAGCTGTTTGTTACTCTAGCATAGAAAACTACAAAGACCATAACCCTTTGCTCTCTTAAAGTCCCGGCATTACATTTTAAAGGTGTTACAGTTACTACTTATGATTATTCCTCCATGTGCTTGTTAGTGAAGAAACGGTACAAACAATTTCTATGCATTTCTGCGTTTTCCCATGCAAAGTTTCTCCCCCGTTACAAATACTAAAATTTAAAAACATAATACTTACTACTTAAAGATTGATGGATATTATCAGTGTAGTTTTAAACAGACTAGCCCCTTGCAGGTAGTTAGTAGTTTTAGCAGTGTTCAGTTAATGTATACAACTGGTTTAATCCTTTTTATTTTCTCATTATTAACCACGTCACCTCTTGCATTATCATGACAGAGAAAACACATTTTCCAGCAATTTCCTCTGGGACAAGGCTGCGATGCACATTAATCAATAATAGATAAGACACCATTTCACATTGCATCCTTGTCAGTATTTAGTCCTATTTTTAGCTCAAGATGGCCGTATTTCTAGCTTTTTTTCCCTTTTTTTTTTGGTCTAACTTGCAGCAGTTTCCAAAAAGCTGCAGAGAAGCCAAACAAAGGACTCCTGGACCCTAATTGCAGTCTTCTTACAGATATTACTGTTAACCGTCAGTGCCGAGTGTGATATGCAGTTTCCATGACAACGCTGCACCACTTTTGCTGCTTTTGACCCCTTTTTTACAATTACCTTCTGATTCATTCGTCTTGGATTAAAACAATGGCTAAGGGCTGGTAGACGGTGTAATAATTGATTATGAATTGTGATTAGTTATGAGATTAATTGCAATTGGCTAAAAATGACATTACGTTTTGATACGTTCGTCTTGGATTAAAACGACAGAAGAATCTTACAAGTGGTGCATAACGGCTGATAATGTGTTATTAGAGTAGGATTCATGGAGCAAGATTAATTGTAATGGCTAAAAATCGTCTTGCCGTTCAACTATCGCTGCAAGCAATTAAATATAATCTTTCCATTACATCCTATTCTGCATAAAACCCGCTGACCCTGTAGTTCAGACCTCTACAAACATGTTTAGTTGTAATTTTCAGTATTCTCTCAAATGTTAACACACCTGTACAAAACATAAATTTTAATCTAATCGTACTCACAATATTTTAATTGATATATTGGTCATAACTTTTTACTTAAGCCTTTTTTCAAACTGATAATTGGATGACTGCACTTTTGAATTTTTATGTAGACATCATGATGCATAAAATTGCATTGAAGTCATCTTTATTAAAATTTGTTTTAATTGCACAGCCTTACAGCACACTCCGCTTCTCCCCGTAGTTTCAGAAATGGTCTCTTCCAGGTCAATGATATAAAATTGGGTTAACATGTTTATTCTGGTGCTCTATTCAAGATAAGTACATAAGCGTCTCTGTATGAGGTGTCCCATTATCCACTTCAATATGCACCATTATAATGAACAAAGACGTGCTCTCAAATGCTGCTTGATTGCTCTCTCTCACTGAAGGCTGAGCGCATCATAACGCCGTCACTTGTGCAGTTTAATTCTGTCAACAATGACAGCCGAACGTCATAGAGGGTTTTGGTGAGATGTTTTTAGACCCTAACCCCAAAAAAGCCGAACCTTCCTGTCATCAGTTCATTACATTTTATTGGTGCCATTTCACTTTAGGCGAACTGAAAATGTATATTTAGGGCTGCATAGTATGACTAAAAAGATGCTATATTCAACAACGGTTTTGTTTTGAGGTAATAAGCCCTCCTGTGGGCTCACCACCTGCAGAGGGGTTCATAGGGGGGTCAGGTGCTATGAGTATTGGGCAGCAAGCTGCCCCCGCGACCAGGGCTCTACAGTGCGCCCATTTCACTCGCATTTGCGAGTAAATATTTCGTCGTGCGAACGAGGAAAATAAAACAGTCGCACCAGTGCGAGTGCTTCTGCAGCCACAATAAGGAGCTGCACAGACGTAACGTGACAAGTTAAACGTGCTAAATGTATCAAACATTAGGGGCGCACTCACACTAGGACTTCAGAATCGTGCCCAAGCCTGGAGCCCCTAAAGCGCCAAGACGCTTCAGCGAGCGCTGACCCCAGCGTCTGAGTTCCGCGTGTGCGCTGATATCACTCATATGAACAAACTCCGGCTTCAAAACACACCCACGCCCAGCTTCAACGAGGAGCGCCCTTCCTTCTCCGCGCCCTTCCTTCTCCGCTAAAGCGAGAGCTTTGTCTTGGTCTTGTCTCGGACTCGAGCGCATTTGGACTCGGTCTTATCACGGACTCAAGGTCTGAATACGGAGTGTGATCATATTTCATTACGGCCGCCGCAATAAACTTGTACCGGTGTGCGTGACCACGCGGGACGTGTCTCTGCGGCCTGTGCACTGGAGCCCGCAGACACTGTGCGGCCCGTCAGCACAGGCTCGCAGCGCGCGGCTTGTCCACAGCGCGCACCCTTGTGTACCAACGTGCGTCACAGGGCAGGTATCCCACCTATCCTTCCGCCTCACGTCAAATCGCCAATACTAATTTTCTGTCAGTGTCCGCACAGAGCAGACCCACAGCACAGAGCAGGCGATACGTGGGCTGAAGTTTGCCTAAGAAAATGCCAAATAAATCTGTCACAATGTGCGTTTGGTTTGGTAAATGTGCAGAGGCTAAAAACCACTGTAAAACCAGTGAGAGAATGTAACTTCACCTAGGAATTTGAAAATACAGGTTTAAAAATCTTACTTATGTTTTTCACTTTGAAGCAGTTTTGTGTAAAGTGCCAGTGGAAGTTCTCTTAAAGAAGAGGTTCTCAAACTGTGGTGAAGGTCCAAAAAGGGCCACAGAGTGTTTCAGTGCAGTACAGTCTGTTTGGCTTATTTTAAGTCTAAATATTAATCAGATAAAATGAAGATATATTTATAAAAACACTGCGATCATGCAGGAAAAGTACAGTCATAATTCTTTTGTTTTTTTGTATTAAATTCATTCAAATAAGTTGGTGTGCGCAAGTTCTGCTCTGTAATAATCGTTCAAAATGAAAACCTATTTGTGCCCCCATTTTTTTTTCTGTGCTCCTAAAATTTTTAACTTAGGGGCACATGTGCTCCTGAAAAAAAAAGTTAGCGTAGAGCCCTGCCCGCGACCCAGCCGTATTAAGCGGGAGAAGATGGATGGATGGATCTTAATATACGTTTGATTATAGGTACAGTTAACATAAAACAAAGGTACAGTACGTGCCTGCTGCCTTTGGGTCATGGTTTAGTTAGTATTAAGAATTGCTTAGAAAAATCATAAAAGTTGCAACTTTTTATATTTTCAAAAAAGTCAATTTCTGTAAAATGGAGAATTTGTGGCGTTGCAAAATTGCGTCATGAACATTTTCTTGCCCCCTCCAATTGCAGGAATAATAGATATGAGTTTCAGAAAAAGTCCTAACATGAATAAGTAGTTGATAAATTCTTGCTTTAGCGTTACACTTGTTAAAGAACATCTACATTAGTCTCATGTAAGTCGTGTGTCTTTGTATTTTAGGAGCCTAAGACTTCCTCACAGCTGCTGGATGACTGGGGCATGGAGGACATCGACCACGTGTTTTCTGAGGAGGATTACCGCGCACTCACAAACTACAAGGCCTTCAGCCAATTTGTCAGGTACTGAATAATGCTGTAAAGTCTAGCATGTTCTGTGGTTTGGGGTATTTTGGTACTGTATGGTACTGTTTGGTAATGTGTATTTAAGGTGGAATGTTCAGAACTTGCCATGGTGACACACTGCACACATTAGCAAACATGACCTGATAAGTTTTTAGATAGAAAGCTCAAGAATATAAAATGGATTTAAACAAACACATTTTCAGGAGCCTGTTTAGGTGTTTTCAACAAAATGGTGAGCGTGACTAACTGTTGATTACTGCTGACTATTTGAGAGGGATTTGTTTAACAGCACAAATCAGCTCACGTTTTGTGATTCCAGCTAAACATTCTTTAATGGTCAGATTGTGTTAAAAATAGGGCTGTCAACGTTAACACGTTAACGCATGTGATTAATAAAAAAAATTGCATTCATGTTTTTTGACGCAGATTAATCACACAATTTATTTTGAACGCACATGCTCCTCTATGGAAAGCGCGGATGGTGACCTGAAAGGCTGCGCAGGTTATTAGGTCAGTGATCAGGTCTATCCATACGGGACTTTGGATAAAACAAAGGTAGTTTGCAGATACTGCGGTGATGAACTCTTCACAGAAGCACAAGTTTAAAATACCATCTTAAAGCAAAACGTGTTTGATTCAGCAGCAGCAACGACGCTACTTTACACAAACAACAAGGCGCGCACGATAAACAACGTTGGCGGAGTGCACCCTCGCCACTGTTGTCAACAAAACTACCAGCGATAGAAAAATGTCAATGAAATAACTTTTTGATAATGAATTGCATTTTTGTCAAAATATTTTGGTCTTTTTTTGAAGAATAATTAACTGTGATTAATCGTGATTAATCAAAATTCTGTGTGATTAATCTGATTTGAAAAATGAATTGTTTGACAGCACTAGTTAAAAATAAAGATCACATTAAAATAAAACTTGAGTAACAGTGCTTCAGACAAAACAGAGCCTCTAGTTAGCATCAGTCCCCAGGGAATGTTGATGCAAAATGTCAATAGTGGTGTGCTTCATACGTTGGACTAGATCAGGACTACAATTGGACCAGAATAGACCAAACTATGCCCATTGTTTAATCCTGCTTTCCTACTTTCTGGTATAGATCTGCGCAGAACAGCTTTATCATAAACGAGACTTTCTCTCTCCTCAGACCTCTTATCGCCGCAAAAAACCCAAAAATCGCTGTGTCAAAGATGATGATGGTTTTGGGGGCAAAGTGGCGCGAGTTTAGCACGAATAACCCTCTGAGGGGCGCAGCCGTGGCCAATGCCGCGCTGGCGACGGCGAACATCCCCTCCACTGTGGACAACATGGTGTCAGAGTCTGCCCCCGCAACAGCGCCCCCCGCAGCCCCAGAGCAACCCGCCGTTCCACCTGTACGCAAGGCCAAGACCAAGGAGGGCAAAGGTGAGGATATTAGAGGATTAAAGGGCCTTAGCGGTGCATACTTCTGCGATAGGCTTGCTTAGTTGGTACATTTGTGTTGCTACATCTCTGTACGTCTTCTAAAATTAGTCTTCATCAAAAAAACAATTCTTATAACTTCAGATTTATTGTTTTAATCTGGCTTCATAATAGGGTTGTCAAAAGTATCAAAAATCTGATACGAATCAATACTAAAACCAAACTGAAACAAGACTCAATCATTTAAGCACGTATTGATACTGAAAAAACGCACACAAACTATTAAGAAATGTTTGTGTTGAAAATTAAAATGCTGTCAAAAACGAGCCTATAAAATGATTCCTTTGGGTATCATAATTGGTAATGAGTATATTCTTTAGTACTGAAATTGAGTTTTTAATATTAGTACGTCTTAATATTAACTTCAACACAGCAGATGGTTTAAAGCGGGTAATGATTGCCTTTGTTCAGAAAGCAGTGGAAGATGGTGTACTTAACCTGCACTACTGGTTTAAAGTACAATTCTTCATGAGTTACCTTATGATTTCTTTTTATTTTAAAATTCTATAGTCTGTAGTGTTATATGCAGATTTGTATTCTAACACAATTTTTCAGTTTTCTATTGAATTGAACCATTAGAAAAAAGAATTTGAAAAGCTTTTCTAGTGTTTGTATAACACTCTTTTTGTCTTGTGTTACAGGACCAAACGCACGCAAGAAATCCAAATCTGCCGCTAAACCTCAGGAGAAGAAAAGCAAGGCCAAAACCAAGAAAGTGGCTCCACTCAAAATCAAACTGGGAGGATTCCCCAGGAAACGCTCATCGGTACAAAAGCGCTGCACATTGATACACTTAAGATACTGTAAGAGAGCCCATCCCACATGTATATATTTTTAACCTTCCTGGAATTGGTAATTGGATTATATTTTTGCAATTCATCCAAAATGTGCTTAAAGCTTCCTGTAAATGTCTTGTTTGAGGTTCAGATATTGCAGAAAGTAAATGGACTGTAATTAAGAATACTGCAGAAACATCACATTTCAGAAATTACCACTGCAAGTTTCATTTTAGTTTTTTAATCCATTCTTTGCAGCCTTTTGTCTTGTATAGTCTGTATACTTAGTTTTAATTCAAAATTAATCTTGCCTCTTTCGGTCATAGAACATTTTTTTTGTTTTGTATAATCATTTCTAGGGATGCACCAATCCAGCTTTTCCAGTTCTGTCACCAGCATTGATACATTAGCATTTGTTATCTGCTGATACTCAATATTAACCGATTCTAGCATTGGGACTTCTTTTTCTATCAAAACACAGTTAAGTTACAAAATTTATCCAACTGTTTTTCGTCCAGCAAGCAACTATAGAACAGCTTTGTAACAATAAAAGTTCAAACTTATTGAAACGTTTTAGGCCAACATTTGCAGTCTCATGGAACCAATACTCGATACAGATAATTTTCCTGGATTGACGCCCATATTCAATACCAGTATCGGTAACGGTGCTTCACAAACCATTTCTTCATATCTGACTATAAGTGCTTACGTATTTAAAGTCAATTAATGAAACTGATTTGTTGTTTTCCCCCAGAGTGAAGAGGACGAGCCTGACGTGGAGAGTGACTTTGATGACCTCAGTATGAACAGTGTCTCTGTGTCTGAAGGATCCAACAGCCGCAGCAGCAGAACCAAAAAGAAGCCCGCCAAGAACAAACCCAAGAGGAAGAAGGGTGAGCTGGAATGCATGTGGTTTTCATTTACGTAAATGTAGCTATGTGAAACAAAAGAAAAGAAAAAGAATTAGCAAGTTTTGGTTTCAAAGTATTTTTTTGCCCACTAACGACACGCAGGACAGTCAGGTATTGGGGCAGACACATCGGATCTCTCAAACTGCTTTTTCTGGCTTTTCACAGACTCATTGGGCTCAAAATCACCTAATACTGATCATTTGGGCATATTTCCTTTGACGCTTACATTTGTTCAAATTAAGGAACTAGCACCAAAATGGTGGCAGGTTTCATTTTTATTCAGTATGTAATGCCAGACCATATGAAGTAGGAGTATGAGAAAGCCTGTCCTGCTAACTGGAATTTCCCCATTGTGACACAAATAAAGTTTGTTTTCTACTGAAGTACGATACAGAGCTTAACAAATTTATTAGGCCACCTGTCATGAAAACATAAATAACTTCATATCAAAAACTTGTTTCAAATTAACAATTTATTTATTCATTAAAAAAATGACCGATTGGAGTCACAAAATAGTGCTTGTTGACAAATAACCAAAAATGTGAATATTTGGTGTGAGAACCTTTGGTGCAGATAACAACTTGCATTCTTGCTGCTTTGTTTTTATGTAGTCTCTTTTGTTATTGAGTTCCACATAGTTTGTTGTAGTTGTAGCTGTTCCAAGAGATTTGCTTTGGATGAGACTTTGGTGTCATTTTTGGAAAACATAAAACTTGAAAATTCAGGGATAGCAACAATAATTCTATTTTAGCATTAAAGATATGGTTTTGATAAAAACGATCTTGCATATACTGGCGAATTAACCATTATATAAAAATAAAATTAAAATATTTTAGTAAACAAAAATACTTTACTGCAGCAGTGGCAAACACCTAATACTGGGTGTAATACATTTGTTAAGCTCTGTATATTGCTAAGGCCCAGCTATGAGAGAAAACACAAGTCTAAATGTATTGAGTGAGATATTCAACAAAATGAAGTTAAATTTAATCTTTGTGCATGTTTGTGTTCTTTAGACGCAGAGGACGGAGATGGTTATGAGACAGACCATCAGGACTACTGTGAGGTGTGTCAGCAGGGAGGAGAGATCATCCTGTGTGACACGTGTCCCAGGGCCTATCACATGGTGTGTGTGGACCCTGACATGGAGAAGGCCCCCGAGGGCACCTGGAGCTGCCCGCACTGTGTAAGCCACAAAAAAAATAATGCTCTAGTTTTAGGTTAGATTGGGTAAACGTGCGTGATGTTTCTGCAAAGTATCTACAGGAGAAGATGACTATAATTCCTGCAAGGGAATACAAAAGAATGACTAAGCTTCTAATCCTGCAACTCCTCTGTGTTTAGGAGAAGGAGGGTATCCAGTGGGAGGCTCGTGAGGAGGCGTCGGAGGGAGAGGAAGATAACGGGGAGGCCGGAGATCACGAGGAAGACGACCATCACATGGAGTTCTGTCGTGTTTGTAAAGACGGAGGGGAGCTGCTCTGCTGCGACTCCTGCCCCTCATCCTACCACATCCACTGCCTCAACCCCCCTCTGCCCGAGATCCCCAACGGAGAGTGGATCTGCCCGCGCTGCACGGTCAGTACACGCATGACATGGATTTGACTCGTATACTTTTGTACATGAAACTCTGGAAGGCTAAATTATATGTCTTCTTGTCTTAAATTACCTCTAATGTTGTCTTGTGATAATCTTCTCAGTTAAAGACTTCTATTTACTCTTAAACGTGAAATATGTAGCTTTTCTGGCATTCCTGAAGTAAACAGCATTATTCTTATTTTGCATTTATTCTATTAGAGATGGTTTATTGCTCACAAATACATTGAAAGGCTTGACTCCTCACAGATCTGCCCTGTAACTTGGTGGACGCTCCCCCAGAGAAATTACAGCGCACAGTGCACCTTTTAAATATCAGTTGTGTATGATTTACGATGACTGCAAACAAATTCCAGATATGCCAGCGTTTACATTCTTATATTTTGTTGTGCATCATCAAACTTTTAAGAGTAAAATGAAAGACTATTTTGTACTTCTTCAACTACTGATTTAATTTTGCTAGATTTTAAAATTTTCATTAATCAGGTTTAAGTATAGGTTTGTTTGTAGGTTTAAAAAAATAATGGCTGCAAATTTTAGTCATGGTCCAGACCTTTATTCCAAGTTTCACATCACTGCCTTAGATAATAATCTGTCTCTCTCTCGGCAGTGCCCGCCTCTGAAGGGTAAAGTGCAGAAGATCTTGACATGGCGTTGGGGCGACCCTCCTCCCCCCACCATCGTGCCCCGCCCCCCCGACCTCGCCCCAGACGCCCCTGACCCCGCCCCCCTCGCAGGACGTCCCGAGAGAGAGTTCTTCCTCAAGTGGTCCAACATGTCGTACTGGCACTGCTCCTGGGTCACTGAGCTGCAGGTGAACCGCGGATTTTCTTCTTTCACTACGCGCATCCATAGTGAATCATTTGCCTCTCCTTTGCTGAATCTTTTAAACAACATAATCAGCTCAACCCCTTGCCTAAGTTGTCAGTTCAACACATTTGGCCTTCAAACCGTTCTAAAACAATGTATTTTTTTTTGTTTCTAGCTGGAGCTGCACTGCCAGGCCAAGTTCAGAAACTACCAGAGGAAGACTGACATGGACGAGCCTCCTCCTATAGACTTTGGAGAGGGAGAGGACGACAAAAGCACCAAGAGGAAACACAAAGACCCCATGTACGCTCAGCTGGAGGAGAGGTACCTCAGATACGGCATCAAGATGGAGTGGCTCATGATTCACCGCATCATCAACCACAGGTCAGATTTTACACATTTTTGTACTGAAGCTGCTAAAAAACAGAGGAATATTAGAATTTAAACCTGAAATTCACTAAAGCTTGAACAAAGACTTAATTTGTAATGGTATATAATATAATAGTTTATTGAGACTAATCCAGGCTTAGGAACAACTTACCCAAAATTCTTAACTCCAACCTCTTAATCAAGTAGTTACTAAGGCTGAATCATTCTTACTAAATTATTTGTTTATTATGAATTTACTCTTTGTTCATTCTTTATTAAGGCTAATTAAGTTGAAGTGGTTCCAAAATTCAGACTAATGATTAAAAAAATATTCCTTTTTAACAATTACCATATTTTTCGGATTATAAGAATATAAGTCGCACCAGAATATAAGTCACCCCAGCCAAAAATTGCATAATGAAGAAGAAAAAAAACATGTATACATGTAGACTAAAAGTCGCACTTTTTGGGAGAAATTTATTTCAGAGACCAAGAACTAACATTTCAACAGAGAACAATCCGTGTATCATTTGTTCATTTGTTTTTCAATATTGAACCAAAAAGTGTGAAAAATGCAATATATAATAATAATAATAATACATTTTATTTATATAGCGCTTTTCACGATACTCAAAGACGCTTCACAAATATAACAATACAAGGAACACAACATAACATTACAAATACAACATTAAGTTCATAAAATTAAACGTTCAGAAAAGTATAATATAAGTCGCACCCGAGTGTAAGTCAAACCATGAAAAAAGTGTGACATTTAGTCCGAAAAATACAGTATGTTAAATTTTTCACACTGACAGCCCATAGACCAAATACATGAACCGTATATATGAATCAAAAATGAAAAAACAAATCGTTATCCGTTTTTTCAATTTGGTTTTATAGACAAATAATAAATAAAAGAGTTTATTCGTTTTCTTATTTTTGGTTCTATATTGAAAAACGAACGAACAAATGATACATGGATTGTTCTCTGCTGGGTTGTTTTTATTACTATAACTTTTATTACTTGCCTTTCAAGATGAAATGTTGGTTCTTGGTCTCTGATTTTGTAAATTAAATTTCCACAAAAAATGCGACTTATACATGTTTTTTTCTTCCTCATTGTGCATTTTTTGGCTGGTGCGACTTATACTCCGGAGCGATTTATAGTCCGAAAAATACGGTACAATCCATATACTTTTAGCAGCTTTATTTTGCATTTAAAGGTACTTAACTGATGCCATATTCTTTGAGAGACCTCAGTTTTGATTGGTTAAGCCTACCTGTTACTCAAATGGTGACTATGAAAAGACATATGTAGGGTCAAAGTCATCTATTCAAATAATATGAATATGCTTCCTGCTTGCTGCTTATGTCATAAATGTCTTATCCAGTAAATGTTTTCAGTATTTCTTTTTTTTTGCATTGGGAAAAAATTAGATAAGAACTGCTCATATACTATTAAGTCTGTAGTTGAAGGATAAGTTGTATTTACATGTGCTCTGTTTTCAGTGTGGATAAGAAACACAATGTACATTACCTGATCAAATGGAGGGAGCTTGCGTACGACCAGGCCACGTGGGAGGCAGATGACATGAACGTGCCAGAGTTTGACCAGTACAAGTTGCAGTACTGGAACCACAGGTCAGAAGTGTTTTTTTTATGATCCTGTATTATGCAATTATATTTTGCCTAATAGGTAACATAAAAAAATATAATTCTGTCTGTTGCAGGGAGTTAATGATTGGAGAAGATGGAAGACCTGGAAAGAAAATCAAAGTTAAAGGAAAAACGAAGAGACCAGACAGACCTCCGGAAAACCCAGTGATCGATGTAAGTAAATTTGCAAATACCTGACTGGGAATAGTGGGAGGTGTAAGTTTGATTTTGAGGATGTAAAATGTATTATTGATAATCAAATATTTGCTAAATAAAACATTTTTGTTTTAGCCAGTCATTTGTAGTATCAGTATTTGTAGTTTACCAGGTCATAGAAAAATGTTGAAATGTTCCCCAATAGTCTCATTTCCACCCCCATAGTCTACAAACTAGCAGAGTCAAAAATTGTTAAAAATATTGAACCTATTAATTGTATTACTTAAAATAATTCAAATATGGATCTCTACAGTACAGCCTTACCTGTAAACACCATAAATGCGTAATTGATCTCCATTGTTTCTCCCCTTTAGCCAACGATAAAGTTTGAGCGTCAGCCAGACTACCTGGACTGCACTGGGGGCACTCTGCACCCGTACCAGCTGGAGGGCCTCAACTGGCTGCGCTTCTCGTGGGCTCAGGGCACAGACACCATCCTCGCCGACGAGATGGGACTGGGCAAGACTGTGCAGACTGCTACCTTCCTCTACTCACTCTATAAAGAGGTGGGTTTGTCAAGGGTTAAATTAGGAGAACACTTCTGAAAACGCTTCTTAATGTCAGAGTATGTTTTGCGGATAAGTTGTTCTATCTCAAATTTTCAGTTGGATTGTGCTTTTTTTACCACATCATTTTAATCTTATTATTTAAGTCAATAATTGGGTTCAACCCTGTTACATAGTTGTTCCTTAGTCAGAAGCATACTTGAAGGTGTTTTATTTAATGCATGCAGAGGAAATTGTTAAACTATATTTTTATTAGATTTTTAATAGTAGATAATGGCGCTATAAGACAATTTTGTTACGTCGCAGGTATATACTTCTGGTCTTATGATAGTTCAACCAAATTTGCAAAGATCCAGCAGTTCCCAGACTTTTGAAAATTTTGTGACTTTTGTGTGAATCCTGTTGTCCTGAAAAAATTTTTTGCCAGTTGTAAATCACAAAGATAAAATTGCTGTTTTTTTGTTACTCTCTCAGTACAGAAAGCAATATGTCATCAGCAAAAGTTGTACCATAAAAATGAAATGACAAAAATAATGTTATCCAGAGTTGTTTATTTAAAAGCGAGTGACACTAAAGTTTGCCTTTGCACCCTCGTCCACAGGGCCACTCGAAGGGGCCGTTCCTGGTGGGTGCTCCTCTCTCCACCATCATAAACTGGGAGAGAGAGTTTGAGATGTGGGCTCCGGACATGTACGTGGTGACTTATGTGGGAGACAAAGACAGCAGAGCGGTCATCAGAGAGAACGAGTTTTCATTTGAAGACAACGCCATTCGAGGGGGAAAGAAAGCCTCCAGGATGAAGGTAAGAAAGCATCTTTTCCAATTTCATATAGGTAGAGAAACATGCTAAATTATGCATTCATTTAACCATTTATAACTGACCAGGTATTACCTTTTATACATTTATGCTCATATTTTTAGATCAAAACACAAATATTGATCCTGAAGTGTCTTTATTGATAGAACTAAATTTGTCTTGCCCCAGTACAGACATATTGTAAAAGCTGCTCTTGAGGTAAAATAAGTCTACTGTGTACTGTCTGCATCTAATTATAAAGTGTTTTATGGTCCAAGAACCAGGAAGTAAGCTGTTGGCATGCTAGTTGTTGTTTGCATTACCGCAACAGCAAAACTCTGCTCTGGTCTCTGAAAAGCACTTGCGTATAAACTCATCTTGTGCAACAATTACACTGTTCGGAATGTGTTGCTAAAGTGAGGAATAACGTGGGACCACGCCAAACAGTTTATAATTAACTAGTTCTGTTTTTATATTTTTAAGACTGTAAAAATTAGGTACAGCACTTTTAGTTTATTACAATATAAATGGAATCTGATTTTGTTAAAATTAAAAAGCCATACAGGCATAACTTGTGCTCTCAAGCTTTTAGTAGTCAGATAACATAGACTTTGTTGTAAAAAATTTAATATATTTTGTTTTGGAAGGACAACTGTAATTGTCTTTTAAAATAAATATATTAAAAATAGTTTGTGTGTCTTTGCCTCCACAGAAAGACTCATCTCTGAAGTTCCACGTGTTACTGACGTCCTACGAGCTCATCACCATCGATATGGCCATTCTAGGCTCCATCGACTGGGCCTGTCTCGTGGTGGATGAGGCTCACAGGCTCAAGAACAACCAGTCCAAGGTATCAAACATCCATGCAATATTCTCAAAAGCTGAATAAGTCAATTGGACAATGCGTTGAATACGTTTCTCCTCTCATCAAAGTAGCTTCTTCACTTCATTTCTAGCTCTGGTATTTTACATAATAGTTGACTTAAATGAACGTGAATTGAATGAACTGTAAAATGTATTCACTGTGAAAAAAACATTGTTCAGTTGACACAATTAAACCCTCTTTTGTTATGAATCTGATCTGGACAACTGAGGGATTAGACATTCTCATATTAAACTTTTTGAATATACATTACCTACTCTTCTGTGTTGGAAAAATCTACAATAACGCCCATTTTGTTCTTCTCTTGTTGTAGTTTTTCCGTGTCTTGAACAACTACTCACTCCAACACAAACTGCTGCTGACAGGAACTCCCCTCCAGAACAACCTGGAGGAGCTGTTCCACCTGCTAAACTTCCTCACTCCAGAGAGGTTCAGGTGAGGAGTGACGAATACCAGGAAATCCTAAACCACTGGTAAAATGTCAAAGCTTGGCCAGTGTTGCAACCAAGTTTAAGTGAATAGAAATAGGTGCTGAAAAATCAAGATAAATATTAGAAAATGAATTTAAACACAACACTATGCAAATAAAATAAAATAAAGCAAAATAAAATACAATAAATATGAAATAAAGTAGCACTACCTGTACAATAAATAACTATTATTATGTACTCACCAAAACTACCAAATTAGCAGATGTTAAGCAAAATCATAAATATAATAACTATGTATGTATGTCAAAAGAGATCATACTTTCTGTGAATTTATCGTGAAAAAAATTGTCTCTGCTCTAAGGGCAAGCTGACATTCATAATTATAATCATAATAAATATTTATTTATAAAGCACTTTTAAAAACAAGGTTTACAAAGTGCTGTACAAGCAGCAATGAACAATACAAAACACATAAAAATAGCACATAAAACAAAGAAAACAGTCAATGATGCAACAAATCAGATGAATTCTAATAAATAATTAAATAAAACTGATAGAATAAACAGAAGTAGGGAATAAAAAGAACTAAAACCAGTTAAAGGAAGGCCAACCGATAAAAATGGGTTTTAAGAAGTGATTTAAAACATGATACTGTTGGTGCAGCCTTATCTCCTCAGGCAGGTCCTTCCAGAGTCGAGGCCCCAGACTGAAAAGGCTCAGTCTCCCTTTGTCCGGAGCCTGGACTTTGGAACAGCCACAGGGACCTGAGGATCTATGGCTGCGGGAGGCTCATACGGGGATAAAAGTTCTGAAATGTAACATGGTGCAAGACCTGAACGAGCTTTAAAAGTGATCAGTAAAATCTTCAAATCAATTGTAAAACACAAAGGAGCCAATGAAGGGAAGTAAAACAGGTGTTGTGTTGATGTCTGTTCAAATCTCGAGGAGCCGAGGTGCTGTGTTCTGAACCAGCTGGAGGCGGCAGATGGATTTGGAGTCACGATAAAGTATTCTCCTCTAACTTGGCGTGTTATTTCTCTTTCTGCAGTAATCTGGAGGGTTTCCTGGAGGAGTTTGCGGACATTGCTAAAGAGGATCAGATAAAGAAGCTTCACGACATGTTGGGTCCTCACATGCTGCGGCGACTCAAGGCCGATGTCTTCAAACACATGCCCTCCAAAACAGAGCTCATCGTCAGAGTCGAGCTCAGCCCCATGCAGAAGTAAGACACCGGGACACACTCAACAATATCTTATCTCATATTCTCGAGCACAATCTTATGGTTTCAAATTGAGGGTAACTGAATAAGTCTTAGAGCTTCAAAACACTCAAATCACAAAGGTGTCAACTATCCTTCTAACACTTTTCTAAAACTTCTACAGGCGTTGTCAAAAAAGCCATGTGATTTTTCTATTGCTTAAATATTAGAGAAAGACTGAAATATAGCATGCTAATGTCTCTGGATGTGTTTTAAAACGTGCAGGGTGAAAAGTATTAGATATTTTCCCCACATTGTTCAAACTTAATGATGTAATTTCTTCTTTGTCTGTAGGAAATATTACAAGTACATCTTGACGAAAAACTTTGAGGCCTTGAACACAAAAGGTGGTGGAAACCAGTTTTCGCTGCTCAACGTTGTCATGGATCTGAAGAAATGCTGCAACCATCCCTACCTCTTCCCTGTGGCTGCGATGGTATGTTCTAACTTTAAATTCTATTCGATTAAGGGCCTAAAGGAGCAAACATCTGGTTATTTTTTGAAAGCTTGATAAACTGGTATACATTTTGGGTTTTATGTTAAGGCTATTCTTCTTGTACTGTCGTTATTTTTTATATTTGATGTATAACCTATCCAAATATCTGTAATTAAAGTTTAAATTGATAAATGATGAATGTGTTGTATTCCCATGTTATGTGTGTATTATTGTTGCTTTTCCCCCTCCCAAACAGGAAGCCCCTCGTTTGCCGAATGGGATCTACGAGAACCAGGGTCTGATCAAAGCTTCAGGGAAACTTCTGTTACTGCAGAAAATGATGAGAAAACTCAAGGAAGGCGGACACAGGGTCCTCATCTTCTCACAGGTAAAATATGATGCAAAAGGAAGACAGATTTGAGTACAAAAAAAAATCCTATTCCAAAAAATATATACTTAAGTTGACTGCTAAAATAAAATAATCATTAGTTGCAGTTCTATCCCTTTTGCGTCTTTAAAAATGATACTTTTATTAACATGAATGACAGTTGACTAACGTGGTGTGTTGTATTTCAGATGACAAAGATGCTGGATCTTTTGGAGGACTTTTTAGAAAATGAGGGTTATAAATATGAGCGAATCGACGGAGGAATCACTGGAGGACTGAGACAGGAGGCTATCGATCGATTCAATGGTAAGAAACAAATGATTTTACCTGCATTTGGCCAGAACAAGGTCATGTGTGAACAAAGCCAGAAGTGATCTTCCTTTTATTCACTACTGAACAAATAACAGTTTATTTGTTCATGTTAGTATTTAGCATCACCCCTTTGTTAAATTGTACTGAAATTTCTGAAATCTCTTGTTTCTCTCCTCAGCTCCAGGTGCTCAGCAGTTTGCCTTCCTCTTGTCCACGCGAGCTGGAGGTTTGGGCATTAACCTGGCAACCGCAGACACTGTGATCATCTACGACTCCGACTGGAACCCTCACAACGACATCCAGGTGAGGAGCAGGGGGAAATTACACCTATTTAGCCATTTTAATATTGAATTTGAACTCAAACGCCAACTTAATGTGTTTCTGTTCTGTCCAGGCCTTCAGCAGAGCTCATCGAATCGGTCAAAATAAGAAAGTTATGATCTACCGCTTTGTTACCAAGGCCTCTGTCGAAGAGAGGATCACTCAGGTAAGTTATGCAACATGTTAAATTTATAAATGTAAAAAAGTCACCTTTTCTACATGAAAGCTTTTGATAATTTATTAAGAGATGATTATAAGGGTAGTAATCAGTCTCTGAGTGACTGCACTTTGACTGTCTGTCCCAAAAAACTGTTTTAAAGCTGTGCACACACCCGGCCTAGAAACTAGTTAAATCCTCCTCTGACTTACTCAGAGATGACAGAAGTTGACCAAATGAGAATGGAGCTGTATTAACAGAAGCACTGATTGACTGTAGAACCATCTTTCCGGACTGACCAATCATTCTGTTAGCTCTACATGGGCCTTGTATCTGAAACTAAACTTGTCTGTTATTTCACAGGTGGCTAAGAAGAAGATGATGCTGACTCATCTGGTGGTGCGTCCTGGTCTGGGCTCAAAGACCGGCTCCATGTCCAAACAGGAGCTGGACGACATCCTCAAGTTTGGAACAGAAGAGCTGTTCAAAGATGAGCAAGAAGGTGGGAGTTTTAATTTATTTATTTATTTGAATTAGGCCAGTGCATATTAATCAATGTGTCAGCAGCAGCTTCAACATAAATATGCCGGAATTAGCACAAGAGCTAAATTTCATCCGTTGTCCCAAGGCAGGTAAACAATAAACACACAAGAGACATTAAGTTACAATAACAGACACTTGAGTTATTTACAGTAAAAACAGTTTAAAATTTAAGAAGCCCAAGAAGAAAGATGACAGTCATGTATGTGTGCAGGTTTGGTTTGTTTTCAACCAGTTTTTAAGAACTGTTTTAAACATTGAATAATTGCCACAGTTTCTGATGTGCTCTGGTAGTGTGTTCCATCATTTTGTGCCTCTGTTGGACACCACCATTTGGCTAAATTTAGACCTGCACCTTTGTTTTTTGCTTCTTAAATTTCCAGAAGTGTCTACTAAATGGTTTACTATATCTGCAATGCATTTATTTGTTAGTCTTCATCATTTAGCTTTGCCTCAAGAACCTACTGCTACTTTGAGTGTGAAGTACCGTAATTAAGAATATTTGTTGAACAGTTCTTTTCTAACCTGTGCAGGAGAGAATAAGGAGGAGGACAGCAGCATCATTCATTACGACGACAAAGCCATCGAGTCACTGTTGAACCGAAACCAAGACGCAACTGAAGACACGGAGCTGCAGAGCATGAACGAATATCTGAGCTCCTTCAAAGTGGCTCAATACGTGGTCAAAGACGAAGACGAGGAGGTGTGTTTCGTCATTTTAGGTTTGCGGGAAAACTGTATAAGTGCATGAAATCTGTGAAATCATTATTATGACGCTTGTCTTAAATTTGTAAGGAAAAACGTTAAAGTTAAGGTTGATTACAAACACATAAAAAGTATTTTGCTCAAACAGTCTTGCTGACCATTCTGTGTTTTCCGTAGGAGGAGGAGGTACAGAGAGAGATCATTAAACAAGAGGAGAGCGTAGACCCAGATTATTGGGAGAAACTTTTGCGTCACCATTATGAACAACAACAGGAAGATCTGGCCCGTAACTTGGGCAAAGGCAAACGAATCCGCAAACAGGTCAACTACAACGACGGCTCGCAAGAGGACACAGGTAGAGGTCAATGCAACTTTTTTTTCTTTCTTTACATAGGAACAGTAGAAACGGGGATGTAAAGAAACCAAAAATCTGCCAATAATATCACGGACTGTTAAAATGATTCAGAATTGGATGATTTGTTTGGGATTGGCTCCACAAACTTGTCAAACTTGTCCTGTTCTCCAGCTCAGTTTAAACTATAGGGATTCTGTAACAGTGAGTGTCATGTGGAGCCTATGGATTAAACTGTCAGCTCCTATAGCTAACTGCATATGTTTGTTGCAGTGGCAGTCGAAAACCTAGGACAAACTATAGACCATAATCCAGATATGGTGGTTAGACGTAAACGTAGCCGTCCTATTCAATAAAATACTGAAGTCGTGCCCACATTAAGTGCAAACTACCATGATATTGTCCTATGAAATTTGGTTCTTCTTGCATCCCTGGTAGAAAATGATGAAGCTATAATCTATACACTATGTTTTGTCAAGCTAAAAATAATAAGTAATGTAGATTAACTGTGATTTACATAGGAGAAAGACCAGTATTTAAATAAAAGCATATAGGTGTGTCTGTGAAGAACATCTATTTTGTCTTTTGTTGTCAAAGATAGGGACTGAATGCTTATGATTACTGCTAACTGCTAAAAAATGTACAATATAAAGCAATATATGACATGTTTTAGCATAACAAGAATTGTGTTGATAGTATTTGTGGTTTTTCATTCACAATATTCAGAGGTGGGAAGTAATTACTCTGTTTTACGCTACTTTTGACTAGTTTTGTTGAGTAAATTTCATTTTGATTCTGTTGTAAATTATTTCATTATGTTTACCTTATAAACTTGTCATATTTCTGTGTTTAGTTCCGTTATGTTTAAATATGAACACTTATGACATTTGAAATTATTGTTCTTGTTTAGTATTTTGTATGTTTACCGTAAATGAAATAATAATGCTGTAAGTCTTCTCCACCCACCTCTGAGGATTTGTGAAGTTTAGCAGGTATTTCTTGGAGCCAGTATTTAACATTTCTTGTGTATGTGTTTACAGCTGATTGGCAGGATGACCAATCCGATGGTCAGTCTGATTACTCGGTGGCTTCAGAGGAGGGAGACGAGGACTTCGACGAGAGATCAGAGGGTTATTCACTGTTCCACTGTTTTGTTTTTTTGTTTTTTTTTTATAAATTGTGTTAGTTTATCTTGGCCCACATTTTTGGAGGGAAATATCCAAACATTTTATCATAGTTGTACTCTTTTTCATTATTTTTCACAGTCAGAAGTAGTTTCATATTGGTTAATAAATTCTGAATTAAGAAAACTGGCTAAAGAAATGAAATATGTTCTGAAAAGTCATTGGTGTTGAGAGATTTATACAATTGGGTTGACTTTTTTTATTGTTGAGTAATAAGTTAAGTCATTGAACTGTTGTATATTTTGTCATTTATTGTGTAAAATAAATTAAATTCTTATGTTATTGTTTCAGCTGCCAACTCTCGCAGACCGGGCAGGAAGGGTCTACGGAACGACAAAGACAAGCCACTGCCCCCCCTGCTGGCCAGGGTGGGAGGCAACATTGAGGTTAGTGCAGACAGTTAAATAAGTGGCTTTATCAAAACAGTATTTAGTCCATCCAAACTGATTCATTTCCTTGTGTTTTCAGGTGCTGGGTTTCAACTCGCGCCAGAGAAAGGCCTTCCTGAATGCAGTGATGCGTTATGGGATGCCTCCTCAAGACGCTTTCACGACACAGTGGCTCGTACGAGACCTGCGCGGCAAATCTGAGAAGGAATTCAAGTGAGTCACATGTGCAGTATAAAATGAACTGAATCTTAATATCAGTTTAAATGTGCCTAAATATTATATTCACACATTCCTCCTCCTCCTCCTCCTCAGGGCGTACGTGTCCCTGTTCATGCGGCACCTGTGTGAACCTGGAGCAGATGGAGCCGAAACTTTTGCAGACGGAGTCCCGAGGGAAGGACTGTCCCGACAGCATGTCCTCACACGCATCGGGGTCATGTCTCTCATACGCAAGAAGGTATCTACAGCTACTACCAGCTCTACACTAAATAATACATCTACTACCAGCTTTATACTTGATGGCAGAGAGGAGAGAGAAGACCTGCAGATTTCCACTGACTTTTGCCACAGTGAAGACCTGGGTTTGAACGGTTTTTAAATGTGAAGTAAAAAAGTCAAAGTTATACATGAATATAGAGTATAGTTACTTGCAATAGTTACTTGAGTTTTAGGGCACAGAGTTCACTAAAACTGTAAAATAAAGACTGTAGACTGTAAAGTAAGAGACTTATAACAAATGGAAATAACATGTGCCACCGTGTGGCAGGTACTGAGTATTACAACAATAATGCTCTAGAAGTATGTTTGACTCCATATGCCTTGTGTGCCTCAGGTGCAGGAGTTTGAGCATGTGAACGGTCAGTGGTCGATGCCGTGGATGGCAGAGCTGGAGGAAAACAAAAGAGCAGCAGCTCAGCCCGAGTCCCCAGGAAAGACCCCCTCCACAGGGACCCCTGCAGACACACAGCCCAACACGCCCGCTCCAGGTAAGCATCAAAAGCATTTAGGATAACAATTTTTAAGGTTGCATTCAGCAATAAAAGCTAAGTATTTTTTTCTCTTTGCATAAGGCCATTCCTGATTAAGTTCTAAGGACTGCATATAGATAATAAATGTAATTGTTGTTTTTGGTTACTGTCCCCACCTCTGCTTTTTTCTGTTGCTAAATGTGTTTATTTTTGCAGTTGACGACTCAAAGACTGATGAAGCATCTAAGGACGGTGAGAAAGACGTAAAGAAAGAGGCTGAACCTGAAAAGAACGGCAAAGACTCAAAAAATGAGGTAGAGTAACTAATAATCTAAAGGTTTTGTGTAATTTTGGCGTATGTATCTTAAATATAATTTTTACCTCTGTGTCTTCAGGTCATTTCAATCCCAGGCAACGATGAGAAAGAGAAGAAGCCCGAGGAGAAGAACGGACAGGAGCCTGCAGCGGACAAAAAGCAAAATGGAGAAACTGCGACGACCAACGGCACCAAAGACCCGGAGGAGGTGAAAGAGAAAGAGGGAGAGGAGGGGAAGACGAGTCCACAGAGCACAGACGAAGAAAAGAACTCCAATGAGAAGACCGAGGGTTCAGAGGTCAAAGCAGAGGACGTAGAGATGAAAGGTAAATCTGTCGCTACCGGATTTGTGTCATTACATTTTTCATTACATTACTCGACCAAACTCGATAAAAAACAAAAATATAAATAGAAAATGCATTTGTTTTACAGAAGAGAAGAAGGAGGACAAGGTGGAAAAGATGGACACGACTCCAGCTCCCGAGGATAAAAAGGAGGATAAATGTTCGGACGATAAAGACGTGATTGAGGTGAAAGAAGTGAAGCCGGAGGAGAAGCTTCAGAACGGAAACTCTTCCAAAGACTCTGTTGCCTTGAGCGAAGACAAGAAGAAGGCCAAGTCCAGGTTCATGTTCAACATCGCAGACGGAGGATTCACAGGTACTAATGCACTTTTTACATTCTAGGAGTATTGACAGTGCATATGACGGCGGGTTTTATGTTTCTCCAATTATGACATTAGTGGGAAATAATGCATAATAGTTTTACATTCATGTAGCGTGGTCAAAAGTATGTTTGTCTGAAATAGGTCTAATTATGTTAAAGTGCTTTTGTGAATTGAGTGGTCCTGTCATATTGCACTTTAACGTCTAAGTGATTCATTGGTTCTAGAGAAGAGTGAAGCAGTGAATTATTCTAAATATGTATAACTTTATTTTCAGAGCTGCACTCCTTGTGGCAGAACGAAGAACGGGCTGCAACGGTGACAAAGAAAACCAACGAGATCTGGCACCGGCGACACGACTACTGGCTCCTGGCCGGAATCATACAGTATCCTTCACTACTAAACTACATGCAACAGTTTACGATTTGCACACGTTTTCATTGGGGCAAATCTGACCCCAGTTTCAAACAACAACCAAAGAAAAGTTATATGGTACCTCTTTAATTTAAGGACCAAATCCTTAAATTAGAGGCACATGTACTGTGCATGTACTTTTTGTTTTACACCTCATATATTTGATTCATTTCACACATGAGTCTTCCAAATTAAATGGCTTGATTGTAATCTTGACTATCTTTTGTAAATGAATAGTTTTAAAACTAAATATTGATTTCATGAATTTTCTTTTTCACCAGTAGATGGCAAATGTCAAGCCTGTGCTCTCTGGTTTTCTATCAGGCCAAATGATCAGAAAGCACAAGTACAATAGGCCTGAGTCCTCCAGTTGAATTACAAATTGGGCTTGATGAGCGTATATTTGTGAGTAGTTGTTTCCTTGACCCTGCCCCCTTCAGACACGGTTACGCTCGTTGGCAGGACATCCAGAACGACGTGAAGTTTGCGATTCTCAATGAACCGTTCAAAGGAGAGATGAGCCGAGGCAACTTCTTAGAAATCAAAAACAAGTTCCTCGCCAGACGCTTCAAGGTAAAGTGGACACAAAAAGACAAAAGGACCCTTTAAAATGTTATGTAATGTTTGAAATTCAACCATCTTAACCTCCTGTTTTCTCCCCCTTCTCCCTGTCAGCTGTTGGAGCAGGCATTGGTGATCGAGGAGCAGTTACGGAGGGCGGCATATCTGAACATGTCTGAGGACCCCTCACATCCCTCCATGGCCCTGAACACACGCTTCAGTGAAGTCGAGTGTTTGGCCGAGTCTCATCAGCATCTGAGCAAAGAGTCTATGTCCGGGAACAAGCCCGCCAACGCAGTTCTGCACAAAGGTGGGATAGTTTGTATCTGGACTGTAGTAGTTTGTATCGGGACTGTAGTAGTTTGTGTCGGGACTGTAGTAGTTTGTGTCGGGACTGTAGTAGTTTGTATCGGGACTGTAGTAGTTTGTATCGGGACTGTAGTAGTTTTGTATCCGGACTGTAGTAGTTTGTATCCGGACTGTAGTAGTTTGTATCCGGACTGTAGTAGTTTGTATCGGGACTGTAGTAGTTTGTATCGGGACTGTAGTAGTTTGTATCGGGACTGTAGTAGTTTGTATCGGGACTGTAGTAGTTTGTATCGGGACTGTACTAGTTTGTATCCGGACTGTACTAGTTTGTATCCGGACTGTAGTAGTTTGTATCCGGACTGTAGTAGTTTGTATCCGGACTGTAGTAGTTTGTATCCGGACTGCTTGTCAAAGCCTGATCCCGTCAGATCTCAGAAGCTCAGCAGGGCCAGGCCTGGTTAGTACTTGTCGTAGTGTCCTTAGGCAAGGCACATCACCCACATTGCCTAGTATGAAAGTGGTGTGTGCGTGAATGGTGGTGGTGGTCGGAGGGGCCGATGCCGCAGATTGGCAGCCTCGCTTCCGTCAGTCTGCCCCAGGGCAGCTGTGGCTACAATAGTAGTTTACCACCACCGGGTCTGGAGTGAATGAATAATGATCTGTAAAGCGTCTTTGAGTGTCCTGAAAAGCGCTATATAAAATTGATGCATTATTATTATTATATCGGGACTGTAGTAGTTTGTATCGGGACTGTAGTCCTGGAGTTGGAAATCTCAGTCCTGGCCTCAGTTCTTTGGTTCTTAGAGAGCGCTGGCTCGGTTAGACAGCAGTAGACTGAAAAAGTGGAGTTTGTCATTCATTAAAATGTCTTACTTTTCCCGCCATCTTGTCTCCAGTGCTGAAACAGTTGGAGGAGTTGCTAAGCGACATGAAGGCTGATGTCACCCGTCTCCCGGCGACTATCGCCCGGATACCTCCTGTTGCCGTGAGACTGCAGATGTCCGAGAGGAACATCCTGAGCCGACTGGCCAGCAGGGGCCCCGAGACGCACACACAGGCACAACAACAGGTGAACGTTTTCTAAATATCACTTCTTGGGTCAGACTTTGATCTCTCCTCTGGCTCTTGGTCCAGAACCGTGTAGACCCGGGAAGTACAGTACTCCTAAACAGGGGTCTCCAGAGGAAAGGGGCCCAGTGATGTCAAGCAAATGCTTTGCTACAAAATGAAATGTAAACTGCAATTGAACTGAGTACATATTAATTAAGAGAACATGGCCAATAAATTAGAACAAGAGTGTCTGGTAATGTGTATGCCACAGCGCTCTAAGGCTGAGCTAATGCTGCAGTGAAATGGATTTCTAACTGTTCTCTCCTTCTTTCCTCTCCCCTGCAGATGTCTCAGCAGTAGACTGAAGCGCTTACCTCTTTTCCTTCGACATTCCTGAAACCTGATTGGTGCACAGCGACTGACAGACAGCTTGAAGCCACGCCTTCTCCTCAAAATAATGGACATTTTACTGAGTGTTTCTGAAGGATTGAGCTCCTTCACCCTCCCGAGTCTGAGGCTGTGGACACAAAGCTATTTTATTTTATTTTTCTTAATTTTTTCAATTTCTGTATTAATATTATTGATATAATGTTATTATGATGGTTTTTTGGGACCTAAATAAAGAATAAACTCAAGAATTTGGCCCATACATTTGTTCATGTCATTTTTAGAACAGAGAAGATGCAGAATACCCAACTTAGTGACATTTCTCTAACCCACAACCTACTTTCTGAGAGGAGGAGATGGGCTAAGCACTCCAGGAGTCTAACCCACAATCAATTTGCCAAAGAAATGACTACAGGAGAATCACTACATTTTATTCCATTAAGATGCAAACATTTATTGAAATTCTACATTATAGCATTTCTACATTTACACATACTTTTAAAACATGACATTACATCCATCTTTGGACATTCATAAAGAAAATTCAATCACATTCGCACAACAACACTACAATTTGCATAAGCAGCACAATATCTGACAGCGGATGTAGTTCACACATTGACAGCTAGGGGGCAGCACTTATGACAGGTGAAGATACAAAGGCTTATTGCAAATACTGTAGTTGGGCCTAGTTACACATTAGGTAACTCTGCTTTTCACAATTTCTATACATATTCATTGAGTTTTTTGGTCTGTAAAAATAGTTCATGTTATTTCTTTAGATAATTTAAGATCAGCGCATTGTGTAACTTTTCTGGAGTGGGATTCATGGAGATATCATTGCTTTGTCTAGTAATATACCACAGATTGGTATTTACAGGTCAGATCTGTGAAGAGAGTCCCCATAACCTAAAAATACGTCTTTTTCTATTTCTGAGCAATAAAAGCAACCATAATTTAATACAGGATGAGTTTATATCGTACCTTGGAACATTTTTAGCAAAAGCGGTAATCTCCCTTCACCAGAAAAGTTACATATTACGCCTTTAATAAAACAATCTATACGTAAATGTGGGTCCTTCACTTGGACCTTTCAAAGTTTACTTTAGGTGCTGATAAAAATTTGTAGATCCTGGATGGGTTTGAGATTTCAGATTTTTGTTGAGGAACAGCTCAGTAGAAGAAATACACTAAAGGAAAGAAAAGATTAGTTATTTAGTTTTGTTTTTAATTACTAATATATTGAAATGTGGCAATACTCACAGAAAATCACAGCAAAAAATATTACTCCTACAATGGCCATTATGATCATCATCTGAAAAGAGAGAGAAGAGTTTTTCAGCATCATTACAACTCACCACCATCAGCTGTATATGTCCATAACGTGTTGTTTTTCGATCCAAAAAGCTGGTTTAAAACTGAATTTTTTTCTTAAATGACCTATTTTACACTATCTGATCTATGTTATAATGTTGTTTCCTCATCAAAAACAGACCTGGAGTTGTGTTTTGTTTCATTCACACATGTTTAACACAGAAACTCTGCAGATTTACGCAGTTCTTCTCAAAATAAAACGGTTTCCTCCACCTTGTGATGTCAAGTGGTAATACAGGAAGTGATACATTGTGTTTTTAAAGTCCAAACACCTTCACTAGAATCTTTTGGACGATTTCAGCCCTGGAATTGCCAATCTCTACTGAACTAAAGGTAAAAGGTAGATGTTAACTTGAAAACTACCGCTTCATGACATCACAAAGTGGAACAGAGCGTTTTGAGTTTTTGAGATGTAGACAGACTAATAATAAAGGGTTACTCAAACATGTGTGAATGAAACAAAACACAACTCTGGGTATGATTTGACATTCTAACATGACTTAAAGGTGAACTCCAGCACATTTGAAGCTAAAGTCTGTCGCTAGAGGTGGTCAAATTCTGTCAGAAGCCAACAAACAGCACAGATCAGTGTTTCCTCGGTGGAGATCTCGCTGTGGCAGTGAGTCTGTCAAGACAACAAACTAGTGTAGTGAATTGGGCAAGTTCTTAACTTCCACGTAAAACACCAATTTGCTTCACACTGAAGAAGCTTAACACCACTTTAACCCATCTTACAACAGCCACGAGTCTAACAAACAAAACGCTCTGCCTGGTTCACTCATTAGTGTCTGGAAATGTTAGAAAACAACTTTCTAAGCAGCCTTACGCTTACCTTTGTTGATTTCTCACTGCACATCCCAAAGCCCAAAAACCTTGACTGCCGACTCCAGAAGCAACAAGCGAGCATCGACTACTGACGGTGAAGAAGAATAGAAACTGAGAGTTGTTGAAAGAAAATGGTTCGGGAATGTATTTTTTTCGTAAATAAATGGGATTAGAAACGACATCGGCGATCAAATCTTTTGGGCTTTCACGTGTACAGTGGGAAATCAACAAAGGTAAGCGTAAGGTTGCTTATAAAGTTGTTTTATAATGTTTCCAGACACTAATGAGTGAAGCAGGCAGAGCGTTTTGTTTGTTAGACTCGTGGCCGTTGAAAGATGGGTTAGAAAGTGGTATTAAGATTCTTCTGTGCAAATTGGCATTTTACGTGGAAGTTAAGAACTTGCCCTCATCACTACACTAGTTTGTTGTCTTGACAGATTCACTACCACAGCGAGATCTCTGCCAAGGCAACACTGATCTGTGCCATTTTTTGGCTTTTGACAGTATTTGACCACCTCTAGCAATGGACTTTAGCTTCAAATGTGCTGGAGTTCCCCTTTAAAGCTCCTAAGAGACAATTTTGTGTAATACGGGACCTTTAATAATCTTGCAGTTTATAAAGTTTCAGAAACATTTCAAATAAAATTGTAGGTCTTCAGGTGTTCAGTGCCTCACAGCTGTTTAACACAGAGCAACCTTAAAACTTTTGAAATACATTCTTAAATGTTTCAGATTTGTCTGGTCTCTCTGGTGGATACAGGACACTCTTCATCAGGGTGGCAGTGGTAAGTTGATGGTTTGAGTCCCATTCTGTGCAAATGATGTAATTCTGACCTTTTGCCTTTAAATAGATGTAGTGTATGAGTGAGTGTTGGTGTTGGTTGAAAGGGCCAATGACACAGATTAGCAGCCTCACTTTTGTCAGTCTGTCCCAGGGCAGCTGTGGCTACAATACAACAACCACCACATTGTTATGGCAGTCTGCTCAGCTACAAACAGACCTCATGTGGTTTGGTTGTTTGGAAACACAATATTTGGATAATAAGATCTCAAATATTTAACAGGGACAAACAGAGACCCCCAGACTCCAGCTACTGTCCGGAAATCACATCGGAAAGGGATTAACATCCAACCAGTGATCAGGTTACAGAAAACAGATCAGAAACAAGGGAACTGATGAGGCAGAGAATGTAATTTGTCATTTTTATTTATAGGTTCATTTCATATTTCTGTGCCATTTTTAGGACGGTTGGCCATTCAGAGGTATATTTTGTTTTGAAAGTACAAAAACCCTGTCTACGACGGAGTGAACTAAACTAAAAAGCACAGGTTATTACTGGTGTTATCACTATACTAAAATTTCAAACTTGATTTCGACACTAAAGAATAAACTCCATACTTAATACTAAATCTGATACCACAATGATAATCAAAAACACTTTTTTAGACAATAGAATGTGATTTTCAACACTAAATCATCGCACTTTCTTTTCTGTTCCCATGTGGTGTTATATGTGTGTAATCCCTCAGTGGTCCAGGTAGGTTTCATAGTGCTCCATGGGCGGATACCGTATTTTTTGGACTATAAATCGCACTTTTTTTCAGGGTTTGGGTGGTTTCTGCAACTTATACTCAGGTGTGACTTATATATTCAATTTTTCACACTGACAGTCCATAGACCATATATATGAATTGTATATATATTAATCAAAAATGAAAAAAATTAATCATTATCCGTTTTTTCATTTTGGTTTTAGAGACAAATAATAAAGAAAAGAGGTGTTTTTTCATTTTCTTATTTTTGGTTCTATATTGAAAAACGAACAAACAAATGATACACGGATTCTTCTCTATTGGGTTGTTTTTATTACTATAACTTCTATAACTCGCCTTTCAAGATGAAATGTCGGTTCTCGGTCTCTGATTTTGTAAAATAAATTTCCCCCAAAAAGTGCGACTTATATATATTTTTTCCTTCTTCATTGTGCATTTTTTGGCTGGTGCGACTCCAAAAAATATGGTACTAGTCTATGTCAGAATCAGAATCAGAATCAGAATTACTTTTATTCATCCCCGAGGGGAAATTTTCTTTGTTACAGATGCAACCGACCAAGAGCATGCATATCAAACAAGTTACAAAATAAGCTAAATACAATAAGATAAAAGATAAAATAGCTCTCTCTGGGAAATTATTTACATCATTGACATCTATTGACTATATACATGTGTGAGCAGGGAATAGGATGAAAAGGATTGAGTAGTTTGTGAGTTAAAGTGCAGCGTTCAACAGTTTGATGGCGACAGGCAGGAAAGATTTCCTGTGTCTCTCAGTGGAGCAGCGCGGCAGCCGCAGTCTATGGCTGAAAGAGCTCCTCTGATTGTCCAGCACCTTGTGGAGGGGGTGGGAGGGAGAGTCCAGGATAGTCCAGATTTTGTCCAGCATTCTCCTGTCCAACACCACCGCCAGAGAGTCCAGCTCCTCCCCCACAACATGTCCAGCCTTCCTAATGATCTTCTCGAGTCTATTAGTGTCCCTCACGCGCAGACTGCTGCCCCAGCAGACTACAGCGTACATGATGGCACTGGCCACCATAGACTCGTAGAACATCCTGAGCATTGTCCTGCAGATGTCAAAGGACCTCAGCCTCCTCAGGAAATAGAGGCGGCTCTGGCCCTTCTTGTAGACCGCGTCCACGTTCCTGCTCCAGTCCAGTTTATTGTCCAAGTACACCCCCAGGTACTTGTACTCCTCCACCCCGTCCACACTGACCCCCCGGATGGAGATGGGGGTCACAGCAGCTTTGGTCCTCCTAAGGTCCACCACCAGTTCCTTTGTCTTCATCACATTGAGCTGGAGGTGGTTCTCCTCACTCCAAGTGACAAAGTTGTCCACTACAGTCCTGTACTCCTCCTCGTCACCACCGCTGATGCATCCCACCACTGCAGAGTCGTCAGAAAACTTCTGAAGGTGGCAAGACTGGCTGCAGTAGTTGAAGTCTGTGGTGTAGAGGGTGAAGAGGAAGGGAGACAGGACTGTCCCCTGTGGAGCCCCGGTGTTGCTGACCACTCTGTCCGACACACAGCTCTGCAAACGCACATACTGTGGTCTTCCAGTGAGGTAATCCACAATCCAGGACACCAAGGAGGCATCCACCTGCATCACTGCCAGCTTCTCAGCCAGCAGAGCCGGCCTGATGGTGTTGAGCACTGGAGAAGTCAAAAAACATGATCCTCACAGTGGCGGCCGGCTTGTCCAGGTGGGAGTAGACTCTGTGGAGTAGGGTCAGGATGGCGTCATCTACTCCAAGGTGGGGCTGGTAGGCAAACTGGAGAGGGTCTTGCAGATGTTGGACCATAGGCCTCAGCTGCTGCAGGACGAGTCGTTCCAGAGTCTTCATGATGTGGGAGGTCAGTGCCACGGGCCTGTAGTCCTTAGGGTCGCTGGGGCGCGGCGTCTTCGGGACAGGGACGAGGCACGATGTCTTCCACAGCAGGGGACTCTCTGAAGACTCAGGCTCAGGCTGAAGATCTGGTGCAGAACACCACTGAGCTGGGGAGCACAGCCCTTCAGGACTCTGGGGCTCACTCCATCAGGTCCTGGTGCTTTCCCGGCCTTCAGTCTCAGCAGTTGACACCTCACCTGCTCCTCAGTGACAGTCAGTGTGGAGGTGTCAGGAGGGGGAGGGGTGGTGTCGTCTGAGGTGTGAGCTGGGTCTTCCACAGGAGACGGGGGAGGGAGGGGTAGGGTGCTGACTGCTGCTGGCTGGAACTGGACAGTTTCTGCAGTGTCAAAGCGATTGAAGAAGATGTTGAACTCATTAGCTGTGTTCACGTCTCCCTCAACGCTTCCCCCTCGGGTCGGCTTGTGTCCCGTGATGGTCCTCATGCCGCTCCACACTTCCCTCATGTTGTTCTGCTGAAGTTTCCACTCCAGCTTCCTCCCATGTCTCTGTCTGGCCTGGCTCAGCTGCACCTTCACCTATGTGCTCTTATACTTGTTCCGATACAACTCAAGATCGTTCTAAAGCAGTTGAAGAAAGCTTCATGTATGTCCTGTCAATACCTGCTCAAATGAGTATCTAGTTTCATCATCCATTAGTATCATATTTTCTTAAGTGCCAAAAATATATGAAGATGCTTAATTTTCAGTATCACCCACAATTAATTTAAAATAGTCATGTTATCCACACCTTAATTAATACAAACTAATTTCCGGTGCTATTGTTAAAGGTCTGTTTGTTTGTGGTTGTTTTACTGTGGATCACATCTGTGCCGATAATCTCTGTCACTCTGTAATCCAGATTGAGAGTTCTCTCACTTCCTGTCCTCTGTTCCACACAAACCCCGCCTCTTTCCCCTCCCACATAATCCTTTGGTTCTGTAATTTGATTGGATGATTTGACTGTCTGATAACAAGTGGGCAGGACTTAATGTGATGATTGACAGGAGGGTTGACCAAGAGGAAGTAGTGACGTTGTAAAGGATTATGCCTCGACACACACAGTCCTGCTGATACTTTAAGAAACTACATACTCTTATTTTCATGTACGTCTTAATAAATTATTCATACTGTAGATTTATTGTCATTAAATACAAGCGGCAGAGTTCACAAAAGTTCAGTTATTCAACTGATGAGTTTACCACACTGTCCTTCCACCTGTAGGCTACTTGTTCATAGTAGTAGTTGTATTAGCAGTAGAAATCAAACCTATGACCTGCACAATATGTTCTATATCTGTACATTTATTTGCCAGTGTACACTTTAAATCTGTAAAAGTAAAATTTAACCTGGCTCTCTTCAGACTGATACTCTGAGCTGAGTTCTATCATTATAAACCTGGAATAGGAGGGACTCTGCAGAGTTTTAGCCAATCACAGCAGCCGAGTGACATGTTCCAATGACGTGTTTGGCCAAATGAATGTGTGGCATCATACCTGCTGTTTCTCAGTGTTTGGCAGCTGTAGTACTGAAGCTGTAGTAGTACTAGTACTGAAGCTGTAGTAGTACTAGTATTGAAGCTGTAGTAGTATTAGTACTGAAGCTGTAGTAGTACTAGTACTAGTAGTACTAGAACTGATTAATTAATTATTTAATAAGAGCATTAGCAGTAGTAGTGTTACCTTGCACTTCTTCCACCAGTTCTTATTCTTGAGTTCGTAGTAGTAGTAGTAGTAGTAGTAGTAGTAGTAGTAGTAGTAATTGTGGTAATAGTAGCAGTCATAGTAGTAGTAGTAGTAAAAGTACCTTGCAGTTCTTCCACCAGTACTTGTCCTTGAGTTTGCAGTAGTAGTAGTAGTAGTAGTAATAGTAGTAAAAGTACCTTGCAGTTCTTCCACCAGTACTTGTTCTTGAGTTTGCAGTAGTAGTAGTAGTAGTAGTAACAGTAGTAGTAAAAGTACCTTGCAGTTCTTCCACCAGTACTTGTTCTTGAGTTTGCAGTAGTAGTAGTAGTAGTAGTAATAGTAGTAGTAAAAGTACCTTGCAGTTCTTCCACCAGTACTTGTTCTTGAGTTTGTAGTAGTAGTAGTAGTAGTAGTAATAGTAGTAGTAAAAGTACCTTGCAGTTCTTCCACCAGTACTTGTTCTTGAGTTTGGCGGCGCTGCTCTCAAACTGAGAGGCTCCGGCCTGAAGAGCGTCTGCTCGATCGTCCAGCTCCGAGAGCTTCTGATCTCTCTCCAGAACTTTGTCCACGTTCACACGCATGATGTCCACCACCTGAGACACAGGGGAGGATATGCAGTACAATATCAGATACGGAGTACTTATAGTAGTAACAGCCGCTCTCAAGCTAAAGGTCAGACTCCACAGAATATCAGGGACTCCCTCAGGGGGGTTTAATGAAAGGATTATGTTATGCCATGTTACATGTCGTTTCTGTAAAGTATTTTATAATAATTACTCTTCTATAACATCTTCATTAAGGTTCAGTTTTCTTTTCTCTGTCTCCTATGAGAGAAGTTGAGTTTAGACTGATGGACCCTGCTGTACACATCCTATACACACATAAGAACACACATACAGACACATAAGAGTCTGTAGGCAGAACAAACTATAAAGACGCAATACTTTCTCTCTGCATCTACATAGTGTACATTCTAACACTACATTACCTCATACTGTTTTATATTTAATTAACCCTGATTTGTAACCCCAAATAATCACCTGTATCGTCAGGTAAAAAAATAAAAGTTCCCTGTAATGAGTTTAAGTTTATTGACTATAGGGGTAAATGAAACACCCTCAGAGGAGAATCTTGGGAAGGTGGTTAAAGGGTCCATGCACACATTGACACTTCCATCAGTGTGTCCCAGGGCAGCTGAGGCTACACAAGTGTCTCATAACCTCCCAGGATGTGGCGTGAATGAAGTAAAGAAGTGGTTTTCCAGGACGTGCTCCTCTGTGTTTTTAGAATCCATAAACATTCACCAGAGTCTTATCTTTCAGCTCTCCAAGTGTCTGCACTGAACCCTAAAGCAAGCAGCTATTGTTGTAGCCTCATTTTCACTATTTCATTCTTCTGTGCCACAAAAAAGAGCTCAAGACGCCTTCTGCTTTAAAGGGCCCATATTACTCTATTTTCTGATCTATGTTCTAATGTTGTTTCCTCATCACAAACATAACGTGAGTTGTGTTTTGATTCATTCACACATGTTTAACACACAAACCCTGTAAATTCTTCTCCCAAACAGAAAACCGTCTGTTCCACCTTGTGATGTCATGTAGTAATACAGGAAGTGCTCCACTGTGTTTTTAAACTCTCTAAACTTTCACTAAAATCATTTGGGTAATTTCATCCCTATAATTGTCACTCCCAACAGAACTAAAAGGTAAAAGTAGCTGTTAACATGAAAACTACCACTATATGACATCACGAGGTGGAATAGAGCATTTTGAGGTTTGCAAATGTATACAGACTAATAATGCAGAATGAAAACATGAATGAAACACAATTTCAGTATGGCTTAAAGTGTAATATAGGACCTTGTAATACAGGATTGGAAGTAGGAATAATTGATATATTATTGTTGTTGAATATATTTGTCCTCTCTTCTTCCTGTAGGTGTTTTGACAGTACTGTAGGTCATAGACTGTAGGCCTATATATAAATGGACATAGCTAACCCGCTGCAGGACACAGGAAGTGAGCATAGGCACGCTTCCAGCTCCATCGACTCCAGTTCACTTTGTATTGAAAAATGTTGGCCCTCTTTTTGTAACTGCTGCTGTCAGGCTCCTCATTTTGGTCTTAAAATGTTCATATTAACCCGCTCTAAATGATCCTGGTGTATTTATTTTGCTATTTTGTCCATAAATCAGTTCTTACTTAATTTGGAACTCAAAATTCACTGTATAACTCAACTTAACTAACTATAACCTTGTATATTTTGTATATTTTGTGTATGTCCATATCTCACCTCGTCGACCTGAGCCTGTGTCTGCTGCAGTCGTCTGTTACTGGTCAGGTTTGGAGCTGCAGGCGGAGGCCCCTCTGAGTCTGTGGGCCCTGGAGCCCCGGGAGCGCCCTCTGGTGTCGACCTGAGGAAAACACAAGAACATCATGACTCACGACAGAGGCTGTGTTTACATGCACATCAAAAATCTGATCATTATCTGAGTTATCGGATTATTGGGTGTCATGTAAACAGTTACACCTGATGTGTGGAATCTGATTTCTTTCTGGTTGTTTACACGTGTGCAAGTTTGACGCTTGTGCAAAAAAGGCAAACTAATGTGACAAAGACAAAATGAAAAAGTTAAAAGTTAATTCAACATGCAGCTACCATTTGCCATTTTTGTTACTTTAATTGGTTTGTAATAATATTTTTACCATCTTTTAGTCAATAAATGAAGCCAGCCTATGAAGTAGTTATCGTAAAAGTAGATAATTGGTACACATTTGTTATTATTTGTTCAATTTCTTCTGCGATTGTCAGAGTTACTGTATCTAGAGTCTGAGCTGTGCATTGATTTGCTGTTTAGTATCGGTGTCATTTGGATGGATGGTTTTGATGACTAAATGACCTCTTACGGAAACACATGACTCACCAAACACTGCATTTACCTCCACCTCTGAGGGATCTGGAGTGTATTGTAGGCCTATTGTTGAAGTACAAGTGCAAACAAAATGATGGGAGCTATTACTAACCATTACTACCACTATAACTACTGCTTTAGTGCGACCACTGTTAAATGTAGGGTGATTATTACAACCTTTAGACCTACTATCAAATCACTATAATATCACCATTTCTACTACTACTACGAGTCCACATTCTTCACACTTGCACATACAAAACATCAAAATTGAACTAAACTGAGATGAAACTTAGAATGAACCTGCACTACATCAGGACCAAACTAGATTTACTGCAATGTGACTAAACTGGACTCAAGCAGGACCAAATCAGAGTCTAAAGAAGATGCACTCTTACTTTTACCTATACTTGCTGGAACAGTCTTCCTGAGGATGTGGGACAGTTCTCTGTGACACTGTTCAAACCCTAAGGACTCATACTAACACAATCAATCAATTAAATACTGTCCCACTTTAACTGTCGGCTTTTAACTGTACGTTTTAATCATACTTAATTTGTTTATGTTGTTGTAAGGCGACCTTGGGTGTCCAGAAAGGCGCCTAATAAATAAAATGTATTATTATTATAAATGTATTGTTATAAATTCAGGCTCAGAACAGTTTAGTTGAGTTGTGCACATGATTTTAAAATGTATAATGACTAATAATTTCTGCTTATATTATCTAATTCATTTGTATTGGGTTTGTAATGTGCCCCTCATTTTTAAAGCGCTCAAGCACTTCAAATATGTGAAATATACTCATCTCAAGCCAACTATTACTAGGCCCATTACTTAGGGTGACCAGACCGAGCAGATTTACACAAAACAAGTGATTTGTCCCAGTTTTATATAAGAAATGCCCCTGGTGTCCCTATTTTTGACCGATTTGATCTAAACTGGGTCTAAACCAGGACTAAACTAAGATTAAACCAGGACTACATCAGGTCTAAACCAGGACTAAAGCAGAACTATCACAATTTTTGACTAATCTAATGTTTGTGAATGACCATAAAGAAAAAAAAATGCAGCAACAAAAGTACCTCAGATTATGACTGACACAAGAATCCATAATTTAACTGCTCTTTTCATAATTTTATTTATACCATCCCAAACTGGGTGTGTCCCAGTTTAGACTTTTGGAAAATGTGATCACCCTACCATTACTTTTAATTATTTCTAATTATTTCTAATACTGCATATATGAGGAATAAAGCATATTTTTGGTCCTATCTAAGTGAACATGTAGGTTTAAAAATATTTTGACTTATCAGGTCCCTAATCTTCTTAGATATTTTAAATTAAGAACACTTTTGCACCTTGTTTGAATGATTTTTCCTTTTCAGTAAAACACAAACGTCACAGACAAAATGGTTCCAGATTAGACCCGCTGCATCCTCCAATAAACCAGTGGATTTAGACCAAACACGCGACCTCATCTGTCTCCCCTCCCCCAGACCACCAAACACCACAAGAACCTACAATAAGGACTGTAAAATAAAGAAATAAAACTTCATCTTCACCTATGACTCATGCTTTTACCAGAGAAACAATTTGGCCCGGTGTAAAATGGATTGAAACGCACCATAAATCACTGGTATGTTCCCAAAGCATTTTAGCAGATTAAAATGCGTAACTTTCATATCAATAAACTAAATGATAACGCAGATGAATGCAGCAAAATGATGGAATTGTATTAGTGAAGTGTTGCGTACAAAGTAAAGTTGGTTTGCACGTATTTTGCTGCCGATTATTGCGTAAAAAGTGCGTAAAAGCGCTGGTACTCACATGTTTTGCGCGGATGTTGCAGATTATAATCCCGGATGAACAGACAGAGCAGATTCAGTGATGGAGCAGAGATAGAAGAGGAGGAGGAGGAGGGATGGAGGGATGGCACACAAGGATGAGAGAGAGACAGAAAGACAGAGGGAGAGAGAGAGACGTCCCGTGCAGACAGGCCACGCCCACATCAATGATAGAGCAGCGACATTGCCAAGATTCAACAGTTGTTCTGTCTTTTTTTTTTTTTACTAAATATATGATTTTGATGATAAAAACACGTATATTTTCTTGTTTGACTCTGTTGTGATTCTGAATTCTCGTTCAGTAGTTTATCACTTTGCGTCCAAATTGAGTTCAATTCAAGTTTATTTATATATTATTTATACAGCACATTTAACACAACTTCATTTGCTTCACATAAATTCAACAAAAACAGAAGAAACAGATGGATATACATATATACAGATCACACAGTATATGTTAACACTAAGAGTATAACGATATCCAAGTCTCACAATACAATATCATCACGTATGAACCTCACCGTACGATATTTATTGCAATATCGTGGGAAAGTACACAATATTACGATATTCTACAGAATAACAAGACTGACATTCTAAAATGCTTTGACCAGTCATTTGGTACAACATTTATTGTCATTAGGGATGGAACGATATCCAAATCTCTCTGTACCATATTTTCACCATGTACATCTCATGGTACGATATCTATTGCAATATTTTGTAGAAGCACAAAACTGTGAATCTGCTCCTTTTTCCTCTAAAAATGCCTTCACAAGACTTAATCCAAAGAATGAAGAAGTAAAAGTGCTTAGAACAGTTATTTCTTCATGTCATCTGCACTGAAACGGAGCAAAGGATCATACATACTATACTACATAGACGTAGTTCCCTCTGTCTTTTAGCTATTTCTGCCTCATAACTATTCATTTAAGCAAAGAGACTTGGGATACGATATATTGTGACGGTCCATGATATTATTGTGAGACCTTTGACGATACGATATCACCATATTATACAGTTATTGTTATTGTTTACCTTGTGTATGTGCAGAATGTGTATGATTATTGTTTCTCTCTCTTGGCACAAACTGGAAATAAAAACGAATCAATCAATTCAAGTAATCAATAGGGATATCTGTCTCTAACCCCTATTTAGAAGTATGACAATCACATTTTAGAATCTGAAAACCACCAATAACATTACACCTGTCCCAGTATTTTTGTTTTTCACTTTTTCTTACCCCTTCAGACCCCACACCCCAGACCTCTGCCCTGTCTGTGATTTACCGTGTGCTGCGGAGGAGCTTGTTCCTCGTCACTGAACCTGCTGCTGCTGTTGTTTATTTATTCACTGCTGCGTCAGATAAACACACAGAAGCACACGGAGACAGGAGGGCCGGGTTAAAGTGCATGGTACACCTGATTTAAAGGTGCATTGTGTAACTTTTCTGGTGGAGGGTCGGTCAAATGCTCTTCTCCATGTCAGATGTGCAGTGCCTGTTTTTCTTTGTATTTTTGTGCTATAAAACCACTTGTAATTGAATAAATGTAAGGGAGAGCTGTTTAATGCCATACTGTGGGACATTCCAGGTAGAGCAATGACATATTCATAGACGAAAAGTGACACGACGCACCTTTACTGGAATACTTGTTGATTTTTGCAACCAGAAACCAAAAAACCAACATAAGATTCAGTGTTTCTGAAAGAAATATTCCAACCTATAATCCACAAATGTTGAATTTTATTGTTATTTGCTTGGAATTGGCTCCACAAACTTGCCATATTCATCTCATGTCTTAAAGTCCTTTCAGTTTACAATAGTCACGTCTAAACCATTTCAGTTTTTCAGAGTTACTTTTTATACAAACAGAGAATGCGCTGAACTTTCATGTAAATAAACCCGGTAATTACAGAGATATGAACCATAAAGCAGATTTGTGGTTAAAACGCGACACAATTTGAAGTGCAGTACCATCAGCATTTGAAGAAACCATGAAATTTTGCAAAACTTTTTATTAAACGCAGCTTTTATTTACAGCAGCACAGGAACTATAAATAAAACCTTATAAACCACATCAACACAGACCATTCCCTTCAGCCAGCTGTTATTTACATTCAGACACATTCAGAGCGTATGATAACTGCTTTACAGATATTGAATTCTCCGTTTAAGTGAATAAATTTGACATTTTCCATAGCGTTACAGTCAATACGATATCTTCCATTTGTCGTAGGCCTACTTTTACATAGATTTACAGCATACATATACATTCATATTTGCGTAATTTTAATGACAAAGGAAACTAAGCTCTATTTTTGCACCCAAATCCAAACTAATTCAAACTAACTGGGGAAAAAACACAATTTCCTTAACATTAAAAGTGCATTGTGTAGTTTTTGAGGTGGAGGGTCCACAGTATGGCATTAAGCATGGCTATTTCCATGGTAACAGCCACCAGGCTAAGTTACAGGTCAGATCTGTGGAGGTGTTACCCTGCTTACAGTATGATGAGTGTTTTTCATTGAACATTTGAGCAATAAAAACACCTGTAATTGCAATAAATGTAAGATTTATGTTTAATGCCATATCATCTCTATGGAAACAAGCAAGTGGCAAACCCTCCACCACAAAAGTTACACATTGCGCCTTTAAATATAACTATTGATCTCTGTACAGTATTTACATGGTATGAATCTGAAAACAATGTACACGTATCTGCATTATCTACAGCAAGTTACAGTCATCTGAGACTAAGAATAAAACTAATTTAACTGGTAACAGATTATGATAACTACACTTTAATTAGCCTTAACAAAGCAACAACAAATGAGCAACAATAAATAGTTTATTAAGAATGATGAACCGAGCCTATCAAAGTGTATTTAAACTATTTGTTTATTATGAATTAAGTCTTTGTTCATGATTTTAAAGATGCACGATGCAACTTCTAAGGTGGAAAGTTGCTTGTAGTAGTGCATTTATTTAATTGTAGGTGTTTTATAGCGCGAAAATGTCTTAAAAAATGTGAATTTTGTACTATGTGCAGGCTCGTAAAACATATAAAGAAGCTAAATTGTGTTTCTCATCTCATGCATATAAATAAATAATAATAAATGGAAAAGTCCGAGTGTTCTTCATGGAGTTTCTTCATAGATCTGAACATTAACTTGTCTTCATTGTTGTAACCAAAAAGTAACATAATCACATCTCCATGGAGACCATCAGATGGCAGACCCTCCACCAAAAAGTTACTCAGTGCACCTTTAAGGCTAATTAAAGTGTAGTGATACTACTATTCTCGCTCTAATTCTCTACATTATAAAATATATCTAAAAGCAAAAATATTTTCTCTGACTAATGTAAATTGTCCACAGTAACAAGAAACTGCAAACTGCCCTGCAAAAAGTTTCTGCAAGACTCAAATCGAAATCAGACTAATCATTTGAACGGTTTTGACAAGTTTAGACCTAAACCTTGAGCAGTGGTTCTCAAATGTTTCACACCAAGTATCAACAAAAAAAAAAATTGGTTTTCCGAGTACCTCCAGATTTAAACCAGCTCTAAATCAAGCCAAAGTTAGGGCTACACCAGGTCTAAAATGAGACTTGATTAGCCAAAAGAAAGGGACGACAAAAACAGTTAGATTGTCTCTAAATGAAACAAAAACTCTAACTGCAGAGGTGCCCATCCACAGTTTCAAAAACACTGACCTAAATTATGATTATTATCTAAAATATGTCCAAAATACCTCACACCAAGACAATTTTTTTTAGTAAATAAATGTAAACCTAAATGTAAAATTGACTCTTGAGAATGTTAGAATGTTGTTACCTGATCATAAGCATCCATGGAGTTGTGTTTTGTGTCATTCACACTTATTTGAGCAACCTTTTACTTTTAGTCTGTCTATTTCCAAAGCTCAAAATGCTTTGTTCCACACTGTGATGTCATGAAGAGGTAGTTTTCAAGTTAAAAGCTTTTTTTACCTTTTGTTCAGTAGAGGTCTGCAATTCCAGGACTGAAATCAACCAAATGATTCTCGTGAAGCTGCATGGAGTTTAAAAACACAGTGTAACAGGTGTAGCAAGGTGAAATTAAGTGCTTTTATTTTTTATTTTTTTATTATCTCAAACTGCCCTGGAATTGCCCATTTCTACTCAATTTAAGGTAAAAGGAGCTGTTAAGTCGAAAACCTCTTCATGACGTCACAAGGTGGTTGTGTGAATGGAACAAAACACAACTTCAGGTACAGTTGTGCTCATAAGTTTACATACCCTGACAGAATTTATGATTTCTTGTCCATCTTTCAGAGAATATGAATGATAACACAAAAACTTTTCTTTCACTCATGGTTAGTGCTTGGGTGAAGCCATTTCTTATCAAACAACTGTGTTTCCTCTGTTTAAATCATAATGACAAAAGAAATGACACAAATGACCCAATGACAGCTTGGAGTCTTTTGTGATAGTTGTGGATGTGTTATTTTCTCTGATGGTAAAGCTGCTAATTCTTCTCGGCAAAAGGCTCCATCCATCCATCTTCTGCCGCTTAATCCAGCTGGGTCGCGGGGGCAGCGTGCTGCCCAATACTCATAGCACCTGACCCCCCCTATGAACCCCTCTGCAGGTGGTGAGCCTACAGGAGGGTGGACAACATGGTCCTTGATGTTAGTTCATAGGGGTGCGGGCATGTTTTTGGGTTGATGGGGGAAACCAGAGTACCCAGAGGAAACCCATCCAGACACGGGGAGGAACATGCAAACTCCACACAGAAAGGCCCGGGCAACCCGGGGATCGAACCCGCAACCTTCTTGCTGGGAGGCCTGAGTGTTGCCACTCAGCCACCGTGCCGCCCAAAAGGCTCCAGTTCCTGTAAATTCTTGGGCTCTTGTATGAACTGCAGCTTGATTCTCCCCAGAGGCTCAGTGATACTGAGGTCAGAAGAGACGACCACTCCAGAACCTTCACTTTATTCTGCTGGAGCCAATGACAGGTCCACTTGCCTTTGTGTTTTGGAACATTATCATGTTGGAATATCCAAGTACGTCTCATGTGCAGCTTCTGAACCAAGAAATCATCAATTCTGGCAGGGTCTGTAAACTTATGAGCACAACTGTATGTTTGTGATTAGGAAACAACATTATAACAGAGATCTAAAAATAGTGTAAAATAGGCCCTTTAATAAATATTTCCTCATATATAGACTGACCAAGGTGCAACTAATACAGTATAGTACTTCTAAAACTACTTCTACTATAAAAACCTATATTTTGTGCCCATTCATTTCATGCACTGGGGGTCTCTTCATGGAGAATAAGGCAAGTCAACACTCCAGCTTATAATAACTGCTGTACAAAAATAAATATATCATTCATTTAACATGGCAAGAATTTTGTACGATTAACTTAATTTAAATTTGCCCTTAAAAGTACTATAATGTGCAAAACTATTCTTGTGCAAATATTTTTTTTAATAATCTGCTTCATAGGCATTAAAAGCAGACAAAACTTGGCTTTATCAACAACTGTGTGCAAACTAAAAGTTAAATTTCTCAGTTTTAAAGATTACAGGCAAAAACTCAAGTATTTCTCCATAGATTCAAGTTTAGGAAAGGAAATTTAGAAGTATTTGCAGCATTTGGCCACAGGAGGGCGCATCGTAGTTCTACAGTAAGTCTTGAAAATGCCCTTAAAATCTTATTCTAGTCATTTTTATATTTGAAAGTATCTGTACACAAAAATATCTTAAATACTTATGTTGCAAAATTAATATGCTGAAAATATAACTAGATTTCATATCAGACACTGGCCACATCTCCACTGGGGACATGGGTGTTATTTGGGGCAGACTGGTAAAAGTGTGGCTGCGAATCTGTGCAATTGACCCCTCCAGCCACAACATGAACAATACATTCTTACAGAGACAGGGTGGGGGAAGTGTCTTACTAAAGGACACAACAGTATGAATTATAGAGCATCAAACTACTTTTTACTTGTACCTTAACCAACACATGTACAGGCACGTTTAGCACATTTACGTAAAACTCTGATCTAATTGTTGGGAGAATTGTGATACTGTGATATTTCAGTTGTCAATTTTGCCCACCCCTTTAGTAAACTGTCTGTTGTGGCACCATTAAACTACAGGAGAAACTCAGACAGGCCCCGTCCTTTTGGAGTAAGTTTAAAATGTGTCTAGTTACACAAATAAAAGTTTAAGTGCTTTGTTGGAGCTTTTTGGACACAGTAATAAATGGTGAACCTTAAAGATACTCATTGGGCAGTGCTAGGGTTTCCTCCAGGCCAGAGGGGGCGCTCCACTGTTGCCTTCACAGGTACAGTCACTGTTTGAATCCTCGTCGGGAGGTTTCTTCTTCTCTCTGTCGTCTGAGTCGGAGTCTTCAGCCGCAGCCAGGAGGACCAGGGACGGGGACTTCCTGTGGCCAGAGGAAATATGGTCAAATGGAGCCTGGAGAATCCAGATTCAAGTTCTATTTTTCATCACCTATTTTTCATCACCTTATCGGGATGATAAGTGATATAATGTGTGTGTTCGAACGTCTGGTTTCAGATGCACCGATTCAAATGATACTTAAAGTGCACATATTATCAGGCTTCCCACACTTAAAATGTTTAGTTACATAATCACTGCATCTGCAAACAGAGTCCCCCTTTTTATATGACATTAAAGATGGAGTCTACAAGGCTACACCTCAAGTACACAATTGTTGCAAATTAATTATACACAAGGCACCCACATTATATTTTGTTATGTAGATGACCCAAAAATGTTTTCTGGTGGAACTCAAATTAGATGGAGAACTCATACACCCAATCTTTTCGACTTTTTTAATAAGTAAGTGTACCTGCCTCATTGCCTGTATTTGAATGGTACTTGTGAGGCTAGTGTTGCGGTTATAACACAGGAAAAAAAAGGACACTTATGAGACCAAGGTCCTGCCAAGGTCACTCTAAAAAATAATAAGTGGCAGTAAGTTTCTGTGAATATGATATTCAATTATACACCAAACCAACGTGTGGAAACATTTTGAAGGACAAAGTATTCATGTTCCAGGATATTTAGCCTTTTTCAAAAATTCCATGTCTTTTCCACAGGCCACTTATTTTCCAGGTTTTCCAGTTGTGGTTGTAATGAAGCAGTTTGACACCAGAAATGCTCAGAACAAGTCTGATGATATTTTGTAAATGCAATGACTTCGTGATAATATCTATGATGTCACAAATGTGGGAAATTTTAGTGATTTCTGAGGCCCAAAGCGAGAGGGCCTCATAAACAGGACTACTGAAACAATGTTACTGCATGATTCAAAAAATCTCTTTGACCTGTTCCCAGTCTGAGTGATGAGCCTCCTGCAGGTCTCCATCTGCACGTCCAGGCCTCTCTTCATGGAGCACATCTCCATGTACTCGTGAAGGTGCCTTGTCATGTCACTCTTCGCTGTAGCCAACTCCAACTGAGAAATGTAAAGTGTGTGTTGTTGTTGTAATGAATCATCAGAGCGGATTAAAGTGTGGCTCACCTCGATCTGGTCTATGGTCTCCTGATATTCTTTCTCTCTGGATTTAAACAGAGACTCGGTGTCGTTGATCACTTTCTCGATGGACTCCTCTGGCTGCTGCAGATGAACACAACAGTATTAATGGTTGAATAAATGAACTGTACTGGCCTCATATTTTAAATACTCATATTATGTATATAATTATAATATATTTACTCATAGAATCATTAGTCCTCACCTCGGCCTGAGTCTCGACCAGTGCGTATCCTGGAAAGTCCTCCCACAGCAGCAGAGTCTCCTCCGTCTCCTCCCAGGCCAAACTGTCACAGTCGTCCTCAAAATCACACTCCCTCCTGAAACAAACAACACATATGTAAGGTTCCACTGCTCAAAACAGTCTTATACATTTATACCAAGCCTTTCACTAACAACTACAGGAATATGACCAATTAATGACTACACACATACAAAGAGGAGAAATCCAAAGTACATTAAGCAAAAAATATATGAAAATATATTATAAGTGCCATTCGTAGCAGATCATCAGAAGTTAAATTATTACTGCTACTGCCACTGCTCAACACCATCACTCACACACACATTCATCCTGTTCACTGTGGGTGAAGTGTCTGTCATAAAAACATACGTACAGGTGGTTGAGCATCCTCTGAACCTGCTCGTTGATCTGATTGGCTGAGGTGCTGGACTCCTCGTCTTTAGCCCCGCCTCCCTCGCTCTCTGATAGGCTGCTGACCTCATCCCCATCGCTGCCTGTCTTCACAGATTGGCCGCTCAGTTTCCTGGTCCGACGAGTGAGAGTGGAGGGAGGGGTGGATACCTGACCAAGACAAGACAGGTAGGAGGTTGTGGGTTAGACTCCTGATCTCTCTGAGTGGAGTGTGCATGTCCTCCCTGCGTTACTTTGGCAGAGTGGTTAGCCTGTCTCCTCCTCTCATTAGGGAGGAGGTTGTGGGTTAGACTCCTGATCTCACAGTGGCTGAGTGGTTAGCCTGTACCTGAAACATGGAGCTCATGTCTTCACTGCTTCTCTGCTGAGCGACGTCGCACAGTTTGGCTGTGATGTCAATGCGTCTGCAGATGTCCATGTCCACCTTCATGGCCTTCTCCTGGATCTTACTGTCCAAGTCTGACAGATTCTACAGAAAAGAGTGTAATAATAAATATTATTTTTGGACAATAAGATTCTATATTTTAGATTTTCTATATGCATAAAAAAGGATGCATGAACAAGACAAGTTTCAGTTGTTAGAAGATTTCTTAAAGCCCATTAAGTTTGATCTGTTGCTGTACTTTTGTGTGATGTAATTTGTTGTTCTATAAATGTCCACACCAGCTGACAAAGAGCAGTATAGTTTTAGGAGTTATTCTAAGAGCATGCAGATAAAGGGGCTGTACTTACACTACTGACCAGCCCTTTAAACAGGACAAGCTCGGCCTTCAGATGTTTCACTGTGAGAGACAGTTTGTCCTGAGCCACCTCACTCTCCTGCAGCTCCTAGACAAAGAAAACAAAACATTTATTATGGAGAATCCAAATAAAAGAGATTCATGCAACTGGGCAGAATTAAGTCCTGACTAAATACAGTAACATGAATCAATCCAGACTAGCCAGATCAGACTTGGTTCCACAGGGATTTGCAGTGGTTCAGATGACAACATTGTACAGGCACAATATTGATTGGGGATATTTCTATAAATATAACTTGTTCTTATCAAGTATCTACACTACAGTTAGTAATATGCACCGCTATGAAAGTGAAAGGTCTCATATTACACAAACCTGACTCTTGTGAGCTTTAAGCCGTGCTAGAATGTAGTTTGGGGTCACCCAGACAATTTTGTGTTTTCCATGAAAAGTCACATTTTTATTTACCACCATGAGCTGCAAAATGAATAAACTATAGTCAAGACATTGACAAGGTTAGAAATAATGATTTGTATTTGAAATAATAATTTTTTTTCCCCTTTAAAATCTGCTTTTGTCAAAGAATCCTCCATATGCAGCAGTTACAGCATTGCAGACCTTTGGCCTCTAGCTGTTAATTTGTTGAATGATCTGGAGAAATTTCACCCCAAGCTTCTAGAAGCTTCTCCCACAAGTTGGATTGGCTGGATGGGCACTTTTTACATACCAGACGGTCAAGCTGCTCCCACAACAGCTCAGTGGGGTCTGTCCATAACACTTCTTTCCAATCTTCCTCTGTCCAATGTCTGTGTTCTTTTGCCCATATTAATCTTTTTCTTTTATTGGCCAGTCTCAGATATGGCTTTTCCTTTGCCACTCTGCCCTGAAGCTGCATCCCGGAGTCGCCTCTTCACTGTAGATGTTGACACTGGCGTTTTGCGAGTACTATTTAATGAAGCTGCCAGTTGAGGACCTGTGAGTCTATTTCTTAAACTAGAGACTCTAATGTACGTATCTTCTTGCTCAGTTGTGCAGCGGGGCCTCCCACTTCTCTTTCTACTCTGGTTAGAGCCTGTTTGTGCTCTCCTCTGAAGGGAGTAGTACACACCATTGTAGGAAATCTTCAGTTTTTTGGCAATTTCTTGCATAGAATAGCCTTCATTTCTAAGAACAAGAATAGACTGTCGAGTTTCACATGAAAGTTCTCTTTTTCTGGCCATTTTGAGCGTTTAATCGACCCCACAAATGTGATGCTCCAGATACTCAACCTGCTCAAAGAAGGTCAGTTTTATAGCTTCTCTAACCAGATAAACTCAATAAACTAAAATTCATCTGTGCTAACATGACTGCACAAGAGTTTTCTAATCATCCATTAGCCTCTGACGCAATGAGCAAACACATTGTACCATTAGAACACTGGAGTGACTGTTGCTGGAAATGGGCCTCTATACACCTATGTAGGTATTGCACCAAAAACCAGACATTTGCAGCTAGAATAGTCAGTTACCACATTAGCAATGTATAGAGTGTATTTCTGATTAGTTTAAAGTCATCTTCATTGAAAAAAAGTGCTTTTCTTTAAAAAATAAGGACATTTCTAAGTGACCCCAAACTTTTGAACAGTAGTGTAGTTTCCAATCAAAAACAGACCTGGAGTTGTGTTTTGTTTCATTCACATGTGTTTGAGTAACTCTTTATTATTAGTGTGTCTCCATCTCCAGTGCTCAAAATGCTCTGTTCCACCTTGTAACATCATGTAGTGGTAGTTTTCAAGTTAACAGCAACCTTTTACTTTTAGTTCAATAGAGATGGGCAATTTAAATGTTGAAAGAATTATTATTCTAGTGAAGGTGAATAGAGTTTAAAAAGTGGAGTTCTTCCTGTTTTACTATATGACATATAATAGAATACATACATATAATAGGTGTGTTTGTTCATTGTGTCTTTTTACACTCTGGACCAAGAGTCTGTAATGAAGTTTGATGATGAATAGAATAAAATAGAATATATTGTTGCTCAGAGTCCAGGACAGAACTTACTACAGTTCTGTCCTTGACTCTGAGCAACAATATATTCTATTTTATTCTTGGTTTAGTCCAGGTTTACTACTGATACTAGCAGTGAGTAGTTTTCAGATCCCATACTTTCTACTTGAGTAATACATTGTACAATGTATCAGTCCTCTTACGTCAAATTTTTGGTTACTCTTCCCACTGTGAGTAAATCCACAAGTAACAAAAGCTTTATGTGGACCATATGTAAGGATTTGAACATTTGTGTTTCGTGCTTGCTTCAGATATGATTTAGTTTGTCTCATTTTTAGTGAAGAACACCTGTTCTGGCTAATCTATCCACCTTTGAACATTATAATAATTTTAAACATTTTATTTGTGCTTCTTACATCGTCCAGTTCTGCCACTTTGTCCTGCAGGTCCATTCTGGCCGTATACTCCTCCTCCCATCTGAAACACAAGAGAAATACAGAGATACAGGTACTCAAACACATTAAAATGAATTAAACCTGAGTCACGTCTTTAAATATTAATTCCATTATAATTCATGAACTTGTAGCGGTGGATTATGGGACTATATTTGTGAGATAAATGATGGTTTCTATTCCTGCTGCAGCTCCTCTGTCCTTCATTGTGTGTTACGTAACAGCGACAGACTCAGAGCAGAGATCACCTTCTATGTGTCCCATGTGGGCTCATTATTATTACATCATTGTTTTCCATATGAGACCTGAGAGAAGTTACTCATTTGTTTTGCTATTACTGTGCTGTTCAGGATTTAAGACATTCATGTTATAAATCTGCACTATGGAAGTAAGTCCATATTCCCATATTTCCTGGAGATTTTTCTATTTTTCTATTTGAATGAATTTGAAAATTATTGAGAAAAGATTTGCCAAGTGAACAAGTTTTTTCTTAATTTCAAGTGCTGCAGCATTTTTTTTAGTTAATAAAAAAAATGCTTGTCTTTTTCCTATATCTATGAAACACATATTTTATGCTTGCTCTAGTGAAAATCAAGTGCTAGTATTTTCTTATGCTTAACTCATCTTATTTAAGATGAGTTAAATTTTTTCCAGAAGGATAGGTTTTGCCATGAATGTTCCATAAAACAGCATTAAGTGGCATATCTGAAGCTAAAGTCCATTGCTAGAGGTACTGTCAGAAGCCAAAAAATGGCACAGATCAGTGTTGCCTCAGTGGAGATCTCGTTGTGGTAGTGAGTCTGTCAAAGCAACAAACTAGTGTTGAGAATTGGGCAAGTTCTTAACTTCCACATAAAACGCCAATTTGCTTCACACTGAAGAAGCTTAACACCGCTTTAACCCATCTTACAACAGCCACGAGTCTAACAAACAAAACGCTATAAACGTTATAAAACAACTTTATAAGCAGCCTTACACTTCCCTCTGTTGATTTCCCATTTCATGTGAAAGCCCAAAAGACTCGATCACCGATGTTGTTTCTAATCCCATTTATTTACGAGTTAATTATATTTCTTGAAAAACGCTAAAAAAATACATTCCCAAACTATTTTCTTTCAACAACTGTCAGTTTCTATTCTTCTTCACAGTCAGTAGTCGATCCTCATTTGTTGCTTCTGGCGCCTCTGGAGTCGACAATCGAGTCTTTTGGGCTTTCACATGCGCAGTGGGAAATCAACAAAGCTAATGCTAAGGCTGCTTATAAAGTTGTTTTCTCACGTTTCCAGACATAATGAGTGAGCCAGGCAGAGCGTTTTGTTTGTTAGACTCGTGGCTGTTGTAAGATGGGTTAAAGTGGTGTTAAACTTCTTCAGTGTGAAGAAAATTGGTGTTTTATGTGGAAATTAAGAACTTGCCCAATCACTATGTTAGCCTGTTGCCTTGACAGACTCACTGCCACAGCGAATATTACTGAGATTTAGGACCAGGACTATGCCTCCCCCTGCTCCTTTCCAGTGAATCACAACTCAGCTCAATCACACCTTCAGTTACCCAGAAGCCCCATTTACACAGGCCTATCCTGACAACACTGTCTGTCTCTGCTCTCTTGACCCCTTCCCTCTCATCGCTGAGTCTCCACCGAGCAACCACATCATCCATATCATCAACAAATATCTGTACTATATGCCATTCTTGTTATGTGGTGCTTGCTAGTGAAACTCATCTAAACAGCATTTCAATGTGGTGTTTTTTATTCCTCAAAATACCCTTAGAGTTCATTTTTATTACACAACGTGGTATAATTCTGGTGCTGTTTTCCTTTCAGCATAGATTTTAAATGAATATTTCAACGTGTTCCTTACATCTTTGTTATTTTCAAAGTCATATAATTTAAAGGCTTCAAACCAGTTCAGTTACGTGAAACAAAGTCAATCAATATCTCCATAATTCCATATTTTAGTAGTTCCAAAATCTTGCGTCTCCAAGCCAGATTTGCTTCTGCACAATGATCGGTGAATGCTGACCATAAAACGCATGATAAGAGTTTTAAAAGATTACACTGCAGAGAAACGAGAAAAAGTGGGCCGCGATGCAAATGGTGACATCATCGTGATGCAGCAAAGACTCATGGGAAATGTAGGGTTACAAAAGACGGGGCAAAGAGGAGATTTTAAAAAGGTACAAAGGGAGGAGTGACAATAAAGTGACATCAGTGTGGGACGTGTGGGCTGTGCTGTGGCGCAATGCAGTGACTCAGGAGAGAGAGAGGAAAAGAGGAGAGGAGAAGAGGAGGAGGAGGAGGAGCGGTATGGGAAAGACACAAAGGAGGAGAGGCGAGAGAAGAAGAGGGGGGGTTAGGAGGGGAAAAGAGGTGGTGAAGAGGGAGTGAAGAGAGAAAATAAGAGAGGGAGAGAAGGGTGAGAAGGTAGAGAAGAGAGAGGGAAAAGGAGAGAAGAGGAAAAAGGTGGAGAGAAGGAAAGAGCAGGAGAGAAGGCAGGGAAGAGAGAAAAAAGAAGAGAGAGGGAGGAGGAGAGGGAGAGATAGAGAAGGATGTTAAAGAGGGCCAGAAGGAAGGAGAGAGGAAGAGGGATTGATTAGTTATTTTGATGTAGCAAAATTAACTAAATTATGCATATCCTGCACTCTTAATGGTTTTAAAGATGCTTCCGTCACAGCTGAACCTGTGTCACCAGAGCTTAACCTGCAGATAGAGACACATCCAGGTTTGTCTCATTCTCAGTATATGTACAGGCCTCATGTGAAAGCTCAGAACCTTCAGAATTCCCTCACAGAGTTGCAGAGGCTGCACTAGCTCTAATTCATGATTGGCTGCAGGACTTTAGGATTTAGGTAGTAGGTAGTAGGACCATTCAGATCAGACAGGCGTTTTAGGTTTAAACCAACTGGATTTCAGTACTGAAACGGGCAAATGGATAATTAGAACATAAACAACTTGTCCAATGTTTTTGTAATTAAGAATAAGCAGCATTACAAATGTTATCAGTCAAAACTATCTTCTATTTGAACATGTCCACTTCGTATAAAGAGAAAAGATAGGTCAAGTTTATGAAATTTGAAATCCAAATCTTACATAAGCTTCACTGAAAGGTATAGAGACGATATAAAAGTCATAGGACTCCATTAATGCACTGACAGGACACACTCATATGTATATGAATAAATGCCATAGAAAAGTCTCAGTAGAACCTCCTGACTCCACATAGAGACTAAGAACCGGAGCTCAGTCTTGAGCACTAAATCACTCCCCTCAGAATAAATGAGAGTCCAGTGGCCCAGATGGATGGGCTCATAAAGAAAAGTCTTTAATTCACTACAGACCAGAGGCTGCACATAATCAAGGAATATCAAATCTACAATTATAACTCAGAAGAAACATAGGCCAGGTCATAACTATGTAATTTAGCAGAAGTACAGGAGGGAATATTAGTATAGCAGTTCTGTCCAATTTCTTCTTTATTGTGCCTTTCACATTTTACAATTGTTGTAAATTCAGGAATGGAAAATCGGAAATCAGATACTAATCAATACTAAAACTTGTACTGAAACTAAATATTCATTTGAGCAGGTATTGATACTGAAAAAAGAATTCCTAGTGTAAGACCAAATAGTGTAAAGTTTATGGTCTAAAAAAGAAGTTTTAAATAAGCATTTGGGTATCAAAATCAGCCTTACAATCTCATATTTCAGGTTGTATCCATTCAAATTGCGATTTTGATTTTATGATTATTCTTGCGGTCCTAAAGCACACTGTAACTTTTCTGTTGTAGGGTTCAGTTACAGTGTATTGAGCAGCTCTAACTCCTGCTATGTTTTGATGAAGAAATTAACAGGTTAAAGCTTAAAAACATGAGCATAAACATTTAACCTTATCTCATCCTAAATTTGCTATATGTTGTACCCTCTCCTCCCACACTGCCAGGACTTTCTCTCTCCTCTCTTCTCTCTCTCTCCTGTCTCACTCTCTTCTCCTTTCTCTTGCCCTCCCACATCTCCATCTCTCCCCCCTCCTCCCTTCTCTCTCCCTGGGGTGTGATTCATTGATCCATGTGAAGGTTGGACTCAGCGTTTCAGTGGGAGCTCAGGGCCATCAGTATAAATCTGTACTACACTGTGATACTGTGATAATGGTTTATCTCAGGTGCTAAAACATCATTGACGAGCCACAGGAGGGGAAGTCTACATCTGTGTACTAATACTGCTACTGCAAAAATAATCGCACTAGAGCGGAAGTACAAGTATTGGTTGTTTACTACATGGCAATATTTTCTGTATGTATTATAGGTATTTTTGTGCCGCAAGAAAAAAGCAAAACACTCAGTGTTTTGGGAAGTGTCTTGTGCAAGAACTGAACAAACTACTAATACAACTACTATTCCACCAAGTTAAAATATACAGGTATGATTAATATGACTCTCATTTAATTTGAGAGTCATATGTCTAGTTAAAAAGAAAATATATAGTTACGTTCTACTTCTGCACATAGAGAAAGCAGCTGACAGAAAGTGGTGAGTTTAAGATGCCAAAATCCTCGCCTGGATTGTTGGCGAGACCAGGCGAGGGAAAGTTTATGAATGCATTCTTCTGTTTCCCCACAGACCACACACTGACGCTGCACCACCAGAGCAAAGGACACAGCGCTCACAAGTTTATACACTTAGGCTTGATCTGATCTTTCTTTTTCATTTTAAGCATCTGCGTTGATATTTAAGTCGACAGATGTGAGATGAAGCGAGAGGAGGGAGGGACATTCCTGAGCAGCAGGGCGTCACGTTTGATCAAATCACATCAGGTCCAATCAGCTGTCAGTCAATCGTGAGTGCATATGTTTGACAGCACTGAATTTCCCATCATGCATTTGGGTTTTGTAGTGAAGGCAGGTGATGGCAGCTGCAGTTGTCTTTTTTCGCCTTCATCCGCCTTCAACCCACCTATGTAGCAGTGTTGTAGGGTAGTGCGCCTTCAGCCGCCTTCACCACCTTACTCATCTTAACAAAACCGGCAGATGTTTGGAAACATGCGGATGATAACTTCCTTTGGGCTCTGTTGGTGATAGTAATAGCTAAGCAGGGCCGGGCCTGGTTAGTACTTGGATGGGAGACCACTGGGAATTCCAGGTGCCACAGTGGGGCGCCAGTGGCAAAAACTGTCGTAGTGTCCTTAGGCAAGGCACATCACCCACATTGCCCAGTATGAAAGTGGTGTGTGCGTGAATGGTGGTGGTGGTCAGAGGGGCAGATGGCGCAGATTGGCAGCCTCGCTTCCGTCAGTCTGCCCCAGGGCAGCTGTGGCTACAATAGTAGCACCACCACCGGGTCTGGGGTGAATGAATAATGCTCTGTAAAGCGTCTTTGAGTGTCCTGAAAAGCATTATATAAAACTGATGCATTATTATTATTAATAGGGCTTTTCGACTACACTACTGGCACAGCACAGCACAGCACGCCACTACATGGTGAAGCTTTTCCATGCAGTTGTTACCACTTGGAAGAGAGTGGAGTAGCGGAGTTGACACGGTGTCATTTTTAGGTGACATTATTAGTGTCATACATCATCACAATCTGCTCCATTGGTTTTCCTCTGTTGACGTGTTCACTGTTGTCGTGTTGTTGGTGTTTTTCCTCGAGCTTCGTCACACATATTATCGACCTATTACTCTGACAAAATCTAGGAAAACTGAGAAAATGGCCCGTTTCTTTTCATCTAGATGTCACTGTATTCTTTCTTTTTTCCTATATAAATTGCCTATTAATTTGTGTATTATAATTTGTCTAATTAAAAAAAAAATGTCACTGTAGTGTTCTGTTTTGTTCAGCAGATCAACAGTTCCAACCCGCTGCCTGTAAGTAACATCGATCCGATTAGATTCCCGTCCCCCATGGAAAGCTTTGGCAGGTTGAGAAGTCGCTGCTGCTGAATCCATGGTTTTATTGTTTTATCACATGCCCAGTGTTGGTAACTCCACCGGAAGTCATCATCCGCATGTTTCCAACATCTTCTGGTGAACGTGAATAGAGCCCATTGCAACAAATAGTCAAGCAATATCTAACTTTAAGTATCTTTCTGCCTGACGATGTTTGAGCAAGCTCCACTTCTGAGAGGAAAGCAGATCTACAAAACCATAACCACCGCTCTAATGGGATTGGGCCAAAGTCAATACGAGGATTTATAAGATTACAGAGAGAGACGCCACAGATTCTACTGAGCAAAATGATGTTTCTGTCAGAGAGACACAAAATGGTCCTGCTATTTCAGGAACGGGGGGTTGTCTACTCCTCTATTTAAAGGTCCATTTACACAATATGGACTCTTGTGAAGCTTTAAGCCATAATGTTGTTACCTCATCAAAACCAGATGTAATTTAGTTTCATTCAACTTTTTCATTAATTTCAAAACACAACACACAACTCCAGGTATGTTTGTGATGAGGAAACAACAACAACACATAGCACAGATCAGAAAATAGCATGATATGAGCCCTTTAATATTATAATTTCCATCTGGACAGAGATAAACAGACAAAAATGTAAATTTAAACTTTTCTGGTTCTGTGTTTGCCAGTTCTTTGCTTCCATGGCACAAAACTTACCCCTCTCCAAGGGGACAAGCAAGTGTCATCATCAGGCCAAGTTACAAGTCATATCTCTGGAAAAGAGACCCTACTCACAGTAAACTGTGAAGCCCACTGGGGCAACTCCTGTTGTGATTCTGGGCTATATAAATAAAATTGAATTGAATTGAATTAAACTATCAATGTCTTTTTTTTTCTAATTATTGCCAAGATGCTCCACTATACGGCATTAAACTTATCAATCTCGGTTTTACTCAGTTACAGGTGGTTTATTGCAAAACAAAAACATTGAAAAACATGGACTCTTATTGTCAGTGGCCTTGCTACTCCACAGCTTTGACCAGTAACTTGTTGTAGTTGTGTATATGGTGTTTGAATAGCATTATTTACTGTTCCTAGTCTTTTTTGGCCATTTTTATGCAAACTAGGGAAATTTGCAGCTTTCTGGTCAAAAACATCTAAATGTGCTGCCTCCAGTGGCCTCTGGATGTAGTTGGTGACATCACACACGACTGCCCTGATACCTGCGGATACCTGTTAGACCAATCACACTGTTCTTTATACCTCCCGGCCCCATCCCTCTTCCTCCCCACTCTCTGTTTTAGGCTGAATCCCATTTCACCCCTTGGCCCCTTTCCCCTACCCCTCCATTTTGTGCGTTCACATATAGGGGTAGGGATGTCCCATTTACCATTATGGCAGACGGGTAGGAGAAAGAAGTAGGGCTGTATACCCCTCCAAACAAAGATTTTTCAGAGGCACACACACATGCCTTGTGAATCACCAACAAGATCGCTGCTGCCACGACCAAAGAGACCAAAGACGTTCACAAATGTATTTTCTCCATTATTTATGGTTTAAATTTGTGATAACCGCTAATTGTCTTAAGTTGTGCCAATGCGTAATGGTCATTTTCTTCACAAAATGCACATGAAAAAATCGCTAGTACCACGCTGAGTAGTGTCACATTATTTGTGACTTGAGTGATCAGTTGAAACATGGAAATAAAGTTGCAAACAAATTGCGAGCGTTTGTGCTGCACAGTTGTTATTTGGATATTGTAACCCGAGTAACTGAAAGCAATATCATTGGTTTAACCCTTATAGAAGCTCAGGTTGTGTTCTTTCAAATGGTCTGCGTGTCATTCGCTCTGACACTCATCACTGTTATCCCTGTGCTCAGGTAAGCTTACAATTGTTGAAGTGTCCCAGTTCGTAGGGGTAGGGGAAGGAGTACAAATTAGAAATTGGATTGGCCCTTAGTCCTCCAGACCCTGCCCCTCCTCCTCCTTCACTCTTCCCTTTAGTTCTCCAAATCCTGCTCCTCTTCCTCCCCCTTTAGACCTCCAGACCCCACCCCTCCACCCCCCTCACTCTCTCCTTTCTGTGTTTAGTGCCACTTTAACGCCACTATGACATTTCAGGTAAAGCAGTAACATTTCTATAGTGACAAGCAGGTGGCAGATTATCCATCAGAAAAAGTTACATAGTGCACCTTATTATTTAAGATCTATGAAATAAATGATGCAAAATCTTACCTCTTCTTGTATTCGTCCCTCTCTCTCTTCACTTTGGCGAGCACGTTGTACAGCGCCCTGATCTCCGGCGTGATGGTGTCGATCTGCACCCCCACTCCATCGGGACAGGCCCAGGGAAGTCCGGAACCGAGACTAGACCCGAGACCAGACCCAAGTCCTCCAGACCCTGAAATCCCGCTCGAGTCCCTGCTGAACCTCCTACTATGGTTAAAAGACCACATAGTCCCTGGCAAGAACCGCGGAGGAGGGGGTAAGGGACATTTCTCATTCATATTAGTACCAGGGCTTTGCAATGGGCTTGTTAGATTCAAATTGCTGTCTGTAGATAAGTATCGGTTTGATTCTAGCAAAGGAGGAGGGTTCAAAGTTGGAGAAAGGATACCCCCAGGTAAGTAGGCGGGATTATTGGCGTTTTGTAGTGGAATATACCCTGGTCGCGATGGGATGGGGCTAATAAAACCGGTTTGAACGCCCATGTCTTTACTAAGCAACTTCTGCATGTTTTCAATTTTGTTATTGTCAAGAGCTTGTTGCAACTGCTTCTCCAACAGCTTATTCCGACGTTCTAACTCGTGAACTTTGGCCAAGAAGCATCTGAAACGCAAATTTAAAGTTTTGAGAACGCTAATATTCGAACCCAAATCATTTCGTAGCGCAGTAGCCGCAGGGGGCCCTCTATGCAAAGGGCTGTTAAAATGCAGATAGGCCAAACCAGACGGAGGAAGAGAATTCAGATCTATCCCGGATAAGTATTCAGGGGCAAAGCTAGAGTTGTCCCCCAGAAAGGAGCTCGGATCTGGGCTAGAGGAGTCGGGTTGTCCTGGTAGGGCGTGGTGGTGCAATGGAGGCGGAGGGGTGAAGAAGTTGTTCTCCCCCAAAATAGGATTCATGTTTGAGTAGGAAAATCGGAAGTGCTCAAAATCCGGCATGAACCCTGACGATTGTGTTTTCTGCTCCTAATAGGTAAAAATTGGAGAGAGTATTTTGTTTGGAATGAAGAAAATAAGCTGGGAATTGTTCAGCAGCTTTTTGGAGTTTTAGAGGCGAGCAGGGTCGAGCTGAGGTGCTGGTTTGAACACCTACAAAGAAGATAACAACATTGGGTTATTTAATATGCAGTAGAGTCTGTTTTATCATATGAGCCCTCTGGGACTCTCAGGTCCTCAGGTAGTCTTCTTTTAACTGTCCCAAGATTCCAAACTAAAACTCACAGTGAGGCGATGTGGTGGGAATCTTTTACTTTGTTTTCTGTTGTGGTTTATTTAAGCTAAAGAATGTATTTTATGGGTTTAGATACTGTTAACTAACAACTGCTAAAGCATTTCTGTGTTCCTGCTACATGTGATGGTGTAACCTACTGTCCCTGTGGTACTTAAGACAGGTCACTGCTGTCTTCACCCAGTATCGTCAAAACAAGTTGTTGCTGTGTTCATTCTCTTCATTTAGAATAGTGAGATCCTTGGGGACAATCTGATCGATGCCCAGCTGAACCAGACAAGTCGTCTCTGTTTGACTTTATGAGGTTTGTCAACTGTATAAGAAGCCTGTTTTTGTTATGCCGTTCAGATCAGGGAGAGACGGACCTTGCGTGAGGGACAGAAAGTTTCGTCTTCATTTTCTTTGTAAATGTGTGCACAGTTGCTTTAATAAATCCAGACTCTTTGATTTAAGACAACTTTTCTCCAGTTTTTATTTTTCTCAGATCTAGAAATCCACAACAGGCGACATTTAGCTTTTATGGCCTTCGTCTGAGGAACAGTCGACCTGAGGATCTGAGGTTTGCTGCGAGTATTCATATTTTTAAAAGTAGACTCAAAATGTATCTTTTAAATTTATCTTTTAATTGAAACTTTTACTTGTTTAAAATGTAATAATATAATTATTATTATTATTATATTACTTCTATCTAATTTTAGCTCTCCATTTTTCTTATTTTTACTATAACCTTTAGGAGCTTTATGTTTTATGTTTCTGTCTTTGTGCTACATTTCAAAAGTATGAAAAGTGCTACACAAATAAAGTTTTATTGATTGATTGATCTGGCCCTCTCCTCTGCATCCTTTGACCATCTCCTCTACACCGTTTTGCTCCATTTGCCCCTCTCCTCTGCATCCTCTGTTTCTTGACCCTCTCCTCAGCCTCCTCTCCTTATTCACACCAACTAATTTCATATCTCCTTTCAATACATCCGCAAATCTCCTCTTTGCTCTTCCTTTAGCCTTCCTCTTTCCTGCAACTCTAACTTCATCTTTCTTCTACCCATATACTGTATTCTCTGACCCTCCTCTGTACCATATACTTCACTCTACCTCACTCTACCTCTATACCTCAAGTCAAACACGGTATTTCATTCATATATTTAACACCTGGTTTAGAAAAGCAATGCCTTTTCAAATCTGCCTTTAAGCAAGTTTAAATCAAAAGTTCTGTATGTCTAAGTCACATCCTCTTTCCTGTCTACAGCTCAATTCAAACGATGACTTGATTTTATTACCAATAAAATAGCCTCTCAACTCTATCCATTAGGCATGCACTCAGGAATCCCTAGCTTTTTACATTGTCTCTGCTCTTAAAAATATCAGATAATCATTGCATTACTTTTTGCAATGAAATAAGTACATGCAAAATAGTGATATATAGACCTTGTTATGAAAATGATGCCTGGTAATGCAATGATAATGTAATCCAGTGCAGTTAGCAGTGTGTTGCGGTAAATACTAAGAAATCACACTTGTGTAGCAAAGAAATGCACTATTTTTGCAACAAGATATTTATTATTCTAATCCATATTCCTGCTATAACTGGTAGGCTACTTTGAATAACTCCGCAGCAGCATATTCTGTTAAAAGATAAGGTAAGCCATTTCTGTCCATGCATTATTTTGTTACTTTTATGCATATTATAATGGTGCAAAATAAAAAAAAGAATCCAGGTTTTTGCGCAAGTGCTTCAGATTCCATGAAAATATATTAATATGAATTTATCTAACGCAATTGATGACACGATTTCAATAGGCTACGTCAAGGTGACTTCATAAAACGATGTGCAGTTTTTTGTCTATGGCGTATGCACTGGTAGAAACGTGGCTCATATGTTTAAAGAAAATAGAAAATGCGTAGTTTACCTGTAGTTTTTGCGGGAAAGGCTGAAGTTTTGCGGGAGAAACGTGACGCGGAGGGCTCCAGCAGCAGTGCAGCAGTGAGGCATAAACACTGCGGCTTTTGCGCTACCGTAAGCACCGGAGCACAGACGCACTCACTTTAGAGACGTAATGACGGCAAGAAAAACGCAATTCGATTCTCGATAAAGACAAGAACAGGGTGAGCAGACGGCCCTATTTACCCGGGACAGGCCCAGTTTTGAGCCCTGTGTCCCCTGTCCCAGCAGATTTATCCAAAACCACTGATTTGTACCAGTTTTATACAAGAAATGTCCCAGATGTCCCTATTTTGGGCCAATTTTTATCTAAATCAGGACTAAACTAGGGCTAAACCAGAACTATTTCAGGTCTAAACCAGGTCTAAACCAGGACTACAGTAAACGAGGTCTCTTTCAAGTCCAAACCAGGTCTAAGCAGGTCTAAACCAGCTCTAAACTAAGGCTAAACCAGGTCTATTTCAGGCCTAAACCAGAACTAAACTAGGGCTAAACCAGCACTATTTCAGGTCTAAACCAGGGATAAACTAGGACTAAACTAGGACTACCGTAAACCAGGTCAATTTCATGTCTAACCCAGGTCTAAATCAGAACTAAACCAGGTCTATTTCAGGTCTAAATCAGGACTAAACCTGGGCTAAAATAGGACTACCAGTATATCAGGTTTAAACTAGGTCTAAACCAGAGGAGCATAAATTGCATTTGTTGTAAATGTTTTTGTTGTAAAATCCAGAAGACTGCGTTTCTGTATTCTGTCTCTCAGATTATACACTGACCCACACGTGAGTTGATCTCAGAATGTTTAAGATTTTACTCTTGCAATAAACCTTCAGTTGTCAGCTGAAGTATTGGTTTTCAGTTCACTGGCCTTCAGTAAGGTTGCAGCCCTAATTTTAACTTGCAGTATGTTGCATTTAAAATCTAAGAATTTTTGTATCTAAACTCTATTCAAACTTTTTTCATATATATTCCAGTTGGATTGGTTAGTTGTTCTGTTTTTGATTGCTTATTTTTGTTCTGCTGAAGAGATTGAACTGGATTTCCCCAATTGTGGTTCAAATAAAAAAGTGCTTATTCAGTGCATTTTCAGTTCTTTGTGTGTTTTTAAAAGAGCACTTTCCTTTTAACATACTTGGACTAAAATGAAAAAGAGAAAATATGAATCAATGAATATTTTGTATGGCATTACACCTATTAATTCAATGTATTGAAGGAGTTTAGACGTTGCATTTTTGATAATCATTCCAGTAGGTAAATTTGTCTTCACTTGACCAATCCTTCAGTGCCCTTGGGAAAACCTGTCAGCAGTGGGACACATCTCCAGTTAATTCTGTCTGAGACTAGTTCAAGATCTAGTTTGAACCCATCTGGAGTGTCCATATTAAACCAAACCAGACACAGGGAGAACATTCACACATCGAAGAGCAGTTTAGATTTTTAAGAATAGACATACCAACAAGATCCAGATGTTACTTTCACAAATTTAACTTTTATTTAAGTGCAAATCTACACAGTAGTTTTAGACTGTTGAGCATTACAGTAGACAGACCCATCGAAAACTTTGAAGTCAAGTGCTTCCTTTTGAATTCTTGAACAGCAAAGACGTATCCTGATGCCTTCACTCCTTTGAAGCCATGTGGAGCACCAGGTCACACACACGGTTACTGTAGCCAAACTCATTATCATACCTGGGGACAGAAATTAAAACCCAAATCAGTATTGAGAAGATTCTTTCATAAACTTACAATATTGTTTTAGAATATTTTACCATGAGACGAGTTTGACAAAGTTGTCGTTGAGGGCGATTCCAGCTCCAGCGTCGAAGGTGGAGGAGTGAGGGTCGGTGTTGAAGTCTGTGGACACAACCTGAACAGAAAGCCCAAGTTTAATTATGTCACTTAGAAGTATGGGAAGAATGACTTTAGATTCTGATATTCGATTACATTTCCCAATCCAGAAATGTGCCTGTAACTTTTTGTTTGTAGGTCCGTCACCAGATTGCTCTGCCCGGAATATTCCACAGTGTGACATTAAACAGCTCTACCTAACTTTTCTTTCAATTACAGGTGGTTCTGACTGAGTGGGGTCACCTCTCCACAGCTCTGAACTGTAACTTGCTCTGGTTTGGTGTCCATGAGGATAAAAAGGTTTAATACCATAGTGTGAAACATTCCAGACAATAACATATTCATGTAGAAAAGCATGGAGCAAAAGTGGTTTAAACCAGACAGCTTAAGTTATAATGAATGGATGCCATGTTAATTGCTTCTACAGAGTATAGTATAATTTATTACCGTTTAACATCTTTATTAAATCATAAACTTTTATTTTCCTTACAAGACCACCTTTTTGGCTCTAATAGAAGAATGTCAAGACCCACTGATTTAGACTATAATTCAAATCAAATCTCAGTCAGTCCAAATCCTTATGGCAAATTTAGAAAATGTCCCAACACCTACACTCAGGATTTGTCCTTATAGCTCACCTGATCTTCTGTGTATCCCATGATTCCCTTCATGGGGCCCTCAGAAGCAGCCTTGATCACCTTCTTGATCTCGTCATACTTTGCCTGAAACAAAATGTAGGAGAATTCATAAAAAGGCAAAAAGTAAGCTCTCCAAAGAGATTTGATGTGATCCTTACAGGCTTCTCCAGGCGCACGGTGAGGTCGACCACAGACACATTGGGAGTGGGGACACGGAAAGCCATTCCAGTCAGTTTACTGCAGGAGAACAGATTAGAGCATTGGAATATTTTCAGATGTTTTGGGATATTTGAAGATGTTTTGAGTCATTTACCCGTTGAGTTCTGGGATGACTTTGCCCACAGCTTTGGCGGCTCCAGTTGAAGCAGGGATGATGTTCTGACCGGCTCCTCGTCCGTCTCTCCACTGTTTGCCTGAAGGTCCGTCCACAGTCTTCTGAGTGGCTGTGGTTGCGTGCACTGTGCTCTACAAGAGAAACTTCAGTGAATCTGTAGCTACAGACCATTTAGGTGCTCTGATCAGAAATTAGTTTTAGGTTTTCCCAATGTTAGCAAACAGAATTCACAAACTAGGAATTTGCTTGGGGGCAAAAATAGTCAAATATAAATTTGATGATTTCAAAAGTCATACATCGATAAGTGACTTGACCAGTCAACTGGCCTGCCCAGGAGTGTTTCCTTGTGTCTGGGTGCAACCATTTCAAACTTACTTGGGATAAGGTGGAAAATATTACAATTTTGCATATTTTATCCAGCCTATTGTGACACTACAAGTAGTAGATTTCTGTATTTGGGTGTTATACTTAAAAATGCAGATTTTTTCACTCACCATGAGCCCCTCCACAATGCCAAAGTTGTCGTTGATTATTTTGGCCAGAGGAGCCAGGCAGTTAGTAGTACAGGAAGCGTTACTATGGCGATCAGAGGAAAGTATTAAAAGTAATGAACCATTATAAATGCCAGCCCACTTTTAATAAATGAGGTGACAGAAGTCATCTTACCTGACGACTGTCATGGACTTGTTGTACGTCTCGTGGTTCACTCCCATCACAAACATTGGAGCGTCAGCGCTGGGGGCAGAGATGACCACACGCTTAGCGCCGCCCTTCAGGTGAGCCTAGGTAACAGGATAGGTTAAGCATTTAAATATCAAAATGATCTTCCCAATAACACTAAGGGCTGAACATGCCTATACAGAGCAGGCAAAAGCTCTGACTTTCATTTTAAAAAGGTCTGCATGAGCTTTACGTAATTTAGCATAAATTTGTTGTCCCAGTACAAACATTTGGTAAGAGCAGCTCTTCAGGTAAAAATGAGCCCGCCATGTCCTGTCTGCATCTGACTAAAGTTTTACTGTCTGAATCAGGAAGTGTACCATTATCAGTTATTAGAATTACAATAGTTGGGAAATAAGGATGCTTTGAATTAATTAGGAAAGTAAGGAATAACTCAGAACAAACTTATTCCTTGTTCAAGGTTTTGTGTTAGCTTATCAAAGGGAAGAAGAAACACACCCTTATATTTATATTCAGCCTTATACCATCACTGGACTTACAGAGGCCTTGTCAATGGTGGTGAAAACTCCAGTGGACTCCACAACATACTCCGCTCCAGCCTCGCCCCATTTGATGCTTGCTGGGTCCCTCCTGTGGACAAGGGGAAACATTGCATGTAGTCTTACCGTCAGATTTTTCCATTGGTGTCATTTTAACAGAGGTGGGTAGCCAAAGATTCTACATTACTCATCATGTAAATATTACTCAAGTAAAAAGATTCTTGCAAGGGGTTTGTGGAAATTACTACTACTAGTAAAAGTAATTCTTAAGAGTACTACCAGGAATTGGCATAGGATTGATAATTTATTTTCTTTATAATACAAGTTAAGGTTTTGTCCTTCCAGTTGTTCTAATTCTATTTTTTTTTAAACCCCAGACCTCTAAAATAAGAACTGCCTGACATCTGAATGAGCAGAGCACAAAACAAACAAATTGTTCAATATCGTCAAAATTGTGTGAACTATAGATTAAGAATAACCAGAATTCGGTCAAGAATACTGTTCCTCCAAACAATATTAAAGTAAAATACACAGTGAATACCGCCACCAGTACATGTAACAGTACTTCTGAGCATTAAACTTACTCTTGGAAGACAGAGATGGACATCTTTCCAATGACCAGTTTTCCATTCTCTGCCTTCACGTCGCCTTTCCAGGTGCCGTGAGTGGAGTCATATTTGAACATGTACACCTAAGAAACAAGATTAAGTCATTAGCTTACAACAAGAACATGTGTTTTAAAAAAGGTGCGATTCTTAATCTTGGAAATATATGACCCAGAAAATACTTTTTGAACAGCAGCAAAGAGACAATAGGGAAAAACTCATTTCACAGGATTCACTCAAATTTAGGAGATTCTAAAACTTTCCAATATTGATGTATTTAGACAGTGTATGAGCTGAGAGTGAGCCCGTCCTCACCATGTAGTCCAGGCTGATGAAGGGGTCATTGATGGCCACCACCTGAATCTTTCCTCCACTTACAGCGGCCCGGGTCACCAGGCGACCAATACGGCCAAAACTGAGAAGGACAAATAAAAGGACGTTCAGACTTGACTTTATTACATGTAATGTATAAAGTTTTATAACATTATGGAGGAGAGAGAAAACTAAAAAAAAAAAGCAATTTGATGAGAATACAGGCCTTTGAAAAAAAACCTGCAAAAAAAATAAAAAAAAATACAAGTTTTAAAATGGTATAGTCATTTTACACTTCACTATGAGAAATTCTGGTCAAGTGTTTGTCATCAGTATTTCCAGGAAAAGGTAAGATTTTTTTTCCCCCCTCAATGTTGCCCACAAGAGTCAAGCTTTTAGTCACTGTCACTTTTGTAAAAGTTCTGTTTTTAAGCAACTGCAGAGGTCCATAGACATAGGCTGACTTCTTCAGTCAAGTCATCCCTAAATTATGCATCCAACAACCTCAGTCTCACAGAAGTAGTGTTGCTGAAAGTCCAGCAGGTGGCAGTATACAACCACATTTCCTCCTGTCTGGTGCAGCACATCCACAGAGCCCATAGAAGGTCTGAGGGGAACAGTGACAGGCTGTAGAGTTCAAACCTAATATGGACCAGAGCCAGTGAATGAGACTCAGATTAAGAGAAGCTCAGGGTCATTTGCAGGTCTTGGGTTAGGGTTATGTGAAGACAGACTAAAACTTTGTAACCTATAGAAATATAAAAGTTACGATAAAAGATGAATGGTCAATTTAAAAAAATAAATAAAAACCTAGACGTGATTAATTTATGATTGCCATGGGTTACAATGTAGGGACCAGTCATTGGATCCTACTTCCTGACAGACTTTGTAACACTTCCTAGTTCGCTTCCTCATGTTAAGCCCCGCCTCCTCTCATTGTTCTGTTCAGAGCAGAGCCTGAGGCCTCCAGGTTACACATGCGCAAAAATGTTCCAAGTTCTCTTCCCTTGCGTCTGTTTAACTAGCACAGGCACTGACTCGATGCAATAAAAAAGGGTGACTGTCTATCAGCATTGACTTAAAATGGTCAGTAACTGGTGTGAGCTTGGTTCAAAGAGACGTGACAAAGTTAACCAGATAAGATATCCTTTAACCACAAACTTCAAGCCAATTTGCATCTTTCTTATGACCTTGAATGACCTTTGAATGTGATCTGCAACTTTAAAGAAGTTGTGTACAAGGTTTGCAAGTAAAATGGGCATGATCAGAGGCACGATTTTGTTTAATTATGTCATTTTGGCTTCCAAGTAAAATTTTACAAAAGCTTAAGGCTCTCTGTAGCCTTCATGTCTCCATGGAGATACTGTCTAGTGTTTCAAAGTACAGCATTAAACTTGTATCTATAGGAAGCACACAGGTAATGTCACCAGGTCAAGTTACTGGTTAGGTGTGTGAAGTAACCCTGCTCACATTAAAAAAAAAAAAAACATCAAGCCCTCTTAATTGAATAAATGTAAGGTCTGACTAGTTGAATGCTGTGGAACGTTCTAGAAAAAGCAACCAAACAGTCACAAGAAAAGTTATAGTGCATCGTTAATTTCAGAACCAATTTAGGCCGTCGTGGTTAGTCGAGCTCTTCTACCAAACGGTTTAATCTCCTTTAAAACAGCTGCTTCACTGCTGCACATGAACAGAGCCTCGGACAATCTCTCTGCATTCAACATGTTGGGAGTAAATATAGAACAACAGGAATGTGGCAGCTCAAGAGACAAGAGGGATGAGAGGACGTGACAGAACAAAGTCTGAATATGATAGACACTGTTCGTACAATGATGCTCCAACACAATCCAAGCTCTGTCCCAAGTTTTCTAGTACAATGAGGGTGAAAAAGTAAAAATATGAGATGGCATATGATACTCTACAGGCCACTGCAAAGTCAAAGGGCTGTTATTATTTAGACAAAATTGACTCTTGTGAGCTTTAAGCCATGGTACATTACCTTTTCAAAAACATGCCAGAGTTTTGTTTTGTTTCATTCACATGTTTGAGTAAGCCTTTATTAGTCTGTCTACATTTCCAATGCTCAGAATGCCCTGTTCCTGTTGTAATTTAAGTTTCTTTAATTCAGTAAAGATAAGCAATTCCAGGCCTGAAATTATCCAAATGATTCTTATGAAGGTCTATGTAGTTTCAATAAAGTGCAGTGGAGCAATTCCTGTATTGCCACATGACATCACAAGGTGGAACAGTATGGTTTGAGTTTGAGAGAAGGTAAAGGGTAATTTACCACACCAAAATGCAACCTCAAAAGCTGGGCAAGTTTCAGGTCTTTTCCTCAAAGAGGCTCATTGCCAACATTGCTTTTTTTTTTTTTTTTATCAGTTGCTTAATTAAATTTTCTAGAAGTCACTGAAAGTCAAACAAGATCGTCCAAATTCTACAGCAATGCAACTCTTGGCATACTCGGAGGCAATTTAATTTCTTTGCTATAGACATCATTTTTTTGTTATATAGAGAGAACCAATACATTTCTGTAGAGTGTCAACACTGAGCTGTAAATTTATATACTTAAGGATAATAATTACCTTAAGAGCTTCACTGATATATTTATTGCAGCTCATGATTCATTCATAATATACTTTGTTAATTTGAAAGGGGTGTACAGGGAATGTCCTTGTAGGATTCATTGAGTCAGTGGAATATAGTAGTTTACTTTCAACATGAGTCACCAAGACGTTTTTAACAGGGCTGTGCGATTCAGCACGTCTTCAGCACGTCTGCATCCAGTGTGACTCATTTCAAATTTTGAGTAAAAACACGTGGACCGGAGCTCAGACTTTATGGAGGAATAAGTTTAAATGTGACATTATTGTGCAGGCCTAATTACAATGAAAGTATTTAGGTTCAAATTGACCCGATCTTCATTTAAATAAGTTCTACTACCGGGCTTCAATTAGTTAGGCTATTTAAGTGCATATGACCAGTTACACTACCAATTTCACATAACATTAGAACTATTTTTTTATTTAACTAAAAGCCTCTTGCCTAGTTCCCTCTAGTTTTACAATTTTGGGTAAGTTTATGACCTTGTTTCCTCATTGTAACTGCAGATGTGAGGAAACCTAGCAACCGTTCCATTCATACACAAGGGACATTGGCACACAGACACTGGGATGCCTGTCAAATTTACACAATAGTTACATGACTGATATTAAACACCTTATTTATTTGGTCAATTAATATTCTGACAATAGAAACACTTTGTTGGATGCAATTTTTGTCCAAAATATGCAGGAAATCCCACATCCTGTTTAATCAGGTTTAATCAAACGCAACTTCCTGTCTTATTCAACCACATCTTTTCATCACAAACTGCCATCAATTTGGTAGTAAAACGGTCAAAACTGATCTTTATTTTAACCAAGGTGTAAATTATCCAACCCCCCCAAAAGTAATGAGAAACATGTGAAAACCATATGAAGTTTCAGTAAGGTTTTCTGCTAGTGGAAAAAAAAGTAGTTTGCTAGAATAATTTAATATTAAGGAAAACTGTACTCAGCCCATTCACGAGTATTATTAACATGTTAGTCAGTATAGTCACATTTTCTTTGTATTTTGGTAATTTTTAAGTAGATTTTCTGTATTTAACTTAAACAGATGACAACTTATGCCTCTCTTTACAGTTGGCAGAGAACAGATTAGTCAAAAATAGGGACACCAGGGACATTTATTGTATAAAACTGGCACAAATCATTGGTTTTGGATAAACTCTGGAGGGACAGGGGGCACAGGGCTCAAAACTGGGACTGTCCCAGGTAAATGGGGACATTTGATCACCATGTAACACAGTTTGAATAGGTTCCTTCACAAGATCTCCCCTAACATCTCGAAATACAAAATATAACAGTCCGTGAAAGTCGCGGCCATTCGGTTTTCGTTTTAACTAAAAGTAGTGAAAAATAGAAGACTCGAAAACAATGTTTTTCATTATTTGTCTCCAAAACCAAGATTTTAAAAAATGGATAACGATTCGCATCCCGAGTATACGTTTTTTTTTTTTTTCATTTCGGTTTGAGACAAATAATGAAAAAGTTTTTATTTCATTTTATTTTTTTATTCAAATGAAAATCGGATGGTCTAGACGTACACGGACCTACAACAGATCTATTTTGGTATAAACATGTTTGCTGGTAATAAAGAAATGCAGTCACAAAAGGTTATCAAACTGGAAATTCGGAGTCAGATTTGGCAACATTATATTGTGGCAGGCTAGGTATTGAATTAAAAATGTAGGTCTAGATTGCATCATGGAAAAAAGACATCCCTTTTTGTTAATGAGCGTGCAAAAATTTAGAAGATCGGGGGCTATTAATCACTTAAAACAGCTTGAGATGGGAATACGTGCAATGACGATGCGAAGAACGAGCCTGAACGGTTACATAATTATTTTATAAAACAGGTTTGATTAAAAAATATATATATATATATACACACACATTACTTACCCATTAATTCCAATCTTCACCATTTTGTTAGATTAGATTTGTCCTGTGAAAAAAGAAAACCAAAATATTTCCCTTAAAACAAATTCTTTTCAAAACCCGGAAATTGAGGAGATGCAAAAAGCACGAGGCTTCAATGAATCAACAGTTACGCAGAAACGCCATGCGCAGTATCAATTTACGCACGTAGCATTTACTTTTGTCCAACTTTATCCAAACATTAAGTGAAAAAGTGCTAAAAGTACCGTGTAGTGAAGGCACGTCGGTACGCTGGTCCTGTCCGGAGGAGGAGGAGACGTGAGAGCGGGGAGAGAGCAGAGAAGAGGCCGGGCTTTTATCGCTTGGGAGTCGTACACGTCACACCCATCGCCCCGCTCTCAAGGTCGGAGGAACCGGTGCCACCAAGTTCAGGAAGAGCACAACAACTGGATTAAAAGAGGTTTAATCATCTATAAATGCAATATTAAACAACTTTGAATGGTAGAAAACACGTTGTGATTCATGCAAGTTACTTTATTGTACTTTTTGCAGGCTTTTTACGTCTCTGCTTCCACATCAGCGTGCCCCCTGGTGGCGCTGAAGTTGTGGTACACGGATGCCCTTTCTACAGTAGTCAGAAGTGGCCATCTTCATGTGTTCAGGTTTGGGTCATGTTCTGCTAAACTAGGGTGATCAGACGTCCCTATTTACCTGGGACAGTCCCAGTTTTGAGCCCTGTGTCCCCTGTCCCAGCAGATTTATCCAAAACCAGTGATTTGTTCCAGTTTTATACAAGAAATTTCCCAGATGTCCCTATTTTGGAGCAATCTGATCCCTGCCAACAGTAAAGAGAGGCATACACTGTCATTTGTTTAGGTAAAATACAGAAAAGCTGCTTAAAAGTGACCAAAACATAAAGAAAATCTGACTATATTGACTCACATGTTCATCATGAATGGCCTCTGCATAGCAATTTTCCTTAATTAGGCACTCATTTCACAGTTTTATTATTACCAACCAACAAAAAATGGGGATGTCCCAGTTTTTTATTTAAAAAATCTTGTCACCTTTATGCTAAACCTTTTTGAAATATGTCATTCCCTCATCAGAAACATACCTGGAGTTGTAGCTTATCTCATTTCACACTTGTTTTAGTATCCTTGGATGTCTTAAAATAGTTTTTGTAGGAAAATCATGATTAAAACATTTTTTTATCTGATGTCCTTACATATACAATCCTATGAATTTATGCTACAAACATACTATGCTTGAAAAACGTTAACTAAAGCATAATATAGTCCCTTAAATGTGCATTAAGTAACTTTTCTGATGGACGGTTCACTGTATGAATGTCTCTATGGGGATTTTATTTCTTTGCCCGAATGTTATTAAACTTTTATACCTTCCTGAAGCCAAGGAAGTGATGCCACCAGCCAGACCAAGTTAAGGGAAACACAAATAACAAAACTGGAAAAAAGCAAGAAAAAGTTAAACAGTGCACCTTTAAATATTGTGTACAGTTATGGGATAGTGTCAAGCCAGTCTGAATAAATGTAGAATAATACAATTGTTTTGGTTTAGTTTACCTAGAATAAGAAGAGCTATGTGCAATGTTGAATATATGGACAGCCTATTTTTTCATTTTGCCCTCATTAAACACTATTGTTGTTGTGTATAGGCCCATAGTGTATTTAGTAATCAGTAGCGCCTTCTTCACTCATTTTATATGGAGCCAGGAGAATACAGTTTTTGTTAAGTAAGTGACGTTCAGTCCAAGTTGTTCCTGGTGATTTTTCCACAGTCTCCACAGAGCAGAACAGAGTAGATTAGATAAAACGTGTCTTTTGTGTGAGTTTGTGAGTGTTATGGTGAAACTCATATTCAGAGTGACCGGTGCGTGCCCTATCAGGCTCTGCAGAGATGGGGAAACCTCTGTATTCGCTGCAATGTTTATTTAAGTGACATTTGACTAACATTACATAACAGCTGTAGAGCAATTTATTGTATCAAATAGGAAATCCTTTCACTGAATATTAACTCAATGGTTGGTAAGTTTAGCATTAGACAATACAGTGAACAGCAGTACTCACTGCTCATGAACCAGTCTTTTTATTATAGTAAAAGACACTCTCCATGTATCTCATTGCTATCCCTGGAATGTTCCACAGTACAGTAATAAATAAAAAAAATCCATGGAGACAAGAAGGCGAAGGCCGAGTTACAAGATCTGGGAGAGATCATGTAAAAATGCATTTCTAAGGTAAAAACAAACAAACAAACAAAGCACTTGAAAGGTAATGCAAGATTAAGATGAATGTTTAATGTAATACTGTGAACCAAAGCAATAAAATTCCTATAAGAAAAGTTACATAATGTATCTTTAAACTGCACAACTTGCCCTTGCTGTGGAATCTGGATGACAGGGATTGTACAGTCATTGACATGTGGTGAGTCCACACTTCATGGGATTGTTACATTACATAGGGTTGTGGCAGTATATCTTTCCATTTTTTCTATATTCAATTAAATACAGAAATACTTAATGCCTATAAAATCCCCCTTATTTGCCAACTAGACCATAATATTCCCACTAATATCTGGTTTAAAATCCACATGTTTTACTGTAACCTTTCCATGTGTGACAGTTCACTGTGACATTTCTGACTTCTCTCTGCAGTGTCTGTGATGAGACAGAGACCAGAGACTGGAGTCAAAGGTGAAGAGATGATTTAAAACAAAGGTGAAAGGAGAGAGAGGTTTATCAAGATTAGATTCAGGTTTTCAACTCTGTAAGTCAGCACATGGAACATTTTAAACACTATTTAGTTGCATAATGAGTTCTCAAAAATGCAAAAAGTAAAATACAAAGGCATTCTGTGGCAGTCATGTGAGCCAGGTTTTAAACTTGTGTTTGTTTCATCCAGAAGTTTCTTTGTCCCAGCGAGTCTCAACAGGTTCATAAAGCATACACCCAAATGAACTATCACAGTTATGTGGTGTTCAACTCACCATAGAGAAGAGTGCAGGGAACAATCTGACAACACAACAACCACTGTACAAAATATGAACCATCACTGTGGAGTTACAGCAGGACTGCAGTCTGCGCTATGATCAGGCAGATTACGTTTCCAATATAGTCAATAGGTTAATCAAGGTTGAACCAACAGTGAATGTAGAACACAGTGCTATTGCGCCCTCTAGTGGGGAACAGATGACAATACTGAAAACCGCACTATGTAGTGTCTTATCAACATATCCTTTTCAACATTATGCCTAATACATAGCTTTTCATTATTCTCTTTCAATCTGCATTTAATTCATAAACTATAAAGTTGATAGTAATCTGGTACTACGATATGTTTATTATTTTTGCTTAAGTCATGCCAAGTGATCCTGGTTCAGACCTGTTTAGTTTATTTATTTATTGTTTATTTGAATAGGAATCGATACAACAAACATAGATTAATAATTAAGTAATTCGATGTGCCTATCACCGTGTTTATAACCTCAGCTCATTTGCAACACCAGTCCCCAAAGGGCTTTTAAACTGTTTCAAAAAATAAATACAGTGAATTTCTCAAGAGATTAGTAATAAGCTTCAGTCCAAGCAGGTTTAGGGTCAGTTTTTTGGTTTGATTTTATTTTAGCCTCTGTGCTGTGCTCAAATAATACTGAACAGAATTCTACTGGACAATGCTAGTTTACAAATGAAATGTCTTGAACCATTACTTTGCATTTCTACTTGAGTAATATTAGTTTAAAATACTGGTACTTTTAATTTTGTGCATTTTTGTATACTTTACAGACTTCTGATATAATAGTGTAGGCTCAACACATAATATATTAACTAGTGAATTGTTGTACTGTCTTTAAAGCTCATATGCCTTCCTCCTCTCTTCAGATTTCTCATTGTGATTGTGTTATTTTTGTCAGAAGGGGGAGCCCACGCCCTTGTCGTGTCCCCTGGGACCCACTAGCCTCCACAGCCGCAGCAAAGCATCATGGGAGATCTGGCAGCGGCTCAGGTGAGTCTATGAGAGAGATGAGAACAGAGACAGAGACTGAGGGGGGCCAGTCCATTCATTATTCATTCACGCTGACGCCCTTTCATTCACAAAGAGAAAGAGGTTTAAAAACACAGGGACGGATCAGTTGAGATAATCTTAAAATAAAAAGTAGGGTTGTCAAAAGTATATGCCCTTGGATCACTACGGAGCGCACCTGGACCACTGAGGGTTTACACAGATATAAGACCACATGGGAATATAAAAGAAAGTACTATGATTTAATGTCTAAAGAAAAAGCCTTTTTTGTCATCATTGTGGTATCAGAATCAGAATATTGAGTATTGAGAAATTAAAAATCAGTAAAGTTAGACAAAGTTGACAAAGTTCTTTATAAAAATGTTGTATAGTTGTACTTTTTTTCTATAAACGTGTAGCCCAATGCTTAAAGGGATAGTGGGTTTTTTGACATGAATCTGTATGTCCCCGTCAGCAGCGTCCGGTGAGCCGAGTTCTTCCCCGGTTTCGGTGCTGATGAAAGTGTCCGACAAGTTGGCTGGGGTCATGAAAATAAAGTGTTTTTCTTCTCAAAACAATTTGTGTTCAAAAGAGTGACACATTTCATCACAAAATGAAAAAGTCAGACCTCATAATCACTTGGTGCTATTTTCTCTCTGGTCGTATCACTGCGCCCTGCCACCAGGTGACAGCCACACATGAATGCATTTTTTCAGTTGTTTGGCAGTGTTTACGTGCTCAGACTTTTGACCGCCGCGATGCAAGAGAGCTAACGTGAGAGTTACAGCAATAAGTATGTTAGGTTCTATAAGCTATATAAGAATATATATATAAATTGTGCAGACTTGTGATTATCCAGGCTGGAACAACAAAAATCCAGCTTCAGCTTGTCCCACTCTGTCCCTCCTCTCTCTCTGCCCGTTCTAAATCCATCTGGTGAATTTGGGCATCAGTACATTCAGGTTCATAAAGATCTCCCCTTGGCTCTGTGCTAAAGGCAATGTCTTCATCGTCGGTGTCGTAGTCACACATGTTGGTAACTTTCCGAGCAGGAAACAGTGAAACAGGCTTCACCTGGCGGCAGTGAGGAGTGATAGGAGCAGAGAGAAAATAGTACCAAGTGATTATGAGGTCTGACTTTTTCGTGGTTAACGTTTTGTGATGCAAATGTCACTCTCAAATCACTCTTTTGAACACATCTTGTTTTGGAAAAAAAACGCTTTATTTTCGTGACTCCAGCCAACTTGCCGGACACTTTCATCAGCACCAAAACCGGGGAAGAACTCAGCTCACCGGATGCATGACACTGCTGACGGGGATGCCACACAGATTCATGTCAAAAACCCAAACTATCCTATTAAAGCTGCAATGTGCAACTTTTCTAGTGAAAGGTCTGGTACCCGCTTGTCTCCATGGAGATGTTTATGCTTTCTTTGCCTGGAATGTTCCTCAGTATGGCCTTTAACATGGCATTTTCCATTGAGACAAGCAGGTGACGGTGAGCCAAGCCACCTGGCCAAGTTAAAAGTCAGATCTGTCACGAGGCAAACCCAAACACAGTAAGAAGAAATCGTTATGACAACAAAAATGTGTATTTGGATAAATGCACGTTTGAGTACACATGACAAAAACCTCTACAGGCATGTTTTTGATGAGGGAAGAATGTTATCACATGGCAGAAAGTTCCAAAAGTCCCACAGTTATTAGGACCCTCAGCCTTGTCGTATTATCTGAATGCACTCCCCTCTCCATCATTTCACTGTGTTCCTGGCTGAGTAATGCTAAAACACAGCAGTCTCCAAAATACAACAAGGAGATGGGAGGATATGGGGAGATGAAGAGACGAAAGTCTGAGTCATGAGTCCAGCAAATTTATGGGCATAGGACACAGCCGAGGAGGAATCAAAGGTATTAGTATGCAGCCTGCGAGGAAGGAGGGAAGGAAGGAGGAGGAGAAGAGACAAGGAAGAGAGGAGACGAGGAGAGGATCTGACAGAGGGAGGAAAGGTGCGCGGAGATATGGAGAGACAGGGACTATTTTTATATCCCATGAGTGAAGAATAAAACTGGAGACTACACGGTTTGAGGGTCAAGGCTGGTCATTCCAAATTACATTATTATTGATTCAAAATGATGATGTACAGGAGACGTGGGGCAGTTAGTGGTAGAAATAATGACATCACAAGTTGGAACCGAGTGTTGTCAGTTTGCCAGAACTCAGCCTAAATCTGCAGGGTTTGTGTGTTACATTTTTTATGACACAAAATTGATTCTTGTGAGTTTTAATGTTGTCACCTCATCAAAAACATACCTGGAGTTGTGTTTTATTTCATTTACACGCGATAGTTTTCAAGTTAACAGCCACGTTTAACTTTAGATCAGTACAGATCGGCGATTCCAGGGCTGAATTTATCCAAATTATTCTAGAGAAGGTGTTTGGAGTTTAAAAACACAGTGGAGCACTTCCTGTGGAGCCAACGGTTATTAGTCTGACAGAAGAACACATTCTAAATTTGCAGGATTTGTGTGTTAAACATGTGTGAGTGAAACAAAAATACAACTACAGATATGTTTTTGATGAGGAAACATTATAAAAATGAGTGTAATAGGAGCTTTAAATGTACTTGTAATCGTTGCCTGTAACAATACTTGTGCGTACATTTAACTGAATTTATGATCAGTGTCCAGGTTTGGAAAAGGCTTAAAGATGTGCTATGTAACATTTCTGGTGGAACATGGAGTTGTATGCAGTCCCCATGAAAATAATGGTCATGTTGGCAGAGAATGAAAGAAGTGAAACGGAGCTCGAAAGGCATTTTTATTTCCTGTGCTTTTACAGATACGACAGTCACAACTGATCCTGTGCTGCCAGAGGCTTAACCTGCAGATAGATCATACCTACACGGTTTTCTCATTCTCAGTATATGAACAGGCCTCATGTGGAAAGCTCAGATCCTCCACAATTCCCTCCCTGAGCTGCAGAGGCTGCACTAGAACTGATTTATGATTGGCTGCAGGAGCTGGAGTTTAGGGAGTGACTATTCAGATCAGAGAGATTTAGGTTTAAACCAACTGGATTTCTCTTGTGAGGCTCATTCTCCAACAGCTTTGAGAACCAAAACACTAAATTATAAAACAGATGACTTTTCCATCATGTCCAATGTTTTGGTTGTTATAAATCAGCATTACAGTAGTTACCAGTAAGAGCTATATTTCATTAGAACATGTCTATGTCTATGTCAGGTTTATGGACTTTAAAGTCTAAATCTTGCATACGGTGCCTCTAAACAGAAAAATAAATTACGGTAAAATTGTAAATCCGGATCAATAAGTGAATGGAAAAAACATACATTTTTGCTACAGTGTCTAGCCTTTGTTACGCTGCAAACAGAGATGCCATATCCAGTTTTATTTGGTCTTTTTCTGTCAAAGCTTTAAACACACAATCATAAGTCCTTTTTGTCTCAGTGGGAGAGGAACAAAAAAAACAACCATCGATCTGACTGAGCTCAATCAATAAAGATGACATTTACTCTGGGTCCATACACTACACTCCCACTACTGCGACGGGCTAACCACTCTGCCACGGTAACACAGAGACCATGTGTGCTCCACTCACAGAGATCAGGAATAGTCTTGTCACGATACTAAAATTTCAAAATCAATTTCTCTACCAAGGAACAGACTTGACCCTCAATTCTGATTCTGATATTAAAATATACAATAAAATACTCTTTATTTCGACAATAAAATGTAATTTTCACCATTTAATCATAGTACTTTCTTTTATATTACCATGTACTTACACTCTAGATATAAGATCATTCTAAAGCTATTTAGGAAAGGTTCATTTCTGTCCTATGAATGTGAATTTTTAGTATTGATACTCGCTCAAATTAGTATCTATTTTCAAAGCATCGATTAATATCTGATTTTCGATACTTCTGACAATAATCAGGAGTCTAACCCACAGCCTATATACTCATAGGAGGAGACAGGATAACCACTCTGCCACCATAACACATTCTGTAGCGGATTTGTGCTTTAGTTTTCCCTGAGTTTTGTCCCTCAGGGTGCTGTGCCATGAACTGTGAACACATGAATCACCATTCACAGCAGCTGACAGCGTTTTACTGTTTAGAACACCACTTAAACCTGCAGCAGAGGCTTAAAATAACCAGGACGGAATATTTTAACGCTGCATTTGCACATTTGAGTTCCCAAAAAGCCGCTAAGCACAAAAGACTATGTGTTCTGTAAGTGTGCATTTTGTGAAAGCAACAGCCATCAACCGGGCAAAGCAGGTTCAGTTTCGGTGAAATGTCCCTGTTTAACCTCCTGTCAAAAACACATTTCATTCAGTCTTTAATGTTGCTTGTCTCCATGGAGATGTTATTGCTTCGCCTAAAATATTCCACAGTAAGGCGTTTATGGTCAATGGTCACATTTTTATACAGCGCTTTTCTACCTTCGAGGCACTCAAAGCACTTTACATCAAGAAACCATTCACCCATTCACACACACACTCACACCAGTGTACGCAGACACTGGGGGTGAGGTGCGTTAAGTGTCTTGCCCAAGGACACAATGACAGCATTCATCTGTGGGAGCTGGAATCTCACCGCCAACCTGTGGGCAAGTGGATCTGATCGCTCTACCAATGATGTTTATGTCGAGAATGGGATTCGAACCGCCGACCTTTGGATCAAACACTCACAAGCTATTATCGCCTTAAAATATTAAACTTGTCTGGGTTTCAGAATGATGTCAAAGTGAGACTGTTGCTATAGTGAGTAACAGTTTAAACAGGAAGCTGAAACCCACAAGGAGACAAGCAGGTAGACCGCCAGGCTAAGTTACAGGTCAGATCTGTGTGGAGGCGAGGCTGCTAATAGTCCAAATGCATGTTCTATGAATTTCTATTTTGCTATTAAACACTTGTAACTGAAGAAATGAAGGCAGGTAAGTTAGAATGCCTTACTGTGGAACATTCCAGGCAAAGCAGTAGCATCTCCATGGAGGCAAGGCAGCCCTTGACACCATGACTTGCATAGTCCTCCATTTGTGTCTAGGAACTACTCAGAGAAGTACAATTTTACTTAGAAGTTCCTCAAGTAAATGTAGTTAATATGATTAACTTAGGTTCAGGAGCAGGACCACACCACAACCGCCCTCGCCTCCTCTCCAGCGAATCACAGCTTACTTCTACCACACCTCAATTTCCCAGAAGCCTATCCCGGCAACCCAGTTTGTCCCGAATAACTCGACCCCACCCTCCATACCCATATCTGTTCACTTCCAGACATAAGACGCCTACAAGAGGGGTTCGGTTCCTGCTGGGCCATGTGAAGATTGGGACTGAACCCCCACCCTGAGTCTCAACCCAGCCGACCCGCCTCATCTCAATATAATAAGCTCTTTTCTCTTCACACGTGTTGTTGGTGAGATCTTTGCTAGTATTTAAAGGCCACACACAGTTTTTTTTATGTATTTAAGCAATATGTATCTTGCCCCAGTACGGATATATTGTATAAACAGCTCTTGAGGTTAATGTAAACGTGCTTTGTGCTATCTGCATCTAACTGTTAAGTGTCTGATAATCAGGAAGTGCATATTAGCATACTAGTTCCTGTTAGCTTTTTTCTGGTCTCTGAATGTTGTGAAAAGAGCTTATAAACTCATCAGGGGGAGGAATTAAGATGTTCTTAATGCATAAGGTAAATGGTAAAACAACTTAGGACTGTTTAAAATGAAGTAGTTCTGTTTATCACATTTTTAACAGAGTAAAAATGAGGACCAGCTATAAATGTAACTTAAATGTAATACCACCATCTTCTCCTAATGCCCCTTTAACATTTGTGAGCACATTAAAGCATAAATACAGTCCTAATTAAGTCAGGAACATGGCGATCTCGGTTACACAACCTTGGTTCCACGACATCTTGAATCTTATCTGAACATAATGCAAAAACACCTCTCTAAATCTGAAAATGTACTATGTCCAATCACAGTCTCATCTATATTCATGGTTTATTTGACACAGTCCTTGAGGAAAAGCAGCAGTTCTTGTCATAACAGGCAGCCTCCAGAACACAGGAGAAACAGACAGTAATACATGCACCTGGGTTTGGCTGCTTTGAGCTCTGACAGACAGAAACTTTAACACGTGCAAAGTTTACAATGTTGGAGAAATATACAAGTTATGTTTCTACCAAATAAGCAACTATATGATCAGATTTGTCATTTATGTTTTGCAGTGTATAGAAATTAACCTTTACTGAATCGCTTTAGAACGAGGGCTGGATCAGAACAGGTATAAGAGCACATAGACTAGTATCATAGACCGTATATAGATATGTATATAGATCATATATACGGTCTATGACTAGTATACACCCATGAAGCACTGTGGAACCTACCTGGATCACTGAGGGATTACACAGATATAAAACCACATGGTAATATAAAAGAAAGTGCTACCATTTAATGTTGAAAATCACATTCTATGGTCTTAATAAAGAGTGTTTTAAATTATCATCTTGTAATTGGAATCAGTGTTGAGGATCAAGTCTATTCCTTAGGCCCGAGTTTGAAATGTTATTATTGCGACAACACAGTCCAGGAGCATCGACATTTGAGAGAAGACTGAAATATGCTATGCTATGAAACTGCTAACGAATCCAATAATCCCATGCATTTCACAATATGAATGTACAGGTCTAAAAAAAGGTTTTAGACATAATAATAATGACCCCACAGAGACATCTGGAGGGCATCTGACACACCCGGACTTTTCAGAACATGTTTGCAGAGGTCTGAACTTCAGGGTTTGCAACTTTTACAAAGAAGACCCAATAGAGACATCATCTATTCTCAATAGATGATATATTACTTAATTGATTGTTTTTATGATAATGATATCATAAAATGATAAAGGCTTTGCCATTGAGGTGGGTGCTTCAGTTTCCATGGAGATGTTATTTCTTTCTTTGCTTGTAATGTTCCCCAGTAGGACTGTAGAGGCCAGCGCCCCTGTGCCATCAACTATAAGACTGACAGTCAAAGGTGTAAGAATGTGTGGATAAAGAGCCCAATACTGATGTGTGTAGTGAAGAATCCTTTTATTTGCTTAATCAGTGCCATGTTCCACACCAGCACGACCACCATGTTCAAAATCTGCATGCCTCTATTCTGTAGCACTGAGGCCAACTTTATTAGCGCTTAAACAGGTGCACCGGCATACACCTACACACATCCAGAGAGGGAAATATAATGCCACACAATGGCTGCAAGCACAAAAGGCCTCACAATGGCTCTTATGACGACATAAAACATATCTATCTAGTTTTTATTTGATTACATGTGTTTTCGTTGCTAAAAAGATACCTTGATAAACATGCATTCTAACTGTATATGGGCTTGCCTTTCCATAGATTTGACCTGCTGCAACTTGGCCTGGTGGCATCTCTTACTTATCTACATGAAGACATTCCTAAGCAAAGCAATAGCACCTCTGGCAGCTGGTAGACCCTCCTCCAGAAAAGTAACACAGTGCTCCTTTAAATTTCACTTAGATTTGATTTGTCTCTTCGCTCTTCCACTCTCATTAGTATTGTGGACATAAGAACGGCGGTAAATCATGTAAAATGGAGATGGTCCCGGCTCAGAGTGAGTGATGCTCCCGGGTTTAACGTCAGATCTGAGTCGCGCCGGAAAATGTCGCAAATTATGGATTAAGTTTTTATTACTGGTGACAGTGCATTTTCAGCACCTCCTGAGAGGCTTCAGTCTGTGGTTAAAAGCTAGTGTGGTGACATTATGCTCAGGGGTACTGCATGCATGTGTATGGTGGCATATTCAGCAGTTACCATGGTGACACAATGCAAACATTACAAAACACTGCCAAAAGAGTTTCAAGATGGTCTGAAAACATTTAAACGACACATTTTCAGGAGCCTTTGATCAACAGTGATGGCCCGGTTACGTGTTTTCAACAAAAAGGTGAGCGTGACTAACCCAAAACTGTCAGCTAATGCTAGTTAGTTTGTAAGAGTAATCTTATTTGAGCAGAACTTGTATAACAGCTCAAATTGCTTCTAAATTAGTTCTTCTTGGTCAGATTGTGTACATATAAAGCTCAGATTAGTTTTTAAATAATTATTATTAGTGTTGCACCGATCTGATAGGTACGGGTATCGGATATCAGCTCCGATTTTGAAACATTTGCTGGAAATCGGCTTCCAAATATCGGTTCAGATGATATCTTGGACATATACCATATTTTTTGGACTATAGGTCACTCCGGAGTATAAGTCACACCAGCCAAAAAATTCACAATGAAGAAGAAAAAAACATCCATGTATGTTTGTTTTTCAATATAGAGCCAAAAATAAGGAAATGAAAAAACAACTCTTTTCTTTATTATTTGCCTCTAAAACCAAAATGAAAAAAAAAGGATAACAATTAGTTTTTTTCATTTTTGATCCATATATATATATATATATATATATATATATATATATATATATATATATATATATATATATATATATATATATATATATATATATATATATAATTCATATATATGGGCTGTCAGTGTGAAAAATGTAATATATAAGTCACACCTGAGTATAAGTCGCAGGACCACCCAAACCATGAAAAAAGTGTGACTTGTAATATGGTAATTTGATGTAACAAGACTATTTTCACCAAGGAAGTCTCAGAATTTTTGAACTTTTAATTAGATGGATCAGTTCTGTCTTGTTTTACTTTTGTTTTAAGGAAATAAATGCTGTTTTCAGTCTCTGCACTAGTCTCGTTAAAGCTATAATATAGGAATCGCAAATGAGAATGCTGGATCAGGCCATCTCTAATATTTATTATAGTCTTGCATCAGCTAAGTGGCAGTTTGTGAAGCAGAGTTAAAAATTATAGAACGTAGCGCTGAGTTCTTAAAGAAATCTCTCTTTCTATGTAATCAATACACACAATTGCATCTAAAATGAAGAGACAATTTGACGCACAAGGAACATATTTTTCTGACAGATTAAACATTGATTTAACAAAATAAAAATGTTCTCATATATTTTTATTTGTCGCATCATAACTCTTGTGTAATTTAGACGAGCTTTGGCCTTTGATTACAGAACACTTTTCTTTTAGCTGTCATAGAGGCTCAGGTGGTAGAGTGGTTATCTTCTCTTATGTTATAAACAACGGTCGGCGCTGCAACCTGAGAATGATGTTGTGTCCTTGGGCAAGGCACTTAACACACCATGCCTATTTATACTTTGCAGGACCATGAATGCTTGTATTGATAAAATCCATTTGGTGTTTTTTCTTAAGTTTTCAGACAAAACTTTTGACAGTTTGGTGGGTCGTGTCACCACCGCTGAACATTCCGCCATAGATTTACAAGAAGAACACCCCCAGTAAGAGGTACGATATGGCCCTTCTGTCCTCGTATTAAGCAGTGACCTTGGCTGCTTCCAAGTGCGTCCTGTTTCTTTTTAAATAAGCGCTTCTTTTAGCCTAATCGATCTCATACAGGGCAGTACATTTATCATGCTGTTTGCCATTTCACACAGGGAGAATGGCGCCTCCCTTACAGATTTCTAATTGTATTTCAAGGTTGGGGACGACATATTCACTTAAGCATTCAGAGACAGAGAGGGAGACAGCAGGAGTTTAGCCCACAACCTCCTTACTGAGAGGAGAAGACAGGCTAACCACTCTGCCAAGTAACACTGCATGCTCCACTCAGAGAGATCAGGAGTTTAACTTGTCTTGTTAATAGAGTGTAGGCCTATCTGTGTCTATCAAAATATGCTTATCTAGGCTACTTAATAAAAATAAAAATCATAACCTTTGCTTAAAAAAGGAGCTTAAAGGACTGTTCAATGTTATAAAATTTCCTCATCAAAAACATACCTGGAGTTGTGTTTTGTTTCATTCACACATGTTTAACACACAAACTTTGCATATTTAGACTGTTCTTCTCAAACGAAAAACGCTCCTTGTGATGTCATGTGTTAATACAGGAAGTGCTCCAGTCTTTTTCAACTCATCATTTGGATAATTTCAGCCCTAGATTTGCCCGTCTCTAGCAGGGCAATCTGTGCATTCTGGAAAAGCCCCAGTCCCAGTCCGGCCCTGATCTCTAGCCTACTAAACTCAAGATAAAAGGTGTTGCTGTTTACTTGAAAACTACCGCTTCATGACATCACAAGGTGGAACAGAGTATTTTGAGCTTTGGAGATGTAGAAAGACTGTGTGAATGAAACAAAACACAACTCCAGGTATGTTTTTGAGGACAGTACATTATAACACTTCTTAAAGCTCACAAGAATCAATTTTGTTTAATATAAAACAATATACATTTGACTATAACGTTAAGAAATGTACATACAAAAGGACCTGCTGTTTGGACAAGAAGGGACTACTTTCTGAACGGATCTCCCTGGATAAATTAGCTCCAATTAGTAACAGGAATCTAACCGAATTAACTGTAATCTGAAGTGTCAGAAAAACGAATAAGACATAACTTGATCCGTATGTTATTGATTGACAAGCCACTAAACCAGCGCCGGTGGAGGGACGCGGTGCCAGGGCGCGCATTGGAGGAGAGAGACAGAGAAAAGGGCGGGGATGAGCCTGCCTCTCCTCCTCTCCGCTCGTATCCACCGCCGACAGCCTCACAGCGCGAAACCAACACGCCAGCGACCGATACGGAGCCCACGGCACCGGGACACGGCACGAGGGACACGGCCAGGAGGAGGAGGAGGAGGAGGAGGAGACACCGCTGGACCCCAATATGCCCCGGCGCGCGGACTGTATTTTCCCCGAGCTTTGCCACTGTTTGTGAGAGACGACATGGGCTGCATAGGATCCCGAACCATCAGTAAGTCAGTGCTGTAATGTACCGCCATGTGCTCTCTCCTTTCCAACAACCTACATTTGACGCACGGGTGGAACGTAGGGCGACTAACAATTATTTGCAGTAGTCGACTTGTCTGCAATTATTTTTTGGATTAGTCGCCTATTCAGATGATTATTTCTTTTGTGCATTGAATTTTTTGTGTCTAACTTTGAAGAAAATGTTGAATTGTGGTCACTGAATGCGTCTAGATTGAGAACATTTACAATTAAAGTATAAAACTTCAAATTAGAATGAGAGAAACATTTTTACGTTTTGATTCGTAACTGTCTTGTTATTGTCTTTTCACACGTGTTTTAGAGTCTGTTTAGTCCAGATAACCATTTGCGATGATCGTAATGGTCGATTAGTTATGTTGATTCCGATTAACTGTTAAAGCTCTAGTGGAGGGTACTTGTCGCTTGCCGTACAATGCAAACTCACGCGTTTCTATTTTAATGACAGATATGACTAAGGCTACTGACAGCGTGTACGGGTGAGTGGGTAGATTAGACGGAGGGGCGAGTGGAAGAGAGCAGAGCGCATTGGGACGGCGCCGGGTACGAGGCGAAAACGTGGGGACGGTAGTGGGGACACACGCCTTTTGACTCAAAACCTAAGGTCATTGGTGCCGAGAATCTCCCCTCCATCTTCTCTCGTGTCTGTCTCCTGTGCGTCACGCCGCGACGTAATAAATTGGAGATGCACGAGGCACACGCCGGTTTCACACATGCGTTATGATAATAGTGGAATAGAAAAGGGACGTAGAGTGGGGTTTGTGTTAAAAATAAAAACAATTAATACGGTTACATAGGCTATAGTATCAGGAATTAATAACTTAAATCTTGTTAAATGCAGTGAAGAAATGTTGGACATTATTGGACGGTAATCAATAGCCGGTTGACTTTGCGCGCACAGTAACAAGACAAAAAATAAGGCAAAATCTGTACTATTTTTTAAAAATGCAAACCTATTTTCGTTTCATTGCTGGGTTTCAGATGACATCGCAATATTCTATAGGCCGTTAATTTTTAAAGGTCCTATAGCTATTACACAAAATTGAGCTTTAAGTCATTATAGAATGTTATTGCCTCATATAAAACATACACATAGTTGTGTTTTGTTTCATTCACACATTTTTACTTTTATTATTAGTCTGTCTACATCTCCAAAATTCAAAATGTTGTGTTCCACCTTATGATGTCATGAAGCAAACTATCTTTAACTTTTGTTTTGACATAATCCCAAATGGTTCTAGTGAAGGTGTATGGAGTTTAAAAACACAGTGTGCTTCCTGTATCACCACTCAATTACATCACAAGGTGGTGTTTTCAGTTTGAAGAACTGAAGAACTCAGCATAAATATGCAGAGTTTATGTGTTAAACATGTGTGAATTAAACAAAACACAGCTCCAGGTATGTTTGTGATGTGGAAACAACATTATACCATCAGATCAGAAAATGCATAATGTAGTCCCTTTAACACAGATACAGGCAGATAAAATGAATATTATTCAAATGAAGCTTTTTGTTGTTAAACAGTCACTAATAGAGATGTAGAATTTTAATGTTGGATATAAATTTACAAAGTGGATATTGCATGACAAAGTACAATGTAATCAATAGGGAAGTGTGGCATGACATCATCTTATTCTTGAATCTGAAAACCACCAATTGGCTTACTGATCTAAATATACAGGGGGTTCCACCAAGGACATTGTAGCCACGCAGACAGCAGGGAATGACCTTAAAGAGGACTAGCCCAGATAAGAATCACTGAGGAACCTATGGATTCTTGTGATTGATAGTGCAAAAATGACAGAGGAGTGGTGCAAAAATGACAGAGGAGTGGTTGGAAGACAGTTTGTATAACATGCAATGTGACTTTATGTTTATGGAGACATATTTGGAAGTTATAATGTAGCCTTTGCATCCAGTTTTAGGTTAGTAGCTGTTGAAAACTGGAACAAAGACATATACATATATACATATATACATATAAATACAGCCATATATTTCTGCAGTTGTGACCTAAATATCAGAGTAAATAAGAAAATACTACAGGTAGTCTGCTTGGAAAGTGCCTGAAAGCAGTAGTGGTCTGTCGGCTTTTTATACGCTCATTTATAATCTTAATTTGTTCAGTGTTCAGATTGTGATCACTAGAGATTTTGCTTGGACAAAGCATTACTAATACCCAGAAAGCATAATTAACTTGGGATAGATTCTAATTATCGAATTGGTGTGTGCACGTCCAAATGTTTTATAGATGTAGATAGCCTACATTTTTCTATTTAATGAAACAAGACTTGATTTGTTGGTAGTCGTAGATGCATTAAAGGGCCCATATTATGCTATTTTTTTTTAACCTATTTTATAATGTTTCCTAATCAAAAACATACCTGGGGTTGTTTTGTTCATTCACACATTTTTAACACACAAACCTGCATATTAAGGCTGAGTTCTTGTCTCAAACAGAAAGCCCTCTGTTCCACCTTGTGATGTCATGTGGTAATACAGAAAGTGCTTCACTGTGTTTTTAAACTCCATACACCTTCACTAGAACCATATAGATGATTTGAGTGCCGTAATTTCCTATCTCTACTACACGAAAAATAAAAGGAGGTGTTAAGTTTAAAACTACAAGTACATGACATCACAAGGTGGAACAGAACCCCTCCCACTTGCATTTACTCTGTTCTGATTGGTCAATAGGCTCGCTGATTGTTGAAGTACGCCCTTGGTTAAAAAGACCTTGACCCTCCCATTACCTCATTAGCCTTCCACTTGATTGGTTATATTTAGAACAATGTGACTGGGCATTTAGTGTGTGTGTGATGTCCTCGCCGGGTTACTCAGGTTAGCCCGACTCCTCCTCTCAGTAAGGAGGTTGTGGGTTTGACTTCCAAATCAGTCTTTGTCCTTGGGAGAGACAGCCTATATTTACCAAGGTGCAGCGTTTTCTTATCTCCTATCCAGTTTGTGTATCTGCTTAACATAATTATAGTGTACTTTTACTTTGAGTACGTGTTTTGATTACCATTTGCTAGAGCTGTAGTTATGTAGTCAGTTTGTCAATTAACCAGTCGATGGTGTCTTATTTAAAGGTGCACTGTGTAACATTTCTAGTAGAGGGTCCACCACCTTCATGTCTCCATGGAAATGTAATTGCTTTGTCTAGCATGTTCCACAGTATAGATTAAATCTTATCACAATGAGCAGGTTACAGCCCTATGCTGCATTACAAGTCAGATCTGTGGACAGTCAGCCCTATCCATAGAAGAAATGGTTGTATTTTTGAGCAACAGAAACATCTGTAATTAATAATAGCTTAGTGACAAGTAGGTAGCGGACCCTCCATCAGAAAAGTTGTGCAGTGCGCCTTTAAAGGTCCAAAAGAATACAAAATTGACTATGAGCTTTAAGACATGCAAGAATGCTGTTAAACATTCCTGGAGTTGTGTTTTGTTTCATTAACACACTTGTGAGTAATCCTTTATTATTAATCTTTCTGTTTACATTTCCAAAGATCAAAATGCCCTGTACCACCTTGTGATGTCATTGTAAGAGCCATTGCGAGGCCTTTCATGAGCTTGCACCACCAGTCACTGTCTATGTTCCTCTCTGGTGTATGCAAGTGTGTTCAGGTCTACCTGTTTAAGACCTAATAAAGCCGGCCTCAGTGCTAGATCAGAGGCTAACAGTTGTTGACCATGGTTGTTGTGCTGCAAATTAAAGGGTTCTCCATTCTTTCTTTTATCTTATACATCCTAAGCATTTACCACGATGAGTTTATAAGCACTTTTCACAACTTTCAGAAACCAGAGTGAAGTTTTACGATGATTCTAAAGTTAACGACTCCTGATTATCAGATAATTAAAAGTTTTATAATTCAATGCAGAAAATATTGAATTATTGATATATCGTGATTCTAAATTTGCTGATACAGTATCGATATCGTGGGCTGCTCTATCGATATATCAGCAAGAATAGTTTTTGGTATCTTTTAGCTAGTTATTTGTGAGTGCACACACAGTTTTGTTGCTTATTTAGTGGGAGTAAACTTGTTTATGCAGTACAATTATTCACATATTCACTGTTGTGTTGATTAAAATATATGTATTTCATATTAACTTTGCACAAGCAGTGGTTTAACAAAGAAATATGGCTGCTAACATGTATTTGGTTCTTAAAAAAAACAATATATAGGTGCAGTATATCTATTCTCTCAAGCATCGCCATATTGTGATAATGGAAAACACTTGATACTCAATACCGATTTCAATACCACAATGATAATAAAAACACTTTATTTAGACAATAGAGTGAAATTTTCAGCATTTCTTTCTTTTCTATATGGTCTTATATGTGTATACTCCAGGCAGGTTCCATAGTGCTCCATGTATACTAGTCTATGTGCGCTTATACTTGTTCTGATACAGCTCCAGATCATACTAAAGCTGCTCAGGAAAGGCTCATTTCTGTCCTGTAAGTGTGACCTTTTAATCTCGATACCTGCTCAAATGAGTATCTAGTTTCGATACTATTTTTAGAATGGGTTAGTATCTGTTTTCAATACTTTGTCTGTCTGTCCTAATGTCTATAAATAACCAAGAGTTTCTTTAGTCGACTACAGCCCTAGTTAACAAGCACTGGTCTAAAGTAGAGCACTTGACATGTGCTCAAACCGCCATATAAATGGTTTTATTATTTTATCTTTTATCATGAAGAAATCTTAAAATAAAATATTGAAGTAATGGTGTAAGTGTGCGGTGAGTGAATGGAGTGAGCAGCCTGGAGTCACACAGTCTCTTCGGGCTGACTCAGAGTTAGTGCAAGTGCATTAAGGTGAAGTCGGAGGAAGAATAACAGCTCTCTGAAGGAAGACAGGAAGAGAGGGAGACAAAAGAGAGAAGAAGGGGAAAGAGAGAGAGGAGGGGAAGCAGGGAGGGGCTGAGAGAAGGATGGAGAGAGAGAGAGGAGAGTGGAGGAGAATGAGGGGAGAGAGGGAGTGGGGAAAGAGAGAGGGAGAGAGAGAGGGGGGAGACCGACAGCTGAAGTAAGGGATGGAGAGTGGAGAGAGAAAAGGGAAAAGTGGAGAGAGGAGAAAGAGAGATGAGGAGAAACAAAGGGGTTAGAGAGGTGAAGAGTGATGAGAAAAGGAGAGAGAGGGGATATAGAAGAGAAGAATGGAGAGAAAGAGAGAGGAAGGAGTGAAGGGGAGAGACAAAGAAGAGAGGGAGTGGAGACAAAGAAAGAGAAAGAGAGAGGAGGTGGGGTGAGGTGAGGAGAAAGAGGAGGGAGACAGCTGAACAGAGGGATGGAGAGAGTGGAGAGCGAAAAAGGAAATGTGGAGAGAGCACGGGAAAGAGAGAGAGAAGGGGAAGCAGGGGGGTTAGAGAGGGATTGAGAGAAGAGAGGAAGGAGTGGAGGAGAGAGAGGGAGAAGACACATGGGAGAGAAAGAGAGGAGAGAGACAGCTGAGGTGAGGAATGGAGAGCTGAGAGAGAAAAGGAATAGAGGAAGAGAAACGGAGGGGGTTAGAGAGGGTTGGAGAGAAAAGGAGAGCGAGGGGATATAGAAGAGAAGAATGGAGAGAAAGAGAGGAAGGAGTGGGGTGGAGAGACAGATAGAGAGAGGGGGATTGGAGGAGAAAAAGGGGGAAGACAGAATGAGTTGGAGGGAGAGAAAAAGAAAGAAGAGAGAGGAGAGATGGAGTGGAGACAGAGAAAGAGAGAGAGGAGGTGGGGTGAGGAGAGGAGAAAGAGGAGGGAGACAGCTGGACAGAGGGATGGAGAGAGTGGAGAGAGAAGGGGAAAGAGACTGAGGAAGGGAAGCAGGGAGGGGGTTAGAGAGAGATGGAGAGAAAGAGGAGAAAAAGAGAAAGCGGTGGGTTATAGAAGAGAGAGGAATGGAGAGAAGGAGAGAGGAAGGAATGGAGGAGAGAGAGGAGGAAGACACAGGATGAGAGGGAGGGAGGGAGAGAAAGAGAAAAGAGGGAGAGAGAGATGGCAAAAGAGGGTTGGAAAGAGTGAAGAGAGATAGGGAAAAAAGGACAGAGAAGAGGAAAGAGAGACAGAACGAGAAGCAGAGAGGGGGTTAGAGAGGGATGGGGAGAAAGAGACAGGAGAGAGGAAGGAGTCAAGGAGAGAGCGGGAGAAGACACGGAAAGAGAGGGAGAAAGAGAAAGCAGAGAGGGACGGATGGAGACAAATGGAGATAGAATCTGAGAGAGGAGGAAAGGGAGGGGCAAGAGAGGAAAGAAAAGATAGTAAAGAGATAAGAAAGGAGAAAGGGATAGACACAGGAGAAGAGAGAGGGACAAGAAGCGGTGAGGGAGGAATGGAGGAGAGAAAGAAGAGGAGAAATTGAGGGAAAGAGTGAGGGAGGAGAGAGGTTTCAGCTGAGTATAAAGGTTATCTGATTGGCCATAGTTCTTTCAGGGACAAAAGAGTGTTTCATATATTCAGTTAAGTATTTGCGCAGTAGCTATGTGGGTTTGGGTCTTTCTCCCACTAAAAGGTATAAGTTTGCAGCCCGAACAACGTTATAACATGGTAGAAAGCTCCAAAAATGCTAATATCTTTAACAAATTCTTCTTGTTTGCTATTTGTTGCATCAAGCCTTTCCTCCCTTTCTCCTCCATCACGTTTTTACAAAGACAAACGTTTACAGACCCGATCTAAACCAGGAAGCAGAACGCGTGACCTCTGTGTGACCTTCAGCCCGCAGACGGTCAGCGAGGACAGAGCTGAGAGAAGGGCAAAGATGACATCACCGTTAGCAACAGGAAAAAGGCGTGTCCTCGGGATAATGTCAGGAGATGATCATACGTGATGTCAGAGCCCATAGTTTAATGTTAGGCTGGAGGGCAGGTCAGAACGCTCTACATGGATTTCAGCTTCCTGTTTATAGGGGATATTTTGAGGGCTTTTACCAGAGCTGAGCAATCTGTGACAAAGTATAATTGTAATTTTTCATTTTCGTTACGTTGTGATTAGATTTGCATTTCATGTTTTATAATAGTTTCTGTCAGAGTTCACATTTTAAACCCGTCCAGAAGAACTGACAAAAAAGTACTGACAAACTAATACAAGAATCACACATTTTCACGTTTGTACAGATCTAAATTACAGGGGGAGCAGTTTTTATGCAGAATAAGACTGGAGATTTTGGTGTTTGTGGAGGAAATTGTTACTTCAAAAATTGCCACCTTTACTTTTTACCTATTGCGTCCATTCAAATTGCGATTTTGATTCAATTCTGATTATTTTTACAGTTATACATTCACCCAAATTTAACCCAATTAAATATATATATATGTATTTTTATTTATTTTTTTATTTAGGTAATCACTAGGGCCCTACTGATATGGATTTTGTTGCGGCTGATATGATACCGATAAAATGGGAGTTGGAGCTGCCGGATATATTTATGACGTAAAAATTCACTGTAAATCTTCAGTTGTTTATAAAACTTAGGTTTGGCTCTATTGGATTGAAAATTAGGTTTATTTAGGCGACATTTATTGTTATTCTGCCTCTTTACGTCATATTTAAAAACAGTAGGCTGGCCTAATAGCGTTTTTGTGATACTCTAGCCAGTAAAGAAAGTACTGTAAGCAAACTACCGCTATTAGCCTTTCGCGATAAAGGCATGCGCATCACGGTAATTAACGCTATGCTAAATGCGATAAATCAGACTTCTGTTCACAGCTCATTTACATATCAGTCCATGTCCAGTAACATATATACAGCCACCATAGTCACTTTACAGTCGCTAACAGAAGAGAAAACAGCCTGTTTATGTGTGCAAGCTACAGCAGCTAATCGCTAACCAATGAGAAAGAACCAAAACAAGCTTCAAAACCAACACATTTCCAACACTCAGCCTCACACAGGCTCCTCTCAGATCACAAGTCTGCACTAAGAACTGTCCTTTTAATCCAGACTCAAACTGATCGTCCGTAAAAAGAATATAATCTCAGTGTTTCGCACATGGGTCTGTGGCTGTGAGTGTAAACAAGCGCACATGGGGGTGCATTCAGGGGCAGGATGACGTCACAGACACAGACAAATGAGTCCTCAGATAAACACTGATGCACATATTAGGACATTTATCTGTCTGTAAATTGGATTAAATGGGCTGAATATAGAGTCTAAGCTTTATAACAAGGTAAAACATGTCCACATGGACTGTCGGCCCATATCTGCAAGATTTAGGCCAATAGATGTTATGTTTACATGTGCCCATATTGGCCGATAATATCAGCCAACCGATATATCGGTCGGGCCCTAGTAATTACTATGGCAGTGGTGGAACACTTCCCCAACCCATGGATATAGTAGAACTGAATCAGCTGTTTGACTCTCACAATGCAGATGTTGTTTTATGCTTGGGTTAAATTAAAGTAGGGATGGATGATATATCAAAACAGATTCTTCCATTTCGGTATCGGTATTGATACCAATATTTTTTGCTCTGCCTCATTCTTTTGTGTACCCCTTTTGAAAGACTATGAGTCAAAATGGAAATAGAAGAGTGTTACATGGTTTTATGTTTACACAAACATGTAACAAACCATTTAATATCCTAAATAAATAGCGAAACTTTCATTTGTGATTTTTTCTTTAACTTAAGATAAGTTTGTGGGCCTTGTAACAGTGTCTAAAAGTAGTTATCAGCCACATATGGGCCCATCCCTGAGTTCAATGAAAATCATGACTGTGATTGTTATGGTCATGATTGAATGACTCTTATGTTTATGTTAAGCTAGAAAAGACTAGACTGTGTGTTCTGTTTTGTGTTTTGTGCACTAGAGGCTCACGAGGCTCAGCTTCAGGCTTTTGAAGGACAGAACAACCCCATATCATTCACAACATAACACAGTAATAATGGTTCTCTTTTAGGCAGACAACTTCATCAACTCTAAACTCTAAAGCTGTCTGCCTAAAAGAAAACCAACAATTAGAAATGAACAAAAGATGAACATCTATCTATCTCTAAAATATTTGTAATTGAATAAATGCAAGCTGGGTCAGTTTAGTGCAATACTTTGGAGCATTCCAGGCAAAGCAACAGCTCTACAGAGACCGGGGCCATTTAAATGTGCATGGTGTTACACAAACCCTGCATCTCTAACGGAAAACACAGGTCACAACATTCTAGTCTAACAGCCAATTTTGCATAATATAGGACCTTTAAGATTGATTTTTTTGTTTTATCCCTGCCTGATGTCAATGCAGTCTAGTTGTATTCTTCCTATATTTTCAAATACTGGTCTCCTCTCATAAAATTTGAGCAGTGAATCTGTATCTTGCAGTTAGCTCACTTTCAAATGCATAAAAAGTCAAGTGCATTTTTGGTAATTTCGAGGAGGTATTGTTGAAGCAGTGAGCTGGGTCTAGACTGTATAAAATATGACATCGCTGCAGGAAAGGTTTTCAAAATGAGAAATAGACGATGCAGCGATCCACAAGAGCAGTTTTATCACAGATGTTTCAGATATTGTCTTTGGGTTTGTTATTTTAGGCACGTTTTGGATTTGTATTATGTTTTTATAGCCAGACTTACTAGTGCTTGAATAACATTTTATAGCTATGAAAACAACAAAGACCCAGTATTAGTAGAATGGAAGTTAGACTCGTATTGAAACTAGATCCTCATTTGAGCATGTATCGATACCCAAAAAGTCCCGTTCCCAGGACAGAAATGAACCTTTCCTGAATCTCTTTAGAATGCTCTTGAGCTGTATCAGAACAAGTACACAGACTAGTATATGACCATGGACCACTATGGAACCTACCGGGACCACTGAGGGATTACACAGTTATAACAAAGAGATATCAAAGAAAGTACTATGATTTAATGTTGAAGATCACATTCTAAAGAAAGAGTGTTTTTATTATCATCGTGGTGCCTAATCTATTCCTTAGTATCAAAATCCAGTTAAATAGAAAGCAGTTGTATTGGACGTAATGATAATGTAAATAATGGACTATAGCAGTTTAAAGGTGCACTATGTAACTTTTCTGGTGGAAGGTCTGGCTCCATGGAGAAGCTACTGCTTTGCCCGGAGTGTTCCACAGTAGAGAATTAAACTTGTATATCAAAAACAGCAGGTGATGCCAGCAGCAAGTTAAAGGTCAGATCTGTGGAATGGCGACCCATCTAATACATATGCATGTTTTTCAAAATATTTTTCAGCTATAAACACCCCTATTATTTAGTAAATGCATTATATAGATAGCTGTACGTTTAAATGCATATAGTGGAATATTCCAGGCAAACCAATGACATCTCTAGATTAAGGTTTAGGACTCGTGATCAGAAAAGTTGCATAGTGCACCTTTAAGTGATCGCACTTGTTAGAGCAGATAGAGCATTCGCCCTCCAACCTGAAGATTGCTGTTTCAATTCCCACTCTGAAGTTTTGAGTTCTTATTCGATATTTCAGTCTTCTCTCAAATGCTAATAACTAGGGGTGTAACGATATCCAAGTCTCATGATATCGTCACGGTATGAACCTCGCGGTACGATATTTATTGCAGTATCACGGGGAGGCTCATGATATTAAGATATTCTACATAATAACAAGACTGACATTCTAAAATGCTTTGACCAGTCATTTGGTACAACATTTATTGTCTTTAGGGATGGAACGATATCCAAATCTCTCTGTACGATATTTTCACCTTATACATCTCATGGTACAATATTTATTGCATTATAAATGTTGAATCTGCTACTTTTTCCTCTAAAAATGTCTTCACAAGACTTAATCCAAAGAATGAAGATTTCAAAGTGCTTAGAACAGTTATTTCTTCATGTAGTCTGCACTGAAACGGAGCAAAGGATCATGGTCTATGTAGTTCCCTCTGTTTTTTTTTTAGCTATTTCTTCAACTATTCATTTAAGCAAAGAGACTTGTGATTCGATATATTGTGATGGTCCACGATATTATTGTGAGACCTTTGATAATACAATATCATGTTATTTCAGTTATTTTCAACTTGCACTGTGAACAAATATAAAACGCAAACATCAAACTTTCTCAGAAGAATAGCTGCATTAGTAGAGAAGTGGTTTTGAAATGGACCACATAATAAAAATAATATTAGCAGATTCAGTAATAGTTTTTTTTTTTAAATAAGTACGGTTTACTTTTCAGTGAGTAGAGACATGAGTAAAGACTTTTTCTTCATCTATCATATTTGCAGTTTCAAATCATTAAACATTATCATTACTAAATGTGAATCTAACTGGAGTCTGGATTCTGGACAGATCCAAGTCCTTACCAAGTCTCAGTCCAGTGCAGACCTTGTAGAAACCAGCTGGATCTAAAAATAGAACAGAAACACAAGGTCAATTTGGGGAGAGGGAGTTACAGTAAATATGGGCCACTGCCTCTGAGTTAAATTAAGCTTTTACCAAGAAACTTCAACTCAACAAAGGTCCTGCTCAGGTGTAGCCAAAGGTTCTATACATTATCCAGACTGTGTTAGAAAACTGCGGTGCCCAACAGGAGCTGACATCGCCGTAAACGTCATCATAATAATGCACCGCACGCTGTTGGCTCCTCCTATGGATAGCAGCACATCACATTATTGAACAGCATTCGTTTTTTAAATTGTACCAACATGACTATGCAACACTACCGAATCATAAACATATCACTGATTAAGAAGAGAAAATTGGGAAATGAAGTGAGTACAGAGCAGTGGGCGGATACCGGTGGTGGTGATATTAGGGCGGTTGATTGGTGGCTTGAAAATAAATGATTAAAGATTGCTCAAACATGCACAAATCACTCCAAATACAATACTGCTTTAAGTTTTGGGCTATCACTTTTGTGGAATTGATTACAGACCTGAAAAAGCTCTATATTTTGTACGTGAAGATAGATTGAAAGTTTGAGAGCCCAATTGTACTTCGACAGTTGAACTTTGAATACTGTTACGACCCAAAAGGAGTCCCAACATATTTATACAGGACACGGAGACCGAAGTTAAGGATTCAACCAAGGTTTTATTTATTTCCTCTTGGAGTGGTGGGCTCTGGGAGCGAAAAAACAAAAACCCTTAACCCGTGCCCCAAACTAAGAAAAAGTAACAAAGGAAAAAGCCCTGGTGAGCCAGCCAACGTAAAATAAGGACGGTGTGCTGGACAGGCCAATCCTATACAGGGCCGTAGGAGCTGCCAGCACACCGCTGTCCCTAACCAAACTAAACCGCCACCCCGGCTAACTGTCCCTGCAAACTAAAACTGAAAATGGGGACGTCCGGACCCACCAGGACAAACCCAATAAAAAGCTAAGCTAACAAAAGGCTAAGGAAAACAAGAGCATGGGAGTGAGAGGCAGCTCCCCCGGAGCGAGGCGTGCGCTCCGGCACCTGACGGTGCAGCAGCGGAGGAGGAGGAGCGAGAGAGAGAGACGGAGCGCCTGGCTCGCGTATTTAACGGCTGCTGCTGGAAATGAGCACCCCCTGAAAAAAAAGATCTTAAAACATCAAAACCATAACAAGGGGAAATAAAAGGGGAAACACAAAAAGGTGCTCAAATGTAACACCCCCACCCAGAGTCACTGAATATTTGGTGGTAACAACAAAAACGGTCTAACCACCACCAAACCATTCAGTGCACACAGACCAAGTGTTTTTTTTTTGTTAAAATCTATGTAACGTAAAATCTACGCGTCCGCAATTACGTTGTCTTTGCCGCGGATGTGTTTAATGCAAATATTGAATTGCTGGATCCGGAGAGACCAATGCATGAGTTGGCGGTTTTTGTTTCTCATCCGGTCCAAGAAAACTAAAGGATTGTGGTCAGTATAAACCAGCACAGGCACACTGGAGCCACCCACGTAAACTTCGAAGTGCTCCAGGGCCATAACTAAGGCTAAAGCTTCTTTTTCGATGGTCGAGTACCACCGTTGATGTTTATTGAGTGTCTTTGAAAAATACGACACGGGATGCTCGACTCCCTCCGGACCATCTGGTAACAGAACAGCTCCCACCCCTGCGTCACACACATCTACCACGAGTTTGAACGGTACATCGAAACGTGGCGCAGCTAGAACTGGGGCATTAACCAGTAAGGATTTTGTTTGGTCAAGCGTCTGACCAAACAAAGTCCACTTTAGGGCTAAAAAGATCAGTGAGTGGTGAAGCTACGGAGAAATTCTTACAAAAACCCCTGTAGTAGCCCACCATAGCCAAATAGCGGCGCAGCTCAGTACGATTGGCAGGAGCAGGAACAGACAAAATGGCCTCGACTTTAGCTAGAACTGGGCGTACTTCACCTCCTCCGACCCTTTTTCCCAGATAGGTCACCGTCGCTTGGCCAAATTCACATTTTGACAGATTCACAGTTAAATTTGCCTCACTCAGACGCCCAAAAACGGTGCTCAAATGGCGAACGTGCTCCGCCCAGGAGGAAGAACAAATGACCAAATCATCGAGGTACGCCTCACAGAAGGGTAAACCCGACAAAACCACATTCATAAGCCATTGAAACGTTGCAGGGGCATTGCACATGCCAAAAGCCATGACCGTGTACTCCAGGAAGTCATCGGGTGTAACAAATGCCAATATCTCTCTGGCGCGATCAGTCAAAGGCACCTGGCAGTACCCCTTCAGGAGATCCAGCTTGGTGACAAACTTCGCTGCACCCACATGATCGACACAATCCTCCATCCTAGGAAGAGGATAACAGTCAGGTTTAGTTACCCCATTAACTTTCCTGAAATCCGTACAAAAACGGTCCTCTCCATTGGCCTTTATGGTGAGAAGACAGGGTGAACTCCACGCACTACTGCTGGCCACAGCAATGCCATGTTTCACCATGTACTCTACCTGCTTTTTCAAACGGCTCCACTTGTCCGGATTTACTCTGTAAGGGTGCTGTTTTATAGGTCGTGAATCACCCACATCAATATCGTGGCAAAGCACCTGCGTCTGACTGGGAATGTCGGCAAACAGTGACCTATAAGACTGAATCAAATGAACAACATCAGTCCGCTGGGAAACCTCAAGGTGGGAAAACAAAAGAGGCAAGTTACCTAGCGCAACTGAGTTTGAAAACTTTCCCTGAGTCAAAGCCGCGGAAAAGACGTCATTCTCCGTTTCAGCACTGGACAGCTCCTCTTGGACGCGAGCCGCCAGGCTAACGCACGGCTGGGAAACATCAGCTTCAGGCGCACAGATAGATTTAGTATGGATATCTGGTGATGCAGAAGGTGCGTGCACAATGTAAGGCTTCAACATATTAACGTGACACAAACGGGTCCTACGTTGTCTGTCAGGCGTGGCGATTAGATAATCCCTGTCACCAACCCTCTTCTCAATCAAGTAAGGCCCACTGTAACGCGCTTGTAAGCTTGACCCTGGTATCAGTTACAAAAACCAAAACTTTTTCACCGGGCTCAAACGCTCTCACCTTCGCATTTTTATCAAACCTAGATTTCATTTTCTCCTGCGCAAGTTTAAGATTTTCTTTCACAATCTCACACGCACGGCGCAACTTCAATCTAAATTTACAGACGTAATCGAAAAGATTTTGGTCGGACTTCTCGGACAACCACTTGTCTTTTAATAATTTCAAAGGGCCACGTACCGTGTGCGCGAAAACCAACTCGGATGGACTAAACCCCAGGGATTCCTGAACCACCTCCCGAATGGCAAACATCTGTAAATGAACCCCCTCATCCCAGTCTTTTTCGAATTCCATACAATAAGTGCGAAGCATAGTTTTTAAGGTCTGGTGGAAACGCTCGAGTGCGCCTTGACTCTCAGGGTGGTACGCGCTGGAATGGCTGTGCTTTACGTTCAACTCGCGAAGGACCTGCGCAAAGATTTTGGACATAAAGTTAGTACCCTGGTCAGATTGAACAACTCGAGGTAACCCGAAAAGCGAAAAAAACTTCGTTAGTGCCTTTACGACGACAGGAGGTGTGATTTTACACACGGGAAAAACTTCTGGAAAGCGGGTCGCTGCACACATGACAGTTATCAAAAACTTATTTCCAGACTTAGTACGAGGCAGTGGACCCACGCAATCAATCAAAACAAAGGGTTCACCAACAGCTGGAATGGGATACAGTGGCGCTGGAGGAATGACTTGGTTTGGTTTTCTGGACAGTTGACACCAATGACAGGATTTACAATGGCGCGCAACATCGCCTTTCAACCCTGGCCAAAAGAAATGACGCAGAATGCGATTGTATGTTTTTTTTACACCAAGATGACCGGACAGTGGATTATCATGAGCCATTTTCAATATCTCCGGACAATATGGAGTAGGGATAACGATTTGCATGACTACACTCCACTCTTCAATAGGCGAGACATTCAAAGGTGTCCATTTACGCGTCAATAACCCATCCTTCAGAAAATAACCCGTAGACATGGAATCAACGTTGTCACCAATTACAGCTTCATCAAACAGACGGGCCAGGGACACATCGGACTTTTGATCAGTGATCAACTGTTGCCTGGACAACGGCAAAGTGCTCAAATCAGTCTCACCATTCACGTTATTTCTAACAGCCACGTCGTCATTTATAGACTCAGGCACACACAAAAAACTGTCACTCAAATCAACTTCATTTTTTCCCTGTTCAATTTCTCGCCTAGCGGCTGCACGCATGACTGCACAGGATGTGAAAACATTAGGGTATTTTAGCGCAAGCTCATCAGGGCGCGTGCTCACGACAGGGACAGGAGTCACGTCAGGTGTAACTAACACTTTTCCACCTGCCAAGTCGTTCCCCATGATGACAGAAACCCCCGGTATTGGGAAGCCCGGGTGCACTACCACAAATCACAATCTTATGCAAAGGGACCCCGATGTCCTGCATATTAAAACTGCGCACAGGAACATCAGAACCAACAGCAGTGTCGTCAGACAGCGGCAACATGCCCTCGAGAACAAACGACTGGGAAGCCGCAGTATCTCTTAATATTTTCACCGGGACCTTTACCCCGCAGAAACAGCTACAAACCCGTCCATAACAAAAGGCTTAAAGTCATTGTAATCACAGGGTTTTCCTGGCACATGTGAATGACTAACCTGGTGGACAGTTTTAATCAAGGCGACAGGTTTTGAATTTTTCTTCTTCAACACAGGGCAAGAAGAAACAATGTGTCCTTTCTTTCGTACACCTATGAAAGGCTTCCAAAGTGGGTGCTTTAACAAACTCCTCTAGGTGGAAATCCATCTCTACCTAGAATCCCGCAGCCTACAATCAAACAAAGGCAACGCACCAAAACTACCCACACACAAAATAGCCTACTACCCCAAAAGACCTGCTCCACCTGCACAACACAACTCAGAAAATCACAGAAATGCTTTAACCACAACTAAAGTCATAATAACTTACCCAATTATGTCAGATGACACCGCAAAGTGGCATCAACTAAAGTTACCGCAAATAAACCACCCTAAGGGCAACTAAGGGCACAAAAAGTGACTCAAAAGGGTTACCTGTTTGAACGAGCCCCCATAAATATGTTACGACCCAAAAGGAGTCCCAACATATTTATACAGGACATGGAGACCGAAGTTAAGGATTCAACCAAGGTTTTATTTATTTCCTCTTGGAGTGGTGGGCTCTGGGAGCCAAAAAACAAAAACCCTTAACCCGTGCCCCAAACTAAGAAAAAGTAACAAAGGAAAAAGCCCTGGTGAGCCGGCCAATGTAAAATAAGGACGGTGTGCTGGACAGGCCAACCCTATACAGGGCCGTAGGAGCTGCCAGCACACCGCTGTCCCTAACCAAACTAAACCGCCACCCCGGCTAACTGTCCCTGCAAACTAAAACCGAAAATGGGGACGTCCGGACCCACCAGGACAAACCCAAAGAAAAGCTAAGCTAACAAAAGGCTAAGGAAAACAAGAGCATGGGAGTGAGAGGCAGCTCCCCCGGAGCGAGGCGTGCGCTCCGGCACCTGAGGGTGCAGCAGCGGAGGAGGAGGAGCGAGAGAGACAGATGGAGCGCCGGGCTCGCGTATTTAACGGCTGCTGCCGGAAATGAGCACCCCCTGAAAAAAAAAGAGCTTAAAACATCAAAACCATAACAAGGGGAAATAAAAGGGGAAACACAAAAAGGTGCCCAAACGTAACAAATACTATGATAAGTTCAGGAGCTGTAGGATTTCCCAGTATTGCCCTTCAACACTTCTACAGTCATATCTCTCAATACTATGATGGGTTCAGTGTTATTAGGGTTTCCCAGCACTGCCATGTCTTTTCCATTTATCTGATTTTGTTACAGAGACATTTATCTCGAACACGAGTCTGTGATTTTCCTCCATTACAGAGACACTGCGGTCAATACTGTTCAGTCACAAATGTCCCAGTCTGACCCAGAAATGAGGAAATGATTCATGAAATATGAACTCGGACAATAATCATTATTGAAGCTCCAGGAATTCAGAGATATGATTTACTATGATGGATGTGTAGGATTTTACAATGTTTACTGTGCTTAGAAAGAGAGACACTTTCTAATCATAGAAGACAGAACTCACCCGGGACTAAACCTGGACTAGAGCAGGACTAAAACAGGACCGAACCAAGTCTACATCAGGAACTAGGCTCCAACCAACACCAAACAGCTCTAGTGTAAATAGTTATATAGCAGTGAATATTTTGACTCTTTCTAATGAACATGCAGTGGCACCTCCTCTACGTAAAAAAAGGGATGCACTGATCCAGCTTTTTCAGTTCCAATTCTGATTTTGATGCTATAACTTTAAGTATCTGCCGATCCCCGATATCAACCGATACCAGTGCAGAGGCTGAAAACAGCATTGTTTTCCTTAAATCTGAAAATAAAACAAGACCAAACAAATCCAAATGTGTTATGTAGTTATTATTTAGCTCTTGTGTAGCTATAAAAAAAAACCTTGTGTAAATAAAAGGTCAAACATGAATCAGTCAGTCAATCATCAGTCGATCAGTAACTAGCCTTGTCTTTTTTTACTTTATCTGTCCAACCAGGATATCGGCTGAACCAGTATTTGGAAGCTGATATCTGAATCAGTATTGGATCGGTGCCTCCCTATTTAAGATGTGACTTGTATTAAGTATTGTTAGATTCCTTCAGAAGGTGTCACAAAACATTACAGTCACAAGTTGTGCAGCACTGTAGGATGCACCGATCCAGGTTTTTCAGTTCTGATATTGATACTATTAGAGCTTTTCGATTACACTACCGGCACGGTACGGCACGCCACTACACAGTGAAGCTTTTCCAGGCAGTTGTTACCACCTGGAAGTGGGTGGAGTAGCTGGGTTGACACTGCGTTATTTTTAGGCGACATTATTAGTGCCACACTGCGGTCTTCACAATCTGCTCCGTTGTTTATCCTCTGTTGACGTGTTCGCTGTTGTCATGTTGTCGGTGTGTTTTTACACACAGCGGGTGATTATTTAAAGATCCTTGAACTGTGTCTTCATATGACAACATTTCTTCTGACCAATCAGTGGACAGCAGTCTCTCCACCTCATGTTGTCGTATCAGCTCAGCATAGTTAGTAGCGGCTCCTACATGCAGTACACCCCCCATGATGTCAGTGCAAAGGATTAAGTAAAAATGAACACTAAGCTGAACACTAGGCTATATATTTTATTATATCCAAAAGGATATGGCACATAAACCTTAACTGAATTCGATTCAGTTCTTATCAGCTCAATATGATATTGAGCTGTCTGGTTCCTTTAATGAGCATTTTGTTGCTTAAAATCTGTGAGCTTTGGTCCAAACAGTAAAAGAAACATTAGATGAAATCCCAGTTCTTTTCACCTAAGCCGTTTTTACTCTCATTATTAAAGAAGAATGTCTTTAAATGTGTGATCTGGTTTAGAGCAGCTGTCAGGAAACATGAGTGCGAAGGGAAGTGTGCGCAGGCCAATTTGAATTCAGTCACATTGAAAAGCTTTCCTGAGAACCCTGTTACAGTCTAGCCTCTTTTTAAGCGCTCAGACACACAAAATGAAGTCCATATTCAGACCTGTTGAATGAAATATTTAAATGATAATTCAAACCACATGAAAACATGAGTGTGGTTGGGAAGGTTATAAAATCTGAAATACAAACGACGCTTTCAATATTGACTGAACATTGCCTCCATGGAGATGTTATTGCTTTGCCGGGAATGTTCCACAGCATGGCATTAAACTCAGTCTAGCATTTATTTAAAGCAGGCCTATTCTGCATTTTTTTTTTTTTTTTTTTTTTTGAGATTTACACATTTTAACCATTTGTTTCCTCTCACCATTTACTCACTTGAAGTAGTATTTGGAGTGATTTGTGCTTGTTTGGTCAGTATTTTATTTGCTTATTTTCAAGATGTCATTTTGTCAATCAACCCATTTTCCCTGCCACTACACGCCCACTACTCTGTATTTATTCATTCTCCATTTTTTTATTCAGTAATACATGTAGAATTCAGCAGTGTTGAGTAGTCATTTTGGTACAAAGGGGGAAAAAAATCCACTACTCGCTAGTTTAGTGATGTTAAGATATTCATAGAAGGGGCCAACAACTGCACGACTCTTTGTTTGTAATGATGTTTACAGCAACATCAGCTCCCACTGCACCGGCGTCAGCAGTCTTTTTTCTTCTATTAAGTCATTTCAGATAAATATTGGAATTTAATACGTGTAAATTATAACATAATGGTCCACAAGTGTCATAGATTATAACTATATAGCAGACACAAGCAATATAAGTGTTTTTATTGCTCAAATACATTGATTCTTATTGTTCTTAAAGTTGCCCCTTCGCAGATTTGACCCGTAACTTGGCCTGATCACATCATCTGCTTGTCTCCATGGTGATAGAAATGGAATGCATCAGACATATTCTAATGTCAGGTCTTAAAATGGCTCTAGAAAGTTGCACAATTCTTACTTTAACATTGTGCTTCTATTTGCTGCTTGTTTCTGTGGCGATGTTATTGCTGTGCTCGGGATGTTCCACAGTATATTTTATGCGACTACATATGTTGTTATTGCTCAAAAAAAACCTTAATAAAAACTTAAATTCTTGCTGTTAACAATGTCACCTCCTCACAGATCTAACCTGTAATCTGGTGGTATCTGCAGTAACATCTCCAATACGTTTATTAGGGTGCATCAGTTGCCCCGATATCAGAACTTTACAACGGCCCTATACTTTTTGTGTTCCATTCGCTGAGAAAAAAATTTAGAAAAAAAATTATGAAATTCCGAGTTGATCTACCGGGTCCACATCGAGGTCAAAGTTTGGCCAATGTCCCAATGTATAAGACAGTATAGGCCTATACTGTCTTATACACTGAACATTGCCCAAACTTTCATAATAGGCAGGTTCGGTAGACTTTAGAAAGCATGGTAGAACCACATATTTGCTTTATGTTTTTCAGAATTGGAGTGTTACAGTGTAGTTATTAAAAGAAGAAATGTCAGAACATAGCTGTAAGAAGGCTCGCATGGAGCAGCCTAAACCAATAACCCGCCAAGACTGCAGTATTTGGGTTAGGAGCGAAAATTACCACTGTTTCTGTTGATCTCTCATTTTTAACGATTTTTTTTAGAAATTTCCAGAATTTTACAAGGGATGTGGACCCGGTAGATGACATTCGAATTACAAAAAAATTTACCAGGAATTTTTTCTAGTTGAATGGAACACTAAAACATTAGGGCCGTTTGCAAGTTCTCGATTTTTAAAAAAAAGGGGGCAACTGATGCACCCTAACGTTTATAAAATCTGAATGTTTTAATTGGGCCTTTAAAATATGTTTCCATCTTACAATGCGTTTCACTAATGTTAGAAATGAGACAGACTTTTCCATTTGACTTAACCTTCCCAATATGGCGTCCAGCAACATCTATAATTCACAGTCTTATATTGGGTACAGTTTATTTCCATGTGTGTGACTCCAGTCCATCTAAAGCCATGCTGTTGTCCCAAGGGGGCAGAGGTGTGAGTGGACAGTCCCTGCTCTGCTCCAGAATATAGGTCACGCTAGAGGAAATGATTGAAAAAGGCTTCCCAAAGTGGAGTCATCCTCACCTCAAATATTGAACCGGAAAATTACAGTTGGACGAACACCAGCGCGGTGTGCAAATGGACTCCTCTATCTGCTGACAATCTGAAACGCCTTCAAGGTCAGACAGGACATGTTTTACAAAACGTATGTTTTACTTAAAGGGGCAATGCTTACTTTACTTTGGACCATACACACTTATTTGTCTCATGAAGATGTTATAGCTTTGACTAGAATGTTCCATAGTATGGCATTAAAGCCCTTTCTCTCTTATCTCTTGCGATGATTCAATTACAGGTGTTTTTATTGCTCTGAAATACTTTGAAAAGCATGGGTCTGTACTGTGAGAGGGCTCCATCCCCGCAGATCTGACCTGTAACTTGGCCTGGTGTAGAGCTGAACAATTTTAAGAAAAACATTTTATTTTAGTTTGTTCGTTTGTAATTCTAAATTTTTAGATAATGGTAATTTTGAAACATTCAAATAAAACATTTTTAATATGGATAATATTAAAAATTGATCATTTAAGTTTAGATTTTTATTTCCTAGGAGGAGGGCTCAAATATACATTGAGTAATGACGTGTTTAATGTAGCTTTGCACACATTTGTTTGTGATTTACAGAAACAAAACTTAAAACTACATGGCTCATTTGCATAAACTGTAAGGTTGAAAAAGTGGAACGACTCAGTGGAATATGAGTGTTCTTTCTGACAGAGGGATGTGTACAGTACTGATGGTGAGTCTGTTCTGTGCTTCTATTGCGTTGGAGATGATTCATTTTAAACTTTTCAGAGATTATACGTCTGCAGTAGCATAGACCGTATATATGAATAGAATTATATTCTCTCTAGCATTTCACTGATTTCATAAATGCAACACACTATAGTCTTTTATACTTACAGGTAAAAAACAAAGATATGCAGTCTTCATTTTAGATATCAAAAGGGTTTTATGGCTTCCTGGTGTACACGAACACCAGGTTTAAATCCTAGCCTCCTAGTGTTGTGGCGTTGAATGACTTTGTGACGCATAGACCTCAGCGCAGATCCATAAATCATAAACAACGGCAAGAAAGTGGCAGCAGCAGTGTGTGTTGAGTCAATGCAGAACTATAATTAGGAGCACTGCAACAAAACACGGCTTTGATGACCCCAAAATCTTGTCTGAGATTGTGATTTTCGATCCAAAATGATAGATCGTTCAGCCTTAGTCCGGTGGTGTGCTCACATATTTCTCTTTATGAAGATGCATGAGTTTAATGCCATACTGTGGAACATTCGGATGGAGACAAGCAGATGATGCACCCTCCACCAGAAACTTGCGCAGTGCACCTTTTTATTGGTGAGAGAAAACTTTATAATATATAAACAAACTACTACTATCTTCTAATACAGAGGCTGCTAATCTGTGCAGTGTCTTGCCCAAGGACACAACAACAGCAGGCACCAGTTGGATTTGAGATTGAACTGTTGATTTTTTCGCAAACCTGAACTACAGTCGGTCTGAATAATAGAAGCCATAGCAGATAGTTTGTGGTATATGAGATGTAATATGATCCTATAGGAGGTAACTGTATGCCTTTGTTTTGACCTCAGAGTAACCCATATACACAACACAACTGTATCAAATGAACTAATATTTCAATCATGATTACATCTTTTACTGTCGATCCATAAACAAAAGAGGCTCAATAAGTCGCTTTTTTGCCTGGAATGCTCCACAGTATGGCATTAAATTTATCAATCTCAAATTATCAAGTTAATGCCACCAGGCCAAGTTACAGGTCAGATTTGTGGAATATAGGACCTTTTAATATTGTCTTTTTATGTGATAGAAACTCTGAAAACTGAAGCGTTAAAAATGTTTGGCTTGATTTTAAGAGTGCCTCTGCTTCTGTGTGCCTCTTCAAATTATAAATTACTGATCACAAAAACAAAATTGTCCAGTGAGCTGCTTTTAGACCTTTAATAATCTGATCACTGTTATTACAGTTCATGTTATATTAGCTGCTCACCTCTTCTGTGTCCAGATCTGGGTCTGACACACCTGGTCTCAGGAGGTGAAAATTGGCTTTATGTAATTCCCCATTGAACTCTTCTGAGCAGCTCTTAGTGCACAGATTACAGGGCCTACCTCCAGTGGTCACACGCAGTTAAACTAAAACCATAATGACGCAGAGATGAGTCAAGTCTGTATAAGGTCGTGTGGTTTTGGTGGAGGATTTTGACTCATATTGCACATAAATGTGAGTAGTATTTCTAGTATACTGTAAGATAAGCTGCAACTAACTATTATTTTAGTTGACTAGCAATGAATATTTCTATTATTGGTAGTCAACTTGTCTAACAATTATTTCTATTGTAAATGCAGATTTTCAAAACACTTTAATCAAATAAATTTTAATTATGGTGATAGAGGGCAGAGAATAGTGTGGAATATAATAATATAATTAAATTCTGAAGTTGTTTATTCGTTTTTGTTATTTTGATTTCATAATGTCACTGTCTTTGTTATAAAACATTTTTTGACATGGGTTTTGGAGTCTGCATAGTTCAGTTAATAATTACAGTGATCAAAATAAAATTATGATTTAAATAATAGACTAGTCATGATTATTGGCCTTACTGTAAGCATGTGAATTCATTTGGAGGACTGTATACTATACCTTTTCCTTCTGCTTATCACAGTTCATTCAAGCTGTCTTTGCATGACTGTGAAGTACCTGAACACCTGTGATGCCCGGGCCCCTGCTGCTGTTTGATAAATCACTGTGGTGTTTGTATTGGCTCACTCATTTTAAATCCAAGGAACTGAAAGTAGGAACCAAAGTAACGTTCAAAGTTTCTACAGTGCCTGTATTTACTGGACCTTTTGGTTGATGCCTGCTTAAAATCGAGTTTTGGTGCCAGCCCTAGATGGGAGTGGCCATTGGTGCAGATGGGCAGCCCTGTCTCTGTCTATCAGCCCCAGCGCTGCTGTGTGTGGTTTAGTGACAACCATGTGGGGCTGTGCAAATGATCACATTATTGAGATGAATACTTAGTTGTGTTTAATGTCAATGATGGAGATTTTTAATTGTGAGGTTTACAGCCAATCCTCTAACAGTTTGGCTCATATTTCAGATTTTAGAGGAAGAAATTTGACATTTTTGTCAAATGGAACTGATTAAGGCTACGTTTACACATAGCTGGGTATGTTGAGAAATGAATATTTCCCTCCCTCCGTTTTCCAAATAACATTGTGTACATAGTATTGTTTTTTTGTTTACATTAACCCACATAAATACTCCATCGAGCGCCATAAATACTCCATCGAGCGGCAAGCCTATGGGCGGCAGTGTAGGAAGAAGGAGACCGCTCTGCAAGCCAATCACAATCCACTTTTCGACAACAAATAAAGAGTCGCCTCATATTCCTTTTATTATATCATCTATATATATTATATATTTTATATATTCCTGACCTCCCAGCCTTCATTCTTCATTTGAAAATCAAGCTTGATCAGTATGAGCAAAATAATGTATTTGAATTGTCATGTAATAGTCCTACTACCATGCATTCATCAGCCACCATTTTATCTCACACATCCTGGACAGGTGTAGCCATGTGAAGTCAGGATAGAAGTGTAAAGCTGCAGAAATGCCAAAATGTGCTATTTAACACTTTTCGCTTATCTTTTTGGCATTTTCTATCATCTTTTTCCAGCAGCCTTTGCAGTTCCTCCTTCTCTTTGTGGATTTCATATTTCACCCATTTTTATTTTTCAATGCCACTGGATTTCTAAGTGAAGTCTTCATCAGATGTTCTCCAGTGATAAGATAATATTGAAAAGGGGGGCAGAGTGGTTAGCCTGTCTCCTCCTCTCAGTAAGGTCGTTGTAGGTTAGGGTTTTGTCTTTGATTGAATGAAACTACTCATTTGACTAAAACACACTTAAGACCTTTTATATTTAAGATTTTACAAAAACTTGTACAATTTCATTCCCAGTTTGGCACATTTTTAGGTTTAAAAATGTACTTCCTGGTTAGAAATGATGACATATTTTTCAACTTTTCTTCACAACTTGATTTGTGTAAAACTATAATTTACAGTTACAATAGGTATTATCTCACCAGATTAAGTCAGAATTAGAAAACCATCCAAACCTGTCATACACATTTGTTTTGAGGTTTGTCCAAAGTCTTTGTACAGTGAGAGAAATGCAGCACCATGGACAGAGCCAAGTGCAGAGTGACCCTTCACATTAGCATCTGCTGCTAAATCTGCTCCTCACACAGACATGAGCAATAAAATATAATTAAAACAGTATCAAAGATGTTTTTCAAAGAGATGAATGTAAGGCTGAAGTTTCAATGTGTTATGGTCTAGTGTATAGTGAACTAAATTCAGATGAGTCACATTTCTAGTATGGTTTAATAGGAATGGGGCTAACAGTGAATCCTCTCTTCCACCTGACCCTCTCCTCTGTTCCTCTGCTCCATCTCACCCTCTCCACTGCTCTATCTGACCCTCTCTTCTCTTCCTTTGCTCATCTGACCCTCTCCTCTGCTCTATCTGACCCTCTCTTCTCTTCCTCTGCTCCTTTTGACCCTCTCCTCTGCTCTATCTGACCCTCTCTTCTCTTCCTCTGCTCCTTTTGACCCTCTCCTCTGCTCTATCTGACCCTCTCTTCTCTTCCTTTGCTCCATCTGACCCTCTCCTCTACTCTATCTGACCCTCTCTTCTCTTCCTCTGCTCCTTCTGACCCTCTCCTCTACATTCTCTGCCCCATCTGCCCCTTCATCCTCTGTTGTTCGGCTCTATCTGACCCTCTCCTCTGCTCCATTTGGCAAAAAAAAAACTCAGTCTGGTTAAAGGTGTGGATTTTCAGTTAGAGGCCTGCTAAAATATAAAAATGTTGCTTTATTGTGATGCATGATTTGGTATAAATATTGTATTTTTTTTATTTAAAATGTTTTCCCTCTAAGAGAGCAACAATTTTGTGAGGAAGGGAACTTGTTTATGCAATACCTTTGACATATTCTTTCGTTGATTACATTGGGTGTACTTCATATCTGTTATTTGTGAAGGTGGTTTGACAAAGTTGTTAAAATATATTTGGTTCTTAAAGCGTCTCTGCAGTGACACATAACACTTTGTAAAGGTTAACGTGGAGTTGAACGGACTTTTAGCACCTCACAACAAGGTCACATGGGAGCTGGACTTTTATCATAAATCTCACTTTGTCTCCGCGGCGACGGTGTCCTCTGACCCGACACTTAAAAAATCAATATCTAAAAATATCGGTCAGATCTGCGCCCGTTTCCCTGGTAACACAAGACGATCGCTCACAAGTGTAATCTGACACTCAAGGACCAGGCGCTGTCATAATATTGAATCCACACAAAGGACTCAAACAATACACAATACGCATGGAGCAAAATATACGTACTTATATACAGGAAATAGGTATTAGGCACGGTGGTTTAGTGGTTTGAACATTCACCCACAAACCCAAAGGTTGTCAGTTCTATTCCAGTATACTTGTTTTTTGTTTGTTTGTTTTTTAAAATATTTTTATTTATATATACTACTATATTGTTTATTTATTTGGGGCAGGAGTAGCTCAGTTGTTAGAGCGATAGAGTGTTTGTCCATTGATTCATAAATTGGTGGTTCGATTCCAGCTCCCACAAATGAATGTTGTTGTTGTGACACTTAACCCACCTACTCTTCAGTGTCTGTGTATACGTATGTGTGAATGAGTGTGCTTTGAGTGCCTTGAAGGTGGAAAAGCGCGATGCAAAAATGTGTCATTTAGGAATGTGATTTGTTGGCAAAAACGCTATTCGAAAATCGATGACAATTATTCTGATCTTTTACATAAGTGCATAAGACATAAGTTCTAAAGCAGGGCTCTACACTAACTTTTTTTTTCAGGAGCACACGTGCCCCTAAGTTAAAAATTTTAGGAGCACAGAAAAAAAAAATGGGGGCACAAGTAGGTTTTCGTTTGAACGATTATTACAGTGCAGAACTTACGCACACAAACACCAACCCTGAATAAATTAAATATAAAAATACAAAAGAATTATGACTGTACTTTTCCTGCATGATTGCAATGTTTTTATAAATATATCTTCATTTTATCTGATTAATATTTAGACTTAAAATAAGCCAAACAAACTGTACTGCACTGAAACACTCTGTGGCCCTTTTTGGACCTTCACCCGCAGTTTGAGAACCTCTTCTTTAAGAGAACTTCCACTGGCACTTTACACAAAACTGTTCCAAAGTGTAAAAAGTGGGTAGGATTTTTAAACCTGTATTTTCCAATTCCTAACTGGAGTTACATTCTCTTAGTGGTTTTACAGTGGTTATTAGCCTCTGCACATTTACCAAACAAAACGCACATTGTGACAGATTTATTTGGCAAACTTCAGCCCACATATCACCTGCTCTGTGCCGTAGCTCTGCTCTGTGCGGACACGGACATAAAATTAGTATTGGCGTATTTGATGTGAGGCGGATGGACAGGTGGGATGTTTAACCTGCCCTGTGATGCAGGCTGAGGGTGCGCTGGCGGTGCCACACGGAGTGTCCGCGGGCTCCAGCGCACAGGTCCAGCACACCGGTACAAGTTTATTGCCGACAGTAGCGGCCGTAATGAAATATGACCGCACTCAGTATTCAGACCCGAGTCCGTGGCGACCGAGTCCAAATGCGCTCGAGTCCGAGACAAGACCATGACAAAACTCGCTTTGTTGGAGAAGGAAGTCCAGCGGCACAGGGGAATCTACTGAGTGGTGGGACAGGTGTGGGTCCTGCTGCAGTGCGCGCTCCTCGTTTAAGGGGGCGTGGGGGTGTTTTTAAGCCGGAGTTTGTTTGTCTGAGTGATATCGCCGCTGCACGCGAGCTCGTGTGCTGGAGTCGTGCGCGGTCGGAGGTGTCGTGCCCGGGCACGGTTCGGTTGCGCACGCGCTGGGCCAGTGTGAGGCGCTTTAGGGGCGATCCAGGCTTGGGCACGATTCTAAAGTCCTAGTGTGAGTGCGCCCCTAATGTTTGATACATTTAGAACGTTTAGCTCATCAGTTACGTCTGTGCGCAGCTCCTTATTGTACTGCAGAAGCACTCGCACTGGTGCGACTGTTTTGTTTTCCTCATTCGCACGGCGAAATATTTCCTCGCAAATGCGAGTGAAATGGGCGCACTGTAGAGCCCTGTAAAGACATAAGTTCTATAAGTTCTTGTCCGAACCCGTCTGGTTCCGATGGGTCCCGTTGGATTTTGGTTGGGTTTCCATGCTCTAGTCCACATGTTCGGGGTGGAGACGGGTGCGCAGTTTATTGACAATCCAGCTGCAGAGAACGTGCCATGTTTGAAGGTGGGGCATTGCGTATTTCTGTTGGTTTGTTTTTCATCATGTCACAGGGTCAGCGTGGAGAGGGGTCAAATATCCTGGCATTGCTGAGTCCGTTCAGTTGTGCATGTTCCCCTCTCTTTGCAGTAATCCTCGCCAAACAGGGCCGCGAGTCCCTTAAAACTGCAATCGATATTTGAACATATAACGAATATTCGACTATTCGAAAATCATGTCTAAGATAAGAAAAGATAAGATAGGACTTTATTGATCTCAAAGTGGAGAAATTCAACAGTTACAGTAGCTCCAGGACAGTTTAGTGCAAAAAAGGGGGAAAAAAGTGTGATGCAATCAAGATAAACAATAATAAAAATAGAAATAATAATAAAATAATAATATAAAGCGATAATATAATAATAATATAAAAATAATAATATAAAGTGACTAAGTATATGTACAAAATGTCTCATCCATCCATCTTCTCCTGCTTAATCCGGCTGGGTCGCGGGGGCAGCTTGCTGCCCAATACTCACAGCACCTGACCCCCCCATGAACCCCTCTGCGGGTGGTGAGCCCACAGGAGGGTGGACGTCATGGTCCTTGATGTTAGTTCATAGGGGTGCTGCATGTTTTAAGTTGATGGGGGAAACCGGAGTACCCGGAGGAAACCCATCCAGACACGGGGAGGAACATGCAAACTCCACACAGAAAGGCCCAGGCGACCCGGGGATTGAACCCGCAACCTTCTTGCTGTGAGGCCTGAGTGTTGCCACTCAGCCACCGTGCCGCCAAAAAATGTCTCATCTCTAGTGTCTATTTACCCTGACCATTTATGTGAATTGTTGATTTTTTCAGTTGGCATACATCATATATATGTGACAACAAAAGTGACAACAAATTTTAAGTTTATTCTCAGACCTTACCTAAATGTCAGGGTTTCTTGTACCAAATTTCATGACTATGCAACACTGTATGTGACAATAGCAATAGCAGCACTTTTAGCAGACTCAGAGCATTTCACACAAGGTAGGTCCAACAGAAGGGGTTTTGGGCGTCCTCAGATCGAACAGGGCCGAGCTGAAACACAAAATCCCAACATGTAATGTCCTCAAAAGTAACCCCAAATCAAAAAGTGCGAGGAAATAACTGCACGTCAGACAAACAATTGGTCATTTGGACATTTTAAAATTACAGAGTGAAACACAGTATGGCCTAAAGCAGCTAAAATATGCAGCTCCATGAAATGACGGACAGTTTCTTGAATAATTGGACCATGTGAAGTTGCTCTTAGAAAAACATAGCGCGTACTTTCTGCAGGGGCTGCTCCTCGCCTATTATAGTTTGACGCTGACACTGCAAGAAGAAGTATGGACGAAGTGAAGAGACAGAGGAGGATATATTAGATTAAATTTGGGAATTTACCAAGCCCTCAAACCATGGCTGTCAATAAGCACGAGGTTGAAACCCCTTCTAGCCAGTTCTTAGAGTGATTAAGTCTTTGAGCAAGACATTTCACCCAACCTGCTTATGCAAATGCACAGTGAGAGATTATTATAGTCAAAGTGGCATTTGTGCAGACTAGGGTTGTGCAAAAATATCCAACATAGACTAATCCCCTGATCAAACTTGCAAAATCTGAGTCAGAATAATCAGAATTGCAACATGTTTAAATGTGCACGATGTAACTTCTATGGCATAGGGTTCGCCACTTGTTTCCATGGAGACGTTAGCAGGAAAGTTCGGCAGTATCGCACTATGGCACTAAACGTACCTATCCCCATGGAGACAAGCACTGAGCCAAGTTACAGGTCAGATCTGCGGGGAACCAATGTGACACATAGTAAGAATGTAGGTTTTTAAAGCAATAAAGCGCATGTCATTGAAATAATGCAAGATAGATGTTTAATGCCATACTGTGGAACATTCTAGACCAAACAAAAAATCAGAACCTCCACCAGGAAAGTTACATAGTGTTCCTTTGTGCTTTTGTCTGCTATATAGTTATAATCTATGACACCAGTGGACTATTTAATTTTAATTTGGACATTTTAAATTGCGATATTAATCTAAAAAGACTTAATAAAAGAAACAGATCTGCTGACTTCCATGGTTCAGATTTGCCTAATGCACTTAAACGGGCCCTGGCATTTACCACCTTACTGGCACCAAGGCTGATCTTACTTAATAGGAAACTTCTCCATCCCCCTTCACAGGTCCACTGGGTTTGTGAAGTCCTATACAATCTTAAACTTGAAAAACTGAGGTATTCACTCAGAGGCTCTGTTAAATTATTCCACAGTATCTGGAACCCCTTTTTACGACACATCGACTCCTTAACCCTTCCTCAGGATCTGGAGGATGACTACCGTAATATATAGGGAATAATCCTTTCCTCCTTTCCTTTTCTTCTCCCCTTCTCTCTTTTTTTCTCTCTTTCTTATTGTTGCTATTGTTGTTTATTATTTACATTATATATATTTAATTTATCTACTTCTACTGTTACAACTACACTGCAAAAAATGCCTATCAAAAAATAAGAAAAAATACCGATTTCGAGGTAAAAATGCCCTATTTTAAGTGAAATTATCTGCCAGTGCAATAAGAAATTTTCACTTACTAAGTTTCCTTAAAACAAGACGAAATACGAATCTTGTTCTAATCAGAATCAGAATCAGAATTACTTTTATTCATCCCCGAGGGGAAATTTTCTTCGTTACAGATGCAACCGACCAAGAGCATGTAGATAGAATCAAGTTTCAAAAATAAGATAAGATAAATACAATAAGATAAAAGATAAAAATTGTTCTCTCTGGGAAATTATTTACATCAGTGACATATTTACAACTATATACATGTGTGAGCAGGGAATAGGATAAAGTAGGATACAGTAGTTTGTGATTTAAAGTGCAGAGTTCAACAGTTTGGTGGCGACAGGCAGGAAAGATTTCCTGTGTCTCTCAGTGGAGCAGCGCGGCAGCAGCATCTATGGCTGAAACAGCTCCTCTGATTGGCCAGCACCTTGTGGAGGGGGTGGGAGGGAGAGTCCAGGATAGTCCTGATTTTATCCAACATTCTCCTGTCCAACACCACAGTCAGAGAGTCCAGCTCCTCCCCCACAAAATGTCCAGCCTTCCTGATGATCTTATTGAGTCTATTAGTGTCCCTCACGCGCAGACTGCTGCCCCAGCAGACTACAGCGTACATGATGCACTGGCCTCCATAGACTCGTAGAACATCCTGAGCATTGTCCTGCAGATGTCAAAGGACCTCAGCCTCCTCAGGAAATAGAGGCGGCTCTGGCCCTTCTTGTAAACAGCGTCCACATTCCTGCTCCAGTCCAGTTTATTGTCCAAGAACACCCCCAGGTACTTGTACTCCTCCACCACGTCCACACTGACCCCCTGGATGGAGATGGGGGTCACAGCAGCCTTGGTCCTCCTCAGGTCCACCACCAGTTCTTTTGTCTTTGTCACGTTGAGCTGGAGGTGGTTCTTCTCACTCCAGGTGACAAAGTTGTCCACTACAGTCCCGTACGCCTCCTCGTCACCACCGCTGATGCATCCCACCACTGCAGAGTCATCAGAAAACTTCTGAAGGTGGCAAGACTCGCTGCAGTAGTTGAAGTCCGTGGTGTAGAAAACAGAAAACACTAGTTTCAAGTATTTATGGCAAGATTTTTCATCTTATTGGTTTGAGAAGGAAGTTAAAGAGGCTTAACCTGGCTTGATTTAATATAAAAAGTGCTTAGAATAAGTTGTAATATCTAGATAAGATATATCAGGATGGAATATCTTGAAACAAGTAAAAAAATCTCATCTTATTAAGTCAAAAAATCTTAAAATTGATCTTTTAAGATGAATTTGCTTCATTCAAGTCAGTTTAACTATGCTAGAAAATCCTAGTGTTTTATTTATTTAATTATTTTCACCTATCTCCTTTAAATTTTTTATTTTATTATTATTTTTGGGTGGTGGGGAGGGGGTGGGGGTGGTTGACATTCAGACGTGTCCCCTTGTATCACTGCTATACCTGTAATAATATTATTTAATACAATGTGCTCTGTTTGTTAAAGTTCAAATGTTCAATAAGTAAAGTTGGAAAATAAAAAAAAAGAAAATTGCGTTGCCCAATGGGAACTGAAGTCACCATAAACATCATCACAACAAAGTCATGCAGCTGTCGTCTCCTCCTATGGATATCTGCAGATGCACAAAAATGACTATGCGACACCGCCGAATCCTTCATGTATCACTGATTAAGAAAAAACAATCGGAGAACGAAGTACAAAACAGTGGGCGTGTACCGGTGGAGTTCGAAAACGGGTAGATCGGCAAAATGGCGTCTTGAAAATAAGCGATTAAAGATTACTCAAACATGCCCAAATCACTCCAAATACAACAATTCAATAGGGTAAATGAGAAGGAAACAACTATAATATGGTTAAAAGCTCTGAAATGTCCTGAAATGTTGATTTTGCAGGATAGATCTGCTTTTAATTCCAATTTTTAACCAATATCATTCAGCCCTCCACCTCTTTTTCACTTAAACACACATATCTAACCTGTGTAGTCTTATTAATATAGATCTGGTGTCACATCTGCTCTGAAGTGAAAGTATTTTTAGCCTGTGCTCCTTTGTGAAGCTGCTGGAGATATTGGAGATATTGACGTAAGAGAAAATCCAATACATTAGAATGATGTGAGCGGTGTCTGTCGCCTCTGCGCTGAGAACAAAACTCCTCTTCACCATCCATCACCATCAGCAGCAGCAGCAGCAGCAGAGGTGTGGTCTGGACATCACACAGACATGGAGGACAATTAAAGAGCATTTAGGCTGATAGCTGTCATCGGTTTAACCTAAATGAGACGCTTAGAGGTGCAGTCAGATTGAGATTTTAACTGGTTGAAATAAAATGAAGTTAAACAAGGAAATGCATTCAATAAAGTTAACTGATCTAAAATAACTGTAAGCTTTTGATCAGACTAAGTTATGTTAATATGTGGTGTTTTGGTTCTCAAGACATTTATCCAGTTTAAAGCATAGACTCTATATATATATATATATATATATATATATATATATATATACATATATATAGACATGGCTAAAACCTGTCAAAACTGGAAAACTGTCGGCCCTCTCTTTAACTGTGTTCACATTAAACATAATCCTGGTGTTTTGTTTTGGCTGTTTCTCTGGCTTTAAATTTGCTCCTACCTCAATGAGCTTCATTTGACTGGAGTCAAACGCTATGGATGATGTCACACTCCCTTTGTCCACCTCTTTGGTCTGAGTTAAACCTAAAAGGACTCTCCACATGAAGCCAAAATATGAGCCAAAAGCTTGATCAGCAGGTTATCAGTGACTTTACAGCAGCAGTTCTCAGGGTCACATATGTTCACCAAGTTACGTATTCATGAAGTTCAGGAAGTCTGTTTCTTTCTGGGAAGTATCTGTTTGTTTAATTGTTTGTTTATCTTCTTTCTTACATTCAGTGTAAAAGAATCATCTTGTTATTACAGGAAAATAATCGTATAATAATGAGAAAAGTGTCATAATTATGAATGCAAAGCTCTTCCATAGAATACAGCAGTGAGTGGTTAAGCGTTGGCCTCTTGACCTCTGTATTGTGTCTAATGTCACTCTATCTTCACACATGTTCTGAATAGAAACACATAGAAAAGCACTGGGGTCATGTCTGTGCTGTAGTGGATTCACCGCAGTAAAAGTCCATATTATCAGAGCTGCTGCTGTATCTGAGGGAGATATAAGGTTATAATTAGACGAGTGTGTGGAGCTGTGTGAGCCCAAAGGTTAGCAGCACTGGAAACATTGTGAAATGGAAAAGCAGCACCACATCTGTATTGGACTGTATGGAATTAGAAGAGATGTTAGACTGTCAGGGGGAGAAGGAGTTCATTTTTTATATAATAGTTTCTTTTTAGGAACTGGATACTGATGCCTCTCAAAACAAAAACAAAAACATGGCAAGCGATTTTTTCATGTCGGGTGGTTTTATTGCACTAAAAAACATGAATTCTTACTTAGAGCAGGCTTGCATCTCCACAAACCTGACTCTTCTTTGGCCAGGAGGAGGTCCTCTTCTTGCTTGTTTCCATGGAAATGTTGTTCCTTTGGCTATAATGTTCCACACTATGGCATAAACTAATCCATTTCCAAGGAGAATGTTCTAAATGTGGTTTCAAATTTAAATTCTTTTAAATTCCAGGTCAACTTTGGGGCCTCAACTAATGACATTATTTCAAAAGCAAAATCCACAAATATTGGTCATGATTGTGTATTTAAGTCCTTTACTCTTCTGCTGTCCATGGGTTTCAGAATGATAAAAAATAAGATCATATTGCGTAATTCTAACAGGACGTTGAACACCATGAATAAGTGTTGTATAAATAAAGTAAAAATCCTCCTTAAACCTGTCCCTGGTCTATAGACATAGTGTGAGTGTATGTCCTGAGTGTGTGCGAGCTTGTGATGATGTCGTCTGTTCATGCTTCATTAGCCACAGCACAGGGGGGAGGGGGGAAGTGACATTTTGATTGACAGGTGTCAGTTTCCTCCGGCTCTTTTCAGCACCAGCCAATCCACTCTTAACATCACATCGCAGCTCAGCGTTTGAATTTTATGATGTGGAACAAGCAATTCTTATATTTTTGGAGCATAACTTATTGCTCCAAAAAATGTTTTCTAGTTGAATCCAGATTGTGTGATTTCTGGTGGGGAAAATGAATGACTGATGGGCAGGACTCTCGCAAGATGTTCCCATTTGTTATCTTCGAACACGGTTGCAGATGTTATAAAAAACACTTTCACAGTTAGACTAGTGTTCTGAGATTTGGTCATGTGCTGCTGTGTCGCACATAAAGGAGCTGCAGATGGTCCAGAATAAGACAACTCGATGTGCTCCTTGATGTATGCACAGAACAAATGTAAATTGGAAGCATTTTATGTTGTTATGCGGTTAAAGGTAAAAGAGAGATTCAAATCTTCCTGCTTAATCTGCCAAGAAACATTATAGTAACTAAATTACCAAAGGTGCTTTATCAAGAGCTCTGCTTTAGTTCAGATGGGACCGATATGGAACCAGACATGCCACAGAGGGCAGATTCAGACGGCCTGAAGTGAAAACAAACCATGGAAGGAGCACTGTAATTTACAGATCAATGTCTGCTTAGAATCCTCTACCAAGAGATATAATTATTGCAAATACTAACGTCAGTTTATAGTATGCACATACATCTAAAGTGTGACGTGTTAAATGAAATGGACAGTAAATGTGGACTTGAATCACGAACTTGAATTCAAATGTGATTATTTTTAAGCTAATGTCATTATCATTATTATTTTTGCAATGAAATATTGATTTAATGACTACATATATGTACTGATGAAATGGAAGTGTTAAATTTCAATGGGCCCATGAAGACTAAGGATGGCACTGCCTTCAGTGAATGGATCCATATAAATGAACAATAAACAGTTTATTGAAGTGTTTAAATCCATTTTGTGTTTTTCTTAAGTTTTCAGACAAAGTTAAACACAAACCTGTATTTGCTAATGTGCGCATTGTGTCACCATGGTAACTGCTAAACATTCTTCCAATAGAGATGCATGTAGAACACGTGTGATGTCACTGCAAAGTATCAGTTGTAATTCTAATCTGTTGTGAACAAGAGCCTAACTTGTCAAGGTCAAATCCAAGGTGAAAAGATTCTCCTGGTTTTGTTTCATGTTTCCGTTTCTCTTTCATATTCCTGTGACCCTGTGAGCGTCTGTGCGTTTACGTTGTGTCATCACTTTAGTCGTATTTTGGGAGCGTCGGTCATGTGACTTGTCTCCCGTGCCCTCGCCCGCCGCGGATAATTAATCTAATTTTAGACCTGCGTCGTCTCCGAGAGAGGGAGAGACAGAGGGATAAGGGAGGGAGAAAGAGAGGGAAGAAAGGAAAGAGGGTGGGGGGCAGAAAGAGATGGAGAGAGGGAGAGTGAAAGGAGAGAGAGAGCAAGAGAAAAAGAAGAAGGGGAAAGAGGAGAGAAGGGTGGGGCAGAGACAGGGAGGGCGTGACAAAGAGAGAGAGATTGGGTAGAAGGAAATGAGGGAGAAAGGGAGAGATAATGAGAGGGAGTGAGTAAGACAGAGAGAAATAGGGAGGAGGGAGAGAGAGAAAGAGGGAGGAAAGGAGAGAGAAATAGGGAGAATGGAGAGAGAAAGAGGGAGGGAAGGAGAGAGAGGGGGAGGAGGAAGAGAGAGAAAGAGGGAGGAAAGGATAAAGAAATAGGGAGGAGGGAGAGAGGAAGAGAGAGGAAAGGAGAGAGAAATAGGGAGGAAAGGAGAGAGAAATAGGGAGGAGGGAGAGAGAGAACGAGGGAGGAAAGGAGAGAGAAATAGGGAGGAGGGAGAGAGAGAAAGAGGGAGGAAAGGAGAGAGAAATAGAGAGGAGGGAGAGAGAAAGAGGGAGGAAAGGACAGAGAAATAGGGAGGAGGGAGAGAGAGAGAAATAGGGAGGAGGGAGAGAGAGAAAGTGAGTTAAGGAGAGAGAAACAGGGAGAAGGGAGAGAGAGAAATAGGGAGGAGGAAGAGAGAGAAAGAGGGAGGAAAGGAGAGAAACAGGGAGAAGGGAGAGAGAGAGAAAGAGAAAGAGGGAGGAAAGGAGAGTGAAATAGGGAGGAGGGAGAGAGAGAAAGAGGGAGGAAAGGAGAGAAATAGGGAGAAGGGAGAGAGAGAGAAAGAGGGAGGAAAGGAGAGTGAAATAGAGAGGAGGGAGAGAGAGAAAGAGGGAGGAAAGGAGAGAAATAGAGGGGGGATTAAGGGAGAGAAAGAGCGAGAGAGAAAGAAGGGGAAGGAGGAGGGAGAGATGGAGGGGGAAAGGAGGGAGGAGAGGAAGGATGGAGAGAAATGGAGAGGGAGGAGAACGAAAGGAAGGGGTTAAAGAAAGAGAGAGAGGCGGAGCGGTGGAGAAGTGATTTTTCTCTGACAGCTCCTCGACAGCACTAGAATCACACTAAGACTGTACATTCACAGGGCCATTTTGAAATTTGCAAAGAGTAAAAACAGTTTGAAGAGAAAAAATATTTGCCATAAACCCTCAATAAATGTAAGGAGTTGGATCTAAAAGTCTGGAAATAAAAACTTCACATGTGTCAAAGCCATTTACAAGTCACTAGACGCTAAAAAACTAAAGATTTCTTGTCCTGATCTTACGTGGGTGAAGTTTAAAGTTGAGAATAAAAGACCTGGACTCTTGAAAAGCTAAAATACTGAAGAGATTTGTGCTCTTGGGCAATACACTTTACACATTATGACTCATTCACTACGTTTGCAAAAACAGCAAAATGAGACTAGTAACTCCAGAACTAAACCTGGACTAGACCAGGACTAAATGAGGACTATACAAAGACTAAACCTGGACTTGACCAAGATTAAACCAAGACTAAATCAGGACTGGACCAGGAATAAACCAGGACTAGACCCGCACTAGACCAGGGCTAGACCAGGACTAGACCAGGACTAAACTCAGACTAGACCAGGACTAAACCAGGACTAGACCAGGACTAGACTAGAATCAAACCAGGACTAGACCAGGACTAAACCAGGACTAGACCAGGACTAGACTAGAACTAAACCAGGACTAGACCAGGACTAAACCAGGACTAAACCAGGACTAGACTAGAATTAAACCAGGACTAGACCAGGACTAAACCAGGACTAGACCAGGACTAGACTAGAACTAAACCAGGACTAGACCAGGACTAAACCAGGACTAGACCAGGACTAGACCAGGACTAGGCCAGGACAAGGCCAGGACTAAACCAGGACAAAACAACAACTAGACCAGGACTAAACCAGGACTAGACCAGGACTAAACCCAGACTAGAACAGGACTAGACCAGAACGAGACCAGGACTAGACTAGGACCTGACCAAGACTAAACCAGGACTAGACCAGGATACATTTATATATTAAAACCATTTGTTTTTCTTGTTTTTCAGCGGCCGATGCGGTGCCTGTGCGGAAAGACGGGGATCAGGTAAAATCCTGTTGTTTTAAATCATTTTCTGACCTTTTACCACTGGATTTTCAACATCATTTTACAGAAACGCTATAACACAATCCAGAGACCAGCAGTATCCCCATGAAATAGAAGGAGAGAGAAGTTTCTGAGGTCAAACTTGATGTATGATTCTGTGAAAACACTGAGTCAGAGGCAGAGCAGACTTTACAGAAGTTTCTTTTCAAATGAAATCACAGCTTTTCTGTTTGGGGCCTTAAAGTGAATCGGTTTGAACCTTGTATTTGATGATTTTGGCTCTAAAAGGAAAATGCATTAGAGATCTGCTTGGATTTTAGGATCTACGGGAAGTTCTTAGAAGTGAAAAATTAGACACTTTGCAGACTAGATGTTTCAATCATTCACAGAGAAGTCAGTGAAGATCAAGTACTTACGCAGCAAATTTTTCTGATCTGACCAAGATTTTAAAACTTGTTTTCAGATTTATGATCTACTTACTAGTTCTGAGACTGCTTCTTTCTAGTTTAGAGATAGATAGATAGATTTATTTTAAGATAACTTGTCAAGTAAAATGATCTTGCTGCATGGACAGATAATTTCACTACTTTAAGTCATTTCCTGATTGTTTTAAGTGTTTATATCTTGCATTTTGGCCAAGCTTTTTGCAGTGTACTGACAATTCTGCAAAATGTTTTCTATTGAAGTAGTAGTAATAGTAGTAGTTGTAGTAGTAGTAGCAGTAATAGTAGTATTAATAGTAGTAGTAGTAGTAGTAGTAGTAGTAGTAGTAGTAGTTAAGCATGTTTTAAATATCAAAACTTCATCCATTCATTTTCAGTTTGATTAGTTTTGATGAATGTATTAATAGTATAGTCTGTTAAAGCTGCACTGTATCACTTTTCTTTTTGGGGGTCTGCCACCTTCTTGTCTTCGACAGACCAGCCATGTGTCTACCCATGTATTTGTCTGGAACGGCCATCAGAAAACACAGTGTGTCATGATGACTATTTGAATCTGATTGGTCGAAGTGTCACAACAGTGGAACAAAATGAAAAATCAAACTTTAGTTACATCCAGCTCAGAGAAAAGCGCAGACATCTTCCCTGTTTCCAGTGTACAAAGCTCGTATCTTCTGCATGTTCTTCACAACTAAATAGTCTGTATAGTCTGACGCTAAAATAGACTGAAGTACATCTGTCTGCGTCGCCATGTTTGTTTTGGGTGTGCTCCAAGATGGATTCTCATGAGTTTGAAACTCACAAATATACAGCAGTATTCTGTCTCTTTGAGTTTAATCCTGTGTGCTTCAGTTCACATCCACATTCTGAGTCTGTCAGTCAACATCATGTCAAACCATTTCACTGTCACACACTTACATAAGGCGCAAGTCCTACACTATTCTGTTAACATTCTATTACAAAGAGCTTATATCTACACAGTTTAGCTTTAGTATTCTGTTTTCAAACTAGATAGAGATGCTTAGTTTATTGATCCTGAAGGAAATTCAAAATTCAGCAGCAGCAACAATGAACCAAACAGCAACATAGAAAAGATGAGGCTGTGTACGTCACATTTACACTTCTCCTTTCATTGCATAACATGGAAATTAATGTCTGTGAATGTCGATTATTATAGAGAAGTATGTCACTTTTTGAGTTAGGGTCCGCTACCTCCTTATGTCCAAGGAAATACCTGGAATTTTCCACGGTATGGCATTAAAGTCTATCATACATGTATTCCATTTGTATTAATACAAATACAGTACATGCATCTTACATTCTGTGACCAGACTTAACTCTTCGGAGATCTGAACGTGAACTTGGTCTCGTGCATGTCATCACCTGTTTAATGCTTTCTGTGGAACATTTCAACATCCCCACAGACCGAAGCAAGTGATCATTTTATTTAGATGATAAGGATTTATATGTGACAACAGCAGAAATGAAGTTAGTGAGTGAGTGAGCTGATATGTAGAAAGGCAGATTAAACTAATGATTCACAATGTCGCAAAGTCCTATATTACGCATAATTGACTCTTGTGAGCTTTAAGTCATGTTAAAATGTTGTTACCTCAGCAAAAACATACCCAGAATTGTGTTTTGTTTCATTTACACATGTCTAACACTCAAACCCTGCATATTTAGATACTCAGAAATACGTCATAGTTTTGAGATCTTTTGCTCCGCCCCCTTCTTAGTCAACTCCAGCCCTACTTTGACCCCTCCCCTGGACGCTGGTGTGGTTGTTTTTGTTGTTGTGTCTGTGTGGGTTCATGGGCTTTTCCAGAGCAGAGGCTTTTTAGTGAAACTGATCCGTGTGATCGATACAGAGCTGCTCTAATGTCCAGTGTAAGGAGGGAGGGCCATACTTCACTATACCGCTGAGACTGGACCGCAAACAAACAACGCACTTATTTATACCTCTCGCAGACAAGAAATACAATGCAATTCAACGCAAACTATTTTAAACTGTCAAATACATGGGATACTTTGTCTTCTAAACTCAGTCATGTCTGAAGGCGCAAGAAAAACACAGTAACTCAAAGATAAATATTGTCAACGTAAAGCTTTTGTCGCTTTTAGACAGTGACATTCAGTGCAATAGCGTCATACTCCCAGATGGGGGCAAGAGACACATTTTTCTATTGACTATATTGTACTTTCATAAGATGTTTCACAAATTATGAACCCGATCTAGTCAAAAGTTTGAACACACCTTCTCATTCAATGTTGTGTTTACTTTCTACATTCAAGACATCAATATATGAAGCAAGAATTCGGAATTCGGAATTATGTAGCAAAGAAGAAAAAGAACTTGTTTCATATTTCAAATTTCTCAAAGTCGGCAGCGCTGTAAACCCTTGACCCTCTCTCATGATGAAGTCTCTGTGCCTTGTCAGGGTTAAGAGAGAGCGAAGCAGTGGTCAAATTATTTACAAGAATGTAAATTTAAAACATACTTTTCAGTTATTTCACACTTTCTTGTTAAATTCAATGTAAATGTTTTTAAAAATTGAAAGTATGTGTTCACAAGCATCTGCCTATAAATTGGCCTAGAATGTTGTGATGTTATCTGAAAACTATGTTCCCTCTAAGCTGTGTGGCCACGCAGGTTTCTCAGACACAAATGCGCACATGATTTTTCAGACTGCGCATTGGATAATTGCTCGTAGTTGTTTTTTTTAGACTGATATCTCGTGATATAACGTGATATACACACATAACAGACTCACCATCAGCAGACATCCCTCTGTCACAGAAAGAACACATATAATCCACTGTCCTTTAGTCCGACAGAAGCTGATGCATCAGCGGCACAAGGACCGAGCTGTTTATTTCAGCACAGTTTATGCAAATGAGCCATGTGGTTTTAAGTTTCAGTTCTGTAAGATGTAAACAAATGTGCCAAATCTTCATTATATGATCAAACGGGCTGATGTGGCTCTATAGTGGTGATGGTTTATATGTTGTAAAGTTGAGTTTATTTATTTGCAGAAGATTTTAATTAAGAATCTGCTGCAGTGTAGAACTTGTACAATAGTGTTTGGAAACTTTCAGTTTGATCTGTGCAGTGGATTGTGTGTTCCAAACTTGTTTAAACCAGCCCAGACAGTATTTAAGCCTGTGTATAATATTCTGTTTCATGTGGACTTAATGCAAAGACACTGATGGAACTCTGTAATGGTAGGATTAAATTGCCAACATTTCAGTATATTTAATGCATGTTGTGCCACAGTTTCAGAGGTGTGTCATGTCCCTCTGTCTTTGCCTGGGCTCCTGAGGAAGTCAGTGTAGAGTACAGAGACTTTATTACTGATATCAGATTTATGTTACTGCTCAGCTGAATTTCAGCTGTGTTCTTTTCTGGCCCAGATGGTGAAAATTTCAATGTAGTCAACACAAACCCAATTCTAAACCTGCTGTTAAACACAAATGCTGAACTCAAATATAAGTAAATACATATTGCTGACGTGATTATTACCATGATGATCAATTACTGTCCATTATGCTGATCACATTTCAATTTGCTCAGTGCTGAAAAAAAATAGAGAGAACATTGTCTGTAAACCAGAAAGATTACACTGGATTGACATTTTACAGTGACCTCATCTTGGGTTCTGAATGTGTGTCTATGGCGGATTGTTCAGCAGTTACCATAGTGACGCAATGCACACATTAGCAATCGCTGCCTTACAAATTTTAGTCTTAAAAAAACACAACATTTTCAGGAGCCTGTGATTAATACGAGCGTTCGTGGTTCTTTTCAGGTGATAATGACTAACTGAAAAACTGTTTACTGTCTACTGCTAACTGGCTTGTGACTGCAATGATATTAGAGGGAGACATGTGTAACAGCATAAAACCGTCTCACCCAATCTCACAGTTTTAAGTAAGCGACATGTAAATCCTCCCTTCTTGTTTTTCACTCTAAATATTGAGTCTATTATTTCCCGTCCAAACTCAAGTCAGATTTGGCGCTGATCAGAGCCTCCGTTTGAAGTGAGAGTAGTTTGAAAAGAGTGTGCGCACCTCTTCTTCATTAGGCTGAGATGAAATAAGAGCGTTTGTATTAGTTCACTTGAGTTCTCCCGTCAGCTCCAGACTCATGAGAGCGATAGATGAGAGCGAGCGATGAGAGGAGAAGAGGAAGAGGGCCTGTGAAGAACGACACACTCAAATAGAGAAGGTCACGTAAGGGCAGAAGCATTACATCTGACTTCGGCGCGGCGTTCTGTGCGGCACTCTACAAACGGCTAAAAGAATAAAGATGGAGAGATGAACTGGATTGGAAAACGGACATGTAAGTGATTAATTCTGTCTAGTGCTTAATTAATTGGAAGTGTAGTCAAGCAGTTATGGGTCGAGGTTCACAGATAGATAGACAAAAAAATCATTCGTTTTTGGTAGGGATGCACCGATACGACAGTGGTATCGGATATTGGTGCAGATATTATACCATTTTGCTCCGTAAACTGGTGTGATAAGATGATTTACTGGACAGTGCTGGCCCCGAACAACTTGCAGTATTTTTCAAAGCTGTTCTGTAGGTACTTTAAATGAATCATTCACGCTGGAGCATCGTTTGTGTGGTTTCAATGCATAACTATGAAACTACAGTATTCATGTGTCTGCTCTGTGCTTGTCTCTGGCTGTTTCCATTTGGTAACACCTGCAAATACAAAAGTCCTGCGCTCTTGTTTGTTCATCAGAGCTACAGAACATGTTATTCCCCAGAGGGTGAACTTTTTTGCACTAAACTTGCAGTAAAAATATATATATGATAGTTCGTCTCAGATGTTTACATTTAACACATGTTTTTATAACACTATAGTTTTGTGAAGCACTTTATTATTTATAATTGTTCAGTTTTTATTGTGATCATAACGTTGAACATGTGTGTTGACGTTCCTTTTCCCTGAATGCTTATTGTCTGTCAGAGGAAGGTTAAGTTTAAAACAAAAATACTTAAAGTTAGTATTTTTCTCTTCTGGTCCTTAGTTTAAATAGGTCATACAATGTTTAAATAATTACTGATATCGACCGATTGGAAACACTTATATCGTACAGTAGAGCCTATACAAGTTACACAGGTTGTTTTAAAGACCGAATAAAGCATTATTTGGGCCTTTTAGGATTCTGGTGTATCCTGGATCACTGCTTCTCAGGGAATCACACCAATTTCCAAGTACCAGCAGGACTAGACCAGGACTGAATCAGGAATCGACCTAAATGAGACACTAAAACGGCGTTAAAGATGCTGTAGCTGATGCTTTTTCACATCTCCTAAAGGCCACATCAGAGTTTGCTAAAAACAACTAGCATGCTAACAGTGCACTTCTTGATTCTTGATGCAGGCAGTGCACAGCGGATTTATTTTTATCTCTTAAGCTGCTTATACGATATCAGCTGTACATTTTGCTCAAATACATAGAAGAAAATATCTTGGTCAGGCCTTTAACTAGGATAAGCACTTACTGTAATTAATTATACATCATAGGCTAATGATCTAATCCAAAATTAAAATGTCTACCCATAATGTCCTAATCTCCATGTTTCCACTCCCTGTCTGATGCATGTGTGCTGAAGCCGGTGTTATTGGTGTTGTTTTGTCTGCTCCACCGGTTGTGCTCATTAGCATGTTTCTGACGGCGTGTGGGCGGAGGAGGTCAGGGAGGGAATCAGACCCGGACAATAACTGGATTTATTCGTAGGATTTTCTTATATTTGTCTAAAAGCACCGCAATCACAGATCTCTTTCTTTTGCATTCTTTTATAACACAGTTTGGAGACATTTGCGTCATTGGAGCATGATCGTGCACAATAATGACTTCATAAACAAAAGTATATAGAGTGGTTTGAGTAGTAGTAGTAGCATTAACACGTATATAAACACTAGGGATGTAACAATAATCAAAATATGGTGATATTGTATCGTCAAAGGTCTCACAATAATATCGTGGACCATCATAATATATCGAATCACAAATCTCTTTGCTTAAATGAGTAGTTCTGATGTAGAAATGCAGAAAAAAAACAGAGGGAACTACATAGACCATGATCCTTTGCTCCGTTTCAGTGCAGACTACATGAAGAAATAACTGTTCTAAGCACTTTGAAATCTTCATTCTTTGGATTAAGTCTTGTGAAGCATTTTTAGAGGAACAAGTAGCATATTCACAGTTTTGTGAGTCTCCACAAAGTATTGCAATAAATATCGTACCGTGAGATGAATATGGTGAAAATATGGTACAGAGAGATTTGGATATTGTTCCATTCCTAATGACAATAAATGTTGTACCAAATGCCTGGTCAAAGCATTTTAGAATGTCAGTCTTGTTATTATGTAGAATATCGTAATATCGTGAGCCTCCCCACCATTTCGCAATAAATATTGTACCGTGAGGTTCATACCGTGACGATATCGTGAGACTTGGATATTGCACACCCCTAATAAACACATATATGAGTTGGATACTTTGAATAATAAGCACTTTTCTTAAATTAAGTTTTTTTTTCTTTCTGTCTTCATCAAACTCAAAATGCTCAGTTCCACCTTGTGATGTCATGTCATGGTAATTTTGAAGTTAACAACTACCTTTTACTTTTTGTTCAGTAGACACTGGCATTTCCAGGGCTGAAACCATCCAAATGAATCTAGTGAAAGTGTGTGGAGCATTTCCTGTATTAACACATGACATCACAAGATGGAACAAGAATAACTCATCTTAAATATGCAGGATTTTTGGTATTTTAGATGAAGAAACATTAGAGCATGAATCAGAAAATAGCGTAATATGACCATGAATCAGAAAATAGCGTAATATGAGCCTTTTAAACACTGACACAGAACGCATTGAAAAGTACACATGCTTAAAGTACTGTTGTGTTTCACAAATCAGCACTAAAGCTCAAACTTGGAAACAAAAAGGAAATTTGAACAGGCATCAACACTGAAATAAATAACATAAAAAGGCCAAATGGATGTTTCCCAAATACTCCAGTCAGATCTATATTAGAAGTTTTGTCAGTTATGGTATCAATATCTAGCCTGATGCTTTGTGGAAACCGTCTGACATCGCAGCATTAGGATTCGTTCGCTTGACAGTAGGCAGGTACTTTTTTATTTAACCAATCGCTGCTATTTGGTCCTGTGCGCATGGTGTCTGCAGTCTGCGATTGCAACTTGGTTCTGGCCAACACACCGCTTCGCTGATTGGCCAGTGCGCCGACTACTACTTCCAGGGTTTTTTTGAACCGTATAGTGACTGTGATCCCTGACCTTGTTGCTGGAGAGAAATGAAATTGAGTGGAGGCACTTGTGGCGCCAGCCTGGCTAATCAATATCAGCCATTTCCTTAAAAGTGTAACTGTAATTTTTGTATCCACAACTAGAGATCGACTGATATGGGTATTTTTATGGCTGATACCGATACTGATTGTTTAGAATCCAAAGCTACACTACCAATATTTTTGGTCTGATTTGAATTATTTTCCTCAAATTCTGTAATTTTACTTTACCACAAACTCCCCTACAACACCCTTTTTTACCTTAACTCCATAAGACAGTTGTGTAGCCATGTTTTATGCAGTTATCTCTTTGCATTACAGTGTTCAAATAGCTTTATGTGTATTCTTTAAGCAGCTCTTCAGCCAAAACTAAATATCCCCTGTGTGTCTATCTCTATCCACAACACCAGCTAGATAGATAATAATGTATAACCCACCTGTTTAATTTTCTCCAGAGACAAAGTTGTCAACCACTCAAAAGTTCTAACCCCCAGAGTCCTCAGAGTCCATAAACTGACTATACGCAATGTCCCAGTTTTAATACGTTTTTTAAAAGACGGAATAAAGCATTATATGGGACTTTTATGATTTCATTTTGGGGTAGATCTGTGCTTCTCGGTTTATCACACTGATTTTTCATTAGGACTAAACCTGGACTGAACCGTGTCTAAATGGGACCACATTAGACCTTTATCTTACTGAATCAAGACACTGAAATGGTCTCAAATAGGACATACACTAGTAGATAACAAAGTATAACTCCTATATTTAATTTTCTGCAGAGACAAAGTTGGCGACCGCTCAAAGTTCTAACATTTGGTCCAAAGTCCAGAGACCTTTACTGAATGGAACATGTGTCAGGTCTGAGTCACCCCCGATAACGTGTGAACATGAAGCGGCTTTGACCACAAGATGCAAATTAACAGCATCATTAGATCAGCATCACCACGGCAACAGAGGCGGTTGCCACTGGTTACACAAACAACCTTGATCCTGTGAAAACACTCAAAATGAACATGTGACCACTTAAAGATGTATTGTTTTGTCGGTGCAGATAAGGTCATTGCAAGTACACAGAACTACAGTGAAATTATAACTAAATGTTGTCAGTTTTTACTAAATCATAGACAACAAGAGAAGGAAGTAAACGTGATGAAAAACTGCCACTGCAGAGCTAAGAAAAGAAAGATCAAATTTGGGACTAAACCGTGAGCTAAACCTGGACTTGACTAGTACTAAACCAGGACCAAATCAACCAAATCTACATGATAGACTAAAAAGTGACAACTAGACAACTGGTAGTGTGCAGAATTCCAGAGGAGGCTGCTTTAAATTGTCATCTTAAAAAATAAAAGCTTAAAATAAAGACCTGCCTGTATCTAACCTTCACTAAATGTTCCACAGTATGGCATTAAACATATCTTTCTTTCATCAATTACTGCAAAAAACAAAATCTAGTCAAGCTAAAATGATTTGGATTAAAGGGGAAATCCTGCAGGTTTGAAGCTAAAGTCTGTTGCTAGAGGTGGTCAAAAACTGTCAGAAGCCAAAAAACAGCACAGATCAGTGTTGCCTCAGTGGAGATCTCACTGTGGCAGTGAGTCTGTCAAGGCAACAAACTAGTGTAGTGAATTGGGCAAGTTCTTAACTTCCACTTAAAACACCAATTTGTACAGAAGAGGCTTAACACCACTTTCTAACCCATCTTACAACAGCCATGAGTCTAACAAACAAAACACTCTGCCTGGCTTAGTCATTAGTGTCTGGAAATGTTATAAAGCCCTACCTTGTTGACTGCACATGCGAAAGCCCAAAAGACTCGATCGTCGATGTCATTTCTAATCCCAGTTATTTACGAGTGAATTATATTTTTGAAAAACGAAAAAAAAAAAAAAAAAACATTCCTGAGCCATTTTTTTTCAACAACTTTCAGTTTCTCTTCTTCTTCACCATCAGTAGTCGATCCTCACTTGTTGCTCGAGCCGCTCGCCGCCGAAAGGAGTCTGCAGTCAAGCCTTTTGGGCTTTCACATGTACAGTGGGAGGTAATGCTAAGGCTGCTTATAAAGTTCTTTTCTAACGTTTCCAGACACTAATGAGTGATCCAGACAGAGCGTTTTGTTTGTTAGACTCGTGGCTGTTATAAAATGGGTTAAAGTGGTGTTAAGCTTCTTCAGTGTGAAGCAAATTTGTGTTTTACGTGGAAGTTAAGAACTTGCCCAATTCACTACTCTAGTTTCTTGCCTTGACAGACTCACTGCCACAGTGAGATCTCTGCCGAGGCAACACTGATCTGTGCTGGTTTTTGACTTCTGACAGAATTCGACCACCTCTAGCAACGGACTTTAGCTTCAAACGTGCCGGAGTTCCCCTTTAAGAAAGTTTTACCATGATTTGAGTAAATTTCACTTGACAAGTAAAATGATCTGCCAGTGCAGTAACATTTTTGTACTTATATATGAAAATGTACTTGTACTTAAATATGAAAATACATCTGGCTATACTTAAAATAAAAAAAAACAACTTTTTGCACTTAAAATAAGAAATAAATCAAATGCTTGAATTAAGAAAAAAAAACACTTATTCCACTGGCAGATAATTTCACTTGCCAAGATGAATCTAATCAAATAAAGTAAAATGTTCTTAATTTAAGTCATTTTAACCTAGATATTGTTTTTTTCCAGTGAGGTGACTTAATTACTCCAAGAAATGTTTGAAAAATCATCTTACCCATAACTTTCTTGCTGACATCATCGAGATAAGTCTAATGCAATATTGTGGAACATCGAGGATGGAGACAATCAGGTGACAGCCCCTTCATCAGAAAAGTTACGTAGTGCACCTTTACATGCTGGAACAATAGTTGGATATGTAAATGTATAAATCAGGCAGGATATATTTGTGAAAATGAACAACCATCAAAAATGATGCTCAATATAGAAAGTAGATGGTCCTTCAAAGTATTAAGTGCATACAAATGGCCAGTAACTGATACAGCAGCGGATAGATACTTCAGAAAATCCACCATCTCTCCTTGCCAGTTTTAACCCCTCTTTCTCTCTCTTTCTCTCCTGTCCATCTCCCTCTCTCCCTCTCCCCCTCCTCCCTCCTCCCTCTCTCTTATCTAAAGCATGGCCGTGCTGAGTTTTCGTGGGAAGGCATCAATGTAAGTCTTTGTTTAATTTTCTTTGTCTCCGGTCCCATTGCCCCCCCTCTTCTCATCGCACCTTTGACTATTCCACCTGGAGGATTTCAATCAATCTCTATGTAAATTTCACCACAGGAAAACAATCTAAAGATAGCCACCCTTTCTATAGGCTTCATGTTCGCTCCTGCCTGCTCCTGTCTGCTCCTGTCTGCACCTGTTAACTCCTCCTTATCTCTCCCTCACACTCCTCCTATATTCCCATGTTTTATTGGCCCTCTTGTTCATTTCCTCTTTGGGCATCTGCTAATCTACTGTAGTGTACACAATCCACACATAACGGTCGGTAATGGGCTTAGCTCCGTGCCAGACGGGGCATTGCAGATTTTAAAGAGCTCTTTAAAAAAAAAAGTCAAAATTTTCTTTCAACATAATTTCTCAGTAGAGTAAGTTTGGGGGAAATTGAATTATCTCGAAATAGCAGGTGAATGGGATTAACTGAGTCTAATTGAAAAAGGATTTACGTAATTCAGTGCAGAGTAGGTCAAGTCCAATACTTTTTGATATGCAGATATGCAGTTTCTGCTAAATCACACAAGTTAGACAAATACTACTATTACTACTACTTTTGCTGCTGCTATACTATACTAATACTAATACTACTACCACTACTACTATGATTCAGGAGGTACATATGTGAAAAAGGATAGTAAACAATGTAGAAAGTAACAAGTCTAAGCAATAAGTGTATACTACTATGACTACTACTACTATTACAACTATGTCTTCTTCTACTACTACTACTGTTACAACTACTACTTCTTCTACTACATCCAGTGTTTCCCACAGACCAAGTAGCATTGTGTGGCGCCCCCCTTCCCCGATCAGATGTTGAGAATTACTTACCAAACTTGATGGTAGTTTAGATTTTACCTGCACTTGAGGTTCTTTGACATTCAAGGAATTAATAAATTCTTGAGGTTTTTATTTCAAATATTTAACTACTTAACTATAATAATACAAATTCAATAAATTAAATACTGTAATTAGACAAAAGAAACTATTAAAGGTACAAAAAGACAACAAATTAAATAATGAAACTGCATTAGCCTATTTGGTGCACATGCCTTATCAGCACACCTCTTTTTACGAGGCTTTCTGAAAAAATACCTCAAGTGCCTGATTGTAAGACCTCTTTGGGTTCTGGTCCATTTATTGCGCGGTGGGAGGGCCCGAGTCAGCCACCACCCCGACTGCAATGAGCTTTGTTGCAGTTCTGACTGTCCGGTCGAGCCCAGAGGTGCGCCTGCGTAGACTGCGTGACCACAGGCAAAAGGACGGGCGCAGAGCTCCTCGCCCCATGGGGCTAAGCACGGCCATCGCCCGATCGCACTTTGAGGACACCCTCAGATCTCTATCTGTCTCTCTCTGCGTGTGAGTGAGAATGACAGAATTGCGTGGAAAAAAGTGCCGGAATCAATTTGTGGCGCTCGGTTTTCATTTTATGGCACTGTGCCACAGATTGGTCTATGTATGGGAAACAATGACTTCTACTACTACTACTACTACTACTACTACTATTACTACTACTACTACTACCACTGTAATTCAGGAGGTACATATGTAAAAAAAGAAAGTAAACATTGTAGAAAGTATAATGTCCAAGTCTACTTCAACTAGTACTACTACTAATACTACTGTATTGCTACTACTACCACTGCATAAACAGCTACTACTACTACTACTACTTCTGTTGCTGCTACTGCAACAACCACCACTACTACTACTACTGCATTGCTTTGTGTTTGATTAGATATCTCACTAGTAAAAGCATGTTTCATAATGTCTATAGAGCTGTTATAAAACACATTTTCTGTTTGTATGACTTCCACAACTCTGCATGATCATTCGTTTGCCTACATTTTGAAACCATCAAAAGGGATGTAATGTTGCACTATAATGATTTAGTCTTGTTGCATTGCAGTTGATTTTTCTCATATGATCTAAACATGAAGTTGTCTGTTGTTGGATTTCAGATGGCACTACACCTTAACAAGGGTTATACTATTTATTTATGGAGATGAATAAAAATGACTTTTGTTAATTGGGAGAAGGTATTACAATATACTGAGTTCAAGCCAAGGACCATCTCACTCATATAAATGACCAGAAAGAACATTGTAGCTTTTTTGGAAATTTCTCCTAAAAATGTGTTATTAATGGAGATGACTTCTTTTTTGCCTTCCTCCCATTTGAGAGAATGAAATCTATCTGTCTAGAGCCTGAAAACTGCAGATTTATATAAAAAGCTTAAAAGATTTTCTCATGGAGGATCTGCTACCTGCTTGTCTCCATGGAGATGTTATTGCTTTGCTTGAAATGTTCCATAATTTGGCATTCAACTTTTTTTTTTTTTTTAATCTTACACAGAATAAGACTTTGTTGTTTGTGGAGGAAGTTATGGTACTTTAAAAATGTGATTTACTAATTTTGTTTATTCAAATTGCGATTTTGATTCTATTGCGATTAATCTTGCAGTTCTAGCACTTTTAGTTTCTTTCTTCTTAGGGATGCACCCATCCAGCTTTCGATACCGATTCTGATACTATATTTTTTAATAGAGCAGAGCAGAGATTGAAAATAGTAATTTATTTCCTTTAAACCAAAATAAAACAAGACAAAACTGATCCAAATGTGACCAAATCAGATTTTTTCTCCCCTGTGCGACCTGTATCTGATCTTTTAATGACAGTCTGAATGACACAGATCTGATTTTTTCAAATGTGACCCAGGCCACTTGGATATGTGCTCCTAAAACTGTTTCATATCTGATCTTTTGACATGCGACTTCAGTCTGAACGGCCAGGACGCATTCATCCGACCTACATCCGACCTACACGTCATCAGCAAGCGAGAGATTGGCTATTGTGCCGTAACAAGGACCTGTTGCGAGCCAATACAGCCCAACAGTGACATGTTTGCTCACTGAAATAGGCCACTGAAAATGCGCGAGAGTGCTACGACAGCAACTTTAAAATCTCCAGGTGCTCAATGCGGCGTCCATGTTTAGGCGACTTCCATAAACACTGAGCTGTCTGACATCGCCGTGTCCTCCAGTGCTCATGCGGGACACAACTGGGGCATTTAAAGTTCACAATGGAGATCACACACAACTCACATTTAATTGGAAATGTGAACGACCTCTCAAAAAATCGGATTTCACAAAAAAATCCGAATTGAGCATTAAGCCCTGCAGTCTGAATGTAGTCTTATTTATCTCAGAGGCAGCTACAGAACAGCTTTGTATAAATGAAAATTCAAACTTACAAGGCAAATTACGACCAGTGAATACTTTTAAGTCCAAACAGGATATCAGCTGAACCAATATTTGGAAGACGATATCCAACACGGCAAACTTTTCAATATTGGCACTAGGGTTGGGCGGTAATACGGTAATAAGGTATCCCGCGGTACCTAAAAATAGCCACGGTATCAGATTCATTACCGTCATTAAAAAAAATCTTGCCCTAATATAATATTAACTATAATTGATTTAATGCCTAAATAAAGAGTGTTTTTTCAACACTTATGTATGTGTGGTTGTGTTTGTTAATTTAATACTATTACAGTTTAAAACGAATATTACTATGTTATAGTGTAATGTTTCTCTTAACTGTTGATGAAGTTCCGGGATGTTGCGTAGTCACGTGACATTACCGCTCCGAAGGGAGAAGGAGGACAAGACAAGATGACAGGCCGAGATGAGTTGGTCCCAAAGAAAAATACGTCTGCAATTTGGCAGCATTTTGGATTTCGGCCAAATGACAAGGGAGAGCCAGGCAGACAGAGGAGCGAGCAGAAGCAGAGACAACTGCATATTGTCGCGAGGCTGTTATTCCGGGAGATGGTGGAAATCCAATGGAGTCAGGCGCTTTCCTTTAATGTCGCGGGTTGCCCGAAAATACCTGTGCGTTTGTGCCACAAGCTCTCCATCGGAACGGGTCTTCAGCACCGCGGGCAAAGTTGTCAACCCACAACGTGCCCTACTCAAGCCGGAAAAAGTGAACATGCTGGTTTTTCTGGCGAAAAACATTCAATAGCTTAATCATTTTATTTTCAATAAGGAGTGGCTTTTTCTGACATACAAAAACGGTTCGAAATGTTGTATAGTTGTACTTTTAATTGATTTGATTCATGTTAATATATTTTAAAAATATACAAACGAGCATTTCCGCTGCGTTCTCATATGCACATTTTCGGTTATGTCTTGTTAGCCTGTTTATTGTTCAGATTTTCTTATTTGATAAGATCAAGTATTTTATTTATTTGATTCTTGTTGGTTTGTTACTGCCTTTGTTATTTAATGTAATTTTTGTTGTTTGATAAGCCTGTGAGTGCTGGATTATATAGGGCTGTGTTTTAATTTAATTGATGTAGCCTATAGATTACTGTACTGGAAGTGGGCTTTAGCCCATAGACAATTTGTTATTTCGTTCTGTCGGTTGACTGCTGTATTTGCACTTTTTAAACATTTGTTAATAAAAGTTACTAATTTTTTACATGTTTTGTTATGTTTTCAGTATCATTAGGCCTATGTAATGCTTGCTTTTCTGTTTCTAAACGGTATAAGTGCAAGCTGCCATTTGGCCAGCGGACTCCACCTTAGTGCTACGAAGTGTTTTTTATTTTTTATTTGTTTATTTTTTTTAGCCTTAGCAACGGTAATACCGTATACCCCGGGAAAATGTGGAGACGGTTTAACGGTATCAAAATTTGGATACCGCCCAACTCTAATTGGCACTGATATCCGACACCCTTATTGGATCGTTGCATCGTTGTTTCTTCTTACTCACAGAAACTATTTTTCTACTAGTTTGGTTTCAGTTCAGGGAGCTTTGACATCTCCTCTCCGTACAGTCCTCCTCACTGTGATAATGCTCCCCCTTCTCTCTGAATCAGGCTGGGCTTAGTTATGCTGTAATTACTGGATCTCCGGACCTCATTAGGCGCTGGCTCTGCGCTCAAGTGCATTTGTTTTGTGTTGAGACAAAACACTGGCTCCGTGAACTGACAAATGAACCTGGAAACACACAAGAACACCTGGAAACTCCACTTGGAAACACACAAGCCATTAAAGACCTGCATATTGTCAGACAAAACCGAATTATGCAGGATCTGAGCGGGCCTTCAAATCTGCACGAGTGAATGACGATCAGAGACGATTGACACTAATGGGCCGGATGACGCGTCTTGCCCAAAGAAACAACACCATTATGGATTGCCGGTTGTGGGGATTCAATTACCAACTTTGCTTAATAGGAAAGTGTCTCTAGCCAACTAATAATCACTCAAAACCATATTACAACTGTTTAAAAGTTGAATATTGTTGTATATTTTGGGAATTCTTTAAAAAATGTGCAATGAACATAATGAAATTCTATATTTTACAGATAACATAATTGTAATTTTGATGTGTTCATTTTTTTTCATGATGTGAAAGTGTGTGTACATTTTGTGTTTTGGTTCTTATCCAATCAGAAAACAGAACGAGCTTGTCACACATTTAAAGCTGCACTATGGAGCTTTTCTGGTGGAGGGTCTGCATCACGCTTGTCTTCATCGAGCTGATACTGCTTTGCCTGGAATGTTCCACAGTATGGCATTAGACTTTTCACTATATCTTCATGGAGATAAGCACCACCAGGCCAAGTTACAGGTCAGATCAATGGAGACGCAAGCTCACTCACAATAAGAGTGAATGTTTTCTAGCAATATAAACATCTGTAATTTAATAAATGCCCAAACTGCTAACCGTAACCTCTTAGTTAAAGGTGCAATATGTCACTTTTCTGGTAGAGGGTCTGCCACATGGTTGTCTCCATGGAGATTTTATTTCTTTGCTTGCGATTGTCTGCTGTATGGCATTAAACTTCTATCTTGCTTATTTTTTTGAATGCAGGTTTGTTATTGCTAAGTAATACCTAGAAATACTTAGTAATACTTAGAAAAAGCTCTAGTCCAGACCTGGGTATTGTACAGCTCCCGGGCCACATTGGTTGATTCTGACTGGCCCGTTTAAGCTAATATTTATAAATGACATTTTTAGTAAGGCAACCTAATTTTTTCATTGCTGACTCACAGGGCTCTACACTAACTTTTTTTTCAGGACCACATGTGCCCCTAAGTCAAAAATTTTAGGAGCACAGAAAAACAAATGGGGGCACAAATAGGTTTTAGTTTTGAACGTTTATTACAGTGCAGAACTTGCGCACACCAACTTATTTGAATGAATTTTATACAAAAAACACAAAAGAGTTATGACTGTACTTTTCCTGCACAATCACTGTTTTTAATCAGTCTATCTCCATTTTATCTGATTAATATTCATTTAGACTTAAAATAAGCCAAACAGGCTGTACTGGACTGAAACACTCTGCGCCCCTTTTTGGACCTAAGGGAACATACAAGAACATTCACACAGTGGCTCCCTCTTTTCTGCATCACTCGAGGAAAAACAAAAACAAAAACACAACACTACCCACAGTTTGAGAACCTCTTCTTTAAGAGAACTTCCACTGGCACTTTACACAAAACTGCTTTGATGTGAATAAAGTGGGTAGAATTTTTAAACCTGTATTTTCAAATTCCTGGGGTTGTGACAAACAGATTAATTTGGCATTTTCTTTGGCAAACTTCAGCCCACATATCGCCTGCTCTGTGCCGTAGCTCTGCTCTGTGCGGACACTGACATAAAATTTGTTTTTTTTCACAGGGCAGATGTTTAACCTGCCCTGTGACGCACGCTGAGGGTGGCGCTGTGGACAAGCCGCGCGCTGGCGGTGCAGTGTCCACGGGCTCCAGCACACAGGTCCCGCACACTGGTACAAGTTTATTGGTGACAGCAGCGGCCGTAATGAAATATGATGCACTCAGTATTAGAGCTGCAACTATCGAATATTTTTGGAATCGAGTATTCTGTCGATTATATCATCGATTAATCGAGTAATCGGATAAATCACACTTTTTTGTTTTTATACAACTATATCAATAGTGTGTAACGCAACATGAAAGGCCTCTTAAAATGAGCAAGCAATTGCTGTTATTCCTCACAAAAAAGGTTTTTATTTAAAGTCAACATTTTTTTTAAACAAGTGTAAAACCTTTGGCTTATTGGCTTATAAAACAGGAGTTTTCTAAGTGACAACGTTAATCCTTTAACTAGCCTAATTAATAAGCTAAATATAGAACTAGCGAACACATAAGTGTTCGTAAACGTCGGTAAAATATTTCCTTTCTCTGATATTGGAATTGATGCCAGCGGTTCTAGATTAAATCAGATTTTTGGTAAAAGTAGAACAACGAACTAGACGTTTCTGATATGGGAACACCGAGTGTGTGCGTGTGTCTGTGTATACGTGAGGAAGGGAGCGATTTGAGTGAGATCATTTGCTCTCTTGCTGCTCATTATGCCTCGTTACTATCGACTCATAACACAGGTTACAAATAATTACAAATACTGTACATTCTAATAGGCGTTACTTTTCATTTCAGTTAGCAATCGTAAAAGTATATTACCTCGTAGATTCTCCGACTCCGCTTAGAGAAGTACAGTTCACGCTTTAAGTTTCGCTTTAAGTGCTGCAGCATTGAAGACGTACTGTTGTGGTACATCAGGTTGGCTTTGCCAGTGCACACTGGCACCGGCCACATCATTATCTGCCATTTCCACACCGTGGAATAAATCGCGCCGCTTCAAATCTTTGAAATGTACGTCATTGATAACTGTCCGTGTGAAACAGTGATCCCAGACTGGCGCAGCAGTCTACAAAGGAGGAGTGATACGATAGCAGAGACATTTTAAATAAATTGACTTTGGTGACATGAATTAAACGAAGCCTCGAGGCAAAGAATTTGCCCCGAATATTTTTTGTAATCGAATTATCCGAGTTACTCGAGTAATCGTTTCAGCCCTACTCAGTATTCAGACATCGAGTGACGTGACCGAGTCCAAATGCTCTCGAGTCCGAGACAAGACCGAGACAAAGCTCTCGCTTTAGAGAGGGAAGTCCAGCGGCACAGGGGAATCTACTGAGTGGTGGGACAGGTGTGGGTCCTGCTGCGGTGCCGCTCCTCGTTTAAGGGGGCATGGGTGTGTTTTGAAGCGGAGTTTGTTCGTATGAGTGATATCGCCGCACACCCGGAGCTCGTATGCTGGGGTTGTGCGCGGTCGGAGGTGTCGTGCCTGGGCACGGTTCGGTTGCGCTCGCGCTGGGCGTGTCGCCCTTTAGGGGCGTTCCAGGCTTGGGCACGATTCTGAAGTCCTAGTGTGAGTGCGCCCCAAATGTTTGATACATGTAGAACGTTTAACTCATCACGTTGCGTCAGTGCGCAGCTCCTTATTGTGCTGCAGAAGCACTCGCACAGGTGCGACTGTTTTATTTTCCTCGTTCGCACGACAAAATATTTGCTCTCAAATGCGAGTGAAATGGGCGCACTGTAGAGCCTTGCTGACTCATAACATATACTCTTCCTTGTTTTACCAGCGAGTCAGAACACTGCTATTTACTGCTTTTGATAAAGAAATGCAATTATTATTATTATGCAGGATTGAGTTAAGCATTTTGGCCGAGCCTTCCACAATATTTTCTGTTTCTCATGTGGCCCCATGGAAAAATAATTGCCCACCCCTGGTCTAGCCACATGCACCACCTGCTTGTCTCCTTGCAGACAGAGAAATTTAAAATCTTACTGTGCAACATTCCAGGCAAAGCAATAATATCTCCATGGAGAAAACAGGTGGCGGACACTTCATCAGAAAAGTTACACAGTGCACCCTTAAGTAGTTATTAAGCAACAGTTTGTTTATTAGGTAGTAAATATTTCTGTATTCTTTATTAAGGCTAATAAATGTGCAGTTGTTATAAAGCGTAACCCACACATTTAATGCTATACTGTGGAACATTTCAGGCAAAGCAATAACATCTTCATGATCCCCCACTAGAAAAGTTCCATAGTGCACATTTATCTCATTACTGATGCTGAAGTATTCTCTGAGGGTGTTATGCTAACTGTAGGCTCTGCTCTGTCTGAGGCGTTATTAGACTTTAATCTGCTTTATTTTAACACAATCTGACCACAAAAAACTGACTTGTGCTCTTAAACAAGTCCTAGCACAAGCATTAACCAACAGTTTTCCAGAACCATGAACGCTCGTATTGATCACAGGCTCCTGAAAATGTGTTGTTTAAATCCATTTTGTATTTTTTCTTGAGTTTTCAGACAACCTTAAAACTTTTTTTGACAGTGTGCATTGTGTCACCATGGTAACTCCTAAACATGCCACCATTAGAGTGTCAGTTGCTCACCTGACCAGCATCTCCCTTCTGTATAGTGTTTGAATCCAGAGGTGTCTAGAACCATAGGACGTGAAAAAACCCCATCCAAATTTTCAATGATCCAACCACAACCGCTAATTCGTAACACATGTCCCTCAAAAGTCATTAAAGAAAATTCTCTTTAACATTCAGAACAAAATTCAGTATATAACTTCTTTTACCGAGATAAGTAATAGTTTGGGGCTTCTATTGTTGATTTTGCCAAAATTCGCACTGTTTCTTAGTAGGGATGTAACAATAACTGAAATATTGTGATATCATATCGTCAAAGGAATATCACAATATATTAAATCACAAATCTCTTTGCTTAAATGAATAGTTATGAAATAACTAAAAAAACACATTAAACACATATATAAACACTAGGGATGTAACAATAATCAAAATATCGTGAAAAGTATCGTGATATTGTCTCACAATAATATCGTGGACCATCACAATATATCAAATCACAAGTCTCTTTGCTTAAATGAATCGTTCTGATGCAAAAATAGCTAAAAAAAACCCTGAGGGAACTACATAGACCATGATCCTTTGCTCCGTTTCAGTCCAGACTACATGAAGAAATAACTGTTCTAAGCACTTTCATTCTTCATTCTTTGGGTTCAGTCTTGTGAAGGCATTTTTAGAGGAAAAAGGAGCAGATTCACAGTTTTGTGAGTCTCAACAAAATATTTGAATAAATCTGGTACGGTGAGATGTTTATGGTGAAAATATCGTACAGAGAGATTTGGATATCGTTCCATCCCTAATGACAATAAATGTTGTACCAAATGACTGGTCAAAGCATTTTAGAATGTCAGTCTTGTTTTTATGTAGAATATCGTAATATCGTGAGTAGGGGTGTGTTCAAAAAATCGATACGGGGATACATCATCGTGGGCCTCTTGGCGATACACGTATCGATACGGAGGCGTCAGTATTGATATTTTACATGCAACAAACATTATTTATCAAGCTTCAGCAAACTGCGTCTGATAAGTGATCCTTGCTTGCAATGCGCATTTCGTATTGTCAAAGGCAGCATTCCTTCTGCACTACAGCCTTGTTAAGGCCATATCTTAAGTTTACTTTCATCAAAGGTAGCTGCATGTCAGCATACAGCCTTGTTAAGCCATGTTTACATTAATAAACTTAACACCCACCCGCCCGCCGGCGGGCGATTACACAACATTAAAAAGTCAAGCCAGATATTCACCGTACTTATTTTTCCAATATTGACATGCTATACATCGTTTGAAAGCTTAATTCCTCAGTAAAACAACCATATCATTCATTTTATGCCACACAGCGAGCCCAAAGAGCCATAACTTATAATTCCCGAAAATATTCATCGCATTTCTTACCTTTGAGCCGGTTCTGTCGGTCCGAAACGGGTCCAATCCAGGAATAGCTGTGCTCAATTAGTCTGTAACAGTCCACAGAAAAAGAATATCCAGTTGCTTTTTTCATAAAATAATTTCATGTGGAGAAATAATCCAGAAAGTCCGAGTTTGTCTGAATGGATGAGCGACGCATCTCTCTACTACTCTCGCTCTTGGTCCTTAGCATAGCTAAGCGCCTAGCTCCTGTTAGCGGTGTGGGGTATGTTTGTTTTCTCCCCACTCTTAGCTACAAAACAAGCGTATCCAGGCTTCGGTCCGGCTACGGGGCGCCGCGCTACAGCTTGGGGAACAAAACGAGTGCGTCCAGTTAGCGGCGTATTACGCATGACCGAGGGACAGTTCCACGGCAAAACCTCTTCAGTCATTGGTTCTTTCAGGAAATGATTGACAGATCTGAGTAGCCTATGAAAAGACGATTTCAGCGGTGGGCCCCATGTGGGGCAGAGGTGCTGTAGTGATAGGCTAGCTCCATGCGCTCTGTGTATGGAGACTCTCTCTCTCCTCCTTTTACGCACACTCAGGTGGAGGCACACGAGACATATGGAGCGAAATTTTTTGGCTTGTTTTAGTTATTTATCTTAAGAAAACATGCCTAAATTTCAGAAGATGGTTTATTTATTATACATTACATCTTATTACAGTTTGGAACATCTGGTACATATTTGAACACTTGTGCCGAGTGCGGGTGTTAACAGGTTAATCAAGGGCAGTTTCTGCCTTACAGCCTTCTTCTGTTACATTGTAACTGATGCGCTACACCAAAATAAAAATAACATTTGAGTAAACATCTGTCTTTTTTTTTAAATTATAGGTTACGTAATGTAAAATATCGGGATACGTATCGCCTTGAAGACCATGTATCGGCATACCCCTGTATCGCGAATCGTATCGTATCGAGACCCCTGTATCGCGAATCGTATCGTATCGCAAGGTTGTTGGCAATACCCACCCCTAATCGTGAGCCTCCCCACCATATCGTGAGCTTTCCTACGATACTGCAATAAATATCATATTGTAACGTTCATAACGTGACAATATCGTGAGACTTGGATATCGTTACACCCCTATTTCTTAGTCTTTAGTGTAGATTTGTAGGAGCATGTGTCTCTCATTGGTTAATCCACCTGTGAATCACAACCTCTAAAATCAGGGAGACAGGACACAGCTCCAGATCCACTCGTCTTTGTAAAGTTTTGTCAAAGCGTCTGGTTCTTGCTGGACAGGTAAATCAATTGCAGCTCCTTGGCCTCATAGGTTCTGATTGTATTACTGTATTTAAACTGGATTACCTCCATTACCTTGTTAACTCTTTGTCTGTGTTTTTAGTTGTCGATGGAGGACACGACTTCGATTCTGCCGCGTCTGAAGAGGAAGTCGGCTAACTCATACGGGATCGGGGCGCTGGCTAAGTCCTCTCTGACAGGTGTGTCAGGTGTGTGTCGTGGTGTCGGTAAAGTCCCCATGCTGCCTCCACTGCTCCAGGCTCCATGACGACCAGAGGGGGCGCTGCTGTGGACAGAGGGACCAGGAAACGGGAGATAGGCCACATTTCAATTCTCTTTCCTCGCTTCCTTCTCCTCGATTCCTCAATCCAATGTGTCATATTAAGTGTCGTCGTGACGAAAACCACGGAATGAAGGGTAGGAATCAAGGAGAAGGAAACGAGGAAAGAGAAATGAGACGCGGCCAAAACAATACTGTGGATACGTTGGAAAATTTGGTGAAAAGGCAGTGCACAAATGTAACGGGGAGAAATGAAAAGTAAAGCAACAAAATAAATGAGCACATACTAGTAGACTTAAATAGACTTATTACTAACTAAAGAACTAAATAAAGACATGGATCATCAAAATAAATGAAGCTTTTTATTCAAACTTATGACAAAAAATCTTATCTGAATGTAGAAAATAGAAGATTGTTGAAGTTCAGAGCGTGTTAACTTTTTAGACATTTTAAAATATGTTTTTATTGACTGAGAAACATTGAAAAACATGCATCCTTACTGTGCGTGGGGTTACATTTCTGCAAACCTGACTCTTATTTGTCCTGTTGGAGGGCCTTCTGCTTGTTTCCATGGAAATGTTGTTCCTTTGGCTTTAATTTTCCGCAGTATGGCATAAAGCTTGAGAAATAGCTTGAACATATCTCCAGAAATAGCTTGAACGTCTCTCCGCCTCTCCGTGCCTCCCCACACTGCTGCAGTCCCTGTCTATCTCCATAGTGAATGCTGTAAAGTGTGGTTTTAATGGTCTGTTTCCATGGAATCATGCAGGTGGCTTGTTGCTTCAAGAAAGTTACGCAGTGTCGCGTTAAAGTGCCTATATTATGCCGTTTTCTGATCTGTTATAATGTTGCTTCCTCATTACAAACAGACCTGGAGCTGTGTTTTGTTTCACTCACATGTTTAACACAAAAACTGCACATTTTAGAGTTCTTTTTTCAAATGGAAAACACTGTTCTGCTTTTGTGGTCATGCAGGAAGTGCTCCACTCTGTTTTTAAACTCCATACATGTTCACTAGAATCATTTTCTTAAAGGGATAGTTTGTGATTTTTGACATGAATCTGTATGGCATCCCTGTCAGCAGCATCATGCATCAACACTGACAGCGATAAGTATATAAGCTTGTATAAGCTATGGAAGAATATATATAAAAATGGTACAGACTTGTGATTCTCCAGGCTGGAACAACAAAAATCCATCTTCAGCTTGTCCCACTTTGTCCCTCCTCTCTCTCTGCCCGTTCTAACTCCATCTGGTGAATTTGGCCGTTTATTCGGGTTCATAAAGATCTCCCCTTGGCTCTGTGCTAAAGGCGATGTCGTCATTGTTGGTGTTGTTGTCACACATGAACATCGTGAACTTTCCAAGCAGGAAACACAGTGAAACAGGCTTCACCTGGCGACGACAGTGCAGTGATGTGGGCGGACAGAAAATAGTACCAAGCGGTATGAGGTCTGACTTTTTTTTCAGTTCACATTTTGTGACACAAATGTATCACTCTTTTGAACACATATTGTTTTGAGAAGAAAAACACTTTATTTTCGTGACTCCAGCCAACTTGCCGGACACTTTCGTCAGCACTGATACCGGGGAAGAACTCGGCTCAGCGGACGTTGTCAGGTGGTAAGTCAGTGTTGATGCACGACACTGCTGACAGGGACATAACAGATTCATGTCAAAAATCCTGAACTATTCCTTTAATTTCAGCCCTGGAATTGCCAATCTCTACTGAACTAAATGTGAAAACAGCTGTTAACTTGAAAGCTACCACTTCATGATAATGAAGTGGTAGCTTTGAATTCAATTATTTGAATGATTTCAGCTCTGGAACTGCAAATCTCTACTCAACTTAAGGTAAAAGGTAGTTGTCATCTTAAAAACTGTCACTACATGACATCACAAGGTGGAACAGAGCATTTTGAGCTTTGGAGATGCAGACAGACTAATAATAAATGATGACTCGTGTGAATGAAACAAAACACTATTCCAGTCTGTTTTTGAGGAGGTAACACTATTCTAACATGACTTTAAGCTCACAAGAGTCCATTTTGGATCATTCAACATATGTTACATAAAGCTATAATATTACATTTGTTTAATTTTCCCCGACATAATTAACCTAAAATACATTTCTAAAGAAGTCATCTTCAAGGATAAACACTTTCTAATACTCAATTTGAAACATGCGACTCAGTGGTAGAGCAGCCACACATTTACAAGGCTCCTCCTCTTCCAGCTTTTGTGAGCCCTTCTCTCCACATTCTCTCCGCTATTACCTGCTGTCCTGTCTAATGACGCCAAAAAACCCTAAAAGTGTTATTTTCAGAACTTAATGTTTTTCTAATTCCAGTTTTGTGTTGGTTAAATAAATCAGTGTTCAACTATGACAAAACAGCACACACATTTGAATCTTTCCAGGCAATTTCTTCTTTGTATTTCCACATGAATCGATTACTGACAGTTTTAATTAAAAATAATCCCAACAATGAACAATGAAAAGCACTCTAAATGCAAGTGGACCCATTTTAATTTCAAAAAGCAACATTTCGATGGTTGTGTTTTGAAAATCCAATCTCCAAATAATGACCGTGTATGGGGTGATTATCATAATTATGTGAAGCAGCCTAAATGTGTCAGTAATCTTTGGAATCTCTGCGGCATCTGTGGCTCTTTTTATCGCCAACAATCTCCTCCAAAGAACAAAGGGGACAGAGGTTAAATCTCCCATCCACAATAGCTTTAGTGCACATGAACAAGGACATTACAGAGTGTGGCTTTAGTTCAAATGGAGAATAGACATGGTTTATAGGGCGTCAGGTTGAAGATGGATTGAGCTGGGTTCTCCTTGCACACGCTCAGCCTTGGGTGAGTATTAGTGCTGTCAGTGATGAGAGGAAAAAAGAACTATATTTGATAACTATGCTAATAATATTGCTATAACGATGTCATTGCACTATTAGCATATAGTTTATTGCAATATCATTTATAAGAATTAATCTATACATTCTACAGCTCGCATATTCAAAAATGTACATCTTCCTCCAATGGTTTCCAAATGGTGTCAACATATTGTGTGAACAGAAACTATCTTCTGCAAACGAGAGTTTATCATGTGTGAGATATTTATTTGATTTCTTGAGGGTAGTGGTCCTCAAAGTGAAATTTTGAAAACATTGAGCATCATTTAAATCCAATTTCTGATACAATCCCAAACATAAAGGCCCCATTGTTGTTGGAAATAACGTCACCACTTACCTATAAAATAAGGACAATGAGAAATTACTCTTTTACCTAGATATGCTTATGAACCAAATATGGTAACATGAAATCTTAAAGGGGAACTCCGGCATGTTTGAAGCTAAAGTCCGTTGCTAGAGGTGGTCGAATACTGTCAGATGCAACACTGATTTGTGCCATTTTTTGGCTTCTGACAGTATTCGACCACCTCTAGCAACGGACTTTAGCTTCACACATGCCGGAGTTCCCCTTTAACAGAATGTAGCCTTTACTGGAAAATGTAAAAGTTGGCAAGGTACAAATCCAAGGCACAGCGACTGAGTATATTAAAACTCGTTTATTACATGGAGGGACGCCAAAGTGTTTCGACCAGCAAAATGGTCTTCGTTTATGCCCTGACGAAGACCATCTTGGACTCTTAATACATTCCATCGACGTGCCTTGGGTTTGTGCCTTGCCCACTTTTACATTTTCCTGTAAGGGCTACATTCTGTTAAGATTTCAAGTTCGACCCTCTTAGAGCACCCGTTCTGCTACTTTTGCCTTTTTATGACCCAGTGAAGCACTCTACCTTCTTCCCCATGGTTATAAACATGATTTGTACTTGAATAGGGGGTCCTTGGGCTACGCATACTGATAAGGGGACTTTTAAGGGCTCTGAATGTATGCCAGGGGTTGCATGAAGCACACACACTGACACAGAAAAGAATTGTAAACCGCATGATAGATTTAAAATTCTAACACTACAATCTTTTCTTTTGGTTGTCAATTAAATCTTGAGGTTCCTATATTTTAAGGGGCATGAGAGGGTAAAACCTGATCCATTCATTTGTGCACTGCCTCTGTACCAAACCATCTGACCGTTAACAAACAGTGATTCTCTTTGACCATGAGTTTGTAAAGTGGCCTGAACCCCACACCAGCTTCAGTCTGGGGTCAGAGGAGATGAGGAGCGTGGATCCAACATGGCTGCCCCTCCCCTGTGGGTGCCTACCCCTCACCCCCCTCTTCCATCCAGTCGACAGGCGTCAATGAATCAAGCACAAAGTCATTGATGGATTCGATCAGATTTGATTTGGAGCTAAAGTAAGCGAGCAGGCTTACTTTAAGAGGCCCCGAGCATCTCACAGGCGTGTTGGGACGTGCTGTTTACTGTGCACTGCAGTATTGTGATTCTGTTGTGATTCTTTTGTCATAATATGTGATAATGTTAATGTGATAGTTCGTAATTGTGGTAAATTGTGATTTTGTCTAGTGTTTTGTGCTTTGAGCTCTGTGCTTTGTCAGTGTAGATAGAGTTGCTGATGTTTTATTCTGCAGATAAGTTTCTTTGCTATTTGATGTCCCTTGATGTCTCTGCAAGCTCATATGCATGGAAAATAATGACACAAGCACAGTCACTATGGTAACAGCACAAAATTATCAAGTTGGTGAGCTAAATTTAGATTATCGAGTTCTTAGACCTGTTATAAAAATAGTTATAATTTTGGCATAGCTATCAGCTTCCTTTTATATCCTGTTAAATTTTTGAGGAGTAGAATATTTAGTTTTAACTTGTTAACTGCCACGACAATGGTCTCAATACAAACAATTGTATAGATATTCTTACTATACTTTTTACTTTACAAGATAAAACCGTTGACAGTGTTTGAATAATTATGACAGAAACTCTTTTGTCACTTAAAGGCGCACTATGTAACCTTTCGTTGGGGGTCCATCACCTTCTTTCAATGGCTATGTTATTTCTCTGCCTGGAATGATCTATAATATGACATTAAACAGATCTAACTTACTTGTACTTAATTACAGGTGGTTTTACTGCTCAAAAATACCTAGAAAAACAAGTATTCAGACTAGGGATGGGCATTTGATTAAATTTTCTTAAACGATTGTCGGGAGAATTAACATTTTTATATTAAAATTATCGTCACTATTATTACTATTACTAATCTGCATAAATAAACTCAACAACACCATATAACCCATAATCACTATAGAGCCATATCAGCCCGTTTGAGATTAGAATGTGTTTATGCAGCTTTGCGCACATTTGTTTACGTCTGTCAGAACGTCAGAAACTAAACCTAAAACCGCATGGCAAATTTGCCTGAACAAAGTGCTAAAAAAAACAGTTCTTTCCTTGTGCGCGGATGTGGTCAGCTTCTGTCAGACTAAGGGACACGACTCGGATTATGAGTGTTCTTTCTGTGACAGAGGATGTTCTGCTGATGGTGAGTCTGTTCTGTGCATATGTCGCGTTGGAGATGTTCATGTTTTCAGAGAGCATTCGTGTACAGGTCATACGTGTACAGATTGTACGTGCACAGGTTTAGCGCAGTTCTTTTTTTATCTATTGACACACTTTATTTATGTAGGTCACTTTACTTATTTTGGCTACTGTTCCAATGAAAAGACTGAAATTGTTTGTCTTTTGGACCCATGCGCACTCCACTGTTGCAGGAACCGGGATACTGTGTATATATGCACCATAACGAAAGCGAGATACTCAAAAAACACGATTATACCCAGGATACTGATGTGCAGGTAAACGCACACACTGAGGGATGATTTCCAAGGAGGTGAGCCAGAGCTGAGATGTGGAACTGTGAGGCCACAACTCCAGTTTTTGTGCTGTCAGACGCCGCCTCGTCTCGTCTTACGCTATATAACGCACAGCAACCTACATTCAGTTTGTCGATTAAAAATGAACGTGATCGAGGAAATTTCTAACGACCAATTATCGATTCATTGACTAATCATGCCCATCACGAGTAGAGTCGCCTCTCCACAGATCTGACCTGTAACTTCGTCTCGTTGGTCTTCATGATAATAGAAAGGTTCCAGGCAACTTAATAACATGACAAGCAGTGTATATAAGTTGTCACTCTTGGGCAGTGTACAATAATTGAAACATCTAACTTAAAACATGCTATAAAGTTGTTTTCTTCCTTATAACGTCATAAACAAGGGTCACCCACATGTGGCTCATTCACAAAAGATGAAGGCAGCTTGGTTTAAATTCAAAATGAAAATAAAACAAACTTATTCACATGAGCCTGTTTCTAATGTGGTTGTATTATTTTCCATGTTAAAGTGCTCTGCAGAGACATCACAGAGAGACAGAGCAGAATTCTTCTTGTGTGTTTTTTTCTGTTTTTTTCTCTAATCGCTCTGACCCCAACACACCCCTCCATCCTCACCTCACTGTGTGTCCATCGAGCTCAGCGGGGGGCGTTCGATTTTACCACCAGCCTAGCCCTCTTTGTGTCTTTCTGCTTCCTGCTTTAAGATAAACTCCCCCTCTTAGCCTTTCCCTTTTTCATCCTCAGCATTAGTTGAATAATGAGTAGACGCTGCGTTTGATGCTCGCACTGTCATCCGTTTAACAACTCATCTTAGTCTGGAGTGATTTTAGAGGCACTTCCCTGTATGTTCTCCTATTAACATTAACCCACAAAACTCACAAGTTGGTCAGCTGGTACCAACCCATCAGCCACATTTAGGTTAATCGTTTTAGCCCTATTATGTACATGCATCAAAATCCCGCCTGGATTTTTTTGTGTTCCTTTGACTTGAAAATGTCCCAGGAGTAAGTGCTTTTGCCCCGGTTTACCAGGATGAGTTCAGTTTTCAATATCTGGCAGTTGTTCAACATTACTGTATGTGTATTAATGTGTAATAACAGTAGAAACAGAAGAAAAACACAAAATCACAAAAACATACACAAAAAAAGAAGAAAAAGCACAGAAAAAACACTGCTGCTCTCTCCAAAGCTCCATGACAGGTGCTGCAGAAATTTACCGTAATAACCCTATATGGGTAGAAAGCACGACTTTGCTTTCAGGAACTGTTGGAATTTTTCCGATAGCGCATGTAGTTCTGGAGATACAGTAATGAGAAGTCGTGCGTGGAAACTCGGTCTGTGAGGGTTAAAGTCTTGTTTACAGTTTAAAAATAATAAGTGTGTAAAAGTGGCTGAGCAAAAGTTTAAGATGAGATTTCTGAATTTTGTGTGCTTCTGGTGAACATCTAATGTCCAGTAAACCTCCTCTTTTACTCGTGAGGAGACCAGAAAAATGACCTAAATATATGAATAAACATTTTCTATATTTTAATTTAGGACGTACCTCTAGGAAGCATTATGGTGTGTTCATGTGGTCCTCGGGAACTTGGGATTCTGAGATGTCAAGGTTTGCGTTCATGATTCTGATGTCACTCTGCCCCAGGACCCCAGGATGTTTTCACTGTATTTTGTTTTAACCAATAATAAAATCACTCAGTCTGCTTCTTTACATTTAATTATTTGTTTACTTTTGCTTGTTAACGTTACGTTAGTAGTTAATTCAGCAGTTTCTCAAGTCTCAGGTCTTTCTCGTGCTGATCTGTTGCTCTGACGATATGGATCACTGACAGTAAAACCGTCTCCACAGAGCAGTGACGTCAGGTGAAGTCACGCAGAAGGTTTTTGCCTGAGTTCCCAAGTTGTTTTTCGACTTGCGCTGCGTTCATGTGCATTTTTCAACTCAAAAATACATTTTCCTGAGTTCCTGAAAACCACATGAAGTGAGTAGCAATAGGCAGATAGATCATGTTATGTCTTTCACTGTTTATGATCCACAGCTGTTTGGTTTTAATTACATTTTTATTGATCTTTCGGGACGCCTCTTGACTTCCTGAATATGTCCCTGATTTGAATATTTGCATCTTAATTGGGCCGAGGTTTGTGTGTGTTTACACTCAACCATTCCTTTCTATTGCCTCTCACATTCTGTTCTAACAAGATTTTAATTACTTAATGCTAATGAGCCTCATTTATTATGTTTACCAGCAGCAATAAGCAATGACTCCAAACATTAATCTCTTTACTAATTATGAAAAATGTTATTTGGGTTAGACCTCACCATTGTCCAAGGCTCTTTAAAGACATAACTCATAGCGTTGCAGGAGTTGTTAGCACGCTCCCTGTTGTTAGGGTAGAGACAGAGACAGGATCACTAATCTTTGGCTGAAAATGAGGCCGGCAGAGTTTCCTTTTTGGTCCGAGGAGGAAGTTTCCAGAAGATCTACTGCCGAGAATTGTCCCATATTTAGTTTCATAGTAACTTAAGATGTGAACTGGGCTGTGCAAAGTTTGGGGAAGACTAAATAAGAGACTGAATGTACCATCTGTGGAAAATATATTAAGAGAAGTTGTACATCTGGTGTTAGCGCAAATGCTGTAAATAAACCCATATTAGACCCCAGAAATGATCATCTAATGTGGATAGATTTTTAAAAATGCCTATAGTTAATTAATACAATGATATCTTAATGTAATTAGTGTAGATGTACAAACACTATATGAGGTTCTAGTTGGATATGAACATTATATAACTCATTAAACAGCACATTTTTATTATTTCAAATTTTAAAGGTTCACTGTGTAACAAGATTTTAAAAAAATAAATAAAAATACTGCGTGAAAAAGATGGATTCTTGCTTTGAGCGGCTTTCCTCTCATCTCCACAGATCTGACATGGTAGATTACCTCATGGCAGTTTCAGCCTCAGTTAAGATATAGACAGAATATGGGTTTTATGCCGTACTGTGGAACATTATATGGAAAAAAATATCCCCATTGAGAAAAACTCCACTCTAAAACGTACATAAATCACACTTTGTAGTTTGCAGATTAGTGCGTGAATAAGATTGGCAATAGTTTTCAAAACATTGGACTCTTTTGCCCTTTTTTGGGCAGTTTCTTTTTATATAATGTAGACAGATTGCAGATTTTATTTGCGTATTCTGATATCTTCAACCTTAAATATTCACACTTTGCACAGTATAGAGTATAGATGCTCCAGTTAGAGACAACTCGATCATAATCCTCACTCAAAATCTTGAAAACAGTGCTTTAGTCCACTTTTCTGGACAGGTTTGGCACTGCAGCATTGAAGGAGAATCAAAAAAAACAATGGAAGTGCACTGCTGGCTATTACCAACTAGAAGAAAAAGCCAACTCTAGATCCAAGCATCTCAATAACTATTCTTATAAATCTCTGTTGCTCCAAAAAGAAATAATTTGAATAATATGCAGTATAATGGTACAAAAACATTTCCATTACTATTAACTGTACCGTGTAGATCGACCGTTATGGGTTTTTTCATGGCCCTTGTTGATACCGATTGTTGAGAATCCAGAGCTGATTTTTGGGTCGATATTTAGGGTTGATTTTGATTATTTTCCTCAAATTATGCAATTAAAAGGGATTACAAACTCATCCACAACCCTTTTTAACCACAAACCTTTAAAAAAGCTGTATGGTCCCACTTTGTGCAGTTCTATCTTCATATTAAAGTGCTAAAATAATGCTTTGTGTGGAATTTTTAAGCAGGAGATCGACCAAAACAAAACATCGGCCTCTAATGGAGATTTAAAGGGCTCATATTATTCCATTTTCCATGTTATAATGTTGTTTTCTCATCACAAACAGACCTGGGGTTGTGTTTTGTTTCATCCACACATTTTAACACACAAATTCTGCATATTTAGACTGAGTTCTAAGATGATAAACACTCAATTTCACCTTGTGATGTCATGTGGTAAAACAGGAATGACTCCGATACAGCTCCACTAGAATCATTTGGCCAATTTTAGCCCTGGATATCACCTCCGTGAAGTTGGCCCCCCAACACAAAAACTATGTCAATCGTTTGTGCTTTGTTTGTGCTGTTTTGTGCTGCAAAAATTTAGTTTGTGCTACTTTAGTTTTTGAGAAATTAACGATTATTTTATAGGTCAAATTGGGGTCAGCCAGGTCCCCAGGAAGCTTCAAAATGCTCTAAAATGCCCAAAATGGTGTATTTGCAGTTTTATTTTCAGCCGATGACGTCATCCAGCCCCTCAAAATGTAAAACAGCCTCAAAACAGGCAGAAAATTATAGAAAACGTTCGTATTTGGTTTGTGCTGTTTTGTGCTGTGACCATTTTCATTTGTGCGAGTATATTTCTAAAATGATTCATTATTATTTCTAAGGTAATTATAGGACGTCATTTCCGCTCAGCAGGCGGCGGCAAACTCTGCAAAATGTGTGGCGATAAACGATCTCAGGCTGTGGAAAAGTCTGTATTATTATATAAAATATGAATCAAAAGCAAATGACTAAAGACTATTACATACTTTTCTGCAGCCTGAGATCGTTTATCCACATTAGTTTTGTGGAGTTTTGCTAAAGTCGCTGCCGTCAGCTGAGCAGAAATGACGTCCTATAATTATCGCAGAAATAATAATGAATAATTTTAGAAATATACTCGCACAAATGAAAATTGTCAGCACAAAACAGCACAAACGAAGCACAAACGATTGACTCCATTTTGGACTGTTTTAGAGCATTTTTAAGCTTCCTGGGGGGACTGACCCCTATTTGACCTATAAAAGAATCGTTAATTTCTCAAAAACTAAAGTACAAGCGAAACTTTTTACAGCACAAAACAGCACAAATGAAGCGCAAATGACTGACATAGTTTTTGTGTAGGTTTGCGTTTGATGGGGGCCAACTTCACACAGGTCTGGATCTCTACTAAACTAAATGTAAAGGAGCTGTTAACTTGAAAACTGCCTATAAATGACATCACAACGTGGAACAGAGCATTTTGAGCTTTGGAGATGTAGACAGACTAATAAACCAGGATTACTCAAACGTGTGAATGAAACAAAACACAACACCAGATTTGTTTTTGAGGAGGTAACAGTATAATTTGACTTAAAGCTCACGAGAATCACCTTTAACATACCCATCAATGCATATAAAACAGAGTCCCTTTAACCAAGCTATAAAACCATTGCCATATCAACTCCCTATGTTACCTTCATCTCAACTCATTTCTATTCTCCGTTATCGTTCGCATCTGTCCGAACCATCTCCGCCCCAGGACCCGAGAGCTCTTCATGTTTTGACTGTGTTTTGTGTTAACGCTCGGCTGCCCAGGTGTGACCAGGTCTATGAAGGATAAGGTGACCAAACCCACGGCCATGGCACAGGGGAAGGTGGCTCATATGATAGAATGGCAGAGCTGGAGCACGCCCTCTGCTGGACCGCTGGGGAAATCCAACCTCCAGAGAGAAAAGCAGAGGCGACTGGAGAACGACGCCTACAGCGATCTGAGCGACGGGGAGAAGGAGGCACGGTTTGCTGCAGGTAAGTTTAACATCAGTATTACCAAAAAAAAGAAAAATGCACGGGTAATTTTAATTTTAGATAATATCTCTTTTTCAAGGGGAGTCAGTATTTTTGCATAGATAATATCGTATTCCAATTTCTTTTTGTAAAGCTCGAAATCACAACAGCTGTCGCCTCACAGGATTTCGCAAAATTGATTTAACAGAAACAGAAAGTAAAAAAAATTAACAGTGAAACAGTCATTGGTCAATAACACAGATTAACCAACATTCAAAGGAAACAAGCAAATGGAGAACTATCGAGTAGGAAAAAGTTCTAAGAAAATATAGTAAAATAATGTTACGTTTGTTAATAATAATAATGTAGTCTTACACGGTGCTTTTCCAGACGCCGCTTTATAATTTCATCACTTTTTTCTCCGCTCCACACTAAATTTTTGTTTCAAGTTTTAAGATGTTTCACTTTTGATATCTTACTTTAATAAAAACACTTAGGCTTATCTCTGTAATTAGGATCTCTACACATTATACACTCCCAGTCAAAAGTTTAGGCACTTCACTGAATCCGTCAAAAGTTTAAGACAAAAGAATTTAAGACAAAAGTGTGAAATAACTGAAAATCATGTTTTAGATTCTTGTAAATAGCTTTGATCACTGCTTTGCACTCTTGGCACTCCAGTGATGAACCCTGACAAGGCACGGCTGTGAAGTGAAAACCATTTCAGGGACTTCATCATGAAACTCATTGAAAGAAGGCCAAGAGTGGCTACTTTAAGCATTTGAATATTACATTTCAAGCATATTTAGAGTTCCTTATTTTTTCTTCTATGCTACAAAAATGCGTATATCTTGCACCATATATTTGATGCCTTTACTAGTTATGTAGAAAATAGTAAACATACAGAAAAACACTGAAAGAAAAGGTGTGTCCAAACTGTTGACTGGCATAGTGTGTATTTATAGTGTATATACTGTATGTGTGTTCTGTCTCTGCGCTGTCAGGAATCATGCAGCAGTTTGCGATCTCCGAGGCCACTCTGTTTGGCTGGAACTCTCTGGACGGGGACAGTGTGGGGGCGGAGTCAAACCACGGCAGTGTGGCCCATCTGAGCGAAGTCAACCAGGAGAGCATCACCAGCAGAGGTAAAACTCACTAACTTCTTTATCAAAACCATCTTCTACTGTAGATGTAGAAATCTGAGCAAGTGGCTTATAAGATATACAAACGTGGCGAACCATTCTGCCACTGCGTTATGTAAAACTGTAAACTATAAAAGAGATTGTGCACACTATTTCAGCTCTATATACCTTAGTTGGATCAAGTTACCTATCACCATCATTGTAACCAGGCAACATTTAAATGTGTGTTCTGATGTTTGGGCCATTATCATTAGCAGATGCTGCGTTCAGTGCTTGTGCTATCAATCACTTAGCAACTCCGCTCGCCAGGGAAGATTTTAGAACACCGCAGGCAGTTCGCTGATTTTATGTGTTTCTGGTAAGCCTTGAGTGAGCACTAAACATCCTGTTTTACATGTTACGGTGAGGAGAGCAGATAGATCACGCAGATAGCATGAAAAAAACATTTTATTGACTTAAACATGGGGATTGGCTTCAGAATTCATTTGTATGTGAAGGAGCATTTGATTTGATGTAACTCCCGGTAGCAGCCAACTGAGCAACGGGCAGAGATACATAATTTAACATCTGTGAATGTCTTTGTTTGGGCTGTTTGGTGGTTCACTTGAGGTTTTGATACAGACAAATCATAGAATAGTTTGAGTTTTTAACAACTTTGCCTTCAAAGTCAGATCAAAAACTTTTCTGGAGTTGTTTTGTTTCATTCACATGTGCTTAACACACAAACCATGCATATTTAGTAGGGCTGTGCATTGTCTGGAGTCTAACGATACGATACGATACATATCATGATATGCAGGTCACGATTCGATATATCACGATATATCCCAATACTAAAACAATGGATGAGATATTGCAATTTTTCAATAATTACTTCTGATAATATTGTCAACTACACTTTCACGAGAATCAAATTGTATTAAATATAATTCCTTTTTTAAATCATGACAACAGTGAATGCAAATATTATTTAAAAAATCAAATGAGATTCATTTTGAGTCGATTCAAGATGTGTAGAATGAAGTATCACAATATATCGATTTTTTTCTTACACCCCTAATATTTAGGCTGAGTTCTTCCACCTTGTGATGTCAAGTGGTAATACAGGAAGTGCTCCACCATGTTTTTAAACTCCATACACCTTCACTAGAAGAATTTGGATGATTTCAGCCCTGAAGTTGCTCTCTGTCTCTACTGAAGTAAAGGCACGAGGCAGCTGTTAACTTGAAAACTACCACTACATGACATCACAAGGTGGAAAAGACCATTTTGTTTCATTACTCAAACATATGTGATAAAACAAAACACAACTTCATGTATGTTTTTGAGGAGGTAGTGGCAGTCTAACATGGTTTAAAGATTCAGTTTTGCATAACATAGAACCTTTAATAGCAAAAATCTCCATTTTTATTTTGTAATCTGCATCAGTAACATGAATCTTATTTACTGTTGGGATCTACTAATCTTCCTTTTGACCTTCTGCTCATCTGGGCCATATATCTTCTTAACCCTTAACCATGACTTATCGATGCAGTGGTCATGCTTTATCACTCGGCTAATACGGTTTCCCCCACAACCCCCTGAGGAGCTGTGAGGAGGCCTCTTAGATTAACTTAACTACAGAAAACCTCTAGCATTCGTAAATATGTCTCCTGCTATAGAAATAGTGCGGGACATGACCTTACACAGTGGCGGTCTGTACGTTATGTGGAGCTGGGTGCTTCTGTTGTGCTTACAGTGGAGGTTTGTGAAAATTAGAGTCTTGTTTGCAGCTAAAAATAGACGTGTCAGTTATGGAGGCGACCGGCTGGAAAGGACTTTTGGAGGACGGCCACCAATCACAGCTGGGTTCACCGCTACGAGGCTCACGTGCTAAAAAACAATATCGCAGACAATAAGAGAGTTCTGTAGGGAATAAATAATGTAAAGTGTATCTTATGAAAGCAGTGGCCTTCCTGTATAAATGTTTTAACAGATAGATACAAAGAAATGGCAAGGTTATTGATGTTAAATGTGTATAATGTATAGAAAGATTTAGGAAGTGTCTGGAGTGATGGAAATTTTGACATCAGTGCTTCGTTGTACTCATTTTCATTTAGTTTCTTGCTTGACGAGTCGGCCCCTCCTACTTTTCTAAAACTGTAGTTGTGTCCTGGGGCAAGACACTTCACCCACATTGTCTAGTATGAATGAGCCAGAGTAACTAGAGCCGGAACTATCGATTAAAAAGCTATTTTAAAGACAACTGAAGGATTTTGAGCTGAGAAAGTTTAGGATTTAAAAATAAGTCAGAATCGCCACAAAATCCGACCTTTTCGAAAACTGTAGGTGCCCTTCAGCCGAACACGAGCGTTTTATGTGAAAATTCCCTTCTGACCAGGTTTTTTTTTGCTGTCGTACCTCTAAGCTGGCAATACCCTATCAAATGTTTTAATAGATCCATTCCGGCCGATCACAGTCACTAATTTGTAGCACATCTCTCTCAAATATGGAAATCATCTCTGAATATTGTGGTGGAAAACTTTTATTTTGTTTTCTGTTGGGATCCATTTAAGCTAAAGAATGTATTTTATGGGTTTAGATACTGTTAACTAACAACTGCTAAAGAATTTCTGTATTTCTGCCACATGTGATGGTGTAATCTGCTGTTCCTGGGGTATCTCAGGACAGGACACTCTGCTCTGTCTTTATCCAGTATTGTTAAAACAACAAGCTGTTGCTTTGCTTATTCTCATCATTTAGAATAGTGAGATCCTTGGGGGCAAATCTGCTCGATGCCTCAGCTGAACCAGACGTTTAATCTCTGTTTGGACTAGGGCTGAAACGATTCATCGAATAAATCAATTAAATCGATTAGAAAGATGCATTGATTATTATTTTTTGCCTCGATGCTTCGTTTTATTTTCATACACTCGGCGATGGCTGGCTGGAACCTTCTGCAGTAGAGGTAAAGTTTCCGCACGACCACTGCACTTCACTGTACACAAAAGAGCGCGGCGCCCATGGCTGTATAATAAGAGCGTACAACGCGCACACCGCACCTCCTACCATACGCTGCGCACCCCTCATCGCCTCCGGTACGCCGCGCGCCCCTCATCTCCTCCCGTACGCCGCGCGCCCCTCATCTCCTCCCGTACGCCATGCAGCCCTCATCTCCTCCCGTACGCCACGCGCCCCTCATCTCCTCCGGTACGCTGTGTGGACCGCACTTCCTCCTGTGTGCCTCTAAACCAGAACTAACACCAGGACTAAAACCAGGTCTAAACCAGGTCTAAAACAGGTGTAAACCAGGTGTAAACCAGATCTAAAACCAGGTCTAATCCAGGTCTAAAACCAAACAAGAATTTGCAGGAGTTGGTTGCTACATTCATGTAGTTAATCATGACAGTATCAAGTCATCCAAAGTATTCAGATTACGTTACTCACTTTAAGTAATTTAATGGATTACGTTACAAACTACATTTTGGGGTATCTGTAATCTGTAGGGGAATACATTTTAAAAGTCACCTTCTCAACACTGATGCTACAACATCTAAACAGAAAGCACCTGTACATTACATCAAGTGGAAAAGCCTAGCGATAATTACGTTTTTCATGTCCAAAACGCGTGTATCAATGCAGTGGTGTGTACTTAACGTGTGCAAAGTAGACAGACATTAACAAACGATTACTCGATTATTCGAATAAAATAATCAACAGAATAATCGATTACTGTAATAATCGATAGCTGCAGCCCTAGTTTGGACGTTGTTTAGATATACTGTAGCATGTTTTACCTCATGTTGATGTTATGACGTTTGTCGACCATATAAGAACCCTGTTTTTGTTTTGCCATGGTTCAGATCAGGGAGACACGGACCTTGCGTGAGGGACAGAAGGTTTTGTTTTCATTTTCTCTGTAATTGTGTGCACAATTGCTTTAATAAATCCAGACTCTTTGATTGAAGACAACTTCTCTCCAGTTTTTATTCTTCTCAGCAACAACAATATACGGGTATGATTTAGAACCTATTCTATAACTTTGTTTACCTCAAGTAAATTAGTTAGTTTAGTACTTTGATCATTGTTTCTGCAGAAATTTGTTTCCTTTTCTTTACTTTTTTTACTCAATAGCCTCTAGGCCTGTCATGTTAACACATTTTGAAGTGTAAAATATCTCCATGGAGATGATATTATGTCTGGAATGTGTCACAGTGTGGTATTCAACCTTTCTATCTTCATGGAGACCAAACCAGACCAAGTTACAGGTTAGATCTGTGCAGAGGCGACCTTGCTCACAGGCCGAATGTCTCTTTTCCTAGGTACTTTTGAGCTCTAAAACCACCTGTAATTGAAAAAATGTAAAGTAGAGCTGTTTAATGTCATACTATGGAACATTCCAGGCAGAGCAGTGACATCTCCATAGAAACAAGCAGTTGACTGTCCCCCAACTAAAAAGTTACGCAGTGCACCTTTAAGGTTCGATTAATAATAATATTGAAACTAATTTATGTCACAAAAACTATTCTAAATGTGAAATATTATTTAAAAAAAACATGAGCTGCAATAAATAAACAGCAGAATATTAAGTTTGTTAGTTTTCATCTGTAATGAGTCATAGAAATTATTAATTTAACCTTCTATGACTCAAACTTGATCGTATAGCAAAAACAAACCAACGTTTTCTCTGAAGTGCAAATAAAATGTACATACGGTAAATACTGACTCCAAAAAAATATTGTCCCAGTTTTCATATATTAAACTATAAATCGATGTAGTAATTAAGGTGACAGACATATTAGCCACATTAAACCAGGACGAGGGGGCTTTTTTAGTCTCACATACCTGGGATACTGTCCTGAGGAAGTGGGACTGGAGATGTGAGTACTTGAAACTGTCAAGTATGAAAACAAACACTTGTATATTATAAGCCGCTAGATCAATGACCGGGTATTTTTTCATACATAAAGCACACCACACCATAAGGCGCATTAAGTAAGACTGATACCTTAGCCCAGGCGTCCACGATCCATTGGTAGATCGCGGTGTAACTCACCCGGTGTTGCTTATCCCTGTCTTAGTGAACATGTGTCTGTCGTCCAACGCTCGCATGCAGCTGCAATTTAACTTCAGTTGGACTAAAGGACATGATTCAGTGTTTTATTTGTGTTCTTTCTGTGACAGAGGGATGTGGAGTTTACGGTGAGTCTGTTCTGTGTGTATATCATGTTGGAGATGGTTCATGTTAAACTTTTCGGAGATTATACATCTGCAGTAGCGCAGGCCGGTTTAGCGTTGTCACGGTGAATTACTTCGCTGCGCATAGACCTCCACGCAGAACCATAAAACAAAAACGATGACGACAAGGTGACACAGAGTCAATGCATTGAGTCGACGCACTATAATTCGGCCTTTAGTTTTCTTCAGTTGGGCGTGTGAGTCGCATGTCTCTGAACAGGGGCCATTTCAGGTCCTTATACACACATCGTAATACGATGTTGAAGCACAGTACGTATCACTGCGCACTCAGCTGCAACCAAATATGCTGCATTTTGGTCCTATGCGCGAGTGTTTCTGAGGCTTTCCTGCTCCATACGACCATCCATCCAGCGGTGCCCCTTCATAGCTTACAAAAGTACTAAAATATTTTGCCATTTTTTTGTGTACCACATAAAATCGGTTCAAAGTCAGTATGCATGGCCAGAAATAATACATACATAAAGCGCACCGTCTTATAAGGCGACGATTTTTGAGAAAAATAAAGGATTTTAAATGCGCCTTAGGGTCAAAAAATACGATAAATTATCGGAAGACCAAATGAACCTCGTGGGACTATTAACCGCACATTTCACAGACCACGCATTTCTCTGATTGGTTAACCCGTCTGTCAATCCTCCTGACACTGCCCATTAACTATCGTGTAAGTTGGGACACGCCGTTTTTAGCAACAGCCTGAATTGTGTAGTTGTTTTCAGCCTCAGGTGGAGATGTTCTAGCTGCTCAGTGAATGATTAAACACAATGAAAGCACCAATTTGCAGAGGCAAGATTAGACTGCCCTGTCTTACCCCAGTAACACCAGAACACTGTTTCCGCTCAGCTCTTTGCACAAATCCTATCTTTACACCACAGGCTCCTGCTGAGGTGCAAGTGCCGCAAACACTTTATTTTGTACAGATAAACAAAGCCCAGAGCTGCCCTTGTTGGTACAACTCAAGGACTTCTCTCGTCTGGGGAACCACTGCTGCTGCATTTTTGGCCACTGCTCAAACCGTTGTCTGGCAAGTCTAAAATAAAATCTCTCTGGGCAATTGTCAGGGAAAAATGAGTCCCCTGCATTCTTTAGATCTGTGCTCTAGAACAGACATACATGGACTTGCACAGACTTCAAACTATCCCCTCGTGGTTATTTACGACGTGATAGACCTGCATTATGAACAAAAACAAACCAGACCCAGTGAAATAATGAGCTCATCCTCATGGTATTCATGGGTTTCAGGCAAAAACAAAAATTCCTTCCTGGTTTGAAGGATTTCGTCCTGTTCCATTCAAAGACATCGATGATTTGAATTGCTCGCCGCTAACTGTGGAGGACCGCTGGAACACCAAATGCTTCAGATCATGAAGGAATCGCTCTGCCTGAAACATGAAATGATGCCACTTGAATACTGCGCTCTCATCCCATACATGAGTGGGAGGAAATTGTACACAACGGAAAACCCAAAAATGATATGAAAAACGAGCAGAGGAAATAAACCAAACACTGTTTTACTTCAGTAGACCTTGACTAGTCATTCAAGTTATTAAAAACAGCCAATACTGGTGCTCCAACAAATGATATAAATAAATAAGCTCTCTTCTCTCTCTACTGGTTACTCATCCTCTCTCTCTCCTCTCTCTACTGGTTACTCATCCCCTATCTCTCTTTCCCCTCTCTCCTGTTTACGCTATCCTCTCTCTCTCCTCTCTCTACTGGTTACTCACCTTTTTCTTCCCTTTCTCCTGTTACTCACCCCTCTCTCTTCCCTCTCTTCTGGTTACTCACCCCTCTGTCCTGGTTACTCTCTCTCCCCTCTCTTCTATCTACTCTGCCGTCTCTCTTCCCTCTCTCCTGGTCACTCCTCTCTCTCTCTGTCTCTCTCTCTCTCTCTCCCCTCTCTTTTGTTTACTCTGCCCTCTCTCTCTCTCTCTCCCTCCTAGTAACTCCCCACCCTATCTCTCCCCTCTCACCTGGTCACTCGCTTCTCTCTCTTTCCCCTTTCTCCTGGTCACTCTCCCCTCTCTTTTCTCTCTCCTGGTTACTCCCCTCTCTCCTTTTTCCTGGTCACTCACCCCTCTCTCTCCTCTCTTTCCTGGTCACTCCCCCCTCTCTCCTCTCTCTCCTGGTCACTCACCCCCCTCTCTCCTCTTTCTCTTGATCACTCACCCCTCTGTCTCTCCTGGTCACTCCCCCCTCTCTCCTCTCTCTCCTGGTCACTCACCCCGCTCTCTCCTCTTTCTCCTGGTCACTCACCCCCCTCTCTCCTCTTTCTCCTGATCACTCACCCCTCTATCTCTCCTGGTCACTCCCCCCTCTCTCCTCTCTCTCCTGGTCACTCACCCCTCTCTCCTCTCTCTCCTGGTCTCTCTCCTCTCTCTCCTGGTCACTCACCCCTCTCTCTCCTCTTTCTCCTGGTCACTCACCCCTCTGTCTCTCCTGGTCACTCCCCCTTCTCTCCTCTCTCTCCTGGTCTCTCTCCTCTCTCTCCTGGTCACTCACCCCTCTTTCCTCTCTCTCCTGGTCACTCTCCTCTCTCTCCTGGTCCCTCTCCTCTCTCTCCTGGTCACTCACCCCCCTCTCTCCTCTTTCTCCTGATCACTCACCCCTCTGTCTCTCCTGGTCACTCCCTCCTCTCTCCTCTCTCTCCTGGTCACTCACCCCCCTCTCTCCTCTTTCTCCTGGTCACTCACTCCCCTCTCTCCTCTTTCTCCTGATCACTCACCCCTCTGTCTCTCCTGGTCACTCCCCCCTCTCTCCTCTCTCTCCTGGTCACTCACCCCTCTCTCCTCTCTCTCCTGGTCTCTCTCCTCTCTCTCCTGGTCACTCACCCCTCTCTCTCCTCTTTCTCCTGGTCACTCACCCCTCTGTCTCTCCTGGTCACTCCCCCTTCTCTCCTCTCTCTCCTGGTCTCTCTCCTCTCTCTCCTGGTCACTCACCCCTCTTTCCTCTCTCTCCTGGTCTCTCTCCTCTCTCTCCTGGTCCCTCTCCTCTCTCTCCTGGTCACTCCCCCCTCTCTCTCTCTCCTGATCACTCACCCCTCTCTCTCCTCTCTCTCCTGGTCACTCCCCCCCTCTCCTCTCTCTCCTGGTCACTCACCCCTCTCTCTCCCCTCTGTCCTGTTACTCACCCCTCTCTCTCCTCTTTCTCCTGGTCACTCACCCCTCTCTCTCACCCCTCTCTCCTGGTCACTCTTCTTTCTCTCTCTTCCCTCTCTCCTAGTCACTCACCCCTCTCTCTCATCTTTCTTGTGGTCACTCCCCCCTCTCTCTCACCCCTCTCTCCTGGTCTCTCTCTCTCTCACCCCTCTCTCCTGGTCACCCCCCTCTCTCTCACCCCTCTGTCTCTCGTGGTCACTGACTGTCTGTCTCGTGTCCCCTGTGCTCCTCAGATCAGATCCTGCACCACTCCTCTGCAGAGGTGTGGCCTCACTCGTACGTGTCCCAGGGCCTGTACTGTCTCTCCTCGTCTGACGCCTGGGACCCGATCACCAGCCAGCCCTCGGGCATGGCCTCCCCCGCAGCCAGCTCCTACATCATGGCCGGAGGTTCGCACTGCTCACTGGAGGCCACAAGTGCAGACATATATTAGACTTTAGATAACGGGGGACTGAATATGAATGTTAAATAGATTGATTTAAAAGTACAATATGTAACTTTTTTGAAGGAGGCTTTTCTGGATAGAGATATTACTTGACCTAAAATATTCCTCAGCACGTTATAGGACTTATTTGTTTTACATTTATTCAAGAAAATGCCTTGAAAAACACGCTTACTGGGGATGCCTCTTCACAAGTCTAAACTGTGGCCTGGTGGTATCAACTGCTTTTCTCCATGAAGACAGACCATTTTAAAGCCAACTGTGGAACATTCTAGTCAAAGCAACAACTTCTCCATGGAGACAAGCAGATGGCATGTTATTCTCTTGAAAGTTACATACAAGTCTATCACACATTTTAGATTTCAACAGGAATATGTAATTTAACAGTTTAATAAATCTTGAATACTTGAGTTCAGTGTGTGACATTTGCAGCACATTTTAAAATGGAGGATGTCTTGCACTGTCTTGTCCTTCTCCCTGTGTGTGTTTGTGTGTGTGTCTTCTCAGGAGGCAGCGGAGCGTGTGGGACCCCGGGCGAGGGCTTTGAAGGAACGGTCAACAGTTTTCTGGCCCAACATCAGGCTCAGCTCGTCCTCCAGCAGCACTCACAGTTCCACCAGCTCCAACAGCTGCACCAGTACCAACAACAGCAGTTCCTACAGCAACTACAGCAGCAACAGGTCTATCTATACATGTCTATACATGTCTGTAATTATAACACAACAGGTCACTCTAACATCTATATGTCTGGAATCAGAATCAGAATTACTTTTATTTACAGATGCAACCGACCAAGAACATGTAGTTAGAATCAAATTTTCAAAAATAAGATAAGAATAAATACAATAAGATAAAAGATCAAAATAGTTCTCTCTCAAAAATTATTTACATCAGTGACATATTTACATCTATAAACATGTGTGAGCAGGGAAATTGGATGTTACAGTAGTCTGTCAGTGACTTAAAGTGCAGAGTTCAACAGTTTGATGGCGACAGGCAGGACAGATTTCCTGTGTCTCTCAGTGGAGCAGCGCGGCAGCAGCATCTATGGCTGAAACAGCTCCGCTGATTGGCCAGCACCTTGGGGAGGGGGTGGGAGGGAGAGTCCAGAATAGTCCTGATTTTGTCCAACATTCTCCTGTCCAACACAACAGCCAGAGTCCAGCTCCTCCCCCACAACATGTCCAACCTTGCTGCTGATCTTATTGAGATCATATATAATATAATAATATAACAACTACAGCAGCAACAGGTCACTCTAAAATCTATATGTTGATAACCATAACACAGGCCATTCTGTATGTTTATATATGCCTACAACTATAACACAGGTCACTCTGTTTGTCTAAACAAAGGCAAGGCAAGTTTATTTATACAGCACAATTTATACACAAAGCAATTCAAAGTGCTTCACAGAATAAGAAATACATTAAAATCTCAATGCAAGCAAATCAAAACATAAATAATCATCATAAAATTAAAATGAAAGAGAGACATTAAATTAGATTAAACACACTGCACAGCTCCAGCAGCTGCACCAGCACCATCAACAACAGCAACTACAGCAGCACCAGGTCACTCTAAAATCTGTATGTCTATAACCATCACACAGGCCACTCTGTATGTCTGTGCAAATATAACACACAGCTCCAACAGTTACTACAGCAACTACAGCAGCAACAAGTCACTTTATTATCTATATATGTCTATAACTATACCACATGTCACAGCAACCAGCAGCAACAGCTTCATAAACATAGACAATATGGACTTTTAATAATCAACCACATGCTTTTACTGACAGAGGACTGGCAGGAGAGCTCCATTAAAAACACCCAGGCTGATCAGTGATGATTAAAAAGAACTCAATTACAATTTATTAATTGCACGGTCCTGCTCTATTAGCATATCCATATTCCACATACAATACAAACAGCTACAGCAGTAACAGCACAGTCTGTATGTTAATACAGTAGTATTGCTCATAGCAAAAAGAGATGCCCTAAGAAAAGCATGTTTAAAGGTCCTATATTATGCAAAATTGACTCTTGTGAGCTTTAAGTAATGTAGAATGTTCCTCAAAAAACATACCTGGAGCTGTGTTTTGTTTCATTCACACATGTTTGAGTCTCCAAAGCTCAAAATGCTCTGTTCTATTCCACTTTGTGATGTCATGAAGCAGTAGTTTTCAAGTTAACAGCTACTTTTTACCCGTTTGTTCAGTAGAGATTAGTAATTCCAGGTCATACATTATCCAAATGATTCTAGTGAAGGTGCATGGAGTTTAAAAACACAGTGGAGCACTTCCTGTATGCTCCACACAAGGTGGAACGGAGAGTTATCAGTCTGAGAGAAGAACTCAGCCTATGGCGCAGATTGGCAGCCTCGCTTCCGTCAGTCTGCCCCAGGGCAGCTGTGGCTACAATAGTAGTTTACCACCACCGGGTATGGAGTGAATGAATAATGCTCTGTAAAGCGTCTTTGAGTGTCCAGAAAAGCGCTATATAAAACTGATGCATTATTATTATTATTATTAAACATGGATTCTTTAAAATGTTCCATCCGTTTCAAACCAAACCAAAGTTGATTTCAGATTTTAGAATTGTAGATTGTAGAAAGACATTACATAAACTAGGATTATATGAGAGTAGATTTGTATTGATGCTCGGTACGCATCAATACCCGGCGAGATGTAATACAGAACCACAACACGGCAGATCAATACTGTTTTTAAAAATCACCAAGTCTGTCCCAGCCCCTTTTCTGTTTTGAGCTGTCTCTGCTTTTATTATTACACTCATCTTTCACCTCATGTCAGAAACCCACTGCAGCTGTATTGATCATTTTACTGTGACAAATTATTTAATATGCCCTCCATCTTTTATTCATTCACGAGAGAAGGATTCCTAGACATTTCCAGTGCTTTTCAAACCCGCCTCGGCCTTAATATGCAGCCGGTGTTGTATAAATCATTAGCTGAAGGATTTTTGTACAATTGAATGAAGCCTGGCTGAACTGTGACACAGGGAGAGGGGGTTTTGGTCTGACTCTGAGCTCGTTAAATACACCGGGCCTATGAAATAATAACTGCAAAAGGTCAAACACGGTGTCTCAGAGAAGGGAGCGCTCTGCAAATGAGAACTAACATGTCGCGCTGTGCATTATGGGTCATATATTGCTCAATCAGTCTTCTTTTCAGTAGGTTTAAAGATACAGATTAAGTTATGTACTGTAGGTAAAGGTGTGACGTGGTTTTAAAGACGCATTTTGTAACTTTTGTTGTCTGAAAAGCCACTCCCTTCTACGTTCTGTTCGAATCCATAAGGGTCTGAAATTGGACCATAGAGCGTGATAAATCTCCGTCCAAACTTGAGACGATCTAACCACAGCTGCTAATTTGTCTCTCAAATGTGGAAGACTTCACCTCTCCAAAATGACCACAACATTCAAAGCAAAATACTGTATATAACTTCTTTTACATGAGATAAATAATAGTTTGGCAATTTCCTTGGTGATAAGCGTCTTTGAGTATCGTGAAAAGCGCTATATAAATAAAATGTATTATTATTATTATTATTATTCTGTAAAAAATCCACAAAAGCCTCGTTTGTTTTGACGCGAACGGAGCATGCGTCTCTCTGATTGGCTAACCCGCCTGTCAATCACGGCCTCTGGAATCAGGACCTGCATGAAGTTGCTTTAGTTTTGGAGAAATTAATGATTTTTTTTACAGGTCAAATTGGGGTCAGCCCCACAGGAAGCTTCAAAATGCTCTAAAACTGTCCAGAATGGAGTCAATCGTTTGTGTTTCGTTTGTGCTGTTTTGTGCTGCAAAAAGTTTGTTTGTGCGATTATAGTTCTTAAGATATTCGCAGTTTTATTTTCGGCCGATGATGTCGTCTAGCCCCTCAGAATGCTAAATAGAGCTCAAAACAGGCGGAAAATTATAGAATTGTGCTGTTTTGTGCTGTGACAATTTTCATTTGTGCGAGTTTATTTCTAAAATTCATTATTATTTCTGGGGCAATCATAGAACGTCATTTTCGCTCAGCTTTTTTTTCTGCCTGTTTTGAGGCTATTTCACATTTTGAGGGGCTGGATGATGTCATCAGCCAAAAATAAAACTGCAAATATTTTAAGAACCAGAATTGCACAAATGAAACTTTTTGCAGCACAAAACAGCACAAACGAAGCACAAACAATTGACTCCATTCTGGACTGTTTTAGAGCATTTTGAAGCTTCCTGGGGGGGTGGCTGACCCCAATTTGACCTATAAAAAATTGTTAATTTCTCAAAAACTAAAGCAGCACAAACGAAACTTTTTGCAGCACAAAACAGCACAAACGATTGACATAGTTTTTGTGTAGGTTTGAGTTTGATGGGGGCCAACATCATGGAGGTGGGATCAGGGAGACAGGACACAGCTCTTTGTAAAGTTTTGTCAAAGCGTGTAGTTCTGGCTGGACACGTAATAACTTTTGTAGTGGAGGGTCTGCTTGGCATCTGCTGGTCCCCATTGAGATGCTATTACTTTGCTTATAATGTTTTGCAGTATGGCATTAAATGCAAAAATCTCCACGGAGACATGCGGGTGGCATCAGTAGTCCAAGTTACAGACAACCATGTAGAGCAGTAAGAGCATAAATAAGTTGAATAAGCAAAATATATCACTCTTCAGGCAAAACAATAGCATCTCCATGGAGACAAGCAGGTGATGGACCCACACAAAAAGTTACATAGGCTACGTGTAAACAGTTTCATGAATTTCTGGCTCCCAACACCTAAACTAACTGTGTTTTCAACAAATTTCCAGACTGTTAACCCTGTAGTTTGGACTTCTACAAACATGTCCTGAAATTGCTGATTCTTGTATTAGTTTAGCGGTCAATATTTCCATCTTCTCTCAAATGTAAGACCTGTTTGAAATGTCAAGGTTAAACGCAGATTTAAAATACGGTCGTCCCTGCCCAATGTTCTGTACAAATGTGAAATGACCAGAGGCATGGCATGTGTGCCTTGTGAATTATAAAACTAAATTTAATATTTGTCAGGAATAAAATGCAGTTGTTACTTTGCAGCTGATGTCGTCAACATTCCCTGGGGGGTGACGCTAACTGTAGGCATGCTCCGTCTCAGGCTCTGTCAGACTTTAATCTGAGCTTTGTTTTAACACAATCGGACTAGAAAGAATTGACTTAGCCGGAAGTACAACGGGTGAGATGATTTTTACTTTTAAATAGGGCTGTGTTGAAAAAAATCGATTTGCCTATTCTGAATCGATTGCCTTATTAGTTCCTTAAGATCAATTCGTGCGTCCAAAGATTGATTTACCTTTTAATACATTTTCCGTTTTTTTTTGTCACGTCATTGAATTCTCGCAGGCGCAGGTCTGACTATATCAAAACAATTAACATGGCGTCAGACACTAGTGGCAACGTGAGCCAAGTACCGGGTTGGAAGACGCCAGAAACACTCAAAGCTCTGTCTGGCACCATTTTGGGTTCAGAAACGATAAAGACAAAGATGCACTTGACAGAAACAAAGCAAATACAACCAACCTCAGGAACCACTTGGAACAGCTCAGGGAACAGCTCAGAAATGGTTCTAATAACACTAACCCGAACCGAGATTGGATCGGATTGGATCGAATCGTGATAATCAATTCGGAATCTTGAGAATCGGAATCGAATCCATTCTTGGAATTTGAATCGATACCCAGCCCTACTTTTAAACAAGTCCCTCTCAAATAACATTACAGTCTTAGGCTCGCTAGAATTAGCCAACAGTTTTTCAGTTCATCACTCTTGCCTTTTTGGCTCCTAAACTCCTAAAAAGGACCATGAACACTCGTATGGATTACAGTCATTGCCAGTGTTTGCTAAAGTGTGCATTGTGTCACCATGGTAACTACTGAACATTCCCCCATACACAGACATGTAAAACACCCCCAGTGTGATGTCGCTACAAAGTCAATCAGATAATTCCCCAAATCTTAGAATTGAATCAACATGTGTTTATAATTGCACCAATACAGAATCTATACACATATATTATAACTAGTATCAGATTATAGACTTGTTGGAGTATGAATACTGAAGAAGGACCGTTCAAAAATGCTTTTTAAATGGTCTTGATTTATATCAGATAAAGTGTAAAACCACATTCTAAAATTAAATAAATGACTGTTATTATGTAAATTACATTCAAGTTTGACATTTTAGTACCATGACGATAAAAGCAATCTTTCTCGCTGACTTTTCTGCGTTATCCAGTTAGTTGGAGCTGACCCTCTTCTTCATAAGTCCCTGGCAGAGCTGGCTGCACATTGGACACTTACAATGGCTTTGTGTGTGTCATTGTTTTGGCAGCAGGAGATGGTATTTTCTGCTCCTTATTGAGAATGAAAATGTCAGGAGCCCTGGGGAAGATATTGTTCAGCGAAGCTCCAGTGGGTGGTGTGTTTTAATAGGAACATTTTCAAAGCAAGAAACAGCTGAGTAGTTCTGCAGTCGAATCAATTCAGGAGGCTTCCATACGAGGGACTTACATAAAGCAACATGAAAATAACTCCCTTTTCCTTGTTCATGCATTAGTGATAGTCTTTTGTATTAAGATTAGTGTGGCTCATTTCATTTGAAGCTGCGTTGTGTAACTTGCCTGTTTTTCAAGGTATTTTTGAGCTATAAAACCACCTGTAATTGAATACATGTAAGTTACATAGTGCACCTTTAATAGATTCATTTTTAAATTTATTTTAAATTAAAAAATTTTTTTTTACAATGGCTTGGGATTGAAGTTGAATGCCCCGATGACCGTACAGATGCTGCATGCTAAACATTTCAATTATACGCCATTTTACTAGTCAGGACCCAGGTTCAAACGCACTGATTTGTGATTAGTGGGTGAGTTCATTAGAATGCAAACGCTGTATTAGTGCGGGGAATCACAGGGGCCCTCAGGATTAAATAGAGTCTTTGCAGCTGATGTCATCAACATTCCCCGGAAGCTGATTTGTGCTGTTAAACTAGTCTCTCACATAAAGTTACAGTCACAAGCTAGCTAGCACTTTTTGTTTTTGTTGAACATCTAAATAGCACCATAAGCGGAAATGTTGTATTGTTTGAGTTTCAAGATCATCTAAAAACATTTGGCTGTGTTTGCTAATGTGTGCATTGTCTCGCCATGGAAACTGTTGAACATTCCACCAATAAATGCATGATTAAATACCCCCAGCGTGATGCCCCTGCAGAGTATGAATAAAATACACGCTACATGGGTCACATTAGGGATGGGACGATAACCGTGACAAAAAATAACATGGTATGACAGCGTTGAGTTGCGTAATTTATAATGCTTAACGAGAACAAGACACTTTTTCCGTAAAAAGTGTTAGTATATTGCTGATATACGATATACTGCTCCTTGGTTATGTCCTACTTTTGTGTGCTGAGATTTGGTGTAACACAGATCAGTTCATATCAGGGCAAAGCTGCCATTAGGTGCACTAGTCACACGTATGGTTTTAAATGTTATGAAATTTATTAAGTCAAATATTATAGGAAAAATACTGCTTTTGATACGTAGTATGACCAAATATAATTATAAAATCAATTTTGTTAGCAATTTTATCCAGTAATGTGCTTCTGCTCATCAGTTACTCGGGTTTATATCAACACGAGGTGATGCCGTTCATGTCCCCGTCATGCATCTGTGTGCATCTGGCACAGTGAGCGGTCAAACAAAGTGGATATTGGAGCAACGTTTCCTCCTTTTCCTGACATACATATGAAAGCAGAAGGAATTTTGTAATAATAATAATAATAATAATAATAATAATAATAATAATAACAGCGATACATTTTAATTTATAAAGCGCTAAACACTAAAAGACGCTGTACAAAGAATACAATTAAAAAGAGCGTATACGAGGTAATAAACAAAATATAGGCATAATTTAAAAGGCTAGACATTAAAAGCACCATAGAATAGAATAGAATTATACAATAACTAATTTCAAACTGCAATCCTACTTTTATTGAATGAGAGGAATGACTCATTCTTAGTGAGTCTTCCTCCTAAAAAAGAATTTTCTAATCCAGCTGGTAAAGCAGCAGAAGGCAGAGCTGCCCCTGGATCTGGTAGAAGAGAGCGGCTCTGTACGAACTCTGAGCTCTACAGCATCAGGAGGCCCTACTTCATCACCCTCTACTGCGTCAGGAGTGTGTACTCTATCAGGCTCTGCTGCATCAGACTCTACTGCAGCATGAAGCTCGAGCTGTTGTATTTCGAGTCTCAACTGTATCATGGAGCTCTACAGCAGCAGGAGACTTTACTTCATCAGCAGAGTCAATAGTGTCAACAATAAATACATCTTAATGAATAAACCAGTGTGTAAAAACAATATAACACATTTGTGCAAGTTCAAATCTGTGGTCTGAGTGTGCATTCATCAGCTTCATCAGCTTCTCGTTATATGTGGCATTTTGAGGACTTTTCACCACTCAAAAGATAGAATATTTAGGTTTACATTGTTAATCTCTTTGACAAAAGTACTAATGTTTAATTAAAGCTGCACCCAATACAATACTATGATGTGTAGATAGATGTGAAAATCATGTTGCACAAATATTGTACAATACGGGAAACACATGATTGAATAATACATTTTATTAATAATGATCCTTTATTTATTATAAGTTATTTACTGTCTCTAAATAAGGGAACACAGTTGCAGTGCTGCCACAACTTAGTTTTCTTAAAATGTACTGAGAACTGCTCATGGCGCCGATATATCGATAGAGCAGCCTGCAGTATCAGCGCTGATGATGTTGTTCATTTAAATCCATAACCCATAGAGTATAACGTGCCGGTTTAACCCAGATAACATGGCACTAAAATAGCTGCTTTGTAGTCCAAGCAGAGCTCTGAACTTTGAGTCTGGAGGTGGTGTGTACAGTCTGTAATATAAAAAGTGGGTCATCCTATTTATCTCCATCTAGTTCTCATGCTGTGCTTCAGTAGTTTGAGAAATGTCTCTCTGCTCTCTCCCTGTTCCTGCTAAATATTGGGTCAGAAAGTGTGTTTAGTATGAATATGGTGCTGCGGTGGTTACAATAGTATCTCACACCACAAGTGTCAGTGACTTCAGTGTCGTGTTTAAGAGGCTTTGATAAACCTGCACAGGACATTACAAGTATCACTGTTGCAGTTCTACAATGTGCCATACAACCACCTGCAGGGCTACGGATGCTTCTTCTAAAATGTGTCTGTGTGTTTTTCTGCAGATGCACAGTGCCTCTGCCTCACTGCAGGCCACTCCCAACAGCACCATCCACAGCCTGGGCCCACCCACGCACCCACGCCTCGCCGACCTGTGGGGGGCAGCGCAGGTCGAGGCGCATCAGGTGAGAACAGCTGCACCAGGCACAAGGGGCATTTAGGGAAGGGACAGGGTTTTTCACTAGTGTGAGCAGCCACAGGGGCAACTGAAGTGACAAAGTTACTTTTGTTGTTTTAGAAGATATATGTAAAGCAGCTAGGATCAAAATGAGACGACTGCGTGCTGCCTGCATTTAATTATAAATATGTCTACAAACCGTGAAGTAAAACTGATGCACTGTTAGCATACTAGTCATTTTTAGCATTATTGTGATGGCAAAACTCCACTCTGGCCTCTGAGAGTTGTGAAAAGCTCAGTGTGGTGAATAATTAAACAGCTGAGTGCAAGCCTGAATTTGATAAGATATTATAACCAGCATTTCTAGTGTGACTTCTTAAAGTAAAGTAGTACAATTTTTAAACTTACGGGGGTGCATGTAACATATATTTCCTTGATTCTTTTCTTCTTGCGAACAGTTTTTTTAGTTCACGACAGCCATAGCCTATATCCATTACAGATAACAGACATTAAGTTGAATAATAGATTTTACAGGTAATCCTCTCCTTCCCCAGCCATATCTTTCTAATGACAGTTGTATTACCACCCCATTAATACAGCGACGGTGATCAGAAATGACAGTGTATCCGCTCTGATCCCATCTCCAGCCTCTTGTCAGCTCCATTTCAGAGGACGGCCTTTCTATTACCATCAGAAATAACAGCTTTTCGTGTACCTCTGCTTTGTGTCTCGCGTCTTTGGGCTCACTGCAGCGGACACATGTAGCACACATCAGTAGGAGGACGACAGGTAGGAGGCTGGAGGTGCATGGAGCACCCCCTGGAGTGTGCATGAGACACTGCGTGGAGACTGGTACCTGATAAAACATAAGGGGCGATGAGAATGCAGTGGATTTTGTTGATGATGTATTTATAACCCAGTAACAAAGCAGATGGTTTTATATACGGCATGTCTACTGGAAAAGCATGCAGCTAAGGCATTTGGATTCAGCATTGATAGCTTTCACTGTTCTGATGTGGGGGGAAAAAGGTTGAAAGGTTTATTATGATTAATTTGCATTTATTTTATTTAGTATTTATTGTTAAAGGGCCTATGTTGTGCAAAATTGATTCTTGTGAGCTTTTACCCATGTTATAATGCTGTTACCGTATTAAAAACATGCCTGGAGGTGGTTTTGTTTCATTCACATGTTTGAGTAATCTTTTATTACTCTGTCTGCATCTCCAAAGCTCATAATGCTCTGTTCCAACTCATGATGCCTTTACCTCTACCTTTTACCTTGAATTTGGAAATTCCAGGTCTGAAATCATCCAAATGATTTTGATGAAGGTGTATGGAGTTTAAAAACAGAGTGGAGCACCTCCTGTATTACCACATGACATCACAAGGTGGCACAGTGTTTTCTGTTTGAGAGAAAGTCTAAATAAGCAGGGTTTGTGTGTGTGTGAATTAAGTAAGTAATTAAGTAAGCCTGTATTTAAATAGCACATTTCACAGATAAAGAGTCTTTTATCTGTGAAATGTGCTGAACAACAAGTATAAGAACAGAGGAATTGCACAGTCCACTAAAAGCTTTAAAAAGCAGTGCCAGAGCTGCTTTATAAAAGCATATAGAGTCTGCTTTATGGAGGGCCAGGGGCAGGGCATTCCTTAATTTGGGGACCACAGCCTGAAAGCACAGGTCCCCCATGTTTCAAAGTGGGTCTTTGGGACCATCAAGAGGCCCTGACCAGAGGACCGGAGGGTGCGGCCTGAGGAGTAGGGCCGCAGTAAGTCCCTGATGTGCTGGGGTGCCTGTTGTTGTGGATTTCTAAATCGGAGAAAAAATAAAAACTGGAGAAAAGTTGTCTTAAATCAAAGAGTCTGGATTTATGAAAGCAACTGTGCACACAATTACAGAGAAAATGAAAAGGAAACCTTCTGTCCTTCACGCAAGGTCTCTCCCTGATCTGAATGGCAAAACAAAAACAGGCTTCTTATACAGTTGACAAACATCATAACATCAACATGAGGTAAAACATACTACAGTATATCTAAATAACCTCCAAACAGAGACGACTTGTCTGGTTCAGCTGAGCATCGAGCAGATTTTCCCCAAGGATCTCACTATTCTAAATGATGAGAATGAACAAAGCAACAGTTTGTTGTTTTAACAATACTGTCCTGAGATACTCCAGGAACAGCAGATTACACCACCACATGTAGCAGGAATACAGAAATGCTTTAGCCGTTGTAAATTAACAGTTATCTAAACCCATAAAATACATTCTTTAGCTTAAATAGACCACAACAGAAAACAAAATAAAAGATTCCCACCACACCTGTCCATTTAAAGCTCTGTAAGTTAAAACCATGATTTTAAAATCAACATGGAATTTAACATGAAATGAGTGCAGTGAAGATAAACTTGATGTAATGTGTGTTTGCCTGTTAAAAACCTTCAGCCGCATTTTGTACAAGTTGCAGCCAAGTGTAGATGTGTTAAACAAAACATAACTCCAGGTATGTTTGTGATGAGGAAACATTACATAACAGATCAGAAAATAGTGTAATATGAGCCCTTTAAAGAAATCTAAGAAACCATTCAGATTGCACTACTACAGCATGTCCACCAGAGACACATGAAACTAATGCATTTGAACTGGAGGAGAGCAGCTTAATCTTTCACAGCAAACAAGATGGTATTTTTTATCACAAAACAAGTTTTTGTTTGAAGTCTTAAATGCTTTCAGACCCCTGGAGCGGCTGTAGAGAAACAATATGAGGACAATTCACACTTCGAATAATGACTTAAAGGAGACGTATTATGCAAATTCAACTTTAATGAGCTCTTAAACGCGTTTTAAAGGCACTTCCTCACCATTAGCTCACTCAAAGTTGTATTTTGATTCATTCATGCATATTGGTGTAACCACGTATTGTCCTGCATTTGAGGTTTTCATCCAACTCCTATCCACGTCCACACCTCTGAATTTAAACGATTATTTGAAATGTTGCTCTGAGGAGGAAGTTCAAGCCCATTTCTATCATTAAAGGACCCTTATTAATCTGTTATAATATACTTTCCTCATCAAAACAGACCTGGAGTTGTGTTTTGTTTCATTCACACATGTTTAACACGCAAACCCTGCACATTTATTGATATAACCACCACCTTGTGATGTCATGTGGTAATACAGGAAATGCACCACTGTGTTTTTAAACTCCAAACACCTTCACTGGTTCATTTCAACCCTGGAATCACCAATCTGTACTGAACTAAAGGTAAAAAGTAGCTGTTAACTACATGACATCACAAGGTGGAACAGAGCATTTTTGAGTTTTGGAGATGTAGACAGATAATAATAAAGCATTACTCAAACATGTGTGAATGAAACAAAACACAACTCACAAGTTTCTGAGGAGGTAACAACATTATAACGTCGCTTAAAGCTCACATGAGTCTGTTTTGTGTAATATAGGAGCTTTAAGTTTCCAAATATAAGAACTGTAAATCATCATTTTACTTTTTGTTGTTATATTTAGAAGTTAAACACATGAAAACAGCAAAATATGTCTCCTTTAATATCTTAATTATCTAGTTATCTAACTCAAGTAGATGATGAATGAATGCATCTTGTAAAGCATGTCTCCTGAATGATGCAACATGGAGCTGTTTTAAAGATTCTCACCTGTGGGCTAGAGCATGTTAAAGGCCCTGTATACCATCATCTTTTCCATGGATTTGAGCAAAATTTGTCTTGCCCCAGTACAAAATTATTGTTTAAGCAGGTCTTGAGGTCAAAATATGTCTGATGTGTACAATAAAGTGTGTGGGTAGCATAAAAGTAGTAGTAACACTGAATAATTCGGATGCTCAGAATGCAAAAGGTAAGTGGGGAATTGATACTTTGCATTACAGTAGTATCACGCTGTGGGTCTTCTGCATGTATGTGAATGATGGACTGTTCATCAGTTACCATGGTGACACAATGCACATATTAGCAAACAGTCAAAAACATGTTTAGATTGTCTGGAAATCTAAGAAAGAATATAAAGTGGTGCAGCTTAAGTCCAAATCAAAAACTGGGACATCCCTGGTTTGTGGTGGTAATAATAAAATTGTGAAACAAGTGCATAATTAAGCAAAATTGTTCTGCACTCGGCCCATTCATAACTAACATGTGACTCAGTATAGTCACATTTTCTTTTGTTTTGGTCATTTTTAAGCAGCTTTTCTCTATTTTACTGAAACAAATGTCAATGTATGCGTCACTTTACTGTTGGCAGGGATCAAATTGGTTAAAAATAGGGACATCTGGGACATTTCGTGTATAAAACTGGTTTTGTATAAATCTGCTGGGACAGGGGACACAGGGCTCAAAACTGGGACTATAAACAGGGACATCTGGTCACTCTACTTTAAGTATGTCAACAAAAAGGTGAGTAGCCAAGTCAGTTATTTCTGGACAGATTGTGTTGAACTAAAGCTCAGAATCGCATCCAACAAAGCCTCAGACAGAGTATCAATACATTTTAAGACCGTAAAAAGCAACTACAGCGCCTTTTAAATGGAACAAAATGGAACATATTCGTGTTTTGTAAGAGACCTGACCAACACAATGAGAAACATGAGTGATGTGTGCTACATTTGAACAAAGCAACAACCTTGAACACGCTCAGATGTATTCAGGACAGGAGAGCGAATAATGAACATTTACATCACCGGCTCTTATGGTTTATTCTGAAAAATCTGGAGCTGAGAGAGATCCTGTTGACAATAGCAACCAGTCACTTACTTTTGTAACACTCGTTTTAATGTTGCCTATTTTGGGCTGAGAAACAAAGTGCTCCTACAGCTCATTAGCGGTGTTACATTTCACAGATGACCTTTGGTGCTTCACAGACGATTCTAATACAGCTCCCACACACTGTAAGCATGAGAGGCCACTGATTTCAATTTGCACAAAACGCTAAAGAGACAGTAAGGCAAACCACCCACGCATCCATACAATCTGTCAATATCTGTACAATCTATATAATGTAGGATTACAGTTTGTGTGATTGTGGGAAGTGGAGATCGTGATGTATGATCTGCTCAAAAGAAAATAATATGGAAAAGTAGAGGGCTCATATTACGCTGTTTTCTGATTTTTGTTATCATTTTGTTTCCTCATCACAAACTTACCTGGAGTTGTGTTTTGTTTCATTCACACATGTTTAACGCACAAACTCTGCACATTTAGGCTGAGTTCTTTTCTCCAACTGAACCCAAGATGGCGTTGTATTGTTTTCAGGGGCCCGTGCTCATTGGCGCATCTTCTGCATTTACTTCTTCCCACCTGTGTGACGCCTGTAACGTGCACGGCGTGGAGCAATCAGAGCGAGAGCTGCTAGAGCGGAGCGAGCTCGGGCTTAGAGTGAAAATAGTAAAAATCCCTACAAAATCCATCCTTTGTGAAAGTTGTGGATGCCCTGTCAGCCGAACACAGGCAGTTTGAATTCCCAAAATGCATTGTGCTTCTGTGGAAGAATTCTTTCTGGGCTCAAGCTCCCGGGAGCTGCAGTACCTGGAGCAGCCACTATTTGGTCTCGAGCTGGGACAGAGGGAACGCCTTATACAGTTTTTATTATTTATCCATGGCTCCACGTTGTGATGTCATGTGGTAATACAGGAAGTGCTCCATTGTGTTTTTAAACTCCATACAATTTCTCTAGAATCATCTGGATCATTTCAGTCCTGGAATTGTCCATCTCTACTGAACTAAAGGAGCTGTTCACTTGGAAACTACTACATCATGACATTTAGATAGACTAATAATAGATTGCTCAACCATGTGTGAATGAAACAAAACATAACTCCGGGTATGTTTTGCAGAGGTAACAGCATTCTAACATGACTTAAAGGGGAACTCTGGCACGTTTGAAGCTAAAGTCCATTGCTAGAGGTGGTCGAATACTGTCAGAAGACAAAAAACATATAATTTGCTGGCGATGGCAACGCTGATTCTCCCGTTTGAGCAGTTTTTTTTTTTCTTCTTTCTGTTTGTTGTTCGTTTCAGGTGGAGATCGGGGGGCAGCTGAGTGGGCAGATGGTTGATTTGGTCGGGGCGATGGTGGAGACCGTTGGAGAAGAGCCAGAGCCGGAGTCGGAGGGCTACCCCGAACAACAAGAAGAGGACGAGGAGCTGACCAGGGTACTGAAAACGCACACACATGTAACAACACACAGCAACAAGTTTATTCTATCCAAAATAACAGGGCTGGTTTAAAATGGACAGCAGGAGCTCATTCGGTAGAGTGGTCTGATGGTTGGTGGTTCAAATCCCACTCCAGACATCATTGCTGGTACAGAGGTCAGATGCCTTAGTTGACAAGTTGGCGCTGTGATTCCTGCTCCTACAAATGACTGTTTTTGTCATTGGGGAAGACACTAAAACTCCTGTGCCCCCATATTCTGTCAATGCTGGTGCCTTGAAGGTGGAAAAGTGATAATTTACCTTTAAATCCAAACTGTCTGAGCTAGAAACTGCCTCAAAAGTGTTCATGTTTCACCAGAGAAACTTTTTTTGTTGTTGTAACTCTGGGTTGTACTCTTGACCTTTAAAAAGTGTGACTCAGAATAGGATTTTAAGGTGAATTTACAAAAGAAATCATGGCAATTTGTGACGCTTCTTTGATTAATATAACCGCCACTGGTTAATTAACAATATCACACGAAGCTGTTGTGTTTGTCTTTATTTTACTGTACACCGTAATCATGTGTGTTAAATCAAAAAAAGAAAACAGTGGGTTTATACTAGATGAAAGATAAAAGTCTTTAAACTACATTGTTCACTCTTGTTGTGTGGGAGGTGCAGCAGATGCAGGAGGACAGATGGCTGTAGAATGGACGGAGCAGATTTACATATTTATGGAAATGTGAACCGACTTTGGAACGGGCCCCAAAACATTTGTGTTTTTGTTTTGTACCATGATCGTGAAAACCTACGAGAAGGTTAAATAACAATACAATGAATGATGTAAAGTTCTGTCATTGTGAAAGAGCTGAACGATTCTGGAAAAGTATTGTTTGAATAATTGGAATCAGTTCATAGATCACATTTTAAACATCCAGAAGAACTGACTGATGAACTGACACTAATTCCCACTTCAGAGCGTGTTTGAACAGATCTGAACTACAGGATTAGCTGTGTTTATGCAGAATGATCGTTTCGGACCAAAAATCAAGATCTCAGACAACATGATTTTGGGATTGTCAAAGCCCTGTTTCTTTTGCAGCGCTCCTAACTGACCCAGGTTTTGTTTCGTCGACTATTTCACACATGCAGAGTTTCCCGCAGCGCTTTAGAGTGAAGACAGCCCCTACGTCCCTCTGAACTACGTGAAACCTCCGCACATCGCCGCTCTTCGCCATGGCAGGTTTAGTCCTGGTGTAGTCTTGGTTTAGACCTGGTTTAGAGCTGGTTTATTCCTAGTTTAGTCCTGGTTGAGTCCTGGTTCAGTCCTGGTTCAGTTCTGGTGTAGTTCTGGTTTAGACCTGGTGTAGCCCTGGTTTAGTCCTGGTTCAGTCCTGGTTCACTTCTGGTTTAGCCCTGTTTTAGTCCTGTTTTAGTCCTGTTTGAGTCCTGTATCAGTTCTGGTTTAGTCCTGGTTTAGTCCTGGTTTAGTCCCGTTTTAGTTCTGGTTCAGTTCTGGTTCAGTTCTAGTTTAGTCCTGGTTTAGTCCTGGTTCAGTTCTGTTTTAGCCCTGTTTTAGTCCTGGTTTAGTCCTGGTTCGGTTCCGGTTTAGTCCAGATTCAGTCCTGGTTCAGTCCTGGTTTAGTCCTGGTTTAGTCCTGTTTTAGTCCTGTTTTAGTCCTGGTTTAGTCCTTGTTCGGTTCTGGTTTAGTCCAGATTCAGTCCTGGTTCAGTTCTGGTTTAGTCCTGCTTTAGTCCTCTTTTAGTCCTGTTTTAGTCCTGTTTTAATCCTGACTTGTGTCAAGTCTTTGTTTAAAGAAGGCATTTTTTAAATTATTTTTTCTATAATTTATTTATAATGCAAAATTTTTTGCATGTTTCTTGTTCATAAATAGAACGATATTTGAAATAAATTCTTGACTTTAGTTTTCATTTTTGCATTAGAGTTTTGAAATTTAGTGTTTGAATGGTACGATTCAAACACTAAACTAACGTTTCTGTGATGTTTGCAAATGTTCATGTGCACTGAAACTTGAAAAAATCGTGCATGAAATCAAAATCGCAATATCTGGCAGAAAAATCCAAATTTATTTTTTTCTTAAAATCGTTCAGTTCTAATAGTCCAAATAGGAATCCAAATAGGAAATTGCACATGTCTGGCTCCTTCAGCTCTGATTCCGGTTGATTTTAGTTCGCAAAATTGTCAAAAAATTGCCGCACTGAGCCTCGCCGTTTTGGTCTTAAAATGTTCATATTAACCCGCTCTACGTCATCCTAATGTTTTTAATTTGCCGTTTTGTCCCTAGGTAAGTTCTCTAGCCTTGTGAGCTTCATTTGACTGTAACCGAACGACACACTCCCTCAGTCCACTTCTTTATACCGTCTATGTTCATGAAGGAAACGACGGCGCTTCAAAACCTGCAGCGTTTGTGATTTGCTAATTGCGTCCATTCAAACAATGATTTCGATTCATCTTGCGGCCCCAGTTCTGGAGGTGTCAATAATGTGAGACTTTATAAAGACATTCCGAAAAGTCTAAAGCTGAACACAGTGATGGATAATGACAACCAGCGCCGTCAACCTGTCAAATATTGTGAAACTGATAATTAGAAGCTCATCGGAGTGACAAGTTTTGACTCAACAAACTCTTACTGAAGCTGCAGATGATGTGAAGAAAATATTCTGGTATGACACAAAATTCACGGTCCGTAGCAAAAGAATGGTGAATTTTTGGAGAAAGGTATTCGCTATAAAAACTATTCCTACTACTACTATGCATTTGGCATTTGTCTATAGGGTTTCTAGTAACTGATAATGTAATAACGGCCAATAACACTATCATTTTGGCCAAGTTTAAATCTAATAAACCCATAATGTGATAACTGGCCCTTAATGTAATAACTGTGGTGAGCCAGTAATACGATGAGGCTCTCAAAGTACCACCAAACAGGAATGCACCAATCCAGCTTTCTCCATTCTGATACTGATTCTGAGACTAAAACAGCATGCTTTTCCTTGAAACAAAAATAAAATGTGACAAAACTGAGCGAAATGTGTTCTGTAGCTGTTATTTATCTCTCAAATAACTACAGAAATACTTGTGTAAATAAAAGTTCAAACATTTTTAGACTTTCTGGGCTGATTACGAGCAGTAAACAACAACAATTACAATTACAATAATAAATTACATCAATTTAAATATCCAACCAGGATATCGTCCAATATCGTTGCAAATTTTTAGATATTGGCACAGATATTTGATTCCGTTATCAGTATCAGTGCATTCCTATCACCAAAGGACATATTTGGCTTTCCCAAGTGCTACCAGATCTAAACCAGGACTATACCGGCTTGTCAAAGCTGATCTCTTCAGATCTCAGAAGCTCTGCAGCCTGGTTAGTACTTGGATGGGAGACCACTGGGAATTCCAGGTAGCACAGGAGGGCGCCAGTGGCAAAAACTGTCGTTGTGTCCTTAGGCAAGACACTTCACCCACATTGCCTAGTATGAAAGTGGAATGTGTGTGAGTGTTGGTGGTGGTCGGAGGGGCTGATGGTGCAGATTGGAACCTCACTTCTGTCAGTCTGCCCCAGGGCAGCTGTGGCTACAATAGTAGTTTATATCACTGAGTGTGGAGTGAATGAATGAAATGTAAAGTGCTTTGGGTGTCATGAAAGGCACAATATAAATGCAATGATTAATTAATAACAGGACTGTTCCAGGTCAAATCTCAACCACAGAAGTTCCACTTTTTAACAAGAAATGATCCAAAGGTGGACAAAAGAGTGGATATAATTAACTCTATATAAAACCCACAAACTGAAGAGTGGTCTAAGTACCCTCTGAAGGAGTTTGAGTACCACCAGTGGTACATGTACCACAGTTTGAGACACACTGGTATAAGTTATAATATTATGGTATGGCTGGTTATATTTTTCACTGATATTATATTAACTGCAGCCAGTAAATACATTATGGGCTAATTGCATTTAAACGTGGCCAAAATGATTATGTTATTTCATAATGAACATGTTCACACTGGTATTTTGCCTTTATATTTTACTAGATTATAACTACCATCATTTACATATGTGATACAGTTTGTGGTTAAACATTTGCTTTTGAAACGGTCTCTTATTTGATGAAATAAGAACAAAATCCCAAACTCAAACATTAAAGTGATATTATTTACCTCCTCTCCCTGAACCCCCTGTGAACCTCCACTCATGATGTAATTATTCCACCATGTTGCATTTTAACCACAGCATAAACTACGAAAGAAATGAGCCATGAATCTGCTCTTAAACCTGCTGTGTCACTGAATATTTGAAATTGCACTCATTAAACTAAAGCTAAACTCCAGATGTTTCTTTATAAAACAAAACACATAAACAGAAAGTTATTATGATATTCAAATTGGGACTGTACGATTCATCACAATTGCAAATCGCAATCAGCAGATTTCAAAGGCTGTAATTAGACGCTATAATTCTTAGAAACTAGGAGGCGTGGTCCCTCGTTCGTCCAGGAGTGGTTCATGTTACAAAAGTTTTCAGTCTGGACAATACCTTCAGATTGAAAATGCTGGATGGTAATCAAGATTTCTTCATTTCAACAATACTGTCCAGATGATTGGAAATAGAACCAACTGACTCACAACCGCCACAGCAGAACATGAAAGTCACAGTGGTTTAGTCTGTCACGATAACACAATTGGACGTGTGATATATCCATGAAGAAAATATAGAAGAGAAATTATAATATTGAAACTAATTTATACCAGTGACACAATAACCTTGAAGCAGGATTACCCCCCAAAAACCTTTTAAAATCCACAATATCTGTAAGAAACATGTGCTGCAATATATACAAAGCAGAATGAAACACTATAGTAGTAAATTTGTGTCTATAATGAGTTAGACAAGCTATTTATTTAACCTTCTACAGTTTAAATCTTATTGCAGCACAGAAAAATAACAAAAATGTCTCCAGAAAAAGTACACAAGATAAATACTGACCCTCAAAGTATCGTTCCATGTTTTATGTTTTGACTGATAAGTACAGCAGGATTTATTGTGACAGGCTGAACAGCGGTAATCATTTTATTTGACAAAAGGTGTTCGTCTGGTTCACGGTTGTTTTTTTTGAACAGTTTATTGTGCTATTTGACATTTCACCCAAATCTACAGTTTTAAATGGAAGGTGCATTGTGTTACTTTTCTGCTTTTCTCCATGGGGATGTTATTGTTGGAATATTTCACAGTATGTCATCAAGCCTTTCTATCTTCATGGAGACCAAACCAGGTTAAGTTACAGGTCAGATCTGTGGGGAGGCGACCCACAGTCAGAATGCCTGTTCTTCTTGGTGTTTTTAGCAATAAAACCACCTGTAAGTGAATAAATGTAAGGTAGAGCTCTTTAATACCATATTGTGTAACGTTCAAACAGAGCAAAACAAGAAGGTTGCACAGTGCACCTTTAAATGTTAGATTGCAGTCAGTGTCATATTTTTCTACATTATATCTTGAAATCATCTTGCGGCTCCCAGATCAGTGCTTCACAACCCTCCAGGGGGTCCCAACTTTGGGAACCACTGCCATAAATTTAATTTAATATCTTCTGCAAACCGTAAAATATACTGTTTGCACCTGAAGTTTCAGCCTCTATCAGCCTGTTCTGAAGTCTGTCATTCATTTAGTTTTGTTAGTTTAGCGGTTTATATTCCTTCGTTCTTTTAAATATGAATACTTTACAATGTGCACTGCTTAATCACTATCAAATATTTTGTACTAGGGTTGCAAAGGGGCAGAAAATTCCTCAAAAATTTCTGGAAAGTTTCCAAAAAATGTACACAGAAACTTTGGTACGGGAATTTTGGGAATTTTGAAATTGGTAACTTTGCACAGGAATTTAGCGAAAAATATCACAAATCACAAAAATATGAATATTTTATTTTGTTATCAGCAGGCATTATTGCAAAAGGGCATTTATCAATGCTTATTTATTTTATTGAATAACACAATGTGAACATTAACTAAAATGTTGCTTACAGTTCCCACTTCAAAATAAAAAAACAAACAAAAAAGAAACCTCTGGTCTCAAAAACTCAAAGCCTTATTTCTATTTTTTTCTAGTTTCTCAAGCTTTCTTTTTGCTTGTTCTCCATTCTTTCCAGTCCATAGAAAGCACATTTAGCATATCTGGTTTCCTATTAAGCACTGGCACATTTTTCAGTAACTAGCATCATCAGCTAACTACTTCAATGACATGGCACAAGCCTAATTTGCAAGTAAACTAGCACTAGATTTATTTTATTCTACTTTCCTTTTTCATTTCTACTTTAATATCACAGATCAAATATCCTCCACCTCATATTTCCTCCAAACTGACTTGACTGCTGTTGTTCTTTGGCTGTAATGTTGCTCTCAGTCATCTGTATTTGTTGTTGTTGCTCAGAAAAGCAGTTCTACCTCTTCAGAATTATAGAAGTTATTGTGCAGTGACAGAGGGACACAAAATGCATGTCGGGTGTGTGGCTTCAATGGCTTTTCAGAAAATAGTGTCTTTGTCCATATGAGCAAGGAACAACAGTGACACACAACTTTATTCATACAAATCTATCTGGTGCAGCCAAGACTGTGCTACAATATCGTGCTATATTTTTTTTTCTACCATCTTTACTGATGCCCCTAACCTTCAACTTTGATAATTCCCAATTTATTCCCGTTAATTCCAGAAAATTCCCACAATTTCCCGTTAATTCCTGAAAATTCCCATTCTCCCCTAACTGTAACTCCACCTGGTTTTGTTTGTTCTCAGGTGGAGGAGGTGACTTTGATGCTGGAGCCTGAACCGTGCTCTTTGACCCCTTCGCCGCTGAGGGAAGATCTGCCTTTGACACGAGGCTCCAGCCCAGGACTGTCCAATCAGAGCGCAGAGACGGGCGGGACTCTCCAATCAGAGCGCTCGCCTTTTGAACCCGTGCCGTGTGTCGTCCAGTCGCTGGAGGAGAAGGACGAGGAGGCAGGAGAAGGTTCGATTGTGGTTGTTGTGACTAACTAACTCAAAAATACAGACTCAAAAAACTCTATGGAAATACATCAATAATCAATCAAGATATTCTACTACAACCCTGAATCCTCCCAAATATTTAACACTTGGAGCGAGTGAGATGGCATTTTTTGTGTTTCGCTTAAGGATTATTATTGGATTATGGGGACAATACTTTGCTACCGCTGCAAACGAGGATGTACAAAAATCTGGACCAAAGAGAATCGAACCATGGACGAGACACGCAGGGGGATTCTCAAAAACTGGACCGAAAAAATGGCGAAAGATGGGGCCTATAGTTATAACGAAATTCAGTGCAATACAACTTACAGTCACTATGTACACAACTGGACGTGAGTCTAACAGCATCTGCAAATGACCGGGAGTGCTTAGACCTGCAGCTTTGAGTGTCAAGAAATGTAAGAAAAAAGATCTAAAAATGGTGATTTTTAATATCATTTTACACTCCTTGGTGAAATTTAAAATCTCGTCCAAGAATTATGCAATTTATTAGAAAGATTGTGTGATGGTTCTAATTTCTGGTTTTAGGCTAGCGCTAAGTACAATTAAGAACATTAAAGGGAAACTCCGGCACGTTTGAAGCTAAAGTTCATTACTAGAGGTGGTCGAATACTGTCAGAAGTCAAAAAACGGCACAGATCAGTGTTGCCTCGGCGGAGATCTCACTGTGGCAGTGAGTCTGTCAAGGCAACAAACTAGTGTAGTGATGCGGGCAAGTTCTTAACTTCCACGTAAAACGCCATTTTGCTTCACACTAATGAGTGAGCCAGACAGAGTGTTTTGTTTGTTAGACTCGTGGCTGTTTGAAGATGGGTTAAAGTGGTGTTAAGCGTCTTCAGTGTGAAGCAAATTGGCATTTATGTGGAAGTTAAGAACTTACCCCCATCACTACACTAGTTTGTTGCCTTGATAGACTCACTGCCACAGCGAGATCTCTGCCGAGGCAACACTGATCTGTGCCGTTTTTTGGCTTCTGACAGTATTCAACCACAATGGACAATGGCAATGGACTTTAGCTTCAAACGTGCTGGAGTTCCCCTTCAAGAACTTCTGTCATAGTTCACTGTACATCAAAGTGGGGCTAAACACCTAAACTCTGCCCAAAACCACATTTCCACATTGTTTGTATGGGAAACCCCAGGCTGTACTCAGAGTCATGTGTGATGTCATGTAGTACTTAAAATTGCAACAGTCATTGAATTGAGCACACACTCTTTTTGAACAGAAAACAATTAAAGTACCTAGTTTGCTCTAAAACTGCCACAAAAAAAGACTAGGACACAGTGCTATTCAAACACCATATGCACAGTTTATGATCAAAAAAGCAGATTTAGTGTTTAGGATTTATTTACTTTTGGAGGACATATCTGGGAAAGATTAAAATGCAGATATAATACAGGAACTACAGGAGAAATTATGGTTTCTAAATTTGAGTTTGAATTTCAGTACAAAAATTCTGTAGAAAATGAGTAGTTTAACCACCCTATGACATTTGGTAGATTTTGTCAACTTAAAATGTTCTCCATACTGTACAACACAGATAATTCACACCGCGTTTGCTGAAGAAAATATCGACGGTACATTATAATATTGAAACACATTTATGGCACTGACATGATAACTCTTCTAAATGTGTAATATTGTTAGAAAAAAAAAAAACATGAGCTGCAATGAAGAAACACTAGAATGGAAGATTTAAATCATACTTTCTATAGCTCAACTCTTACTGTAGTACCACAAAATAGCTAAAAGTGCCCCACTAGCACAAAAAAATCTCCCCAAAAATAATCGTTCCATCTAAAATGTATTAAACGATAAGTGGACGAGTTGATTTTGAATCGATTTCTGATCTAATATCTGACACTCAAGGCTGTAGCGTTCCCAGTCATCTGTAAACCTTCTTTCTGGACAAACCAAAAGAAAGTGCATGCTCTGACAGTGACCTTCACAATATAACACAGTATACAAAGTAATAATATCACATTCTTTTATAATAAAAGGAAAATCAGATAAACAACATGTATTTGTATGGCTGTAGCGCTGCCTGGGTCTGTATAGAGTGTATGTTTGAATGAATGTAGCTCTGTTTGTCTCTTAAATATATATATTCTGGAAAAAAACACTTCTCTACCACTCTTCTGTTTCACTGACATTGGGTCGTAAATGAAACATATCCTGCTATAAAGTCAGTGGCATCATAGTTTTGATTCTATGGAGGATTTTGCATGAATCAAACCTGGTCACGCCAGATTGAGAAGTGGATCACTCGGAATTGAGTTCTCCATATTCTCCATCTGGATCGGCTCTGGCTGAAAGCGTTTAGAAAAAGGAGGGACGTGCAGCAGAACGCCTAAAGCTGATTGAGCGAACCATCCGAAGTGCCCGCCCACCATTTTCTTTATGGCCAATCACGGGATACCTGTTCAAATGATGTGTCCAACTTGCATCAAGTAAAACCAAACAAGTGTCATGCTGGAGAGGGAAGATGTCCATAAACCAATTTGGCTGTTTTTGTGCATTCAGGGTGTTATAAGCCTCCATCACCATCCGCTGGAGCCACCATGTTTGTTTTGCCTCGTGTTGACCTGGTGCTGGGGTTGTTGTCATGTTGCCTCCATAAAGCGTATATATGAGTGGACTAAGTGAGTGTGACGTCACCCACAGCGTTCAGCGCCGCTCAAATGAGGCTCCTGATGCCAGTTACAGGAGTGAATCTGAGGCCAGGCTCTATGTTATGAATAAGATTTCTTTTGATGGACAAAATAGCAGAAAAAAAATTTAAGATCATGTGTCGTGGGTTCATACGAACAATTTAAGACCAAAATGACGAGGCCACAGCAGCAGGTACAGAGAGAGGGACGATAAGATCTCAATGTAAGTCAATGGGAAAAAGAGAGAGAAGGAGCCGGAAGAGCCTCCTGGAGCACTTCCTGTTTGGCACGCGGCGGCTAACGGGTTAGCTATGTCCACTCATATATACGGTCTATGGTTGCCTCAAACTCCTCCCCCTGTCATAGAAGCTCTGCGAGTGGGCCGATCACTGCGCGGGTCCAATTTAAACCGTACAGCGGGAGCCCCAAGATGGATTCTCCTGTTATTTGTGAGTTCACAAACTCACGAGAATCCATCTTGTGAGTTTGCTGCACAAGGTTATAAATCAAGTGCTAACTCTCCAAAAGCACAAAATTATCAAAAAAGTATTGTAAATCAAATACTAAAACTAGTAGTGAAAAGAGATACTAATTTGAACAAGTATCAATATTAAAAAAGATCACGTTCACAGGACAAAAATGAACCTTTCCTGAACAGAACCACTGTGGAAACTACCTGGACCACTGGGGGATTACACATGGGGAATGTAAAAGAAAATACCAGCATTTAATGCTGAAACTGACATTCTATTGTAAAAAAAAAAAAAAATAGTGTTTTTTATTTGGGTTGGGAATCACAAGGGCCCTCACGATTTGATATCACAATATGGCAATACATGCCAGACTTGATCAATTGCACATGAGACTCTGTGATAGAACCAAATATATTTTAGCAGCAACATTTCTTTATTAAACCACTGCCTGTGCAAAGTTAACATGAAATACAACATTTTAATCATCAAAACAGTGAATTTGTCAAGAGTATTGCATAAATAAGGTTCCTTCCACTAAATAAGCAACAAAATTGTAGTGCAGTCAATCAAAAAATTGCTAAAAGATGCAAAAAATACCGAAACATGATGACATTGTGACAACACTGTCGATATCCTTTATTTAAACCATTCAGATAGCCCTTTAACAACAGAATGGGTTTAATTTGGCCCTGATGAGTGGGGCTGTTTAAACTGCTCTGACTTCTCTCTGTTTTTTGAAGGTTAAAAACTTGAGTTCAAATGATGTCTCGTTTCTTTGTAGTCATCAGTTTGGTCCACAACACAAGCCTCTGAAAATGCACTGGCTCATTTATTTAACCGGGCCGAGGTTTCATAACTGCCTGAAGAGCTCTTGTGTTCTCCAAGGCTGTTATCCTCAAGAGCTCCGTGAAAACTTAAGATGAGGAGGGTCTGTGTGTCCTGTATGGAGCGGATTTTAAGAGCTATTTAAGGACTAATCATGTTTTTAGTGTAGGGTTCATCAGGTTTCATTTTCCCCTCTATGGCCAAATAACAGTCACTTGTTGAAAACATTTAGAAAATACTAACATTAATTTGCACTAAACTGACAGAACAGTAATAGAAGATCTTGGTATTATTATTAGGCCCGAGTGCCTCGGCGGCGTAGGGCCTATTGTGATTGTTCAGCAATGCGCTCGTCATTGACAATTGACCCCACGGGTGCATTGCTGGACGCAAGTGCTTTCCAATGATATGTATATGTGCCCCCATTCGTGGCGCTATATTGTTATTGTTCTGGTTTTTCTTATTATTATTAGGCCCGATCGCCTCGGCGGCGTAGGGCCTATTGTGATTGTTCACCTACGGAGCGTAGCGCAGCGCACGCAAACAGAGCGCGAAGCGCTCTCCCCTTTCCAAGCACACTGGCATCACCATGTCACTGACTGGTGTCCGCTGACCTGGCACGGTGGCATCGCCATGGGCGCGTCAGCGGCATAATTGTAATTGTTCACCCAAAAACGTAGGACAACGCGCTCGTCATTGACAATTGACCCCATGGGTGCATTACTGGACGCGAGTGCTTTCCAATGATATGTATATGTGCCCCCATTCGTGGCGCTATATTGTTATTGTCCTGGTTTTTCTTATTATTAGGCCTGAGCCCCTACAGGGCGTAGTCGTCCCTCGATCGCACCCTGCGTGAACAGCAGTATCCTAGCAACCCATACATGGGACATGCATATTTGTTCTTGCTAACAAGTCATCGTCAGCATTGAGTGAATGGGCCAAATGTTAAAGACTCTGGATCTCTAACTTTTGTCTATTTCCATTTTCAATAAATAGATAAAATGGCTCGTCAGCGCCCCCTAACGAGACAAAAATGCATTAGGGAATATGAAAGGAAGTCAATCATGACCAGACGAGTAAAAAATATTATTATGGCCATGCCCCCTGACACACCCTTGGATTAAAGTTTGCGAAGCTGAAATGCACTCCTCCGCAGGCGCTCACCTGAACGGCCTCAAATTTGGTCCACATTATCTCCAGGGGCGAAACGTCAAAAATTATCCACATATCCCAAATCCGGCTGACGGTCTCTGAGCAGTGAAGCGACAAATAATGAACAGAAGTTTTGGATATTTACAAATTGCTCCTATTTACTCAAACAAACTCTGATTTCAATGAAATTTGACACAGTTCTTAAACTCTCTGCCCTAAAGCTACTGGATGTGAAAAATGTTTATTTGGTGCATTAGCGCCCCCTACAGATTGAAATAAAACGTGACCCCCAAACATGTTCAAAAACTCACCAAACTTTGCCATATGTTCAGAAATTATGAGACATTCGATAAAATATAGGTTTCATTTGTGGGGATCAAAAAATGGAGATAATACACCACCTCGAATATTAGGCTCCGCCCCCTCCTATGGGAGCTGTCCCAGCTCAACTTTGTCGTGCAGCCACAAAATTCGGTAAAGGCATTCGTCATGTGAAGACAAACAAAAAATGACAAAGCAGAAGGTGGCCATCTTGGATTGAATTCTTGAAAAAAACGTAACATTTTTGCTCATGTTGCGTTTGAATGCACTCCTCTGCCCCACAGGGCTGAGAATCACCGTACATCATCTAGAGAAGTGCCGCTTTAAACGTTTGCTCCATTTTTTGGAAAACTGTCACAGTTTACATGCAGCGAAGCCACAAAGTTCAATCAAAATTTTGACAATATTCAATGTGAAGATTTGCTCCCATTGGCACAAACTTAGTCTGAAAATTGTGAAAATTCTGAAAAAGTGCTGAAATTTGAATTTTGAAAAAATATAATACACTATAAAGCATATGGAAAATTACACTATAGCACCCCCTAGACATGAAACGTCAACATTCGAGGATTTGTACCAAATTTGGGAATTAAACTCTATGCATGAATACAAGCAAAAAAACATGTTACGGACATGGGGAATTTCTCACTGTTGGCCAGCAGGGGTGCAAAGACTCCTTAAAAATTATTTAAAGGTGCACTATGTAATTTTTCTGATGGGGGATGTGTTGGCCTGGGAAATTTGAATCACTAATGCATGATCTTGGCCTGAATATAATACACTGTAAAGCATATGAAAAGTGTGGTTGGGGTTTACGATTATTAGGGTTAGTGTGGGGCATGGCGTTTGCTGGGTGCAGCATTTGCACAGTGTGGCATTTGCACGGTGTGGCGTTTGCACGCCGTGATTTCCTGGGCACGGTGTTTGCGGGGTGCAGCTTAGTCACACGCGAGGGCTGATCATCACCGCTTGTGGCTATATTTATTATTAATTTCTTTGTTTTTGTTTCTTGTCTCATGAGTCACTCCAGAAAAAACTTTGTCTTTTTTAAGCTCGGAAGACAAAGTTGAGACTTGTTTGTTTCTCTTAAAATTCACTAGGAGCAATAATGGAGACAAAAACAGGAGTCCTGCCATTTTGGGTCCAGTTCTTTGGGTCCAGCTTTTATCAGTTGTTTTGTGGTCATCACATTGGTACAAGGGAAGATCCTTGTACTGCCTCCAGTCAACTTCTACCTGCAACACATCATAAAATTGTTTAGAAATAAATGAATAAGTACGTGTTAAAAACGTACTTTTGTTTTCAGTCACAATAAAAGTTTCTAGCCAATAAACTGCATATTTTAAACATACACATTAAATATATATTACATTCTGTATGTAACAGTTTTAATAAATTAGAAACAATTGATGAGAAACACTTCTTACTTTTTCCTCCAGTTGCTCGTCCTTCTCAGGCGGCTGATGGACGGCGACAGACCCCCACCCCGACATCCCGTCATTCCGACAGACCCCCACCCCGACATCCCGTCATTCCGACAGACCCCCACCCCGACATCCTGTTATTCCGACATCCCGTCATCCCCCACCCCGACATCCTGTCATCCCGTCATTCCGACATCCTGTCAGACCCCCACCCTGACATCCCGTTATTCCGACAGACCCCACTCTGACACTTTCTGATGCTGCCATTCTGACATCTTTTATGTTGCCATTCTGACAACCTACTCATAGTTTCAGGACAATATTTTCACAGACTGGTGAGGTAGGGGTGCTTAAGCACTCCAAGAGGAGGCGTGTTGAGTGGAGACACGTTAGAGGAGGTGTGTTGAGAGGAGGTGTGTTGAGAGGAGGTGTGTTAACACCCGCCCGTGGGCGATTACACAACATTAAAAAATCAAGCAGGATATTCACCTTAATTATTTTTCCACTGTTGACATGCTATACATCGTTTGAAAGCTTAATTCCTCAGTAAAACAACCATATCATTCATTTTATGCCACACAGCGAGCCCAAAGAGCCATAACTTATAATTCCTGAAAATAATCAAAACAGTACCCATTTCTTACATTTGAGTCGATTCTGTCAGTCAGAAACGGGTCCAGTCCAGGAATAGCTGTGCTCAATTAGTCTGTAACAACCCATAGAAAAACAATATCAAGTTGTTTCTTCCATAAAATAATTCCATGTGGGGAAATAATCCAGAAAGGCCATGTTTGTCTGAATGGATGAATGAAAACATATGTTGTATTCTTTCCATCCTTTCGCTTAGCTTATCTTTCACTTGTGTTGGCTCTTTTGGGTATGTTTGTTTTCCTCAATCTCTCTTCAAAATGAGACCATCCCCGAGACGATACGTGGTTCGCTGTAGCTGGCACAGCCCGTTGAATAGAAGGAGCGCACCCGCTTAGCGGTCCTTTTACACATCTCAGAGGCGGGTTTTTTACAGTAAAGCTCTTCGGTCATTAGTTCTTCCAGAAAGTAATTGACATATTGTTTTAGCCTATTACCAGAGCTTTCAAACGATGGGCGGGATGTGTGGCAGAGGTGAGAGAGCGGCTCAGTGTTGAGCTGCGTAAGACGGTGGGGACAGACTGGAGTCTAGCCGTGACATGCACACACAGGAGGGCATCAGACACTTCTTGGGAGACATTTTTGGCTTGTTTTAGGTTTTTATCATAAGAAAACATGCCTAAAGTTCAGAAGAAGACTTACTTATTGCACATTACATCTTCTTACAGTTTGGAACATCTGGTACATATTTGGACACTTGTGCCGAATTGTTACTTTTTTACCAAAAGGCTCACAGCATCCAAACCCTTAGGCCTAGAGGTCTGAAATTTTACACAGTTGTTGCCAACAACTTCAGCAGTGAGTGTAGTGAGCCACAAATGCCTAGGATGAAGTATGCCCAAGTTAGAGCCTTTATTATTTATTTATTTATTTATTTTCTGAAAAAATTATAATTTTTAGAATTTTTGAATGTCTGTACTGTAAGTTAGCTGCACTCACAGTCTTCATATGCATATCTACAGAAACTAGAAGGTCTAAGCTTTAAAATGATGCACCACACAAGCATGTGGGGTCTAACATTTTCTTTTAATAAGCTATGGCATTTGGGTATGTGTTACCGTTGTGCACAGACAAAATTAGGTGGGTGGCAACAGGAGGTGTGTTGAGAGGAGGTGCGTTGAGAGGAGGCGCATTGAGAGGAGGTGTGTTGAGTGCGGCCACCACTCTGACCAAGGAGGGAAAGAAATGTGGGACTGCAGGGACATTTAATAACAAGTGGAAATGCTGCCACTCCGACAATTAGACATCAGTGTCGGAGTGGCAGTGTGTAACTGCTCCAAACAGGTATGAGTTGTTGCAGAAATATTTAAGGGGGGGGTTTTAAGGGGGGTATTTTTGGGGTTTATTCTCTTACAAGAGAAAGAGCAGAGATAGAAGAGAGTAGATCAGAAGAAGGAAAGAAAGACACACTGAGTTTTCTACAGGCAGGACAAAGGGATGTACAGGTCATCATGAATCATGGCATAAATAATGAGGGGAGGACTGGACAGGGAGGGGATGGACCTGGGGAAGGAATGTTAGTGAATTTTGCTGCTACAGAGTGTGAACAGTACCTCACAACAGGAAGGTGTTTAAGGTGGTGTACCGACTTTTACAATGAAAAACACTGCAGAACTATTTAAACATTTATACCACCCTGTAACATATTACATTTTGCACTCTCTTTTTGGGTTGGTAATAGTAAAATTGTGAAACAAGTGCGTAATTAAGGAAAATTGTTCTGCACTCTTGTTAGAATAAAATGCTTATAATGATGAAGTTATTAAAAAAATGTACATGTAAGTTAAGAGGTGATCTCAATTTGCAGAGGGTCTTTCTTTGTTAAGAGAAAGGTATGCAGCTATCTGTTAAGAAACCAGATGCGTGACCTCTTGTGACCTCTTGCTTCGTACTCGGCTTCGTTCGCAGGCCATATTTCTGTGCTTATCTCATCAAATGTAAAACAAGTCATGATATACCTCACTATGTTATCTGTGGTAAGCTTAACAAGATTATGTATACGTTGTCTTTGTACTGACATGATGAATTGTTGAAAGTGAATAAAAGCCGTGCTGGAAGGGGGGGAGCTTTGGGAGTCTGAGATGTGGACGAGCCTAGAGAAGCACACATCTGGCTGGGCTCCCCCGTGCAGTGCACGTAAAAGAGAACTGGCTCAGGTTGATTTAATCCCAATTGTGGTAGGAGACTGGCATTTAAATTGTCACAAATACTTTGACTGGATGTGATTGTATAAATTTATGACAACTCTACACTAATGTGAGTCAGTACAGTCACATTTTCATTGTGTTTTGGTCATTTTTAAGCAGCTTTTCTGTATTTTACCTAAACAAGTGATAATTTATGCATCTTTTTACTGTTGGCAGGGGTCAGATTGGTCAAAAATAGGGGTCAGAGGACACAGGGGACAAACTTGGACTGTCCCGAGTAAATAGGGATGCTTTTACCCAGGACGGTCCCAGCTTTAGTCACACTTTACATAAGGGGAAACATTATTGCACCCACATGAGGTAAATATATTACTAAGAATTTGCAAATCCTTTTCTTCTGTGACGTAACTGATTCTTCGCTTGTGTCTGTACTTTTGTCTGTACTTGTTACTTGTGTACTAGTTTCAAAGCTTTGCCAGACCAGTTTGATGGTTTGAGTGGACTGGTCCCTGACGTTCATAGGTGCTGCATTTTGCACGAAAGGTTTCACACTTGTGCTGTATGCATCACTAGCTCTTCCTCTTGTGGGTTCTGTCATTTTGTAACTGTTGCGGGAACCTGCTGGCATCTGCAAAATGGCATTCACACTCATCTTCAGAGTGCGACGAAAAACTATTTAAATAATACATTTGGCCACAATATAAAGAGCAGGGTGACGGTTTGGCTAAGCTTTTGTCATCACTTTCAGTTTCCATGTTTGCTCTGACATATCCCGTTGGCACTCGCTCTTGAATCTTTCGACGTCGTTCCAAGCTCGTGCTGGTCAGCGACGTGCTCTCATCTTTGCCTGAGTCAAACTTTACTCTTCTGAATTTCTTTGTTTTGGCAGCAGGAGTCAAATTCTCTGACTCTGATAAAACACAGTCTGTCTTTGGAGTCACATCCCTGATACATTTGAGGTACCTGGTGATTGGCCTTTTCGTAGCAGCCGTTTGGATGATAAACGGGTGTCTCAAAGCTACATGCGCTGTGATCCTTTTTGTCAGATTCACCTGCAGAAGTTGATTCATTAAGTCATAAAACTGCCCGATCTTCTCCTTTTCTGCTTCGGTGATCGGCTTGGGGTGGAACTTTGACATGTCCTCCAAACACGTTAAACTCTCGGACCATTTTCTGCCGTGGGTGGATTTTCATGTTTTGGCAGTGTAGTTCTGTCGTGAGCCCATCTCATATCGGCCATTTTTTTTCGTGAAGAACTGGGCTGTGAACAGAGCTTTTTCGAGTAGCTTGTCGTCAGGAATACCTCGGAGGTTTGTGATAACTCTCATTGTTTCATACTCGCAATAATGAGGAAAGAGATTCTGGCCGGTGAATAAGAATGCCAGCACACATCCGAGACCCCACATATCAACTGTCAGGTTCACTTTTGATCCCAAGGACACTTCTGGAGCTCGGTATCCAAGAGCCTGAATGATACAACCAGGAGCTGCGGCTTGCAAAGTGGTGGTAAGCCCAAAATCAATTAGCTTGATTCTAAATGGTTCACTTTTGTGGTCGACCAGCATGATAATGTCCGTTTTGAGGTCTCCGTGAATCAATTCAAGCGTGGCCAGTTCTTTAAACGCTATCAGCAGCTGCTCGGTGATATAGCGGATTGCCGAAATGTGCAAAGGCTTGAACTGTTTGCTCCTCATGTAATCATATATGCTTTGATCTAAATGTTCCAGAACCAGACAGTATTCGTTATTCAGTTGGAAAGACGTAATGAGCTGAACTGTTTTTTCCCCCAAAAAGTGCTACTTATAGTCCGGTGCGACTTATATATGCTTTTTTTTTTCTTCTTCATTATGCATTTTTTGGCTAGTACTATCAGTTCATGAATGAGTCGGCTCTTCTGAACGGTTCCTTAAGGGGAACGGAACCAGATCTCGCTCTGGTCAGTCTGCCCCAGGGCAGCAGTGGCTACAATAATCGCTTATCACCACGGGGTCTGGAGGGAATAATGCACCAATTTGTAAAGCGTAGAGAAAAGTGTTATATAAGACTAATTAGCTTTATTATTTTTCTTTCTAATTTTCATGGATTTTTATAATGATTAACGTGGAACCAAGACAAGGATGAGCACAGAAGCAGAGGAGGAAACATCAGGGAGAAGTTTGTGCACCTTAAAAGATTTGGCATCGTAATAAGTTTCAAAATGATTATTATTGTAACACAATGTTTCACTTAGCTTATACATAATGCAAAAAACTGGTGAACTAAAAAGTAGAGCAAATTTCCTTGCAGGCTGAATAAATATTTGGCATTTAGGGCTCTGCCTGTTTGCGACAGCCACCTTGTGCTTGATCATTAGAACATGCAGATGCACACAGGCTGGTTGGTTTAATGAGTTGGAAGGCAACACATGAGAAAAAAAATTGAAATATGCAGGATTCAGATAAAAATAACTTTATTTAGCTGCATAGTTCACAGTTTGATAATGAATTTCAAAATTCATAAGTGTCTAAACTGGAGCAAGAACATAAACATACCAAAGGTTTAAAGACTTTTTAGGCAGCACCTGAGAAATCTAAAAACAACTCATTTTCAAGACACCCACAACCCTGGATCTGCCAGTAAAACATGGATGGACTTTTAATAGAAGTTTGGGTCATTTCATCGTGACTGTGTTTCAGATTATTCTATAGGATTCCATAAGACCAATGTGAAATGAGGCCAGTGAAAATAAAAACATGAATAATGCATGTGCAGATTGTTGGTGTGGTATGGACCTATACTCACTTAGCACTGACAGAAGACTGTGTCATTATTTGTGGATTTTGCTTTTAGGTGTGGAACATAGAACAGAAAGATGTTGCATTTGTCATTAAGTCAATAATTTGCTTCTTGATGAATGGAAATTGTCCAAAGCTCAAAAGATTTCAGTCTTTGTCATGGCTTTAATAATAATAACTGTGATCCTGTGACAATATCCATGTTACAAAATCTCACATAAATATCAGTATCTATTGAATTACAAAATGTTTCCTAAATACATTGTTTTTAAAAAAAAAAAAAATTAATAATAATAATAATAATATGTGTTTCAGAGCAGCCAAGGTAAAATTACTTTCATAAAATCAGGCTGTAATTGAAGCACTAAAGTCTTATCAGTACATTTAGATAAAACAGCAGTTCTTCAAGACCATTTTTGCAGTAAATATACAGTTTTTAGGGCTGGGCCATGTGGGAAAAAATAACTGACTTTTTTTCCTCATATTGATCTAGCTCAATTTTAGATTTTATAATTTTATTTTTATTTATATTGCTTTGTATTTATTACTTATTTAGACTTTTAATCAGTGCCATTTACTCCAAACCACATGTTTTTACTTACAGGATTACCTCTTTATCAGTGATGATCGGACATGACTGTTTGACCATCTCTCCATCTGTCCATCTTTCGAATAATTACCCAGCCCTGCCTGTTAAGATAAAAGATTTGGAAATTACATCTATAATTTCATCTTAATATTCATGAGGACATATTTAAGAAAGTATTTTACAGTGCAGGTTTAAGCAAATCCTCTCAACCAAACTTGATCTGTCTTTCCTCCCAAAATACGAGCAAAAACATGTTTATAATAAATATAAAATAACTATAAAAAACACAAGACATCACATATTGGAGTCAGACTTTAGTTTCATCATCACTCTCTTCCTCCTCTTGCACAAACAGTCTCTGCAGTGACCGGGGCATGGGGGACGGAGGGGAGGAGGAGGCGGACGAGGGGATGAAGAGCGGTGGGCGTCGGACACATGGAGGAGAGGGGGGAGTACTACTATTGCTGCTACTACTTCTCCTTCTGTCATAGTCTGCGTGTATGGACCCCCTTTCTATCCACACCTCTGCTTCGTTCTCGGAACTGTGTGTCTGGTGGTCCGGGGGTGGGGGTTGTGGGGGCAAAGGGGGGCAGGGGAAGGGGGTGGGGGCAGTGATGGAGGAGGGGGAGTTGGCGGTGGAGGATGAGGTGGAGCTGGGGTGAGATTTGGGGGCAGATTTGAGGGTCACGTCCCTGAAACTGGCCAAAGGAGGACGGAGGCGCACCCCAGAGCGAGTGGAGCCTTCGATGGCCTTCTGAAGCTGCAGGGGTGGAGGAGGGAGAGAGGGCGGGGACAGGTGGAGGAGGGAGTGGGGGAGGGGACAGGTGGAGGAGGGAGTGGGGGAGAGGAGAAAAGTAAGAAAGACAGAAGTTAAAGGTCCTATATTCCACTGTTCCATTGTGTTTTGTTTCATTCACACACGTTTGAGTAATAGGGCCTGACCGACATGGATTTTGTTGTGGCTGATATGATACTGATAAAATGGGAGATGGAGCTGCCGATAACTGATATAATCGCCGATATATTTATGACGTAAAAATTCACTGGAAATCGTCAATTGTTTATAAAACTTAGGTTTGGCTCTATTGGATTTTCAGTTGGGTTTATTTCAGCGACAATTATTGTTCTTCTGCCTCTTTACGTAATATTTAAAGACAGTAGGTCGGCCTAATGGCATTTTTGTATGATGTTCTAGCCGATAAAGAAAGTGCTGTAAGTAAACTACCGATATTAGCTTTTAGCAGTAGATGCGCGCACACTGCGATTATTAATGATCTGCTAAATGCTGATATTTCATACACATTAGAACATTTATCTGTCTGTAAATTGGATTAAACTGGCATAATATAGAGATCTTAAGCTTTATAACAAGGTAAAACATGTCCACGTGGAATATTGGTCCATATTGGCAAGATTTAGGCTGATAACAGATTTGTTTCTAAGTGCTGATATATCGGTCAGGCCCTATTGAGTAACCCTTTATTGTCTGCCAGTCGACATCTCCAGTGCTCAAAATGCTCTGTTCCACCTTGTGATGTCATGAAGCGGGAGTTTTCAAGTTACCTTTTGCCTTTAGTTCAGAAGGAGTTCCGAAATGTTTGTGTGTTAAACATGTGTGAATGAAACAAAAATGCAAAAACTCCAGGTCTGCTTGTGATGATGGGCTCTTTAAAGTGCACAGTGGAAAAAGCAGACAGGGAAAGTATAATCAAAAAGCCAAGTAGAGGTAAGCAGATTATTGAAATATTGATAATATTGTGAATATTTTTTTGAAGATATAGTGATACTCTGAAGCTTTGTTACTCAAATTTGAGTTGAATTTGATCCCAATCTGACCAGAAAGAGCTGGTTTAGTTTGAACTACAACAGGTGAGTTGATTTGTGCTGTCACTCTCACCTTTTTGTTGACACCTAAACAGAACCATGAATGCTCGTATTGATCACAGGTGTTTTTTTTCTTACAGCTTCTTGGTAGGTTATGCTAATGTGTGCATTGTGTCACCATGGTAACTGTAGATCGCTTCCACGTGATATCACTACAAAGTATTAATGCTCTTCTACTTGTAATTCATTGCACAGTCTAAAGTGGTAATTAAATGCTACTCTCAAACTACTCTTTGTTAAATCTCCTTCATGAGTGTCCCTTACCTCTTTGAGAGCGACCACTCCCACCAGTTTCCCAATACTGGTGACATAGGCATGGCTCAGCCCCAACAGAGAGAACAGAGTGTGTGTCTGCAGACAGAAGAAGATGAGAAATACAGTCAGTTTAACACAGCCTGACTCTAACCTAGAATATAACACAGCCTGACTCTAACCCAGAGTTTAACACAGCCTGACTCTAACCCAGAGTTTACAGACCGAGCTCAGGTTAAACAAACTCCACACTCTGAGTCACAGATAATTTGCTCGGGCACTGCAGGTGAAGAGAAGTCTGAGCTGATGCTGACGCAGAAGGACGTCAGCACAGAAATATCATGCTGCTCAAATGAGACAGATGAACCTTGCAAAACAAACTTCCGGTATTCTCTTCTCAGTTCGAAAAGACAATAGTAGTCTATTCTTGACAATACCTTCCTACTAGAGCAAAAAAACCAAGAGATTATAGAGATTACTGACATATTTAAAGGGGACATATTATGTCAAATTGACTTGTATGACCTTTTGTCATGTTATGACTGTTCCCTCATTCGCCAACTCAAAGCTGTGTTTCAGTTGATTCATACATGTTTGAGTAATCCCCCAGCTCCGCATACTGCTCTGTATTTATTTGTCATACATGTAATAAAAACATGTAAATGAAGATCTGCTGCTTGCTACAGTGTGAAATGCAACTATGCAAAGATGGGCCTGTCATTTCTGCAGTTCTGAACAGGAAACAAATGATCCTGTTTCTGTTATTAGGCCGTTTTAGATCAATACTGCACTTTACAATTAACAAAAAGTAAAATCATCAACATATGTTATACTTTAATGCTTAAAGGTCTTATATTACACACAAAATTGACAGTGACTATGAACTTTAAGCCATGTTATAATGTTCTCATCAAAACATACCTGTAGTTGTGTTTTGTTTTATGCACAAAGGTTTGAGTACCGGTAATCTTATTGTTAGGCTGTCTACATCTCCAAGCTCAAAATGTTCTGTTCCACTATGTGATGTCATGTAGAGGTAGTTTTCAAGTTACAGCTGCCTTTAGTTCTGTAGAAACAGGCAATTCCAGGTCTGAAATAATTCACTTGATTCTAGTATGTAGCATGTGGCAATACAGGAAGTGCTCAGTGCAGTTCTTCCTGTATTGCCACATGACATCACAAGGTGAAACAGAGTGTTTTCTGTCTGAGAGAAGAACACAGCCTATATATGCAGGTTAAATGTATGAATGAAACAAAACACAACTATAGGTATGTTTTTGACGAGGAAACATTATAACATAGATCTAGAAATGATAAATGTTATTATAAAAGTGCATAATAGGTCTTCATTCAAATACTAATGTGAAAAACAGAAGTTGCCTGAATTTTGCAGTAAAACAGTTTCTGGGGTATGTGCCTGTTGTAACCTTGTGCAATGACGTTCTCTCCACGAGCTGGAAAGGCGAAGGGTCCACTCGAATCTCATCGATTTCCATGGGCTTGTCCATCTCGGCCTCTTCCCACGCTTTAATCTGCAGCACAGAGCCAAGGTCACCTCGACAACACAACACAATAGAACACATCCAACAACCCAAGCAGAAACTATGAAAGACCACCAGGGGCAGAATGCAGACGGTTTGAAACGAAAGCATAGGATTACATTTACATGATTAAGCTACATTTCAGCCTAAAGCGAAGGATATTTATAGAATCCATTTGAATTCTCTGTACAGTGTCAAGGCAGATGGCTTCAAGAGACAGAAGCAAACATGGTAATATTGTTTGTAATTAAGGTAATGCTTTATTTTACTCTACACTTTCATACACCTCATTAAACTGTAACTATAACATGTAACCCTACTAACAGGCCATTACATAACAAAGTTTAGTGTATAAGAAAGTGACTATAACAGCCCACTTTACAGGTGAAATCACAACCAACTACTATATCACATTAAGTTACATTCTATGTTTAAAATATGTAAAACCATGAATAGCGTATGAAAATTAATGTTACAAAATATTAGAACTGGAAATGTGTAGGTTGTTTTGACGCAAGAGGGTTTACCGGCTTTGCTTTAGCGTTTGTTTGCTTTGTTTGTCCCATAATGCTTTGTGAAGTGATGTCACAGTCTATATTTAGCAACTGTGAAATGCGTCATTTTTCAGTTAGAATATTTTGACTGAAGCAGGCCAGGAGTGAGCGCACTACCATCTGATTACCATCATGCAAGTCAAACTTTGCAATAGGAGGCATATAAGTCAGGCTTGAAAAAAAAGAAACTACTATTTCATTTTATTTATTTTACAAATCTTCTTCCATTTCTAACTTGAATGACATTTGTTTATGATAAAGGACTAACCCACAAAACTTTTTTTAAATACTCTCTTTAATCATAAGCAAAATAATTATAATGCTTAAAGGGGAACTCCAGCACGTTTGAAGCTAAAGTCCGTTGCTAGAGGTGGTCAAATACCGTCAGAAACCAAAAAACGGCACAGATCAGTGTTGCCTCGGCGAAGATCTCACTGTGGCAGTGAGTCTGTCAAGACAACAAGCTAGTGTAGTGATGGGGGCAAGTTCTTAACTTCAATGTAAAACATCCATTTGCTTCACACTGAAGAACCTTAACATCACTTTCTAACCCATCTTACAACAGCCACGAGTCTAACAAACAAAACGCTCTGCCTGGTTCACTCATTAGTGTCTGGAAACGTTATAAAACAACTTTATAAGCAGCCTTAGCATTACCTTTGTTAATTTCCCACAATGTGAAAGCCCAAAAGACTCGATTGCTGATGTGACTTCTAATTCCATTTATTTCTGAGTGAATTATATTTTTTGAAAAACACATGAAAAAATACATTCCCGAACCATTTTCTTTCAGTTTCTATTCTTCTTCATCGTCAGTAGTTTATCCTCTCTTGTTGCTTCTGGCAGTCAAGTCTTTTGGGATCTCTGGCTCGGCAACACTGTGCCGTTTTTTGGCTTCTGATAGTATTTGACCAACTCTAGCAATGGATTTTAGCTTCAAACGTGCTAGAGTTCCCCTTTAAAGGGAGCTTCCTCATTTGTATTTAAATCAACCACTTTGATTGAATACAGTTTGTTAAAACACAGTGTCCTTGATGGTGCTCTTGTCCTGTGCAGATTTAAGATGGATGACACTTTTTTGAATTTTCATCATGAATTTTAGCTCCAAATCTCAGCCCAGAGGGAACAGAGAAGTGCAACAGCCAACCAGGAAGGTTATCCATTACCAGACTAAAGCCACTATACTACTACAGAGGACTTTGGGGTTTAAACTCAGCAAGATTAAAACTATAACCAATGTTTATGATATAATTATGATAATTTGGATGAATCTGCTCAAAGAGAAGTATGTTTTAGACCTCTTGACCTCTTTTATCTATGAAGTATTGATTGACCTCAGCTTCTTTAACTTGGCTTCATGCCACAGGTGGAAGAAGATGGTTGTTACTATAACACAGATAAATGTCTGACCCATAGACGTATACTGTATATATGCGGTCTAAGGTCTGATTGTAGTGGTACAAAGTACTGACCTCTTCTGGAGTCATTGTGTCGGCCAGAGGAGGAGGACTGGGCTCCTGGGGAAACAGTAAAACACTGGTGATATGTATGTATGCAAAATCAAATATGCATGAAATTCATTTTCACTTTCTGCATTTGCCAATGCAACAATAGTACATAAAAAAACAAGAAGAGAGCCAGATTTCAATGTTTTTTATTTATTTATTTTACAAATAATTAATTCAACAATTTAACTAAACTTACACTGTATTCTTGTCATTGCAATATTAAAGATAATAGTTTAATATATTTTTTCCCCGTATGTTGCTACGCCCACCTGGGTAGATAACATCATTACTGCACAGTCTGTCATGTATTACATCTTTTATGCACTTAGAGATGACATCTCTAATTGGACCCCAGCCCAGATTGCTGTAGCATAGATGTACTCACCCAGAATGAACAAGTGTGAATCAATATTTGGGAACAGAATAACATTGCTGGCATCCTACAGATTTAATCTAATCTCAGAACTGACAAGGAAGCTTTTGACCATGAATGAGAAGGTCAGTGCCTCGTATCTGTATCTGTTTTTAAGCAGCGGGTGGTGTATTCCTCCCAAGCTTCTAGTTGATATGCAGCTTTATCAGATGTAAGAGCTCTGCTGCAAAACCAATCTCCAGACAGATGGGAACAAACCAAAAATATAATACAAAATCAGACGTGTATTGGGCAGGATTGAGCACTTGTAGAACAGTAAACCTTGGAGGTTTCTTCCAGCGTGTTTGCAATGCAGCTTGTCTACATATTATTTTCTCCTCTCCATTTAAAGCAGACCTATTTTGCAAACTCTGTTGACAGTGTTGTTTCCTTATCACCCTCTCAAAGTTATATTTAGGGTGACTCATGCATGTCTGAACAATCTTTAATAGCTTATTTTCATGACTCTACATTGCAGTGCACAGTAGCCACTGTTCTGCCTGTTTACTTTGTTCTCCAGTTTTCTTTTCTTAACTGTAGTCATTTTGGTATAAATGGGAAAAAAAATCGATAGCTGCATGGCGCTTTGTTGTGGTGACGTTTATGGTGATGTCAGCTCCCAATGGGCACTGCAGTTTTCTAAAGCAGAAGTCAGAGGATTTATTTACTTTATTAAGTTGTTTTAGATGAATATTGCAATTGAAATTATAAAATGATGATCAGATTATAACTAGCCGACACAAGAACAATAGGTCTTCTGTAACATAAGTTCAAGAAGAACCATTTGTGTGAAATCACAGAACTGATAAGCCTAAACAGAAAGCCAAAAGAGAGTCTGCCCAGTGCAAAATCATAGATAAATATTTATATCCTTCTTGTGAGTGGAACAGAGGTGGCTCTGTGAAAGAGAATAGGAGAATTATTAGCATCTGAATGAATCATGACACCAGGGAAAATGACTTGGTTACTCAGAGCAAACAAAACCAGGAGAGGCTGTTTACAAAGAAGTCACAAAAGGGACATGGAAGAGGAGTATATGCAACATGAGCGTTTTAAAAAGGGTTGGATGGCTTACATTAGGGTTGTCAAAAGTATCGAAAATCAGATACTAATTGATACTAAAACAAGTATGAAAACTAGATACTCATTTGAGCAAGCATCGATACTGCAAAAGGTACATTCACAGGACATAAATGAACATTTACTCAATGGCTTTAGAATGATCTTGAGCTGTATCAGAACAAGTGTAAGAGCACATAGACTAGTAAACGCCCATGGAGCACTGTGGAACCTACCTGGACCACTGAGGGATTACACAGATATTAAACCTCATGGTAATATAAAGAAAGTGCTATGATTTAAAGTTGAAAATCATATTCTACTGTCTAAAGAAAGTATTTTAATGATCATTGTGGCATTAAAATCTGTATCAAATATTGAGTCTGTTCCTTAGTATCAAAATCAATCTTGAAATGTTATTATTGTGACAGTACTAGCTGACATCATTTAAAAATGAAAAAAAGGAAACATAACATTTATACAATTATACAAAGATAAACTACATTTTCCTATTCCCAAACAAGTACAAGTACCTTGCTGCAAAAATGTTATGCATATTACACATTTAAACTAGGGCTGTCGTGATGATTTTTCTTTTTTACTCGTGGTTAGAGTCGACTTTTTGTCCCTTGTACACATCCATAGACAGCTCCTCTGGCTGTTTCGCTTTCAAATGTCTAGTCTAAGTTAACACCTCCAAGCTAAACCCCCGGGTGCAGCGACTAGAGCTTCTGAGCCAAGAGCCTCAGATCCGACAAACTACTGTTTGGCAGAGTGGCCACATACCTGTGGATCATCACACGGCAAAGAAAACTACAGCGATTGCTAAATGGGTAAGAATTGCTTTACATTATGGCTTTACAACTGTCTTGAAATGCAAAATAACACAATTTTAAACATGCAATTCAGTATGTGATTAATCATGATTAACTATCGAATTTCTGATCTTAATCGAGATCTTAAAAATTTATCGTTTGACAGCCCTAATTTAAACATTGAACTACCAACCCTCAGGTGAGTGGGCAACCTGCTCAACCACCTGTGCCACTGTTATGCTTTGCATTGTGAAAACTTGAAACACTTGAAACACAACACTGCAATTACATCAGACGGAGTCAATGAAGCAAATGGCTTTTCTCATGTTGTGAATGTTTGGAATAATTATACACTCACTGTGCTGTTCCCGAAAGCAAAACCAGAGACTATGAACTCCTGTAATTCAAGCCACAACCAACAACAGATGCCTCATATTTGATGAAGACCAGACCTCCAAATGCAAGAGCATATGTTTCGCCGTCAGTGTTCTGCAAGAAAGACTCACGTATGATCTGTCTGATAAACTCTCTGATAAAATACTCAGGATAAATGTTTGCTGAAATGCAAGGCTGTTGGTAAAAGATGGGAAATGATTAAAATGAAACGCGCATCGCCTAAAACCACAGCATGCGTTCACACTTGACTACAAACCAAATCAATATTTTCATTTATCTTTATTCATACAGGGAGAGCCCAATGAGAATATCTTTTTCACGAGCGCCCTGTTTAGAGGATATAAACTAAGGATACACCGGTACGATACTGGTATTGGATATCAGTGCGCATTCTGAAAAATTTGCTGGATTAGATATCAGCTTCAAAACACAAAGCTGTTCTGTAGTTACTTGTGACATAAATAGCAGCTCCATAACACATTTGGAACAGTTCTGTCTTATTTTAGTTTAGTTTTAAGGAAAAATGCTGTTGAAAGTCTCTGTTCTGGTATATGTTGATATTGGGGATCAGCAGATTACTTAGGCCCCTTTTACACGTACACGTACATTTTTAAAAACTAATATTTCCCTCGCTCCGTTTTCCAAAATAACATTGTGCACACAGCATCGTTTTCAAAAAAGTTTCCGTTTACATGAACCCACATAAATACATTGTCGAGCGATGACGGGCATCTCACCCTCGATGTAAGGACGCAGCAAGTCGGAGAGTAACAGCAGTGATGGCTGTGACATCCTAAAATTTTCATGCCACTCCTCCGGGACAACCACTTAATTTTCAAAATTATCCCACCAGACAGCGGCCCAACCAGGTCAGACCCAAAAACGACAACGTTGGTGGTGACGGCGACTGGGTCTTTAGTTGTAAGGAGAAGAGGGAAAATTGCTGAGCGCCGAGCCTCATTTGTCTCTCTTCATCGATATGATCCATCAGCTGTGCAAATGTGTTACGGCCATCGCGCCATAGTGTTCTTTTTCCTTCCTTGTTTTTCCTTTTAAGGCGTGTCAGCTGATTCGCCGCACCTGGAGGGGAGTGCATCAGCTGACATAAAAGGCGAAAGCCACCGTCATTCTGGGGCCAACGGGTCATCGTGCTGCAGCTACCTTTCGTTTTCCTTTGTTTTTGCATTCCTGCAGTATTTTCAGTACTTTGTTATTTAAAATAAAATATCAGTTTTGACTTTTTTTTCCAAGACACCTCCATTCTCCTGTTTTTTCTACATACCCGGTAAAACCACTTAACCATCATTTACTTGTTACTGTGCTAGCACCCCTAGCCATCCCTGGCTCGTAACAAAATGCAAACACATGACAAGTGTTTGCACCAGAAGTAAAGCAACTGCTGCTCTGAACACTTCCATGATCATCACCCTAGAAAAACATTAACATTGGTCTCACTTTTGCGTTTCAACTGCCTAAAACGCTGTTTATGTCACTTTACATGCAAACGCAAAACCGTAGTTTGCCAAATCTCCAGCTGGAGTTTTTAGAAAGATTCGTTTTCAGAAGCGAATTCTTTGCGTGTAAAAGATGGGTACATCCATCCATCCATCCATCTTCTCCCGCTTAATCCGGCTGGGTCGCGGGGGCAGCGTGCTGCCCAATACTCATAGCACCTGACCCCCCCATGAACCCCTCTGCAGGTGGTGAGCCCACAGGAGGGTGGACAACATGGTCCTTGATGTTAGTTCATAGGGGTGCGGGCATGTTTTGGGTTGATGGGGGAAACCGGAGTACCCGGAGGAAACCCATCCAGACACGGGGAGGAACATGCAAACTCCACACAGAAAGGCCCTGGCGACCCGGGGATCGAACCCGCAACCTTCTGCCACTCAGTCACCGTGCCGCTGGGTGCATGGGTACAAACAAAGGGAAATTTCTCAGTTTTTAAAAATGTGTACGTGTAAACGGGGCCTTAAAGCCATAGTGTCGTAATCGGTATCAGAATGGAAAAGCTGGATCAGTGCAATCCTAATACAAACAAAACAATAATATAAAACATAGACAAGTCTGAATCCACCCATAGACTAGAGGTTGTTTTAAATTCGCTGGAGGGTCTGTCGTCTGCTTGTTTCTATGGAGATGTCATTGCTCTGCCTGGAATGTTCCACAGTATGACATTAAGCAACTCTACTTTACATTTATTCAATTACAGGTGGTTTTATAGCTCAAAAATACCTAGAAAAACAGACACTCTGACTCTGAGCAAGGTCGTCTCTCCACAGATCTAACCTGTCTACCTTTCAGACAAAGCAATAACATCTCCATGGAGAAAAGCCACAATGCACCTATAGACTTATTATATGGTCTATAATAAGAAAAGTGTCATATATAAACCCATTCACTTTCTGGTGCAATATTTGAACCTTAACCAACAATATTTCGGGTGGACTGCAGAAAATACAATCTGATTATCATTGACAGGAGGGTCCAGACTGTTATGTCACGCCGCTGTCAAAGCATGAGTTGGTAAAAGAAACCCCAGATGGCCAGTATAAAGTATATAACCCTATTTTTATCCTCCCTGGTGCCTGGTGCAGAGATGTAAATGCGGAGAGTCTCACACACCTGGGACTGCCCCTCGGTCTGTTTGGGTCTAGAGGTAAAGACACTGCTCAGAGCGTTCCTCACCGACTGCAGGGGGCCTGTGTCTGAAACAGGAGAACAACAAAACACAATAAGGATCCATAAGAATAGGACCTGTTACAAACTAAATCTGGTATTTTTACAGGGCCCATATTACGCTGTTTTCTGATCTATGTTATAATGTTGTTTCCTCATCTAAAACATACCCGGAGTTGTGTTTTGTTTCATTCACATATGCTCAACACACAAACCCTGCATCATTTTTAACCCCATACATCTTAAATACAACAATAATAAATAATAAAGAGTAGCTGTTAACCTTAACTTTGGGGATGTAGATAGACTAATAATAAAGGGTTACTTAAACATGTGTGTATGAAACAAAACACAACTCTTGGTATGTTTTTGAGGAGGTAACAATATTCCAACATAACTAAAAGCTGACAAGAGTCAATTTTGTATACTGTATTTTTCGGACCATAAAGCGCACTGGATTATAAAGCGCTAGATCAATGATCGAGTATTTATTCATACATAAAGCACCGGATTATAAAGCGCATTAAGTAAGACTGATACCTTAGCCCGGGCATCCACGATCCATTGGCAGATCATGGTGTAACTCGCCCGTCAACTCGCCTGTCTTGGTGAATGTGTGTTCGCCTTCTGTCGTCCAACGCTCCCACACATCTGCAATTTAACTTTGAATGACCTGATGACACTAATATGTAGCGCTTGGAGTTCTCAAGCACTAAATTACGCCGCTCTATATATACTTTGAGTAATAATGTGTTTAATGCAGCTTTGCACACATTTGTTTACGTTTTACAGAAACAAAACTTAAAACCTCATGGCTCATTTGAATATGTTCAAATGAGCCATGCAGCTCCCATGCTGATGTGATCAGCTTCTGTTGGACTAAAGGATGAGATTCAGTGTATTATTTGTGTTCTTTCTGTGACAGAGGGATGTGGAGTTTATGGTGAGTCTGTTCTGTGTGTATATCGTGTTGGAGATGGTTCATGTTAAACTTTTCAGAGATTATACATCTGCAGTAGCGCAGGCCGGTTTAGCGTTGTCACGGTGAATTACTTCGCAGCGCATAGACCTCGACACAGAACCATACATCAAAAACAACGGCGACAAGGAGATGCAGAGTTGATGCGTAGAGTCGACGCACTATAATTCTGCCTTTAGTTTGCTTCAGTCGGGCATGTAAGTCAGCATGTCTCTGAACAAGGGCCATTTCAGATCCTCATACACGCACCATAGTACGATGTTGAAGCACAGTACGTATCACTGCGCACTCAGCTGCAACCAAATATGCTTTCTGTCCTATGCACAAGTGTTTCTGAGGCTTTCTTGCTCCATACGACAATCCATCCAGCGGTGCCCCTTTGTAGCTTACAAAGTACTAAAACATTTTAACAATTTTTTGAGAGCCGTGTACCACATAAAATCGGTTTGAGGTCAGTTAGCAAAGCCACAATGAATACATACATAAAGCACACCGTCTTATAAGGCGCAGTGACTATTTTAAGTGCGCCTTATGGTCCGAAAAATATGGTAATATATTTGTATCATTCATTTAGCCAGCTTTAATTTGGATTTAGAGTGGATTTTACTTCTCCACTCATTTTTTGTGAATGGATATTTAGATGATCCAAATTAGAGTGAATAATGTCAAAAATGTGTAGCTGTCTCTTTGGTGATGAAAATAATAAGATGATATTTTTGAAATGATCGGAAAAATGCTAAGTACTTTTAAATGTCTTAGTAGACTTTAGTATTGCATGAATATGACTGGAATGTTTGCCGGTACAGAAATATTACTTTGTACCCGTTTGTAGATGAAAAATTCACATGTCTACTTTATTTGCCCCTAAGGAAATTTGGCACAGACTCCCAGACAGAAAAATACACATTAGACCGATGTAGACCATTGCACAGATAATAAACTAATACAGTAATCATCTTACACAGCTTACACTGCAAGATTCTGTGACAGTCACTGCAGCTCTTTAAATCCCTATTAAACAGCCACATCTTCTCACTGGAATTCAATACAAGTTACAGAGATCAACTTGGCATTTATATACTGTGTTTTTACCATAGACTGCATATAAATGGACTTAGTTATCCTGCTAGCTGCTGGTTCCAAATAGGAAGTGAGCATGGACGTGCTTCCGGTGCTTCAGGTCCAAATTTGCAGTTAGCCTCAAAAGCTTCATTTTGTTGTTTGTCATTTGAATTTTAACACCTATACCATTTGATTTGACAATTCTGTTCTTTTACCAACATGTTTTTTCTGTTTTGATATATGGATGGCATGTTTTGAGTTTTCTTGTTGTGGATGATAATAGGGATGTAACAATAACTGAAATATCAAGATATATCGTTAAAGGTCTGACAATAATATCGTGGAACATCACAATATATCGAATCACAAGTCTCTTTGCTTAAATTAATAGTTCTGATGCAGAAATAGCTAAAAAAAAAACAGAGGGAACTATATAGACCATGATCCTTTGCTCCGTTTCAGTGCAAACAACATGAAGGAATAACTGTTCTAAGCACTTTGAAATCTTCATTCTTTGGATTAAGTCTTGTGAAGGCATTTTTAGGGGAAAAAGTAGCATATTCACAGTTTTGTGAGCCTCCACAAAATATTGTAATAAATAACCTACAGTGAGATGTATATGGTGAAAATATGGTACAGAGAGATTTGAATATCGTTCCATCCCTAATGACAATAAATGTTGTACCAAATGACTGGTCAAAGCATTTTAGAATGTCAGTCTTGTTATTCTGTAGAATATCGTAATATCAGCTTTCCCATGATATCACAATAAATATCGTACGGTGAGGTTCATACCATGACGATATCGTATTGTGAGACTTAGATATCATTACACCCCTAGACGTTATATTTGAAAATAAAGTTCTAATAACAACACAATTATAATATATCTTAGAAATGGTATATTGCTCACCTCTACACTGTATTATTATATACAGTATATCCAGTGTTTTCCATTAAAGGGGAACTCCGACACATTTGAAGCTAAAGTCGATTGCTAGAGGTGGTCTAATACTGAATACAAAATACGGCACAGATCAGTGTTGCCTCGATGATGATCTTGCTGTGGCAGTGAGTCTGTCAAGACAACAAACTAGTGCAGTGATGGGGGCAAGTTCTTAACTTCCATGTAAAATTTGCAATTTGCTTCACACTGAAGAAGCTTAACACCACTTTAACCCATCTTACAACAGCCACGAGTCTAACAAACAAAACGCTCTGCCTGGTTCACTCATTAGTGTCTGGAAACATTATAAAACAACTTTATAAACAGCCTTAGCCTTACCTTTGTTGATTTCTCACTGCACATGCCAAAGCCCAAAAGACTCGATCGCTGATGTAATTTCTAATCCCTTTTATTTACAAGTGAATTATATTACTTTTCGGCTTTCATATGTGCAGTGGGAAATCAACAAAGGTAATACTAAGGCTGCTTACAAAGTTGTTTTATAATGTTTCCAGACACTAATGAGTGAACCAGCCAGAGCGTTTTGTTTGTTAGACTCGTGGCTGTTGTAAAATGGGTTAAAGTGGTACTAAGCTTCTTCAGGGCGGCACGGCCTCACAGCAAGAAGGTTGCGGGTTCGATCCCCGGGTCACCCGGGCCTTTCTGTGTGGAGTTTGCATGTTCCTCCCCGTGTCTGGATGGGTTTCCTCCGGGTACTCCGGTTTCCCCCATCAACCTAAAACATGCCCGCACCCCTATGAACTAACATCAAGGACCATGTTGTTCACCCTCCTGTGGGCTCACCACCTGCAGAGGGGTTCATAGGGGGGGTCAGGTGCTATGAGTATTGGGCAGCAAGCTGCCCCCGCGACCCAGCCGGATTAAGCGGGAGAAGATGGATGGATGGATGGATGGATAAGCTTCTTCAGTGTGAAGCAAATTGGCGTTTTACGTGGAAGTTAAGAACTTGCCCAGTTCACGACACTAGTTTGCTGCCTTGACAGACTCACTGCCACAGTGAGATCTCCACCGAGGCAACACTGATCTGTGCTGGTTTTTGGCTTCTGACAGTATTCGACCACCTCTAGTAATGGACTTTAGCTTCACACCTGCTGGAGTTCCCCTTTAATACAAGAACACTGACTGCATAAATAAGTCGATTAGAGGAGTGTGACGTCACCCAGAACGTTCAGCTCACAATATTATATCCATATTAGGAATAGGAATTGATTCAAGCACAAAATAGCTAAATAAAATCACCAAGATCATGTAGAGCAGGTTAATACAAACATTTAATACCAAAATGACAAGGCTCACAGCAGTTACAGAGAGAGGGGTGATGTTTTTTCAATACAAAATATAACAGAGCCGGAGTCAATGGAGCCGGAAGCTTGCCCATGCTCACTTCCTATTAGGAACGCAGTGGCAAGCGGATTAGCTATGTCCATTTTTATATACAGTCTATGTACAGGACACTACAGTGGTCCCTCACAGTCTAAAATTCTCCCCCACATTCTAAAACAAATCTGGCCTATATTAGCATAACAAAATTAGACTTTGTTGCTCACTAAATTATCATAAAAAATGACAAATGCCATTTACACTCCACAAATTGATTGAGATTCATTTATTCACAAAAAAATGTGTATTCATCAAGTCATTTGTTTCAGTTTGGCCTGTCACAAAAATGAATATATTGACTTATTATTCAATACATGACAGATGGAACAATCATTTTTTGTTGTAATACATATCGTGGGAAACTTTTTGTTATTTTTCTGGATTATGATCAAATTTAAGATTTAGAAGGTTGAATTATGAACTTCTATCATTCATTGTCATCACATTTTCTTATTTATTGCAGTTCATTTTTTTTTTTTTACATTTTACATTTAGAATATATATAAGATGATTCTGATCTGTATTATAATGTTGACTCCTCATCAAAAACTTACCTGGAGTTGTGTTTTGTTTCATTCACACATGGTTAACACACAAAGTTCTTCTCTATAGATAATGTCCGTTGTGTTTTTGAACTCCATACACCTTCACTAGAATCATTTGGATAATTTCAGCCCTGGAATTTCCATTTTCCAACGCTTTATTTTCGTGACTCCAGCCAACTTGCCGGACACTTTCATCAGCACCGAAACCGGGGAAGAACTCGGCTCAGCGGACACTGTCAGGAGGTAAGTTTGTGTTGATGTACGACACTGCTGATGGGGATGCCATACAGATTCATGTCAAAAACCCAAACTATCCCTTTAAAGCTCATTAAGTCAGTTTCACATAATACAGGACCTTTAACCTTTATCATAAGTACTTCACCAATATATGACACTTCCAAATGTCTTATTATGACAGGCCTGGTTTCAGTCATGTATACACATTATGCAAATATCCAAAACCATGGTTTAGGACAGCAGACTTAACTGTGGTCTTTTGTTGCCTGGAGACAATTTTAATAGGGACATGCACACCATCTGCTTCTGAGAAACGAAAATCTGTACCATCGCCTTCCCTCACTAATCACAGCCCAAACCAGAGCAGATATGTTCAGTTATGTTCAGACAACACCCCATTTGAAAAAATAAAACGCTGTTGTCTGAAAGTGGGACTCAAGGATAAGTGCAGAGCTGCAGGCTACAGCGGCGACGCTATTCCTGGCATGAATACAATAGAGCATGACAATGTGGTTTCAAATGGAAGAGGCACCTTGGCTAGTTAACGCTTTTAAATTAAACTTACAACCCTGTTTCGGAAGTTGAATTTGTGTTTCGTCGAACCCCAAAGTTATAGTCCATTTTTATTTAAAGGTCCTATATTACACAAAATTGACTCTGGCGAGGTTTTAGCCATGTTATAATGTTGTTACTTCATCAAAACCTACCCAGAGTTGTGTTTTGCTTCATTCACACGTTTGAGTAACCCTTTATTATTTGTCTGTCTAAATCTCCAAAGCTCGAAATGCTCCGATCCACCATGCAATGTCATCTAGTGGTAGTTTTCAAGTTAAAGTGGAACTCCGGCCCGTTTGAAGCTTAAGTTCGTTGCTAGAGGTGGTCGAATACTGTCAGAAGAAAAAAAACGGCACAGATCTGTGTTGCCTAGATGGAGATTTCACTGTGGTAGTGAGTCTGTCAAGGCAACAAACTAGTGTAGTGATGGGGCAAGTTCTTAGCTTCCACATAAAGTGCCAATTTGCACAATGAAGGAGCTTAACACCACTTTCTAACCCATCTTACAACAGCCACGAGTCTAACAAACAAAACGCTCTGCCTGGCTCACTCATTAGTGGTCTGGAAACTTTATAAGCAGCCTTAGCCTTACCTTTTTTTTAGCGTTTTCACCAAAAAATATAATTCACTCGTAAATAAACAGCAACATAATCGATCGAGTCTTTTGGGCTTTTGCATGCGGAAATCAACAAAGGTAAGGCTAAGTCTGCTTATAAAGTTGTTTTCTAACGTTTCCAGACACTAATGAGTGAACCAGGCAGAGCGTTTTGTTAGACTTGTAGCTGTTGTCAGATGGGTTAAAGTGGTGTTAAGCTTCTTCAGTATGAAGCAAATTGGCGTTTTACGTGGAAGTTAAGAACTTGCCCCAATCACTACGCTAGTTTATTGCCTTGACAGACTCACTGCCACAGCGAGATCTCCACCGAGGGAACACTGATCTGTGCTGTTTTTTGGCTTCTGACAGTATTTGCCCACCTCTAGCAATGGACTTTAGCTTCAAATGTGTTGGAGTTTCCCTTTAACAGCTACCTTTTATCCTTTCTTCAGTAAAGATGGGCAGTTCCACAACTAAAATCATCCAAATTATTCTAGTGAAGGTGTATGGAGTTTAAAAAACACAGTGGAGCACTTCCTGTATTACCACATGACATCACAAGGTGGAACAGAGTGTTTCATGTTTGAGCAAAGAACACCGCAAATTTTAAAAGCTTTACAAAAATTATATATCAAAACTTAAACATTTAATTGACAAAAATACAGAAAAAGTCATCAGGGAGTTCAGTAATGAAACTTTATCATTTTAACTTTTAAATTTTTAGATGTTCAGTGTAACAGCTTCAATGCAATTAGCTTTGTCCCAGTGATGACATTTGCAGCCTGTTTTGAGTCAGACGCTTCGTACATCACAAGAGGATGTGGTTAGTGCCAAAAGTCGTGTTGTTACAGTTGCCAAGTTTCTTTCTGTATTCGCTTCCAAACATAGTATCACTGAAGGAAGTACAGAAATGTATATCAGATTACATTTTACTCGTTTAATCTGGCTGAAGTTTGATGTTTTTATTCATGCATTGCCCATCTACTTGAAACTTTGTATATCGTTAAGACATAATGTATGCGTTTAAAGGACTTTGGCAGGCGAATCGTGGAATAAATCATAAACTTAATTTGGTCCCTGGCTCCTTTTTCTAATTTTTAAAAAAAGTTTTCTTGTTGAGAGAAGCCAAATTACTTTTGTGTTCAGTTTGAGAACAACAATATATTCTGCCCTGTCTCCGGTCTGTGAGTTACATCAGTTACACAATGGTTAAGTACTGATGTTGTGTTTACTCTGTGCAGTTCTTTAAAAATGTTACTTGAAACCCTGGAATATTATCAGAACTAACTAACTAACTAACTAAAACTAATGAACAGGAAGCCCATTACAACAATTATTAATAAAAATGTATGGCAAATTACTGATTTATAGTCAACACTTGGTCACAATGTGCTATTGAAGTATCATTTACTATCCACCGCGATGAAAATATTGATGGTAGTATTTTATCTTACTATATAGTCACAAACTATTTTAGCTACTTAAAAATAATATGCAAATTTCAGATTAGTATGGTGAATATGGAAATACATACAAACACGCAACAAAGTCTTTCTGTTGGCATTCATTCTCTATACTGAGCAACCGTATAATTGAATTTGCATTTGCCAGATTAGACTGAAACTGAAAGTTAACATGATTGCATTGAAGATTTTACTAAAGACAAGCATTTCTCTTGCATAAAAAATGTATAATTTGCACAGCCCTAGTAATACACGTGTCTACAGCCCAGACAGAACCTCTTCATATCACGAGTGTGTGTGTGTTGCGACCCAGGGCAGTGTAGAGTAACTGGTCTCACTGTGGAGCAGCATCTGTCTGAGTTGTTCGTGTGCAACTGCAACTGAAACTGAGCTAAACAACTGCTGCTTTTAATGGGTTCATCTGTGTAGTGTTTTTATTTTTACAACACAGATGAACCCATGACCTCATTCCAGGAAGGAATCAAACGAATCAAAGGTAACTAATGTTTGAGAAATTTATCTGAAATTGTCTGAAATGTAAAATGTGAAATTACAAGGTTTGTGTCCATGTTTATTCAACTTTTTTGATAGTTTTGATAGTTTGCTGCAAAGCTTTGATGTTTCACTGTTCGCACTAATGAGCTCTCACCTGTAGCGGTTGGACTGTGATCTGATGGATCTGGAGGTTTCGCTGGAGGCAAGGGCCCATTTCTCTCCTCCAGAATTGGGATGTCCTGTACACAATATAATTAGTTTTATTTATTTAATTCTCTGTAAGAACCAAGGCATAACTAAGTCAGAATGGAATCATATCAGTAAATGAAGTCTATGCTTTAGTTAAAGAATGCACTCGTGTTCAGTGTTTCTAAAGCTGATTCTGAAAGTACTGCAGTTCAAATTCCATTCACAGCTTGAACTTATTCGTCACCTTCTCTTTATCTTCGTCCTCTTCATCAACGAAGGCCAGAGTATCCCAGTTGTGTCTTTGACCCTGGCTCTGCTCCTGCAAACAGTGGCCCTGAAAAAACGCAGTTTTACATCTCCAAGAAATATTTTCACTTTGTAGAATAGTTGTCAATTGAATTACGAGTCTTCACTTTGTGAGCTAAAACTACTATTATGCAAAGTGCTACTGTCAAATCAAAGTGCTTTATTTAGTCATTATACAATCTGAACAACAATATTATGCAGATGGATGGTTAGTCCTGAGATATTGTGAGTATGCAAACACAGGGAGAACATGCAAACTCCACAGAAAGCGTATGTTTAGTCCAGGAAACAAAGCCAAGACCACCTTGCTGTGAGGCACTACACCAGAATGGCTCATATTTCTTAAACAATAGCACTCACTTGCATTAGCAGCCGCCTCTCTGGGGACAGCCACCAATCACAGAGCGCCAGGAGCTCCACTCTGTCGATGCTGCCCAGAAGAATCATAGAATCTGAGGAGAGACCAGGTACAGAATGAAATGATTTGTGTAAAAGATGCTTTAGACTTTAAATCGTTTGATGTTCTGGTTGAATAGTTAAAGTACAAAAAGTTTCATGCATCAACACAGCACATTTGAATTAACAAAAGGCAACTGGATTATTATGCACATTACACAAGATGATTGTAAAGACCATTTTTGTATTTTTCTTACCTGTTGCAATAAAATGTCTATGCTTTTGTAGGAGCTTTAATAATTATAAATCTCTTGTTATTTCTTACCTTTTGAGTCGACCAGAGGGATAGTTTTCAGAGAGGTGGAGTCCAGCAGATGTTGGACTTCTTTGTACGTGGATTGAGAGGAGATGAACTTCACTTTTCTCACCATGATGTCCTCCACGAAAATATTGTACTGGCTGTGGGTGAAACACACACACACACACACGGATCAGAGTAATAATAGGAATCCACCCAGTTCTATTTAAATGTGAGCAGTTCAAGATGTCAAATGACTCAACTGGAGCCACGGTCTGAGTGAATTACCTGGTGGCACTGAGCTGCAGTTTAATGACAGGTTCAAGATTTATGTGACAGACCAGAGGGGCACTGCTCTTGGCTCCAACCACACAGCCATTTTTCATTGTGAATTGTGTTTAATTTTCTGTTATCAGTCTTTTCTTACCATAAAAGTATAAAAGTTAGAGCATTTAAACTTGGAAGGTAGATTGTTATAGTCATATATCTGTTTCAACGTGATTCTCATCAACCCCCACCCACTCTTGACAATGTAACATGATGAAAAATCAGTTGTCTGGGATAGTGTCAGGCAGTTTTCCCCCATTATTCTCCCTGAACAAAGTCTGATTAGATGACAAGTGGGGTTCCTTATATATTTACTCTTGTCCAACAAAAGACTTTGTAAAATGCATAGGACATGTCATATAAAATTAAAAGTCAAGAACTGTTTTAATGGGTATTCAATTAATACAAACATATTTTAAAATTTGCAAAAAAATATGCTCAATAAAATATATTAACCAAAAAAAAGGTGAATTGTGTAACTTTTCTGGTGGAGGGTTATTGCTCTGCCTGGATTGTTCCACACTCTGATAAGAAAACAGAGCTACCTTACATGTATTCAGATGTTACAGGTGATTTTATAGCTTAAAAATTTACCAGGAAAACAAACATTCTGACTGTGAGCAGAATCGCCTCTCCACAGACCTGACCTGTAACTTGACTTAGTTTGGTTTCCATGAAGATTGAAAGGTTTAATGTCAGACTGTGAAACATTCCAGACAAAGCAATAACATCCCCATGGAGAAAAGTGTTTGACAGACACCAGAAAAGTTATACAATGCACCTTTATAGTTGCACTAAGTAAGTTTTCTGGTCAATATCAGATTTTTGTGTTGCTAAAACATCCCTTGAAAGCATGTGTTCTTACTGTGAGCAGTGTGACCCAAGCTATGATCCGATCCAATATGATTTCCTATTCATATTTGCTACACTGCAAAAATGCTTAAGATATAAACACTTAAATCTATCAGAAAATGACTTAAAAGTAAAGTGAAATTATCTTGCTGCATGGACAGTAGGGTTGGGCGGCATCCAAATTTTGATACTGTTAAAGCGTCTCAGCCTTTTAACCTTTTACAGGGGTATAGGGTATTACCGTGACTAATTAAGAATTATTTTGTAGCTGCACCTAAACCATTCAAAAACAGACGAGCAGCATTATATTTGAAGATGAGGCACAAGTTCTGATCAAACCAAACTTTGCAGCACGTTCGATCGCATCAGCATCAGCGCACGAGCTGTTTTTATCAGCGCTTATACTGTATGCAAATGAGCCATGCGGTTTTAAGTTTAGTTTCTGTAAAACGTAAACAAATGTGCGCAAAGCTGCATTAAACACATTATTACTCTATAATGAGCGGAGCACCGGAAATGTAGAGCAGGGGAGAGGACCAATCACAGCTCTTATTGTCTGCATTGCTTCCCCTCGCTGTCTGCATCGTTTTCCCTTGTAGTTAGAAAGTTTCAAAGGTGCATGTCGACGCAGGTGCTGTGCTTAGCAGGCGCACGTCGACGTAAACACGTTTTGACACAGAACCATATATTGGGCTTTAGCGTCTCCTCCGTGAAAGTCTGAGTTTGTCCTCAAGCAGGAACTTTCTCCTCTTTAGCGCCTCGTCCCCTCTTGACTCTCAGCGTTCAATAAAACGTCTCCATCACAAACTTTTCTGCTCAACATCTCACACAAACCGTCAATCAGTTTTGTTTCTTCTTCCTTGCTGCGTGTGGATGGATATCTCCGAGCGTAACGACGTTTGACGAGGAGAGAGAGTGGAGGGGAGAAAGTCCACGCTGTGGTTTTAGGTCCTTATGCAGATTTTTTTAATGACAGTAATGAAACTGATACTGTTGCTACTTTTTGATACCGCGGGATACCGTATTACCGTATTACCCCCCTAATGGACAAATAACTTTACTTGACAAGTTATTTTAAATTAAACGACCTCTAAACTAAAATGTGGTCTCAGAATGAGTAAGTAGATACACTATAATAATAATAATAATAATAATAATAATACATCTGAAAAAAGATGAATAACCTGATATAAGTTTTAAAATCTTGGCCAGATGAGAGACATTTGCAGTGTACATATTTACTCAATGAGGAGCCTGCTGTTATATGCTCCACCAAACACACCTGATGTGTCCAAAGCCGAGCTCGGGCAGGTAGGGCAGTTTCTTGACCTGGATGATGGAGTCGTAGAGGGACGGCTGCAGGCCCTGAGCCACCATGTTGGCCAGGATCACTGCCACCATCATGGGCAGGATGTGGGAGATCTGTCCTGTCAGCTCGAAGCAGATCACTGCGGTGGACACTGTGTGAGTCACTGCACCGGTCAGGGCTGCTGCTCCTGGACCAGGGACGGGGGAGAGGAGGACAGAGGGAATGTTGAACCAAACATTACTATTACTTACTTATTATACAATATTTGTTTGTCTTAACGTATAAGGAGAATGTGGAATGTATTGTAAGAAGACCTAATACTCACCAATTATAGTTTCACTTATAAACATTGTACTTCTTTGTTGGAAAAACAAGAAACATCTTAAATATTAATAAAGTAGCTGCACAAAGCCATTTGTACCATAGTTTAAATAAAATATAGATGATTATATGTTAAAACTATGTAGGTATGTTAAGTTTTTTTTTCCTGGTAGATCTCTGGAGATGTTACTAGTTTTTCTGGAATGTTCCACAGTATGGTATTAAAGGGGAACTCCAGCATATGTGAAGCTAAAGTCCGTTGCTAGAGGTCAAATACTGTCAGAAGCCAAAACATGGCACAGATCAGTGTTGCCTCGGTGGAGATCTCACTGTGGCAGTGAGTCAGTCAAGACAACAAACTAGTGTAGTGAATTGGGCAAGTTCTTAATTTCCACGTAAAACACCAATTTGCTTCACACTGAAGAAGCTTAACACCACTTTAACCCATCTTACAACAGCCACAAGTCTAACAAACAAAACGCTCTGTCTGGCTCACTCATTAGTGTCTGGAAATGTTATGAAACAACTTTAGTGGTTAGTAGCTGCCAGAAGCAACAAGTGAGGATCGACTACTGACAGTGAAGAAGAGAAACTGAAAGTTGTTGAAAGAAAATAGTTCGGGAATGTATTTTTTTTGTCGTTTTTCAAAAAATATAATTCACTTGTAAATAAATGGGATTAGAAACGACATTGGCGATTGAGTCTTTTGGACTTTCACATGTGCAGTGGGAACTCAACAAATGTTATAAAACAACTTTATATAAAGTTGTTTTATAACGTTTCCAGACACTAATGAGTGAGCCAGAGAGAGCATTTTGTTTGTTAGACTCGTGGCTGTTGTAAAATGAGTTAGAAAGTGGTATTAAGCTTTTTCAGTGTGAAGCAAATTGGGATTTTACGTGGAAGCAACAAACACTACACTAGTTTGATGTCTTGACAGACTCACTGCCACAGCGAGATCTCCGCCGAGGCAACACTGACCTGTGCCGTTTTTTGGCTTCCTACAGTATTTGACCACCTCTAGCAATGGACTTTAGCCGGAGTTCCCCTTTAAACTAATATATCTCAATGGAGACAAGCATGTGAAACCACCAGACCAAATTACATGTCAGATCTGTGGAGAGGCCAACTTGCTCACGGTAAGAATGCACGTTTTTTTTCAAGATATACTGTATGTATCAAGCAATAAAAACATCTAATTTAATGCATGCAACACAATCATTTCTTCATGCCGTTCAGAAGTACCAGAGGAATCCCTCCAACGATCTCAACCTTATGACTTATTAATTCCAATGGATTTTTCAGTTGATTTTTATGAGGTATCCAACAGAACCCCCAGTGCCTCAAACTTCACATAACTTCAGCACAAAGCTCCTGTATAATGCATTACTCTACTTCTGGCAAATTCCTGGAGTCTAGAAAGTGTCTTGTGGCCAAACTGATGAAAGAAAAGATAAGAAATGTCATGGAATAGAGGACAGCAGTGGAAGAACAAAGTGATGCGCACGAGGGAGCGAAGGATGGAAGGATGAAGGAGCAGAGGGACGGAGAGATGGATGGGCTTTGTACGACATGAGAGTCAATGAGCACGGCCATGTTTGTGGGTCAGCGGCCGAGACTGTGAAGACGAGCCACATCGACATTTCACTGTCAGAGCCGCAACTCAACTCCGCAGGCTCCGGCAGAGGAGGAGAGGGGGAGTAGAGAGGGAGAAGAGAGGGACTAGAGCAGGCTATAGCAGAGGAGGAGAGAGAGGAAGGAGAGGGGGAGGAGAGGGGAAGGAGAGGGGGAGGAGAGGAGGAGAGAGGGAGGAGAGGAGGCAAGAAGGAGGAGTGGAGGAGAGAGGGAGGAGAGGAGGAGAGAGGGAGGAGAGGAGGCGAGAGGGAGGAGTGGAGGAGAGAGGGAGGAGAGGAGGAGAGAGGGAGGGAGGAGAGAGAAGAAAGCTGGCTTATAGCTGAGGGGAGAGAGAAGGAGAGAGGGGGAGGAGAAGAGGCTATAGCTGAGGGGGAGAGAGGATGAGAGAAGGGGAAGAAAGGAAAGAAGGGGGAGTGAGAGGAGGGAAAGGAGCGAGAGAGAAAGAAAGAGGAGGGGATCAACCGCTGAAGAGGGGAGAGAGGAGAAGGAGAAGAAGAGAGGGGGGCTACCACTGAGAAGGAGAAAGAGAGAAGGAGAGGGTGCTTCAGCTAGAGAGGAGATGGACGGAGTGGGTAAAGGAGAGGGAGGAGACGGAGAGGTGTAGAGAGGAGGACAGAGTGCTTCAGGTATGGATGAGAAGAGGAGAAACAGGGGATATGATTCAGAGGGAGAGGGTGAAAGAGAAAGAAAGAGGAAGGAGACAATGGGAGGAGAGAGAGATAGTGAATAGAAGATGAGAAGGAGACGCAGAGAAAGAGAGGAGATCGTCTTTACCACTGTGAGTCAGAAAAGTTTGTAAAGTCACTGAGAAAACAGTCCAAAAAAAGACAGATTTTAGTCAGTAAATTTTTTTTTAATACTGCAGAATAGTCAGCTACAAATAACCACTGAATAGTTTTATTAATAATATTTTCAATAATTGACCACACAATTGTTCGGCTCCGGATGAACAATTTGCCACATAATCGTGAAATAATGAACAATGTAGATTTCTCAGACTCACCCAAGCAGATTTAATTTTTATGTCTAGTATTTAGGCTGTGCTGTAATTACATTTTAATCGAGTTGTTGTAATGAAGATACAATGAAGAAAGAGAGAGAAAGAGAGAGATGGAGATTGTTTTATAAGTATTCAAAAGAGTTAGAGAAGCTGAGACAGGAGTGTGAAGTGCAGAGGAAGGGACTGACCAATGACTGCGTACCCTCCAGGGATGATCCGGTACAGTATCCCGTCAAACACAATCCCGTGAGGAAACAGAGAGGCCATGATCTCTCCCACCAGGCGCCCAAACGCAGCCCCTTTACACAGAAAAAGCACAGAAACAAATTTACTACAGTATATCTCTTGTGGTTGCATTTGCGTTCTTGAATTTCACGGGCTGGGAGACTTTTGATATTTTGCAATGTGTATACCGTATTTTTCAAACTATAAGTCACACTTTTTTCAGGGTTTGGGTGGTTCCTGTGACTTATATATTAAATTTTTCACACTGACAGTCCATAGACCAAATATATGAATTGTATATATGAATAAAAAATGAAAAAACAACTCGTTATCCATTTTTGCATTTTAGTTTCAGAGACAAATAATAAAGAAAATAGTTTTTTTGTTTTCTTATTTTTGGTTCTATATTGAAAAATTAATGAACAAATGATACATGGATTGTTCTCTATTTGGTTGTTTTTATTACTATAACTTCTATAACTTGCCTTTCAAGATGAAATGTCAGTTCTTGGTTTCTGATTTTATAAAATAAATTTCCCCCAAAAAGTGTCCGGTGCGACTTATACAAGTTTTTTTCTTCTTCATTGTGCATTTTTTGGCTGGTGCAACTTATAGTCCAAAAAATACAGTAGATGAATGTTCAGAGGTTACCATGGTGACATTAGCAAGCGTCAAGCAAAGTGTCAAGATAATCTGAAAAATCAAGAAAAAAATTACATTTTTCACAGTTTTAGGAGCCTGTGATCAATACGAATCTAACAAACAAAACGCTCTGCCTGGCTCACTCATTAGTGTCTGGAAATGTTATAAAACAACTTTACAAGCAGCCTTAGCCTTACCTTTGTTGATTTCCCACTGCGCATGTGAAAGCCCAAAAGACTTGATCGCCGATGTCGTTTCTAATCTCATTTATTTACAAGTGAATTATATTTTCTGAAAAACGCTAAAAAATACATTCCCGAACCATTTTCTTTCAGCAACACTCAGTTTGTTCTGTTCTTCCTCACTGTCAGTAGTCGATTCTCACTTGTTGCTTCTGGCGGCTCGAGCCTCTCGCCGCTGGAGTCGACAATCAAGTCTTTTGGCATGCGCACTGAGAAATCAACAAGGTAATGCTAAGGCTGCTTATAAAGTTATTTTATAACATTTCCAGAGACTAATGAGTGAGCCAGACAGAGCGTTTTGTTTGTTAGACTCATGGCTGTTGTAAGATGGGTTAAAGTGGTGTTAAGCCACTTCTGTGCAAACTGGCATTTTACATGGAAGTTAAGAACTTGCCCAATTCACTACGTTAATTTGTTGTCTTGATAGACTCACTGCCACAGCGAGATCTCCACCGAGGCAACACTGATCTGTGCCGTTTTTTGGCTTCTGACAGTATTTGACCACCTCTAGCAATGGACTTTAGCTTCAAACGTGCCGGAGTTCCCCTTTAATTCCAAACTATGGAACATTCCAGAATCCAGGCAAAGCAATCATTTCTTCATGCAGTCCAGAAGAGCCAGTGGCATACCTCCACCGGAAAATCTGCACACCTTTTGAAAGAATTATGCACATGATCCACAAATGTCCATCCACAAATTTGTCAAATTAATCTTACAGTTTAAAATCCTTCCAACTGACAAAAATCAGTCTTTGGGATTGAATAGCGGCACCACTTTGTCAAGCTATAGTTTCATGAAGACGGGCTCAGTAATTTCAGAGATATTAATCATATATACCAAGTCAACAAACTATCAATGACTCACTATAGGAACTGTAAAATGTGTTTTCAGGTGGCCATAAACCGATTGCAATTACACAGTCCATTGGAGGCACTTTCCGCTAAACAGTATGCAAATTAAAGTCTAATAATTCTCCATAAATTCAGCGAGTGGTCAAATTATGAGTCACGAAACAGCAGCACAGGCGAAAACATGGTGAATATTTGAACTCGAAGCTCTGGAAAGGTCACGCTCCGAAACCAAAACAAGACAAAATGAACGCAGCAGCAGTAACAATGATTTATACACTGTTATGTGATCTCATAATGAGGACATAAATTACCAGTGGAGGCTGGGATGAATTATGCAAGAGTCTGTGTCCAAAATATTAGCAACACGTGTTTTATATGAAGTGAATTGAATTTAAATTTAGACTTCATTAAAGGGCTCATATTACACTATTTTCTGATCTATGTTATAATATTGTTTCCTCATAAAAAACATAACTGAGAACAGAGCATTTTGAGCTTTAGTGATGTAAACAGACTAATAAACCAGGATTAAAACATGTGAATGAAACAAAACACAACCCTGGGTATGTTTTTGATGAGGTAACAACATTAGAACCTGGCTTAAAGCTCACAAGAGTCAATTCTGCGCAATACAGGACCTTTAAATGTAGTAAGTATGAACTAACCAAGTATGAAGACAGGCATGAAGGCTCCAGAGGGAATGGGCATGGTAGTGGCCACTGCAGACATCCAGAACTAAAACAAAAGACAAAAAAAAAAAGATTAAGAATTAGCAGGAGATTATTTTGTCACAGTTATTACTATATCGACTAGAGGGTTGAATACGTAACTTCCATGGCTAATTATTGGTTCAATCTGCTTATTGTTTGTTGCAGCTCAGGCTTTTTAATTATACTGTCTATTTCAAAATGGTTCATTGGCATTATCCTGCTTTATTTTAATTACATCAGTGGCATGAAGCAGTTTCAGCATCATCGTTCATTGTAATATATCTCTATAGCAAAATATCGTGCGTCAAATTGTGTCATTAATATAAAAGCAAATTTCAACATGTAAACTTACAGTATCATATATTAAAACCCTGGGTATAAATGAGTTGTTTCCAAAAATCATAAAAAGCATAACATTATTACATTTAGACTTTTGAAAAACAAAGTTGTCACAACATTAAGTGGAGATGGGCAATGCCTTCTGACCTAATTTGTGTGTAAACTACATTTGGATTTAACAAGTCAACTTAACGGCGGCACGGTGGCTGAGTGGCAACACTCAGGCCTCACAGCAAGAAGGTTGCGGGTTCGATCCCCGGGTCACCCGGGCCTTTCTGTGTGGAGTTTGCATGTTCCTCCCCGTGTCTGGATGGGTTTCCTCCGGGTACTCCGGTTTCCCCCATCAACCTAAAACATGCCCGCACCCCTATGAACTAACATCAAGGACCATAATGTCCACCCTCCTGTGGGCTCACCACCTGCAGAGGGGTTCATAGGGGGGGTCAGGTGCTATGAGTATTGGGCAGTAAACTGCCCCCGCGACCCAGCTGGATTAAGCGGGAGAAGATGGATGGATGGATGGAAGTCAAAGACAGAAGCAGCATATTCTTGCAAAAGGCAAAATATCACTTTAACGTTGCAAATACTGTTTTCTATGACAAGGTTAAGAGATTTGGAATTTGTAAAATGCACCTTACAAAAGCAACAGGTGTTTCATTCAAGCGTGAAATTCTGACAGATTTTTATAAGTGATTTGCATATTTTATTCCATTTGTTTTTCATGGTTTCATAGATGTGCAGAGGATCTGGATCTTGGCTCTCAGTGTTTACAGTGGCCTCCTCCATGTTTGTGTCAGTCCTGGCTCCACTCAAAGACACAGCTTTGCCTCTGATGTCATGTGAGAATGTGTCAAAATCTACAGCCGCCCAAGCACGCCACAGCTGCAGAGATAAACATGCAAACACTCGCATACACATACATGTGTTATGGTTATGAAGAAGGCTATTCATTATGAGGCTATAAAAATAAACAAAACCTGTCTTTGTTACATACAAAAACAGGTGAGGGAACTGTTCAATGTTAAGCAAATAAATTAGACCCCAAATAGTGTCATCTTATAAAAGCCCTGTATGATTGGATTAACACTAGATCACAATAACATGTAGTAGTGCACTGTATCAGGGTTCATTAGTGATACTGATGGTTACAGGACAGAAAGAGCGCACTGCAGTGTGATGGATGGTCATTTCAAATGTCACATGTCTATCACATCCACAGACTGAATACTTCATGACAACATTTCTTGTGATTGTCCTTAAAGTATCAGTTGTATGTGGATACCTGTAGATGCTTAGACCCTTTCCTGGTCTCTAACAGTGACATTAAACTTGAGGTTGTCCTTTGCTCCGTGTCATCAGAGGAGCAAATGTCAGAGCAGGTCAGAAGGAATTTAGTGTTCTCATCCTCTAAATCTGCGCGACTGCGGGAGCCTACCCCCCTAATACTAATTAGATGGCTGCCAAGATGTGGCGTTGCATAGCAACAGAGCAGTGTAGTCCCGGTGCCCGGGGCTCTGTCTGCGTTTGAGAGGAACTGTGTTTGGTCACAGCTCGATGAGTCAGAGAGCGGGGAAGACTGTGGGGGAGGAACCATCAGTCTGGGACGTCCTTGAGCAAGGCACTTTATCAGCTGCTGGTGACGCAGTGGAGCAGGGGGGTCCAGGAGGGGCAGATATGAGTCAACAGGTTCAGTAAAGTTTGAAAAGAAATAAAGATATGACTCATGCATCCAGAAACCCTTTCAGAATCTGTTTCATTCATCGTCTACTTTAAGAGATACATAACTGTCTATTTAGGCTAGAGGGACAAAATGATGCCTTATCAATAGCTTTTTACACAAACTCTCCCACTACAACTAGTACAGTTTCCAGTATGAATTGATGTTTGTGCTTTTGCTTTTTAAATATACCCATTGTGTTAATGTAACATTGACCTGTAAAAGTCTTTTGTTACACACACTCCATGTGTTGGAGTAAAAACAGGTTTAATAACAGCCCCTGCTCCTGGCTCAGCCTCTCTCATCAGTCGTAATGATCACCTATGCAAAGACTACAGAGCTCAGGCTGAGATGCTCATGTTTTTGTGCTCTGATTGGAGAGGAACGCTGTGACCACATTACTATTCTGTGCATCGCCTTCATCATCGCTGTAAAGTTAATTACTGTGGTACAAGATAAAAACTCATTAGCACGTCTCTCTCTGGGTGGCTCTGCACTGAGGGCAGATCCAGACTTTACACACTGTCTGTACCCTTTAACACTGACACTGCTCGCACCAAACAAACTGTCATCGATACACTGCTCATAGAAATATACAAGAAAGGCCAACAGTCTGAGAGGTTTTTAAGACTGGATCAGAGCCAGGTAAAGATACCGTTCTTCCATTTATACATCCATATACACCATTTTGTTAGAGAGCCTTAAGAGATTAGCAACTTTAGTGATTATTTGGTGGGTATGTGAGTGGAACATGGCCCAGCAACTACAGTTCTTCCTATAATTTGCAGTCATTTCTTGTGAGCTCTCTGCTGTCAGTGTTGAACAGACACAGAGCAGGAGGCATCAGCAGCTTGTGACTCTTTTTAGCTCCAAACTCAAACAAAAGTCTGAGTTGGAGGCTGTGGTCACACTGTTTCTGAGGCGGACAGATTGACAGAAGAGAACTCACAGGATCGGGCTGAGGAGTTTAATAATAGACAGGCTAGAGAATGATTTCTGTGTTTGAATTTTGACTCATACATGTTCTGGAGTTTACAGTGGGTAATAATGCATGAAACAACAATGAAGCTTGTATAGTCAGGTTTGTGCTGTAGTTTTCTCAGAGATCAGAACTTGGATCTCAGAATGATGTAATATCTGAGTTCTGAGTCATTTCTGAAAATTGGATGCGTGTTCCAGTTGTCGTCAGAAAAACAATGAGCCTATATTACAGTAAAGACTTGAAAATTGTAACTACATTAAAGGTGCCTGCTTGTCTCTATAGAAATGTTATTGCTTTGTCTAGAATGTTCCACAGTATAGATTAAGCCTACCTATCACGAAGGAGACAAGCAGGTTACAGCACTGCACTACATTACAGTTCAGATCTGTGGAGAGTCGCCCCTATTCACAGAAGGAATCATTGTATTTTTGAGCAATAGAAACACCCGTAATGAAAAAATGCAAGGTGGATATGTTTAATATCATACTATGGAACATTCTAGGCAAAGCAATAACATCTCCATGGAGATAAGTGGGTAGCTGACATGACAAGTTGCGCAGTGCATCTTTAATAGGGTGACCAGATTTTCAAAATTTTCAAAAACTGGGACAGTCTCAGTTTGTGATGATTGGTAATAATAAAATTGTGCATAATAAAGGAAAATCGACCCATTCATGACTCTATTCACAACTAACATGAGTCAGTATTTCATATTTTCTTTTATATTCAGTAATTTTACCTTAACAAATGAGAATTTATCTTTTAACTGTTGGCAGGGATCAGATTAGTTGACATTAGCTCTGTGGACACATTAGCAACATTAGCATAACGGAGTGTAAAAACATATTTCTAACTACAGCAGAAGTCACCAAACTTTTTTGTCTGGGGGCCACATTATTGCTCCTGACTGTGATGGAGAGACGATCGGGTTAGGTAGGTTTCGTACTGGCGACACAGATTATATTCTTTCTTTACATATCAGACAAACTGCACGGTCCTTACACTGAACAAAAAAATATTCAGTTGTCTTTGAACACCCGGCACTGTCTGTCAAAAATAGGCCATGATAACTTTTGAGGATTGCCTCATAGAATCAGTTCAAGTGGTGGGGGACAGAGGGGCTGGGGGGCCGGTCAAAAGGGCGTGACGGGCTGGAGTCGGCCTGCGGGCCTTAGTTTGACGCTGCAGAGGCTCAACAGCAGGTTCACAGACAGAGGGTTTCAGGAGCAGCAACTAAAAAGAAAATAACAGTAAGATCAATATTTAAACTGTCAGATTTTTCCCCCAAACCCAGGGTGCAGCCATGTTGGATTTTCTAACTCCGGCTCTGAAATGTTTTCCAATCCTTTAAGTGGGAATTCCGAAATTGCGAGCCACTGTTGTCATGTGCATGTCAGAACTCCGAAAATCCGACCTCCGAGGGTGAGAAACTTTTCTATAAAACCAATTACAAAAGGTAACTAAGCTGTTATAATGAATGGTTAAAGATCAAATTGAGCCTTGAGGCATTTCATTTAAAAATGTATTAATATGAATTGCCGCCATAGTCTCCCAGTCCCAGTGGGAGAAACAGTTTAGATTTTATGACCTAAAGACGTAGTTAGATTTTCACATTTGTGACTTTCAGAGCTCTCCTCATGATGGCACTGAGGGAAAAGATACACATTTTCCCCATATTGAATAACTACACAGCTACTTCATAGACTATTTTTACATATACAATGTAATTTTATCAACATTGCTAACATTAAAGGTCTTATATTATGCAAAATTGATTTCTGTGAGCTTTAAGTCATGTTAGAATGTTGTTACCTCCTCAAAAAACTAAATATGCAGGGTTTGTGTGTTAAACGTGTGAATGAAGCAAAACACAACGCCAGGTATGTTTTTAATGAGTAAACAACATTATAACAGATCAGAAAACAGCGTAATATGTGAAGTTTACTGTAAGGCATCAATGTACGATAGATTGTCATTCCTTTCTTTGGCTAAACTAGAGAATATAGTGTTTTCTGCTCATAAATTATTGAACGAGAAGTGACTCAGAGAAAGGCATATCTCTCCAAGGTGCACAGTCTGAGCGCTGCAGAAGAATACGATGAGGGGCTGGGGCGGCTGCCTGCGTGCCCATGAGCAGTGACCTTGGCTGATAAGAGGAGGCGGGGGCAGGCGCAGATGTCCCCACGGCTCAGGCAGGACATGAGCGACCAGAGGTAAATGTCCCTAATGAAGAGGGCTGACGTCAGGGAGGGGCCACTCACACACGCTCAGGCACTTTCACAATAAAAGGCAAGGGTTACTCAGGCAGTTCTTCAAAATAAGAGTCAGAGGGAATGTCGCTCAAAAAGGTATATTTAAGTTATATTGACCTAAACTCACTTATGTAACTTTTCTGGTTTAGGGCGTACAACTAACTGGTCCCCTTGCCTGGCATTAAACTCATCTATCTCCATGGAAGTAACACCACAAGGGTAAATGACAGATTAGTTCTGTGGAGAGGCGACCCCGCTCACAGTAAGAATGCATGTTTTTAAAGGTATTTTGAGCAATAAAAATGCCTAACATAGAATAAATGGAAGAGATACAAGTTTATTGCCATACTCTGTAACATTTCAGGCCAACCAATTAACATATCCATGGAGACAAGTCAAGTAGACCCACCTGCAGAGGTGAAGCTATCTTTTTCCACTTGAGAACCATGGCCTTGAATATGAAGAGCTGATCTTCAAATGTGTTTTAAGAAATGATTTAAAAGCAAGAAGAGAGTCAGCTTGTCAAATTCGCATAGGCGACTTACTCCATTTAGCCACTTATAAAATTTAGGTCCAACATGAGAAGATGTTCTGTTTCCACTAAGATTCCTCATGGACTGAAGAACCACATGCAGAGCCTGGTCAGATGAACTGATGGAGCACTGATGCCACCAGCAGGTCAACGAGGTACTGGACTTAAACTGGACCCAGCAGATGTGCGGAGGACCCTACTTAAGGTGAACCCCAGGTTCATGCCAGGACAACATACCTGGAAGTGTCCTCCCAGATATCGTCAACAAGCTGGGGGAAGTGTGGCAACCTGAGCACTGTCCTCTGTTTCCTCCTATTTTCTCATCAGCATCACTGACTATGTTCTCATCTGTAGCTCGTTCATTGCTATTCACATGTTGTCCCCTGTCAAACTCCCTCTGTGGAGTGTAACTCTTTCAGACGCCTGATGGCAGCTGGACCCATCTCCTCTTCCTCGCCCGGCTCCTCCTCTTCGCCCGGCTTCTCTTCCTCACCCAGCTCCTCCTCCTCGCCCGGCTCCTCCTCTTCGCCTGGCTCCTCCTCCTCGCCCGACCTCCTCCTCCTCGCCCGGTCTCCTCCTCTTGCCCGGCCTCCCCTCCTCGCCCGGCTCCTTCCCCACCTGGGTAGCTGTGGCCATACCGAACTGGCCCACGGGCCTGGACATCTATAGCCTGTCCGTCCATGGGAGTGGATCCCTCCTTCACTGTAGTTCTCCCCGAGGTTTCTTCTTTTTCCCAGGACCCTGGGTTTTTTGGAGTTTTTCCTTGCTGAGAAGGAGGGTCTAAGGACAGGGGATGACTGGACCATGTTTCATTTGCTGCTTTACATGAATGTTGTTTTTTTCCTGTTTTGATATGCCTGTGTGTATGTTTTACTCATCCATATCTTGGAACGCCCTTAGAGGCAACTGTTGTTGTGATTTTGGGCGCTACAAAATAAATTGAATTGAATTGAATTGAATCTTTCTGAGCCAAGCCATCATACCAGCATGTTTCAAAGTCACCACCATCGTACCACTACCCGAGGAATCTCCAACCACTTCACTGAACGACTACAGCCCCACCACAGACAGGAAGCGTTGGAAAAAACTCCTCAGAGACCATCATCACAAACACCGGGGGTCCACAGGGATGTGTGTTGAGCCCCCTGCTGTTCACACTGACAAAGCACAACTGTTGTGCTAGATTCACTTCAAACCACATCATAAAGTTTTCAGATGACACATCAGTGGTGGGCGTCATGAGCGACGATGATGATTCAGCCTACATGAGGTCCACCAACTCATCAACTGGTGTGAAATGAACAATCTTCAACTCCATGTCAGCCAAACAAAATAACAGTGGACTTCAGAAGGAAACATGTGACACACCCCACTCAACATCAATGGCAGCACTGTGGAGTCTGTGAAAAGCACCTTCCAAGTTCCTGGGGACAGAGTCCTGCACGGAAGTCCTAGGAAGAAACACCTAACTGCATAGTCACATTCATAAAATCTCTAGTGACTGTCTATGCATTTACAACTGCCAAAAAAAGGGTTAAAACTTGCTCACTTGAATGTTTGCAGTGTGAGAAATAAACTTGTTGAATTATCAGATGTATTAGTAACAAATAATATTCACATTTTAGCAGTGACAGAGACTCATCTTGATTGTACTTTTTCTGATGATGTAGTCAGTATTCAAGGCTATAACATTTATAGAAATGATAGAAATGGACATGGAGGCGGGGTAGCCATCTACATTCAGAATCATTTACCAGTAAAACTCAGAAAGGAGCTGATGCCTGACAGTGTGGAGGTGCTCTGGTTGCAGGTGCATCTTCCATATATTAAACCACTGCTAGTCGGATGTTGCTACAGGCCACCAAGTGCAAATGCTGCTTATCTTAATGAACTATGTCAAATGATTGATAATGTGTGTGATTTAGGAAATGAAATATATTTTATGGGTGTTTTTAATATAAACTGGTTTTCTGCACATTGTCCTTTGAAGAGGCAACTTTTAAATGTAGTAAATGCATGTGGTTTAGAACAAGTTATAAGTCATTCAACTCGAATACATACTGACAGCTGTGGTAAACAAACATCTACATGTATAGATCTTGTCTTTACAAACACGAAGGATATTTGTTCAAAGGGAATATCTGTCATGGTACACTCCTGGTGCGATCCTTCCCTGCTTCACCCTCCCCCTCACTTGCCTCCTTCCTCTCCGGATCTGCTGGGCGTGTCCGACTCCTCCTCCTGCTCCTGGGCTGGCCTGTGCACCTGTTTTCCATCTCCAATCATCCCTGTATATCAACCTGGTTTCTCCTCACCATCTCCGCCAGATCGTCAGTTAACCTCCGTGGTGAACGCCTGCTCCGGCTCTTTATGAATTTTCCGCCAGTTTGTTGTGTTTTTCTCACCTGGCCTGTTTTTCTGCTCCAGCTCCCGACCAGTCTGCCTGGCCCAGGTCCAGCTCCGTCCTCAGCTCCAGCCTGTCCTACCCTGCCTGCCTACTCTACCCGCTGCCCTCCTGACCTGCCTGCTACCCCTGTTATATTCATCATCTCTGTAATAAATCCTTGTAAAACTCTTTCTGATTCCTGTCTGCCTTTGGGTCCTACTTTATTCGATCGTGACAGTACGATCTGGCCAACATGGACCCAGCAGACTCTAATGCAATCAATCATGCCTTATCCAACCATGGCATTCTTCTAGAGAGCACCACCAGTCACTCCAAACTCTTACCGATGGACAACAGGCTTTATCCGACAAGGTAACCCAGATTGGTCAACTCGTGGAAAGTATTGCTAAACACCTGTCTCCCTCGTTAGCTCCCACTCAAAGTCAGCCTGTCCCAAATACAACTCAATCTTCCAGACCAGCCTCGGAGTCTCCTGTTCCGGCCCCTGAACCTTATTATGGGGATTTGCAGAAGTGCAAAGGCTTTTTGCTCCAATGCTCCCTAGTATTTGATCGCCAACATCAGACCTTCACATCAGATTGTTCAAAGGTATCGTACATGATTGGCTTATTAAGAGGAAGAGCCTTAGACTGGGCAGAAGCTTTTCTAAGCAGCACTGAGGCTAGCCTAATAAGCTACCGTTGTTTTGTGGATGAATTTAAGAAAGTGTTTGCCCATCCTAATGTAGCTACAGATGCAGCTAAGCGGCTGCTCAATCTCCGTCAAGGCCAACATAGTGTTGCAGATTACTCAGTGGAGTTCAGGATTTTAGCAGCCGAATCTGGCTGGGATGACAGAGCCCTTAAAGGAGTCTTTTTGCATGGCCTATCTGAATCCATGAAAGATGAGTTGGCTGTACGTGATGAATCTGATTCTCTGGATGCCTTAATATCTCTGTCCATTCGCCTAGATAGCCGCATGAGGGAAAGGCGGCGTGAGAGAGACTCCAAGGTACCACGCTACCTCCCAAGGTCTGTTCCTCCACCTGTCGGAACTCCTGAATCCTCCACCCAGTCTGTGCCTGCTCTTCCAGCGCCACCCCACGAGGAACCCATGCAACTGGGTCGTACTCACTTGTCTGCAGCAGAACATCAGAGGAGAATTATTGCAGGAGTATGTATCTATTGCGGTCAGCCAGGTCACTCCCTAAGATCTTGTCCCACTCGCCCAAAAGGCCCAGCTCATCAGTAGCAGTGGGAGTACTGGTGAGCGAGCCTTCTTCTGAATTGCACATCCCACGCCTCCAGGTACCTGTACTCCTCAGCTTTCTTAACCAGACTCTCCCACTGCAAGCTCTGATTGACTCTGGGGCAGAACAGAACTTCCTGGACACTAATCTAATCCGTCAAGCAGGATTTCCACGGAACCACTGCCAGAAAAGAGCCGGGTGAGTGCCCTCAACGGGAAACATTTGGCTTATGTCAGTCATCAAACGGAACCTATTGACTTAATCATCTCAGGAAATCACCATGAGTCTATTCGTTTTTATGTGTTTGATTCTCCACAATGTCCACTAGTCCTGGGGTTTCCCTGGTTGAAGATGCACAACCTGAATTGATTGGTCTGCTAACAAAGTTGTGAGCTGGAGTATATCTTGTCATGCTTCTTGCCTTCTTTCTGCCATACCACCTACAGGGGGAGCCAAAGGTACTAGATCTAAACCTCCTGATTTGTCCATTGTCCCCACAGAGTACCATGATTTGGCCGAAGTCTTCAGTAAGGAAAGTGCTCTCTCTGCCACCCCACCGTCCTTACGATTGCGCCATTGACCTGTTACCAGGAGCACCACTTCCAACTGACGCCTGTACAATCTCCCGACCTGAAAGGAAGCGATGGAGACTTACCTCAAAGAGTCTCTTGCTGCAGGTATCATACGTCCATCATCTTCTCCGGTTGGTGCAGGGTTCTTTTTTGTGGACAAAAAAGATAAGACACTAAGGCCATGTATTGACTACCGGGGTTTGAACCATATTACCATTAAAAACAAGTATCCTCTTCCTCTGATTTCGTCTGCTTTTGAACCTCTTCAGGGGGCCACCATATTTACTAAACTTGATTTGCGGAACGCCTATCACCTGATCCGTATCAGAAAGGGAGATGAATGGAAGACGGCATTTAATACTCCCTTGGGCCATTTTGAATACCTGGTCATGCCTTTTGGACTAACTAATGCTCCAGCTGTCTTTCAAGCCCTGATTAATGATGTTCTCAGAGACTTTCTTAATCGCTTTGTTTTTGTCTATCTGGATGACATTCTGTGTTTTCTCAGACCAGGAGGAGCATCAAATCCATGTCCGGCAGGTCTTGCAGCGACTACTAGAAAACAAGTTGTTAGTGAAAGCGGAAAATGTGAATTCCACTCCCCCTCCGTCTCTTTCCTTGGATACATCATTGAAGCTGGTCAGGTTAAGGCAGACCCCGGCAAGATCCAAGCTGTTGCAGACTGGCCAGAACCCACTACTCGTAAGCAGTTGCAAAGGTTTCTGGGCTTTGCCAATTTCTACCGACGCTTCATCAGAGATTACAGTTGCGTAGCTGCTCCTTAACAAGACTTACCTCCCCAAACATAACCTTCACTTGGTCCCGGAAGCTGCTGCTGCGTTTGCTGCCCTCAAACACTGCTTCACCACAGCTCCTGTCCTTGTCCAGCCTGATCAGTCTAAGCAGTTTATTGTGGAGGTGGATGCTTCGGATGTTGGAGTGGGGGCTGTTCTCTCAAAGGTCTGAAACAGATGAGAAACTTCATCCTGTGCTTTTTTTTCCAGACGCCTATCCCCAGCTGAGCAGAACTATGACATTGGTAACAGAGAGCTGCTGGCTGTCAAACTGGCGTTGGAGGAATGGAGGCATTGGCTGGAAGGAGCAGAACAGCCTTTTGTCGTGTGGACAGACCACAAGAATTTGTCCTACATTCATTCTGCTAAAAGACTGAATTCCCGTCAAGCTCGCTGGGCTCTGTTTTTGGCCGCTTTAATTTCACTTTGACCTACCGCTCAGGCTCTAAAAATGTTAAACCTGACTCTCTCTCCCGCCAGTTTTCTTCTGATGACTCCCAAGGCTCAGCTGAAACCATCCTTCCTGCCACCTGTGTTCTGGGGTCCCTCGTCTGTGAAGTGGAGTCTACTGTTCGTTCTGCTCTGTTGGTTGAACCTGATCCTGGCCTCGGACCCCCCGACAAGTTGTTTGTCCCGCAAGCTGTTCGCTCTAAGGTACTTCACTGGGCTCATGATTCTAAACTGTCCTGTCACCCTGGCATAGGTCGTACTCTGGGCCAGTTACAACGGCGCTTCTGGTGGCCCACTATCGAGGCTGATGTGCGGCAATATGTTACTGCTTGCACAGTCTGTGCCAGGAACAAATCTTCCAATCAGCCACCAGCGGGTCAACTCCGCCTCTGCCCATACCATCACGACCATGGTCCCACATTGCAGTTGACTCGTCACCGGTCTACCACCTTCTAATGGTAACACTGTGATTCTGACCATTGTTGACCGCTTCCAAATCTGCTCATTTTGTTCCTCTCCCAAGTTACCTTCTGCCCTCAAACAGCTAATCTCCTCAAGCATGTTTTCAGGATCCATGGTATTCCCAGGATATTGTTTCTGACAGGGTCCTCAGTTTATTTCTCATGTCTGGAAGAGCTTTTGTGAGGCGTTGGGAACAACTGTCAGTTTGTCTTCTGGCTTCCATCCTCAAACTAATGGTCAGACGGAGAGGACTAACCAAGACCTGGAGGCAGCGCTACGCTGCATTGTGGGCAACAATCCCACTACCTGGAGCGGCCATCTTACGTGGGTAGAATATTCCCACAATTCACTGGTCTCCTCGGCTACAGGCCGCTCTCCTTTTGAAGGTTCTCTGGGTTACCAGCCTCCTCTCTTCCCCACTGAAGAGAAGGAGATTGCTGTGCCTTCTGTCCAGGCTCACCTACGGAGATGTCGGAAAGTCTGGTTGGACACCCGTAGAGCACTGCATCGTACAGCGGCACAGAACAAGGTTTGTGCCGATCGCCACCGGACTCCTGCTCCGTCATATGCTCCAGGTCAGTCCGTTTGGCTCTCTACTAGAAACATTTCGCTAAGAACAGAATCTAAGAAACTCTCTCCTAGATTCATTGGACCATTCAAGATCTCAAAGATTATTAATCCTGTTGTTGTTAAATTGGACCTGCCCCGATCTCTTCGCATCCACCCTTCTTTTCATGTTTCTCAAATTAAGCCAGTGACTTCAGTGAACTGTCCCCTCCAACAAACTCCCTCCTCCCGCCCGGCTCATTGACGATCACTCCCGCTTTACTGTTAGACGGCTCCTGGATGTTCGCCCCGTGGCCGGGGCTACAATACCTGGTGGACTGGGCAGGATATGGGCCAGAGGAACGGTCCTGGGTTCCCGTGCGCTGATCCTGGACCCGGCGCTGATCAGGGATTTTCATCTCGCCATCCGGGACAAGCCTGGCGGGCCGCCTGAGGCGCCCGTTAGGAGGGGTACTGTCATGGTACACTCCTGGTGCGATCCTTCCCTGCTTCACCCTCCCCTCACTTGCCTCCTTCCTCTCCGGATCTGCTGGGCGTGTCCGACTCCTCCTCCTGCTCCTGGGCTGGCCTGTGCACCTGTTTTCCATCTCCAATCATCCCTGTATATCAACCTGGTTTCTCCTCACCATCTCCGCCAGATCGTCAGTTAACCTCCGTGGTGAACGCCTGCTCCGGCTCTTTATGAATTTTCCGCCCAGTTTGTTGTGTTTTTTCTCACCCGTCTGTTTTTCTGCTCCAGCTCCCGACCAGTCTGCCTGGCCCAGGTCCAGCTCCGTCCTCAGCTCCAGCCTGTCCTACCCTGCCTGCCTACTCTACCCGCTGCCCTCCTGACCTGCCTGCTACCCCTGTTATATTCATCATCTCTGTAATAAATCCTTGTAAAACTCTCTTGGATTCCTGTCTGCCTTTGGGTCCTACCTTTATTCGATCGTGACAATATCAGTGTTAATCGGGTGCAGCGACCACAATTTAGTGGCTCTAACTAGAAAAACAAAAGTACCCAAAGGAAAACCTATTGTAATGTATAAAAGATCATATAAAAGCTTCTGCCAAAATTCTTACAGTAACGAAGTACAAAATTTATGTTGGACAGATGTTTATAAGGAGGACCACCCAGATCAGGCATTGAGGGCTTTTGAAAATTTATTCTTGCCAGTAGTAAACAGACACGCGCCTATAAAAAAGTTTACTGTTAAAAGTTCTAGAGCATCACGGTTAGATGAGGAACTGCGTAATCTTATGTTACAGAGAGACGAAGCAAAGAAAACTGCAAATCGGACAGGACTGAAGGAGGACTGGGGGACTTACTGCAAATTAAGGAACAGAGTGACTAGTGCTGACAGGAAAAAGAAAAGACTGCATTTCCAAGTGAGAATACAGGAAAATAAAAATGATGGGAGAAAATTGTGGGCAACTTTAAACAATCTAATGGGAAAACAATCCAGTCAAACCCCTGCTTTTGTTGAGACTAATGACACCTTTTTAACCAAACCTGGTGAGATCGCAAATTATTTTAATGATTTATTTATTGACAAAGTGGCTAAATTAAGACTAGACATATCTATAAATAATACAATGGTGCAAAATAGCAGAATTAACCAAATTGTAAATGATAAAAATAATTTTCAGTTAAAGAAAGTTAATATAAAGCAAGTACAAACGCAACTTGAGTCCATAAATATTAATAAACCAGGGGGCATGGATGAATTAGATGGGAAACTCTTGAAGTTAGTAGGCGACTGTTTAGCTGGTCCTGTTTGTCATATTTTTAATGTAAGTATAGAAAAAAGCATTTTTCCTACAGCATGGAAAATTGCAAAGTTGTCCCAATTAAGAAAAATACAGCAGAGAATAAAAGAACTAAAAAATGTCGACCAATCAGCCTGTTGACAATACTCAGTAAAATACTTGAAAAACTGATCACTGAACAAGTAAAAAATTACTTTATAGCTAACAATTTATTTACACAATTCCAACATGCTTATCGTGAAGGTCATTCAACTGCAACTGCATTAACTCAGATTACAGATGATTGTTTAAATTTTATTGATAAAAATAATTTAGTTGGAGCTGTTCTATTAGACTTTAGTGCTGCTTTTGACCTGTTAGATCATGATTTACTGTTAGACAAACTTAAGCATTATAATTTTTCATCGCATACTATAGGATGGTTTGCTAGTTATCTTTCACAACGTAAGCAGTGTGTATTTTATAACGGAAGTTTTTCACAATTAAAAGAGCTGCAGTGTGGAATCCCTCAGGGCAGTTGCCTAGGACCTTTATTGTTTTCTATTTTCACCAATGACCTGCCTTTTATCTTACAATATGCCAGGGCAGTGATGTATGCAGATGAGACCACAATATATCTGCCAGGTTCATCTGTGGAGGCCTCTCCAGCACCTTGAATAACGATCTTAAGTCAGTTTTAAATTGGGTGCATACCAATAAATTAGTTCTAAATATATCAAAAACCAAAAGCATTTTATTTGGATCAAATTATAAAATTAAAGCTTGGCCAAAACTAGATCTGTCTGTAGATGGTACAGCTATTAATCAGGTAGAAGAAACAAGACTTTTGGGAGTCACTATTGACAGCCGACTGAAATGGTCAAAGCAGATTGAGCGCACTGTGGCAGTGATGGGAAGACAACTAGCTGTTTTAAGAAGATGTTCATATTATATACCTTTTAAATTAATTCCTCTAATTACTAAAACTGTTGTCTTATCTCACTTGCAGTATTGCCCAGTGGTGTGGTCCAGTGCTTCAGATAAAGATATAAATAAACTACAAATAGTCCAAAATAAGGCAGCGCTCGCTCTGAACTGTTCCAGATACACAAATATTCTGAGTATGCACAGAGCATTAGTTTGGCCATTGGTGAAAAATAAGGTTGATATTGCTCTTCTCTGTTTCTTAAGAAGTATTGTGGTATCTAAAATACCAAATGTTTTGTACAATGGTCTTTCATTTAGCTGCACCTTGCATAATTTCAATACAAGACATGCTTCAAATGGTTGTTTTATTCTTCCACGGTGTAATAGCAATGCTGGACAAAAAACTATTATTTTCAGAGGAATGAAAAAATGGAATTCCCTTCCTTCACATGTTTTAAGTGTAACAACAAACACAGAAGTTTTTAAAAAAGCCTTGTTTAAACATTTTATTTTATAAGGTGCTAAATCTGTGTGTATTTAAAACACTGCAAATGTGCATGAGTTAAAATGTAATTATTATTTAGACAATGCGATATATTGTTATTGTTTTGTAATAAATGTAATGTTTTTATGATGTGGACCCCAGGAAGAGTAGCCATTGCTATGGCAATGGCTAATGGGGATCCTAATAAACAAACAAACAAACAAACAAACGGTAGAGGTAAGATCGGGCCTAAAAAATCCAGCCCGACCCGACCCGCGGGTATTAAAGCCCGACCCGACCCGAGCCCAACCAATTAACTTGATTTGCAGGCCCGAGCCCAAAGCAAACCCGAAATTTCATGCGGACCTGCGGAGGGGAAGATTATTAAGAGGGCGTCGTTCACGTGCGCAGAGCATGCTCTGCTCTGGCTTATGCTCTGCGCACGAATTTAACTGTTTATTTATTTTTAAAAAGTCAGCGAGAGAGAAGCCCGGCCCGACCCGACCCGAAGCAATGATTGGCATTTTAGGCCCGACCCGACCCGAATTTCAGGTCGGGTCGGGCTCGGGCTTAAGATCTTACCTCTACTGCACGGGTCTGATTTTGACAAACTGCACCCGCCCGTACCTGTCATACCTCAATCCACACTTGACCCGTTTTCCGCCAGAACTGAAATAAAATTCCGCACCTGATCCGACCTGCTACAAATACACATTGACACCTGAACCACACCTGAATGAAAATCAGTCCAAGAGCCAAAAAAGAGCCACAACTTTATACAAACCACTCGCTAATTTTCCTTTTAGCTCCTCACGAGTCACTTTGAGCTGCAGGACGTTGCATGTGAGGTTTGAAAATGAAAGTGGCAAAGATTTCTGGGAAAATGCACACACAAGCAAAAACATATGGATTTTACGTTTAATCATCTTGTAAAAACAATGGCATTTTTGCATTTCACTAAAATACAGCCCTGTTTTTTGTTCACACATGATGTTTTGTAAACCGCAGATTAGACCAGCGCTCTCCTGCGTCCAACCCGACCCGAACCCGCATCCAACACAGCACAACATTTTTCACCTGTTTCATTAAAATTTGCGAGTCACCCGTCGAGTATCCGCGGGTACCCGAACCCGTGCAGGACTCTACCTGGGAGTGCAGATCACTAATAACCTCACATGGACGAACAAGACCTCCTCCCTGGTCAAGAAAGCACAGCAACACCTAGACTTCCTCTGCAGATTCAGGAGAGCCGACCTTCCCCCTTCTGCACTCACCACCTTCTACAGGCGTGCGGCTGAGAGCATCCTCACCAGCAGCCTCTCAGTCTGGTACGGCAGTTGTTCGGCCTTACAGAGGGTGGTGAAGACCGCAGAAAAGATCATCAGATCACCCCAATCAACCATTCAGGATTTCTGCACATCCCGCTGCCGCAAGAGAGCCATCAATATCATCAAGGACACCACCACCCAGCATACAAACCCTCCCTCCTACCATCTGGAAAACGTTATTGCAGCAGTAGTGCAACACTACCAGACTCCGCAACAGGTTTTCCCCGCAGGCCATCAGGCAAATCAACGCTCTCAAGATAATCACATAAACATGCTTTTAACTGCACATTGGAGTTTTTGATGGTGGGATTGGCAATAAAGTTCACTTTGACTTTGAAAAGTATTTTAAAATCCACCCTGAAACGAAATGAACAGGGAGACAGTGAAGGGGAGATAGGATTGGGTGACATGTGATTGTATATCCTATTTTTCTACTATTTGTCTGACTATTTGTCTGACTATTTGGCTGGGGAAAAACTCCCATAAACTACCACTAGCAGATAATAAATAATAAAAAGCATTGAGCTGTCTGGCTATAAAACAGTCTAAAAAGATCAGCTTGCAAGTGCAAAAGTAGTGATTCATCTCCTCTTGTTGTCTCAAAGCGAGTAAATGCAAACTATGCAAGTCTTCTAAAGAAATCAAATCTTTTTTTGAGTTCTCACATTAGAAATGAAAACCACCCTGATTATGAAAACACCAGTGTTACAGATGGGGCTGCATTCCAATCCTTCAAAATCAAATCTAAGGGCTTTTCAAAAATACTTTCAGCTTTCATAAGAAGAGTTACTCACCTTCACTGACACTGACACTGACATCACAAAGGCCCACTCAGTCTCGCTCCTTCACAATAAAACACAAGCCTTTCAAAATAAGAACCTCCCCTTTGTGGTGCCTACCTTCATAATGAAAAAGAGGAGCAGGATGATGAAAACGCTGACGTCGGGGTGTAACCAGGCTGCAGACAGGCCAAGAGCAGAGGGAGGGGAAGAGCCTGACAGCTTCGTCCATGTGTAGTTGTCAAACAGGGAGTTGATACACTGCCTGGGCATTAGCTGCAAACACAGAGGTCAGGTTAAGGTTAAATACTGAATGGAAAGAAATACGGTCATCTAGACAAGGCAAATTATTACAAATTATCTGTATCACCCAATTTGTACAGAATATGATGATTTACAGAATAAGAACAAAATTAAAATCACAATACAAACAAATGAAATTAACATTATCTGAGAGGAGGGCAGTTTTAAGCCTGGATTTAAAGCACCCATATTACGCTATAGTCCAGTCATGGCCAACCCGTGGCTCTCGAGCCTCATGCGGCTCTTTAACTAGTTTCATGCGGCTCTTCAGGAGCTTTTACATAACATGCGTCAAATATGCTTGGCTGGCGTTACCATTCATTCAAGGATTGTTCAAGATAAGGAATGCCAAAAGTCTCACTAAGCAGCATAGTAAGAGAAAAATTGAAAATGAAAATTATTTTATTTTTGTTTGTGGACTTGCTTGAACTGAGAGTTTGTGTGTGTGAGACAGTGCACACAATGTTAACTGTTGAAAACAACTTTGACCAACTTTTAAACAATATTATCATGTTGGTGTGGTTATTTTCATTAAATCTGGTTGAGCATAGGTCTGTGTGTGCGTGTGCGTGCATACATGATTGAGGAATGGGATGATGTTCATGTGTACCCATGTGTATAATGTGGCTCTTTGCAGTAACACAGAAAAAGAAGGGGCTCTTAGTCTTCTACTAGTTGGCCACCCCTGCTATAGTCTGATATATGTTATGTTGTATCCTCATCAAAAACAGAGCTGGAATTGTTAACAAAATGCAGCCCTTACTGAAAAATGTAAAAGTGGCCAAGGTACAAACCTGAGGCACACGACTAAATATATTAAAAGTCCTTTATTACATGGAGGGACACCCACTTTTACCTTTTTCAGTAAGGGCTACATTTAGTTAAGATTTCAAGTTGACCCTCGTAGAGCACCTGCACTGCTACTTTTGACTTTTTTATGACCCAGTGAAGCGCTCTACTTCTTCTCTTCTGACATCTCGAGAACTGGAATTGTGTTTTGTTTTATTTACACATGCTTAACACACAAACCCTGCATATTTAGACTGAGTTCTTCTCTCAAACAGAACATACTGTGTGTGTGTTCTTCCACCTTGTGACGTCATGTGGTAATACAGGATGTGCTCCATTGTGTTTTTAAACTCCACACATCTTCACTAGAATCATTTAAATAATTTCAGCCCTGGAATGTCTCTGTTGAACTAAAGGTAAAATGTCTGGTAACTAGAAAGCTGCCGTTTCATGATATCACAAGCTGGAACAGATTATTTTGAGTTTTGGAGAGCCAGATATTAGTAAGGAGGATTACGCAAACTTGTGTGAATGAAACAAAACACAACTACAGGTATGTCTTTGAGGAGGTAACAACATTCCAACATGGCTTAAAGCTTTAAACATTGTCAGAGTAGAGGCCTGTCTCACATGTTCAGGAAGACTGTTCCAGGTTTTAGCTGCATGAATCTGAAATGCTGAGTCCCTGTGTTTAGTGCTGACTCTGGGCACCAGCAGGAGGCCGGTCCCTGAGCTCCTTAGAGTGCGAGATGGTTCATATGGCACTAACGTGTCAGAGATGTACTAGGCCATGGAGAGACTTGTATACAAGGAGAGGTGATATAAAGTCCATTCTACACCTCATACTATATATCTACCTCTGTTTTTCACGTCATGTTGTTGAGTTACACACTACAAGTTGTGTTAGAGCATATGTTTACAGGTAAAATATGTATTTATTTAGGCCTTAGTACATTCTAGCCTTGGCATTGCCTGATGATTAACATAATGTGTATCTAAATGCAGTATATAGAACTAGCCAAATCACATTCTAGTTTTTTTTTGAGTGTTGAAGGAGACAAGATTTCTTAAATATGAGAAAAAGCAAATAAATAAACATGTTTGCTGATGAAGAGGCATTATAAAAATAAAAAAAAGATGCAGATGGAATGACACAGAAATCAACACAATGTTTTGAAGAATAGGAACATCATGAAAAAGTATAGGAATGGATATAATTATTTGGGTGCTAACAGGAGAGCACTATATGTAAAGAAGAAAACAAAACAGTACACATTTGAACAGCATATCTTTCATTGAGTCAAGTTTCTTTTAAAAATAGTAACAAATGTATGTCTCTGGATGTTCCTCATCCACCAACAATCTCTCTATCAAAAAGTACACTCTCTTTTGTGCCATGTACCGCATTCAGAAAGAGGCAGCTTGTACACAAAGTTCCAGCATATTTATTATGTCTGTAGTACTTTTACAGTGTATAAAAAACACTTGAGAGGGGACGAGAGGAGAGTGGAGTCCAGAACAGGGCACAGGGAGGAGGAATAAGAGAAGTAATGAGAGGATGGAGGGATGCAAGCAGTGAGAGATGAGAGGAAAAGGGGCTGAGAGGAACGAGGGATGAGAAGAGGAAGGGCTGAGAGGAGCAAGGCATGAGAGGAGAAAGAGCTGAGAGGAACGAACGGAGCGAAGGCTAAGAGGAAGGAGGGATGATAGGAGCAAGGGGAGAGGAAACATAAGAGGAAGGAGGGATGAGAGGATAGAGGGCTGAGAGGAGGGCAGGATGAGAGAAGGGATGCCTGAGGAGGGAGAGATGAGAGAAGGGAGGGCTGGGAGGAAGGAGGGTGGACTGGAGCAAGGGATGAGAGGAAGTAGGACTGACTGGAGGGAGGGATGAAAGGAGGGAGGACTGACTGGAGTGACGGATGAAAGGAGGAAGGGCTGAGAAGAGGGGGGCTGAGAGGAGCGAGGGCTGAGGAACAAAAGACGGAAGGCTAAGAGGAAGGAGGGATGATAGGAGGGAGGGGAGAGGAAGCATAAGAGGAGGGGGGATGAGAGAAGGGATGCCTGAGGAGAAAGGGATGAGAGAAGGCAGGGCTGGGCGGAAAGAGGGCAGACTGGAGTAAGGGATGAGAGGAAGGAGGACTGACTGGAGTGAGGGATGAAAGGTGAGAGGGTTGAGAAGCGCGAGGGAATGAAAGGAGTAAGGTTTGAGAGGAGGAACGACTGACTGGAGTGAGGGGTGAGAGAAGGGAGGGCTGACTGGAGAGAGGGATGAAAGGTGAGAGGGTTGAGAAGAGCGAGGGGATGAAAGGAGTAAAGGTTGAGAGGAGGGACGACTCCCTGGAAAGAGGGGTAAGATGAAGGACTGACTGGAGCGAGGGGTGAGAGAAGGGAGGGCAGACTGGAGCAAGGGATGAGAGGAGGGAGGGCTGACCGGAGCGAGGGATGAGAGGAGGGAGGGCTGACTGGAGAGCAGACTGCAGCGAGTGGGCGAGTGAGAAGACTCTGAGCCCAAATGGAGAGACGCGATACACAAGTGAAGGAACAGAGTGAAATAAACAGATCAGACCTGGACCAGACACATAACATATTTAGGTGATTCAGAGAAGACCAATACACTTGATTCACTTCTAAATAACCAGAATGAAATTACACTTATCCTATAATACTGAGCTTTTGGAGTTTTTAATGGTTTCTGTTTCTAGTCCTGTAAGACTTGGTTGGTTGGTCATCTAATCCCTTGATGGTAGATATATATTTTATTATCCCGAAAGAAATGCGTATTTTAAGAAGATGCTGAGGGTTATCCAGGATGGACAGAAGTTTGTTTCAGTCATAGATGTGAGTGAGTAAGAAAAGAGAAGGTAAGAAGTGAGTTAGCAAGAGATTTGAGTTCAGAGCTCAGGTGAGGTGTTTCCGATTACAAACTGGCTACAGGGGTGGACTTTGAAGTGTGGATCCCTGTTAGACCAATCACACTGTTCCTCATATGTCCAAACCCCACCCCTCCTCCCCACTTACTCTCCCCTTTAGTCCTCCAGGTACTACCCAGTTTAGCAGCTGTATTTGAAATGTGATTGTGGGCAGAGCATTTAGCCCCCCAAAAAACATGGAAATTTAGGTTGTTTTCACAAGGCCACTAGTCAGTTCGACGTAAAAGAGCATTCACTCAGAGAGTGGTGCACTTGGGTACATTCAGTCACATTCTGATTCACATTAAAAGCTCTGAGACAGAACATGAGGTCTTAGAGCAGCTCCTCTTGCAATCTGGAGTGGAGTGAGTGTAGTGTGAAAGCTGCCAACCTCGAGATCTGCAGATCTGGTATTAGACACGCTCATCTGGCACATGTCCTCTTGCCTCTGTCTGCACAGGTGAGTCTGGCTCTGTCTGCACAGGTGTGCCTGGGTCTGTCTGCGCAGGTGAGTCTGGGTCTGTCTGCACAGGTGTGCCTGGGTCTGTCTGCGCAGGTGAGTCTGGCTCTATCTGCACAGGTGAGCCTGGGTCTGTCTGCACAGGTGTGCCTGGGTCTGTCTGCGCAGGTGAGTCTGGCTCTATCTGCACAGGTGAGTCTGGTTCTGTCTGCACAGGTGTGCCTGGGTCTGTCTGCGCAGGTGAGTCTGGGTCTGTCTGCACAGGTGAGCCTGGGTCTGTCTGCGCAGGTGAGTCTGGGTCTGTCTGCACAGATGAGCCTGGGTCTGTCTGCGCAGGTGAGTCTGGGTCTGTCTGCACAGGTGAGTCTGGCTCTGTCTGCACAGGTGTGCCTGGGTCTGTCTGCGCAGGTGAGTCTGGGTCTGTGTGTCACTCAAAAAGCTTTTTTCTGCTGTCACCAGCTTGTACAACCTTATTATTATTTAGTCTCAAGTGAAAGGCCACCATGTACAGCACCAGTGAGCACGTGCGTATTCATGTGGATCTGTCCGTTTGAAGTGCGTTGTCGTATCCAAAAGTAAACAGAACAAAATCTAATGCCACTGGGGTCAGTCCAGAGAGAGCACTAACCTGAAAATTACCTTGAAGTAAAGAAATAGAGCTGTGCAATTAGTTGAGGCAAGGAGATGGTTGTATCTATTCAAAGAGGTAAAAATGTTCATATGACCTCTCTTACTGTATTTCTCAGTACATTCCTTCTGCTAGCAGAGGGTGTTCTCATAAACAGTGCGCATATATATTTGGCACATGTCCATGGCAGTAGATTGAAGGCCGTGTTGGTGTGCATGTCACATACTGGTATCAGTGTTGGAGACCGGGTCAACTCTGAGTGGAGTGGTATCAGTAGCAGAGAGGCCTCAGAGGAGATGGGCTGAGTAATAGGCTTTCCTATTCCTTTTTGAAGTAGTGGGTTCATGTCTGGTTCAGAGCCCGCACAGCATTAAATCCCCTCTCCGCTTCTGTCAGCGCTCAGAGCTGCAGGACACCAGGAGAGCTGTTCCTCAAAAGCCCACAGATCCTTTCACTGTAAACAATGTGCTTCTGTTCCAAAGATATTTGGATACATTTGTTATTCATAATAAAGTATTTTACATGTATTTAGACAAGAAGTTTATGCCTATACAATCTAAACTATAAAGTGAGTTATTGAAGCGTTTAATAAGTTTCAGTTTTGTTACTCTCTGAATCTTGGATAGGATTGTACAGTTAAACATAAGGAAGGTTTGAATAGTGTCCAGGAGAGATCACTAGATTACTTGAACATGCATGGATGGCATACAGTATTACACCACATTCAGGCATGTTTTTGATGAAGGAAAAACATGGTAGAAAGTTCCAAAAATTGCTGTTGTATAATACTCTCTCTTTAAATTCAACAGAAAATACAGTGTTATTTAGAAATGGCTTAGAATTCACCCATAGACGAAATAGTTAGAGCAAGGATACAACTTTGCTTCTATGTAGATGTGATGTGTTAGTGATTTCTGGTGGTGATTTGAAAATGACCTGTCCATGTGGATTGGCAGCCACATAGTTGTGATAACAAATGTATCTTAGCACTGTTCAGTATGATGAGTGAATATGACATTTTACAATTATTACCACTTGTCTTGCAAAATGATTAGGGAAATAAAACTTCTTTTGTCACCAAAATGAAGTGTCAAAATATCTTAGAAACTGGCACATAGTAGTCAGAACTAGTCTTCATTTTTTAATAGATCATAATTATATACTAGCGAACACCATGCTTGTTAAATTGGCTGCTTTGTTAAAAATGTGAGTAGAAGCACTGAGGGCACAGACAGTGTGAGGTGTTACAGTCTCATTGTGTTAAATGTGATGAACACCTGAGTTCACAGAAGCTATTTTAGATAAAACACGTCATGTTCAGCTCTGATCAGTGACCTGAGAGTGTTTAAAGAGTAAAACACTCAAATGTCTGTAATGATACTTTTCATTGACTTCATGCTGTGTATGATATTCTCCTACATATGTCTATAGAGGAACAGTTACTGGAGTGACCACGGTCCTATTAAAATAACTGCTAATAATAAGGTATTGCTATCTTAGAGCTGTCTCGAGTTCGATTAGTGGCCACTCATTGGTACAGTGTCAAAGTCGCTCATGCCCAGAAAGGATTTTTTCAACTGAGCACAATGTCATCACAAACTGCTCATGCTTGGCTGACAGGGCACCTACAGCTGTCAAGGTTGGATTTTGTGGTGACTGAGCCACATTGAGCTCGGCCTATTGACTTGAATGGGCAGCCATTTTTAGGCCCCGGAGCTTGGTGGTGACACAATGCACACATTAGCAAATACAACATAGATTTAAACAACACATTTTCAGTGCCCTGTGATCAATATGAACATCCATAGTTCCGTTTATGTGTTTGATTTTCAACAAAAAGGTGAGAGTGACTGAAGAACAGTGACTTTAATGTTATTTGAGAGGGACATGTTAAGAGCACAGATCATCTCGCCTGCTGTATTTCCAACAAAGTCCAGATTAAAGACTAACTTGAGTAACAGCTTCAGACAGAGCAGTACCTCCAGTTAGCCCTCCTCCCCCAGTTGTACTTGTTGATGTTTTTCCATCCTGTCCTTGAGGGTTAAATTATTTTGTTGCCAGTTGTTTTTATGAACTGCCCAATTTCTAGTAATGTCGAGGAAATCAGTGACTCATACCATGCTATTGGGTTGCGTAAAATTGTGACAACACAAGAGAGGAAAAATCAGCTCTGTGAAAAGGAATAGAAATATGTGCACTGACCATGCAATGCATTATTTAAAAAAGGGTCTTTAACATATGTTTAATGCAAGTTTTAGTTAAATGTTCCCAGCAGGGTGCTAACAGGAGACACGACTCCTCTGTGTGAGCCTGGAGACGCACTCAAGCTCAGGGAAGAAACATTCATATAACCAACCTCCTGAAGGTTACTCAAGGCAAATATATAAGTGATTCACATGTCCGTAAGAATGTAAAAGTTATAAAAGAAACAATTATGTGTATTCGTCCTTCACTTCTCATGTCCAAGGACAGAAAAACACAACAGTCCACAATTGGGAATGAATCACCAACCTTTATGTGCGTAGGTGTACATTTCTACCTCGTGAACTTATTTAACCCTGTTTCATAACTGTATTGTTAAATTGAAGCCTTGGATTTATACAGCACCTTTCAAGATGAACTCAAAGCACTTACAGTGCATTATGCATTCACCCGTCTTCCCTGGTGTAGATAAGGCAAGGTGGGTGAAGTAACCAATGAGTCACTGCCTCACTTCTTCTATTTTTGAATCATAATGGTATTGTCTCGTTCAATGAACGATATCGGAGTTGAAAAAGGGATAAGCTCAATATAGGTTTCTTCCTCTACTTCACTTCTAATTCTTTACAGAACCTTATGCATTCTAACTACCCACTGCAATTCATTTATGAGATCTTTTCACAACTTTCAGAAACCACTGCGGAATTTTTTTATTATTTTTTTTTTAACCTTTATTTACCCAGGAAAGTCCCATTGAGATTACTAATCTCTTTTTCAAGGGAGTCCTGCCATGCACACACCACTTTCATACTAGGCAATGTGGGTGAAGTGTCTTGCCTGAGGACACAATGACAGTTTTTGCCACTGGCGCCCCACTGTGGCACCTGGAATTCCCAGCGGTCTCCCATCCAAGTACTAACCAGGCCCTGCTTAGCTTCTGAGATCTGACGGGATCAGGCTTTGACAAGCCAGTATGGCCACATTTTACCATCACAGCAAAGAAAACAGAATGCTTTCTAAACAACACATATTGGACTTATTTTGACCTCAAGAGCTGCATACACAATATACCTGGACTGGGCGAGACAAATTTAGTTTCAAAGTGCACTGTGTAACTTTTCTGGTAGAGACTTGCTACTTACCGGTATATGTCTCCATAGAGATGCTATTGGTTTACTTCCAATATTCAAAAGTATGCAATTAAACTTTTCATAGAAAATTCTCCATAGAAACAAGCAGGAGATGCCACCAGGTCACTCCCACTCACAGTAAGAATGTTTTAAAGGTATTTTTGAGAAACATCAATAACTAAATACATATGTCTTGTATAACTTTAATAGCATATTGTGGAATATTACAGGCAAAGCAATCTCCATCTCCATGGAAGCAGACCATCAACGTAAAACTGTCTACCTAAAAAATAAAAAAGATAAAATAAAAAGATAAAGACTTCAATCGAGTTGGCCCCCATCAAACTCAAACCTACACAAAAACTATGTCAATCGTTTGTGCTTCATTTGTGCTGTTTTGTGCTGCAAAAAGTTTTGTTTGTGTTGCTTTAGTTTTGGAGAAATTAACTATTCTTTTATAGGTCAAACTAGCGTCAGTGAACCCCCAGGGAGCTTCAAAATGCTCTGAAACGTCCAAAATGGTGTCAGTCATTAGTGCTTCGTTTGTGCTGTTTTGTGCTGCAAAAAGTTTCGTTTGTGCAATTCTGATTCTTAAGATATTTTTCTGCAGTTTTATTTTTGGCTGAAACAGAGCTCAAAATAAGAAGAAAATTATAGAAAATGTTTGTATTTCGTGCTGTTTTGTGCTGTGACAGTTTTCTTTTGTGTGAGTAGATTTCTAAAATAATTCATTATTATTTCTGCGGTAATTATAGGACGTCATTTCCGCTCAGCTGACGCCAGCAAACTCCGCAAAACTAGTGGCGATAAATGATCTCAGGCTGTGGAAAAGTCTGTATTATTATATAAAATATGAATCAAAACCAAATTACTAAAGACTGTTACATACTTTTCTGCAGCCTGAGATCGTTTATCACCATCGTTTACGTCCTTTTTGCAGCACAAAACAGCACAAACGAAGCACAAACAATTGACTCCAATCTGAACTGTTTTAGAGCATTTTTAAGATTCCTGTGGGGCTGGCTCACCCCAATTTGACCTATAAAAGAATCGTTAATTTCTCCAAAACTAAAGGAGCACAAACTAAACTTTTTGCAGCACAAACAGCACAAACAAAGCACAAACAATTGACATAGTTTTTGTGTAGGTTTGAGTTTGATGGGGGGCCAACTTCACGGAGGTCAATCAAACTCCATAGTCCTACTTCTTCCATGTATTAGATTATTATTACTTTGCATTATTATTCTTTTTTAGCAGTCAGGAAATCGTACTGTTATTCCCAGTAACAGTCAGCGGTCCCTGTTGGCCCTGATTTTGCTGATTTCAATAATACATTCTCAATTAAAACAGCATAACACGAGCAGCTGATGCTAGATGCTTTTGCAGAGTCCAGCTATGGCTCTGGCTCTGTGTCCTTCGATAACACTCTCTGATATGCTGATTCGTTCACCCAGAGGAGAGATAAGGACACCCTGCCTTTGTTCCTGTTGCCAGTCAGGTGCAGCCTTTTTACATCCTCCATGCTGAGATTTTAAACATGTAAATTTGTGACTGCTGTTCTGATCTGCTGGAGAGCACTTTCTCCCGGTTGTTGATTATAACACGCAGAGACTGATAGACTCACATTGTTCAGGGGGTTTAAGGCTTAAGGAGGCACAGGGCTCTTACCTCTCCTGCCATGAACTGTCCAAAACCGGGAGGGAAAGTCAGGGAGGCGATGACCAGAGTGACCACAGCAGGGAACAGCAGACGACTGATGGAGACAAGAATACAAAAATATACTCGCTATTTGCGCCATTGGTTATGATACAATTTCTTGATAATTCTCTATGATTGGACCAAAACTGCATTCACAAAAGAAAAGCTACACAGGTGTCCAGGGAAAACAACACAAGTACTGAAACTGTGTATTTACATGAAAATTACATGATGATTAAAGTAACATTGTGTAATTTTTCTGATGGAGAATGTAGGGCCAATGATTTTCCGCTTCAAAAATATACATTTTCCGTTTCAGAAATTTTGAATTCCATTTAATTTCCGTTTCATTGTAACATTTGATAATTCTGTTGACAGTGTTGGAAAGGTTACTTTTAAAATGTATTCCCCTTCAGATTTCAGATTACAGATTACATACCCCAAAATGTAGTTTGTAACGTAATCCATTAAAATACTTAAGGTGAGTAACGTAATCTGAATACTTTGGATTACTTGATATGGTCATGTTTTTTAAAACTACATGAATGTAGCAACCACCTCCTGCAAATTCGGGAGGAGGTGCAGCGTACAGGAGCGGGAGGAGGTGCGGTGTATGGGAGAAGGTGTGGCATACGGGAGCGGGAGGAGGTGTGGTGTGCGTACGGGAGGAGGTGTGGCGTACGGGAGCGGGAGGAGGTGCGGTGTGTGCAGCGAACGGGAGGAGGTGCAGCATACCCATCTATACATACACCAAAACCAGAAAAAGACGTCTGCTACACATTGATTATCAGTTTTAAGTGGTGTTTTTCAAATATTTTAAAGGATTCAGGTTGATTTTTGTGCAAAATTAAAGAAATGTATAAATTCTATTTCAGTGACGATTCCGCGTTTTCCGTCAGTCATTGGCCCTAAGAGTGTTGTTTTTCACCCTGAAGATGTTATTGGAGGGTCCGTCAAATGTTTTTCTCCATGGAGACGTTGCTGTTTCTGGTATGTTCCACAGTATGGTATTAAACCTTTCTAGCTTCACGGAGCCCAAGCTAGACCAAAGCAGAAGTTACAGGTCAGATCTGTGGAGAGGCGACCTCATTCACAGTCAGAATGTCTGTTTTTCTAGGTATTTTTGAGCTATAAAACAACCTGTCTACCCCTGCCCCTGTCACATGTGGCTTGCCCCAAGGCTCCATCCTTGTGCCTCTCTTATTTTCTCTGTACATGCTCCCCCTGGGGTTAAGACTAGAGCACCATCAGATTAATTACCACCTCTATGCTGATGACACCCAGCTTTATTTCCCTGTGTCCCCAAAAAATGGCTCATCTCTTACCCATCTCCATGCCTGTATTGCAGAAATAAAAAACTGGATGTCCTTTAACTTTCTCCAGCTAAATGAAAATAAGACTGAAGTTATTCTTTTTGGACCCCATACAGACACCTTCACTTCTGACCTTGGGCCTCTTGCTACTAATTTGCACAGTTCTGTAAAGAACCTTGGTGTTTTTATGGACTCTTTTAAACTTTGACAAACAAATCTCAAACGTAGTAAAAACCAGCTTTTTTCAGATAATACAAATTAAATTAAAACCAATTCTAATTTATAGGATTATAATAGCTTTGAAACAATCATACACGCTTTTGTTACCATTATACTGGACTACTACAACACATTATATTCAGGCCTCCCACAATCCTCCATCAATAGATTACAGTTAGTCCAAAATGCTGCTGCCAGATTACTCGCTGGTTCGAAAAAGAGAGACCATATTACACCCAACTCCACTGGTTACCCGTTAAATACAGAATTGATTTTAAAATTGTATTATTTGTTTTTAGCTCCAGCTCCAGCTCATAGTGCCTAAAACAAGACTTAAAACCAGGAGGGACAGGCCCTTCTCTGTGGCCGGCCCCGAACTCTGGAACGCTCTGCCCACATGTCTGAACGGCCCCCACAGTGGAGTGTTTTAAGTCTCGCCTTAAGACACATTTTTACTCTATGGCTTTTAGCACCGCCTGACTGCTTTACTTAGTTTATTGCTTTCATCTGTTTATCCTAGTCTGTGGTTTGACAGTTGTTGTTTTAGGACTAGTATGATTTGGTCTGAGCATATGGTTCTTGCTCTTGTTTTATTTTGCTGGTTTTACTGTGTGATCAAATCTGAGTGTTTATTTTTTATTTTATTATTGTTGTCCTTGCTTTGTATTTGTGCAGCACTTTGGAAACTATTTGTTGCTATAGAAATGTGCTATAGAAATAAACTGGATTAGACCTGTAATTGATAAATGTAAGGTAGAGTTGTTTAATGTCATACTGTGGAACATTCCAGGCAGAGCAATGACATATCCATAGAAATAAGCAAGGGATGGACTCATTTTGGTTGACAAAGACACCGTCAAGTGATTAATTGACTAAATGACTACAGTATGTCATTCAGATGGCATCACAAAATTCTATTGTAGTGTAAGAGATCAGGGGCAACAGAAAGACCAATTTTACGGTGTAGTTGGATAAATGTAATCGCCATTTGCCAATAAAAAGGATTAGCTTCAACAACGGGGGATATTCCACTGGTGTGTTTAGTATAAAAATACCAGGCATAGCGGAATTAGGGAAGGGCATTACGGCAAAAAATGGCACAATACATTGTCTCAAATTGTTCAGTCTTGTTTTGTAATTAGATTTTTGGTATTTCGTATGATAAATATGACTTTTAATTAGAAAATCTCCAAGGAACAGGTTTTTACGTCACAAAATGGCCTTTAGAGCTGTTAATTAAAAAACATCAAGCCAATAACTGTGATGTGCACATATTAAGAGCTTGATTAAAATATGATTAATTGCAGTGTCCTAACGGGAATACAGATTACAGGAATACTGAAAGAGGGGCATTGTCACATCCTATAATCTACATTTTTACTTTAATATAGCAAAAAAATCTATAGATGTCCTTTAGATCTGTGAAATCCAAGGACTTTTGAGGGGGTCCTTCAAGGTCATATCATAGAATGTTGTGTGATGTTTGCTGTGTTATAATACAATAGAGCAGGTGTATCTCGGAGACTTACTGTTTGGTCAGGAAGCGCGTCATTGGATTTTGTCGTCTCATACACAGCACAACTTGTCTGTTTAGATACACAAAGAAAGCCCCGAGGAATCCACAAAAGATCCTGCACAGAAATACAGGTTAATATTTCAGAAAGGTAAGCAAGGAGTTAAATTCTAAAAGCAGAAAACAGCAGAAGCAGCTGATTAATGCTTTCTGCGGGGAATGTTTTGAAATGAACCCCACGAAACCATGACTCATATTATAAATTAGCCCAGCATTAGGTCAGCTCAAGTCTCCCTCAGGGTGCACTCTCAAGTAACAAATTGGATTTTCCAGATTTGAAATGCTACATTTGCATAAAACTAGGCTTTTTAAAGAAGACTAAGTCATTATTTTAAAATGTCTCAATGTAGATTTGGAAGGAGAGATTTAACATTTTACCCAATTATGGCAAACGCAGGCAGCTCCTGGAGGTCGAAAGGGAAATCCATCCGAAATTTTGTCCTGAACAGAGCAGTAATGGTCACTGTAAGAAAACGATAGATTATAAATAACTTAGAATAAAAGAAATACTTTCAAGAGCAGGTAAAAAGGCAGGTATGTTTGCTGTGGTAAGGGCACCATCTAGTGAAAAGTCTCTGTAAATGCATTAGAGGAATTCCAAATCAGGATTGTTACTCAGGGTTGTGTTTAAGGTTCACTATGTAACTTTCTCCATGGATATTATGGCTTTGTCTCAGTCTGAACTGTATATCTTGCACTTATTCAGTTACAGATGTTTATATTTCTACAAAGTGACATGTGAAACATGTCATCTATGAGTGCCTCTCCACAGATCTGACCTAAAACCTGTGACCTGGTGGTGTCACTTGATTGTCTTCATGGAGATAGACCAGATTAATGCCATACTGTGAACCATTCCAGGCAAAGAAATCACATCTCCATAGAGACAATCAGGTGGCAGTCCCTTCACCAGTAAAGTCACATAATGCACCTTTAAACGATCCACTCTGACAACAGTGCTTAACTAGTTTGAAAAATACTAAAAACGTCATTGTACATGCTTAGATTTAGAAGTTTGAGAGTATTTACCTGCATCCTTATTGAAGACTGATAAGACTCTAAAGATGAAGGCACTGAAAGTAGCAGCGAAGTATCCTCTCCAGTAGTTTCTGACAGCAAAGTACGTGGATGTCACCTCAATACTGAAAAGCACCCCTGGACAAGAACTTATGTTATTATTATACAAAAGATCCTCTTTACCTTCCATTGAAAACACTTAACCAAGAGTGTGTTTACCTCCGAGCGGCGTCCCAAAGCAGCAGCCCACTCCCACAGCACAGCCCACAGTCAGGATGTCTGTGTAACAGTATGGGTTCTACTGACCCACACAAGAGAAGGATGCTAGTGTTTGGATATTATGCATGACATATAGTCTCTTTATATAGTATAGTGGAAGTTGGTGCTATTTTTGTTGCATATACTTGTTTCATTACCTGAATCCAAGCGCTGTAATAAAATAAGTTGGTGACTTTATCAACCTAAACTTACCTGGTAAACTCCTGAGAAGAATGACATGAAACGACTTAGGACGGCTGCACAGATACTGGCGATGTGCACGAATGGGCCCTGGGGGAAAGAAAAACACAATGTACACATACATTCAATTACATTATATTAAAATTAATTTAAAAAGTAAAAAAATTGTTTATTGTTAATTTACATATGAACATATGAAAAATTTAAATTGTGTTCCTCACTCCCAATCTTCTAAATAAATAATAATTTAAAAAAAAGAAAAGTCCAAATGTTCTTCTTTGAGGAGACACACTCCTTCTTCCTGGCAGCCTGGTGCTTAGAGAGGGGAGAGAGTTCTGCATCCTAACAGCCTGGTGGGTGAAGCTGTTAGTGAGTCTGGTGGTGCGGGAACGGTGCTCCTCCCGGAGGGCAGGAGGCTCCTGTACCTCCTCCCGGAGGGCAGGAGGCTCCTGTACCTCCTCCCGGAGGGCAGGAGACTGAACAGATTATGTGTGGGGTGACTGTATATATGTGGTATATATACGCATATATACGGTCTATGCTTGCATCACTCAGTTGTGATGGCCTGCAGGTGAAGTGGATGGTGCATATGTCTTGCAGAGAGGGGAGTGCTGCACCAGTGATCTTCCTTGCTGTGTTCACTATGCACTGCTGGACTGTCTTGGTCCTGTTGTGGTTACACTGACCACGACAGGACCACGACTGACCACAAGTGGCCAGTGTAAAGGGGCACTATGTTAGTTATCTGGTTGGGGGTTAACCACCTTGTCTCTATAGCTTTGAGTAGAATGAATTACAAAAAACATAAAAGTTTCATCACACACTGCAGATCATCTCCATGGATATAAGCACCCTCTATAAGAAAAGTTACATAATGCATCTTTATCTATTCTATCTATTGCCATAAACTGAATATATTTTACGGTGACCCACCTCTTTTCCCACAGGCATCCCACTGCCCAGAGCCATGGTCAGGCCGATAACTTTAGCCACAAAAGCCTTTAGTGTCAGATACTCTTTAAGCACAACTCCTCTGAGGATGGTCTTCAGCTCTGGGATACCAGACCCTAACAAGAGACATACAAAGGCAAAATAAATATAAGATGCAAGAGAATACGGTTTCATTTATAGACTGGGATAAACTAGGTCAAAGCTTTGGACAAGCTTCATGAACTACACACCGATGGCTTGAGGAGAGACGAGGTGACAGAAGAGGGAGGAGAACAGGATAAAGAGGAGAGGATACGAGACCCAGGCCACATACTGCAGAAGGATGTTTCCTTTGAGCTCTCCATAAATCCACTTATAAGCTGAAGGACAGAGAGGAGACCAGAGAGACAGGGGAACGTAAGAAACAATAAAAAAGATAATAGACAGATCATCAGAAAGTTAAGAAATTAGTCTAATTCATATTTTTTGACTCAATGTACCATAATAGTTGTTTTCAGATTGTCAGTGTGTTGAAGTGTCAATATTACTGTGCCAGTTGTATGATGCCAACTGAATAACCAAAAGGAAAGTCTGAAAAAGCTGAACTGACCATTTTTTTAGTGACCCAGCCCAATATCTAATCACAACCAGTCTGCAAGTTAAACATGTTTTGTTTTTTTCTCAACAAGTAAAAATTATATAATATTGACACTTCACAGCTGATGAAGCTAACTGAAAGCTCCACTATGTTAGAAGCTCTCTTCCTCAAGTTGGAATTCAATCTGAGCTTTATTTTTACACAATCTGACCAGAAAGAGCTGATGTGGTTGGAATTACAACAGGTGAGCTGATCTGTGCACTTACATGTCCTTGAAAATATATTGTTTAAATACATTTTCTATTTTTTCTTTTTGTCTGTTTGTTAATGTGCACATTGTGTCACGATGGATGGTAAGAGCTGAACATTCTGCCAACAGACAATAAAAAAGATAATAGACAGATCATCAGAAAGTTAAGAAATTAGTCTAATTCATGTTTAGACCCCCCCCCCAGCTTTCCCAGCTTCTATGTGAATAAAAGGCATTGTCATTATAGAGTTGTACCTTGCAGGCTCTTGGCGCTGGCATAGTCCATGCTCCAGCTCACCAGGGCCATGGTGATTCCCAGAAGAACCAGGAAGATCCAGTCCTCTCCGAGCCGCGTCACCAGGAAGCGCTGCACCCGACAAACGCAGTCTGACAAAACCAAACACTGCAACTCACAGAGGGGAATAATATAGCCTCTATGTGTGCGCTCACTGTACCCACCAGTCTGAATTTACTCAGTGTTGTAACAAGTTTCACTTTAGGGTTCCAGATGCATATGTTGATAATGAAGCCATTTTTGGAGAGCAGACACACTCATTTCATATTTCTTTGCTATTCAATAAGTCAACATTGCCACGTTATTATAAGTGAGAGGGATTTTCAATGATTTATCTGGTTTAAAAAAAAGTTACAAAACTAAACTTGTAAATAAGCTTAACGTAAAGCAGAGGTGTTAAAACAGGCTTCCTCTGTCCAGGTTTTATAGATCTTTTTCAGTTGGAAGTGCCCCGCTGTAGGTTTATGGTTTTCTGTGGCAAAATGTCTGTGTAAATGTCTGGCATATTCTCCACCAGCTTCATAAGTCTGTCCCATCACCAAATCTTCAGCAACAAGGTCGACAAAGGACATATTCTGTCCATGAAGAATTTATCCACAACTGTCAAGGTAAGAAAGAGCTGAAAGGTGAATGACTAGCATTAGTGAACTACTTCTGAGCAAAACTAATGTTATGGTCATGAACAAAACTTGTTCACTCAGACTGATTCTAGAATTAAAATAAAAAATTTATTTCATGATGTAGATATTAGCAGAGATAGATTAGTGCAGTTTGAATGCCAGACATGTAATCTGTGAACATCTGTAGCATTCAAACTGCACGTTAGTTCTGCTGAGTAGTTCACTGATGCTCGTCGTTATTCGCCTTTAAGCTTTTGTCTTTCTTACCTCGATAGTTGTGGATAAATTCTTCATGGACAGAATACATCCTTTGTCGACCTTGTTGGATGAAGATTTGGTGATGTGGTGCCTACCCCATCAGATTAATCACTATACTATCATAAAGTATTGTAAACCTCATAACCCTAATACACATGTTGGTGTGAGAGAGACTTCACAATAAGCTTGAATAAATATAATAAAATATAATAATATGATCCACAGTAAAACAAATTAATATTACACTGCACTGACTCTGGGAAAAATGTCATATTATATTTAATATTTTTATTTTATATTTAATACATTTGTGTAGGCATGCACAGGTCTGATATCGGTGAGGATACTGAAAAGAATTGCTGAATCGGTATCAGCTTCCAAATATCGGTTTGGTTCAGCTGATGTAATGTAATAAGACTATTTACTTCACGTTGTTGGTTTAGACCAGGGGTACTCAATTACAAACTCAAAAGGTCCACTTACCAAATTTACAGAGTTTCCAGGGTTTTCAAACTTAGAACTTCTAACAAAAAATTTAGTAAATCCACATGGAACTTTTGAACTGTGCACAAAGTATTGTGTGTTGTGTCTGAATCAGTGTGAAAAACTAAAGGCTGAATTAAGTCAATTTATGGTTCTGCGTCAAAACTGTGTCGACCGCCGCACCCATGGCTGTATAATAAGATTTTATTGCGTGCACCTCCGAAATTTTCTAACTGCGCGTCAAAACAACACAGACAATAAGGACAGTGACTGGTTTTAGACCTGATTTTAATCCTGGTTTAGACCTGGCTTAGTCCTGATTAAGACCAGGACTAAAACCAGGTCTAAACCAGGACTAAACCAGGTCTAAACCAGGACTAAACCAGGTCTAAAACAGGACTAAAACCAGGACTAAAACCAGGACTAAACCAGGTCTAAAATCAGGACTCAAACCAGGTCTAAACCAGGTCTCAACCAGGACTAAACCAGGACTAAACCAGATCTAAACCAGAACTAAACCAGGTCTATAACAGGACTAAAACCAGGTCTAAAACAGGACTACAACAGGATTTAACCAGGATAACCCATGCTGCGCGTCCTCCGGGCACCCTCCTCCGACAACACGTGCCCCTATGCCACCAGTCCGTGAAAATATGGTGCTGAAAAGAGCGCAGTCGAAACTTAATAATTACATGTTGGAATGGCGGGATGTTGAAAAAAAGCTAATGTGCTGCCACTCCGACCACGAAGGAAAAACATGTCGGAGTGCAGGACATTTGATAACAAATGGACGCACCGCCACTCCTACAATTAGACGTTAATGTCAAAGTGGCGGCCTGTAACCGGTCGGGCGGGGCTGGAGAACACAGCTTCACAGCAAAGCACAGGCCAATGAAATACTGCGTGGATCCGGAACGCTATGAAAAAAAAGCTAGAGAGAGAGATTTTTGTCTTGGTCCGGATGCGTTTGGGTCCGGTTCCGGACCGGAGTCCGCCAATTGAGTACCTCTGGTCTAGAAAGTCTCATAATGTTAATTCATTTTTAAAATTTATACTAATCCAAAGGTTTTTATTAAAACTGATCCAAATGTGTCATGTAGCTAAGGAAACAAATGCTGTTTTCAGCATATCGGTGGATATCATATATTTAAAGCTATAGTATCGAAATGGGTATCAGAATTGAAAAAGATTAATTGGTGCATCCATACATTTGTGTTCAGTCAAAATATCTGTAGACCTTAGCAATATCTGTATGTATATTTCATTGTTGTTGCAGAAAAATGAATTACAAAGGTGCAGGTACAAAGGTGAAGCTGTAAAGAATGTGAAACTGGTGCACCTCGTCTCCAGCTTCACTCACCTGGACATTTGGAGACACAGGGTTGTTTCTTTACGGAGGAGGGCAGCTCTGGTTCGGGCTGCTCCTCTGCTGCGGGGCCCTCCATGTTGGACTGCCTGCGGCTCCTGTAGCGGCTGTAGCGGCTCTGGAACCCATTCTGCCCGATGCTCCTTCGGCCCATTGTGTGCTTACGCTCCAGACCCTGGCCGCCATGTTTCTTGATCTGCCGCTCTGTCAGCAGCCGGGTGGCCTCGCGTCGCCCTGAGCCTCCCTGGTGCTCATGGTACTCGCCATAGAGCTGTGGGAGGAACAGAAAGAAGAAGATTCAAAAACATCCACCAGGTGTAACATTGCAAGTGCTAAACTATTAAGTAACATTAAAGTGGGTATGGTTCCAATGATTCTCACATTTACTTAATTTGGTAGAATAATACCTGTTGTAACTATAAATCACAGTTTTACACCAACTGAAAAGCAATTTGTGAAGAAAAGTTGAAAAAAAATATGTTGAAAATTACAGGAAGCAAGTGACACGCAAGAACCACATTTTTTCTGATACTTTTACACATTATTTCAAGAAAATAAAGGTGTTTTCTTATATTTTTATTTCTCAAATATTAATTTATATGCACATTATGCTGCGATCTATTGAATGTTGGTAGTCAGTTCTCCCGTCATCCGCTGTAAATGCCTTTCATTGCAGCAGTCGGGAAAATATGGATGTCCGAGAAAGTTTAATGTTTGTTTTGTTAGCTTGTGTAGGTAACAGGTATCACTAGCTCCTGATAATGAATTAGTTAGTTAAGGTTAGCTGTCGGCGACTCAATTATTGCAATTACAGCCGACTCAGTCTTCTCCGAATTAGCCCGAGTTTGTGTTTCAGAACCCCGATTCGACTGGCTGTTCCTTTGCACTTTCTCAAGGTGGAGGTCAGTTTTTCCTCAAGTCCTGAGCTCAAGAGAATGCAGCAATAGAGGAGATTTTGCTCAGTGTCCTACTATGGTCGCTAGGTAACAGTGGTTGAAACCCCTAGCAGAATGATTTCCAACCAGGAAGTAAAATTTTAAACCTAAAAAATGACCAAATTGGGAAACCTGTCATAGGCACTTTAAGATATAGTCGATAAAATCAAACTTAAAGAGTTCTGTCTGTGTAAGCAAACTGCCCTCAGCTGCTCAATGTGTATGAATGAATGAAATGAACGTCTGATGTCTTTGTTATCACTGCACTGCCCTATTCATATAGTATGATTTTTAGACAATTATATGGACATAGCAGTTCACACATCACATTATATTATAACAAAGAGAAAAAACATAAATGGTAATATAAAGGCCATGGTTCTCGACCGGAAAAAGGTGGATTGCCCTCTCCGGGTGGGTGGGGTGTCTCTGCCTCAAGTGGAGGAGTTCAAGTATCTCGGGGTCTTGTTCACGAGTGAGGGGAGGATGGAGTGTGAGATTGACCAGCGGATCGGTGCAGCGTCTGCAGTGATGCGGTCGCTGTATCGGACCGTTGTGGTGAAGAGGGACCTGAGCCAAAAGGCGAAGCTCTCGATTTACCGGTCAATCTACGTTCCTCCCCTCACCTATGGTCATAAACTCTGGGTAATGACCGAAAGGACGAGATCGCAGATACAAGCGGCCGAAATGAGTTTCCTCCGCAGAGTGGAGCGCTCCCTTAGAGATAGGGTGAGGAGCTCGGTCACATGGGAGGAGCTCGGAGTAGAGTCGCTGGTCCTCCATGTCGAGAGGAGCAGCTGAGGTGGCTCCGGCATCTGGTCCAGATGCCTCCTGGACGTCTCCCTCGGGAGGTGTTCTGGGCATGTCCCACCGGTAGGAGGCCCCGGGGAAGACCCAGGACACGCTGGAGAGACTATGTCTCTCGGCTGGCCTGGGAACGCCTCGGCATCCGTCCGGAGGAGCTGGAGGAAGTGGCTGGGAAGAGGGAAGCTTGGGAGCCCCTGCTTAGACTGCTGCCCCCGCGACCCGGCCCCGGATAAGCGGAAGAAGATGATGAATGGATGGATGGTAATATAAATGGTAATAAAAATTCTAAATAAATAGCAAAAAAAGCAAGAGACTGGAGTCAAATAAGGCATAATTATATCATGTTTTTTACTATTTTAAAGCTTATTTTGAATCTCTGTATATCTGCTATGTCTGTATGACTTAAGTGTGTTGCAGCTGAAAAACTGATCTCCCACCTTTACTTATGAGCAAAGATATAAAACATATTTTTGCAATTAATGGAGGTGTATACATAATTCTATATTATTATACTTGAATATCAGACACAGCTAGACTATGCAAACTCCATATGGTCCAGGAAGTGAGCCCTTATTCTTACCAGTTTGCCACTAAATCACCCACAAAAGAGACAATAAGAGTATTATTTGTTATTTATTTTCAGCTTCCAGGTTATGCTACACACACTCATTGATTGTGTGGCAGGGCAGGTATTCTCCGTGTGGTACAGAGGGCAGTTGTAGTACTTGGCTGGCACACAAGTTTTTAAAAATAGACTGCACCACGTGTCGACCCAAACAGCTCAAATGAAACGGAAACGTGGACTCGGCTCCAGATTTATCACCTCAGGTCTCACTCCACCGGACCAGTAGCTGCGGAAGGCATTAATTCTGCCTTTATCCAAGACAAATAGATGCAATAACTGAAAAGGCCGCTCTAGACAAAAGGTTTCAACAGGGAATCGTTGCAAAAAGTACAAAAAGGTAAAGGTAAAAAGGAAAACATTCAGAAGTTCAAAGTTTGTTCATTGGCATATTGTTGAATTTGCTATAAATAAAAAACAGGGTGGTCCCCATAAAACTGATAACTGACAATTATTTAGCCTATTTTTACTTCCTTATGTACATAAACATAAAGACATAACTCTAGTGTTCAAAGAGGACAGCTTGAAGATTAAATAAAGGCAAAGAAAGTCATTTTACTCAAGATATGGTACAAAATAAAACCATTAGTAATGATCACCGCTGTCACCATAGTCTTAGCGGAAATTGAATACGTCCGATTCAGTTTATTGCTTTGTGGTGCTCAGAAAAACAACTGTTCAGGAGAGTTTAAAATGCATCCAAGAAAATCATTAAAGTAACAAAACAATCAGAAGCAGATAAAACAGTTTTAATGCAACTGTCAGCGAACACATTTCACAAACTTTCTTCTGTGCTACGGTACAAATTACAAAATACAAAACATACAGCATGGGCGGAAAAACAGAGCAAGGTATCATCACAAAGAGATTAATTATAGTTGAAGAGTGTTATGTAAAATGACAGGTGTTCTGAAGTGTTTGTGAGACCAAAGACGGAGCGGAAGAAAGTGCCGTGGTGATGAGAGGTTCAGGTCTGAATGGACAGCAGCCCCCGGCCCGAGGGAGGGGGAGTGTGGAGGGGCTGGTGAAATCCTGACACAGTTTAGTGAGGACAGTGGCCCCTGAGCAGCTGCAGATGTGCTCTTTCCAGGGACACGTTTAGACATGTGCTACAAACACAAGCCACTGAATGCCACGGACACTTCTGCTGCTGCTTCATTGATTTGATCGGATAATTGCAGGTTGCAGCTCCTGAGAGATGCTTTTACACCATACAAAATAGACGTATCATTGTCATTAAAATGTTTAAAGCTCCAAAAAGGTATGTTAAATATGCTATTAAAATGTGCATATCTCATTCATGCTCATTCAGCTTGTCGAGTCTTTTCTCTGGTTATTTTTCGGAACTCGGGTCGCTTATATTGGGCATTTTTTTTAAAGGTTTGCACACTTATTGCTGTCTAAAAATCTGGCCACCCTGCCAATGAACTTTCTACACTCCACTATAATTAACCACAACACAAACAAACAGCAGCTAGTGTAGTATTGTATGTGTATGTGACGATTAATACATGGTGAGAAGTTTGAGAAGTCATTTGAGGACAAGAAGCATTGTGCTGCTAACTGTGGAGCTGGCCTAGAGCAACAAGAGGCCAGCTATGCACCTATAACAAGACACATGATTTTATTAAACCTTAGAATCAAAAATCAAATATTTATTATTTAGTTTAAAGTTAAATGAATAGACTAAATATATGATTCATTTTAGCTGCTCTAGGCTGTACTTGTATTTCTGTATAGTACTGTAGGGTGAACATTACATGTATGAAGACATTTTTAATCCAAACCCACTTCAGTGATATAATGCATTCTTTATTCAGTTCTATCAGTTGTTTTTTTCATGGTTTGGGTGGGCGACATATTCAGCTGCAACTTATATATTTTTCACACTGACAGTCCATAGACGGTATATGAATGGACAGAGCTTACGTGCTTGGGATCTTGTCACTCCTCTCTCTGTAACTGCTGCTGTGGCCTCGTCATTTTGGTCTTAAAATGTTCATATGAACCCACTCTATATGATCCTAAATTTTTTATTTTTTTGGGGGCTATTTTGTCCGTCCAAAAAACCCTCTTCATAACATAGAGCTGGCTCCAGATTTGAGTTGAGCTGAACATTTTATTACTATAACTCGCCTTTCAAGATGAAATTCTTGGTCTCTGATTTTATAAAATAAATTTCCCTCAAAAAGTGCGACCTATGGTCCAGTGCGTCTTATATATGTTTTTTCTTCTTCATTACACATTTTTTGGCTGGTGCGACTTATACTTCGGAGCGACTTGTAGTCCGAAAAATACTTTAAAGTGCCTATGACAGGTTAGACAACTAATTTTACTAAAACACAAATAAGATCATTTAAGATTTTACTCATTTTCCCAATTTGGCCATTTTTTAAGTTTAAAATATTACTTCCCCCTTCCAAGTAGCTCACCAAGGGATTTCTGAATTATATCTATTATGCTGAATAAGTCAAAATTGTTTAATTGCATGACTATTACCACTGGTGTTTAACTCTGGGCACTAATAAATAATGGGTAATGTTGTATAGACATCTAACTGCACCCCATCTAAGGCTTGCCCTCTTTCTTAAACCAATTTCTTGCGACCATTAAAATTAGTAGCTCTCTGGCATTTTCGTTTTGTAAAAGTAGGTCACTAGCGAAAACATGCTGGAGACCCCTGCTATAATGAATTCCATAACTGCTACCTAGCAAAATTACTCTATGCATAGTACACAGAAATTATCAGACAAATACAATTATAATTATTTTGTTGAATTCATGTTTAAAGGATCAGAAAAAAAGTGTTTCTTGTGTAAATCTTGCCAAACATTTGGACAGAAGTCTCCCTTGTGTGTCGTCAGTGTTTCAGCGCACTCTACTTCCTGTCATTTTCAACACATTTGTCAACTTTTCCATCGCAAACTGCTTCTTGATTGGTGTTAAACTATTATTTATATTTACAACAAATATTATCCCATCAAATTAAGTCAAAATGAGAGAAAAACCTGCCATTTATTCTTGTTGTTATGCTGCACTGTGCATAAAAGAGCCACTCATTGTGTACTCCATATAGCTTTACTCTAATAACGCAGTATTAGTGTGGTAGTTTTTGTCTACTGTAAATATTTATAATATAAATAATCTCGAGCTTGATTTTGATTGTATCTTCTTATTCCTCTGCTGTTCTTGACCTTTGCATTGCAGCACAGTAATTTCCCCATAAATGTTTATATTATCTAATGAATGAATTAGGGATGAATTTATTACGAACGTACATGATTGAGTTACACTTTTATCTGTTTTATTCATATTTTATACTTTTTATGTATTTATTTTTACATTTCAACATTTATTTTTTATTTAGCTGTTATGTTACTTTTTGTTTTTTGGTCCTCCTTACACAACAACCATTAAAATCCCATTTTAAATACGTCTTGATCTGTATCGTTCCCTTCAAATGGATCTCTTGTATCCCCAGTTACCTTGTGCCTTCCTCCCACCTCTGTCTGTTTGCACTGAAATACAACTCGACGCTAAAATTAGACCTAGTGAGATCAAGTATTTCTTATTACACTATCCCACACCTCTCTCTTACTCTACGGCTGCACTCAGCTATTCAAATCACTCTATACCATCCCACATGAACTCTGGGGTTCATTTTGATTTAATCTTCAAATTTTGACTAAAATCCTGCAAACATTTAGTCATTTTTAAACTTTTACTTGATCAAATTTGAGTTTTGTTCACTCAAAAAGTAATTTCTGTATATTAGTCATGTTTTACAGATCTTTTACTTCTATATTGAGCATAAAATCTGTTATTTAATTGTAAAGAAATAAATGCATTGGGAACTTGGATCATTTTCCTACTTACTTCTTTTGTATGTTCATGTCTTTTATAAATATATAATAAAAAATATTTGCATGTACATTGAGTCATAGTTGTTGTCCTTGGTTTTGCTTTACACACACAATTTATATCACACAATATATATAAAATAAACATTAGATTCAAGCTGAAATGTTAATCTTGTATGTGCGTATGGTCCAATAATGTTTTGTTAAGTTCTTGCCCCTTACATTAAATACAACCTGACCGAGAATCAAAACATAGGTATTAAATGGCACAACATGGGCCAAAAGCACATATGTGAGGCAGGATTAAATGTGACTGCTGAATCCTATAGGCCGCAGTTATAACCAGCCTCCGCATACCAGGACATCAACACCACGAGATCCAGCCACTGCTCGCACACGTCTTTAAAGTCCACCTTTAACCCGACATGACTTCAATAATAAGGCAGGGTAATGCACGCTGCGGGAGGGGGACTGTATGGCATACAGCGTTACAGGAGCTTGTTGAAAAATGACTTACGTTGGTCCAGTATAAGCAAAATAAGCAAACTCAATCAAATAATCAAATCTGAAATGTTGGGAGCTTTGTGATCAAGTCATTTGGAGAATTTCTGACAATAAAACCCAAATAACTGCGAGTCTTATTTATTTAAAGTATTTTCCGGAGTATAAATCGCACAAGCTAAAAAATTTACAATGAAGAATCAAAAATCATATACAAGTTGCACTGGATTGCAAGTCACTTTTTTATTATAGTAATAACAATAGAACAGAGAACAACAGGCTGAACATGTACTGGAAAAACAACAATATCTGCGTAAGTTAAAATTAATTAAACTGAAAACATTTTACTTTATTTGAGTAGATTCATCTTGACAAGTGAAATGATCTGCCAGTGGAATAAGAGCTTTTTTTTTATGCAAGCAACATTTGATTTAGTTTCTTATTTTAAATGCAAAAAGTTGTTTTTCTTATTTTAAGTGTGGCAAGATGTATTTTCATATTATTATTATTCACATAACTTTCTTTCTGCTGCTCGATTACTGTTTTTCGGGTGCATATTTCACTACGTGCATCTTGTAATCTGCAGAATATGATTAACGGTTATATATGAAATTATATATTTTAATATATAAGTCGCACCTGAATATAATAATATAACCACCCAAACCCCAAAAAAGTGTGACTTATAGTCCAAAAAAAGTTGGGGTTTTTTGTATTCCTGTCCAAAAAAGGCCCACCATGGCAGACCAAATACTGAAAGGAGGAACTAAAAAAAGAGAAAGATGAAATGTAATACATGGCATGTTACAGAAGTATACAGTAGCAGTAGACATTTTTCACCTTTTTCAACAGATGTTCTTTCTCTCTCATAAAAAGTCACAAAGTTTCCTTACCCTCAGTCTAAATTAATAATATAAAAGTTGTAATTTTGACACAGTTTTCAATTCAACCTGAAAGCATTTTACATCTCACCCAACTGCTTAATCAATCATTTGTCACTCAGTTCAAATCTGAATTTATGACGATTTAAAATGTTATGCTTAAAATGTCGTAATTCATTTGATAACTTGATGGTGTGTAACAGTTAAAGGCTCTGAATAAGGCCTCTCTTTTCACGTCCAAAGACACACACTATCGTTTAGGGGCGTATTATGTAACCTTTCTGGTGGAGTGTCCGTCACCTGCTTATCTTCATGATATTATTGAGTTTCCTGGACTTTTCCACAGTACAGCATTAACCAAGGCAACATTTCAGGTCAAATCTGTGGAGAGGAGACCCCGCTCACATTATTGTATTTGAATAAACGCAGTATGAATAAGTTGAATGCCATACATAAGCAAAGCAAAACATTTCCATGGACATAAGAAGGTAGAAGATCCCCATCAGAGAAGAAGTAACGTGAAGCTTGCTCAGAAATTGTGGTTCCTGCTTGAGTATTTCACCCATGCAAGTAAAATGTCTTTGCTAGAGGGTATACATTGCATCAATTAGCAGTCATGCCCCAAACATTTTGAAGCATTTGACACACACAAAAGGACACATGACATTTAATATCTACAAAAAATCTACCAAAAATCTCCACACTTTGACACTTCCGAACAATCTGACCTCCAACCAGAGCCGAGTCAATAAGGACGTGCTAAGACGGCGCGGCTACAGAAATGCGCCGAAGAAAGCGGAGCAAACAGGTGGCTGACGGAAACGTACTTGGGAGCGTGTGTGTGAGGAGCGCGCACGGGAGCAGCGTGCACCCAGGGGGTGCGAAGGGGGTGCACCCAGTCAAGCACCTGTCATGACCCCATTGTTTAACATCCTCTAATAGGTCTTTATCATGTCGACAGCGCGCGTAAAGACAGTCCAAAAGAGAAGACAAAATTAGCAGCATGCATTTCTCTGTTCCCCAACACAACCGACTGGCTTCACGTCACTAAAGGAGGGGTAGAGCGAGAAATATCTGCCACATAATAAACTAACATAGTGCAGAAGTGAAGGAGCAGAATAAAGAAGACTAACCAGAGTTTGCTTGTACCTCAGAGCCTTCCTTTCTGATGCATCTGCGGCCATTGACACGCTGTCACTAACCCAAAAATAACCGGCCCTCCGTAGGTCTCAGCGTTACCCCACACACAGAGCAGCTCACACATAAACTGTCCATCCACACAAACAAATATGATCCGTCTGCAACCTGCAACGCTCCAGCCGCACGGCTCCTCGCGCAGGGGGGTTCCTACATGACAGCAAACGGACATTTTGAGTGCGTATGACGGGTTTTTGTGTTTTTAGGGTTACAATGGTTTGCTGGGGTGTGCCTCTGGTGAATATTTATCATAGTTTTACGTGAGTTAAGGGGTGGTTTGTTGGGAAAGCAAGTTGATATAAAAAGTACAAAAATACAGGAAGAAGAGGTGAGTTCTAAAACGGAACACTGACAAATTTATCTAAAATGTAGGGACAATATTTGTATAAGAAAGGCATTTTTCTGGAAAACCTTCATTTAAAGAAAATAAAGATGCTGTCATTAATTTTATTACTTAAATCCTATTGTAATTTAGCCATGTTTGGACCTTGTTAACACTGTGGTTGCTAGGTAACAGTTATGGAATTACCTCTATGTATTAGAGGCATTTCAGACTCAGTCATTTGTATTAATGTGGACATAAAGAGTAATAAATCAAGAAAATAGTCTTTTACTTCTTGATCAGAGTCAGAATCAGAATGGTTTTACTGCCATCTGAGTGAACAGGTTCACAACATTAGAAATTTGCTGCGGCACTTGGAGCGAAACGTAGACAAACGCTAAACTTGCAATAAATAAAATAGAATAAAATAAAGTAGAAAACAATAAACTGTAATATAAAACAAACATTTACAAATTTACAAGAATATAACAGTTTAGAATTAAAAAAAAATATTTTTAAAAGAATTACATAAATTTACAAAAATGGTCAAATTAGTAAATTCCTATCTACAGTACTTAAATAATAATAATACAATAATACAAAAAAAATGTATTTCTGTATTAACTACAACATAAAAAAAATAAAAAAAATAAAAAAATTATACAGCCCAAATGAGTTATCTGTATTTTAAAAAAATGTCTCATATAAAGTTGTTTCACCTTTTTAAAGGCACACATTAGACTCTTTTCTGATCTATTATAATGCTGTTTCCGCATCATAAACACACCTGGAGCAGTGTTTTGTTTCATCCACACATGTTTAACACACAAAGCTAACATGTGGGTGCTTACGCCTCCTTCTGACCTGCACTACAACTGACTTTCCATGAGGACATCGTCCCCTCCTCTCTCTGCAACTGCTCATTTTTGGTCTTAAAATGTTCGTATTAACCCGCTTTGGTGTTTATATTTCGCCATTTTGTCTGTTAATAAATTCCTATTCCTAATTTGGAGTTTAGGATTACTCAAACGTGTGAATGAAACAAAACGCAAGTCGAGGTAAGTTTTTTGATGAGGCAACAACATTATAACATGGTTTAAAGCTCACTCCATTATGCGTAATATAGGACTGTTCAATTGTTCTTAAAATGCGTGCGGTAGAATATAAATAACTGAAAGTAAATATTGTACGTAATAATAGCTGCTTATCAGTGACGTAACATGCCCGTCCCTAAATGCACTGGCGGAACAAAAGGCGTCAGATGAAACCAGAATGATACCGGTCACTTCCGAGGCGTGTCCCGGGAGAAAAGCTGAGGTCAAAGTTCATCACTATTCAAGTGCTGGACCACACGCCTTAAAGTTAACACTGATACAGTCTTTGAGCTGCCAGTCACCTGTGTGTACACTTCAGATCACGTATGTTTGAACCAGAGCAGATCTATGTTGCACAATTGGACGGAGCCAACAGAAAACACATGGCTGCGTAACTCCAGCTACAAACATGGACTGAATGAGGGCTGCAAATTTTAGATTCAACTGCAAAAAAGAGGGAAAATGAATCGGACTTATTATTTTTCATGAGCTTGATAACAATATTCACACAATATTTTAACTATGCGCCAAGAATGCGTTAAATTGCATCTTGGTTAAGCTTCAAGTATTGCACAAAATATGAATGTCTACTTTAGACTTAGACTTAAACTTTATTGATTCACAAGGGAAATTATTTGGACACAGTAGCTCACACATCACAATATAAGATAATATAATAACCCAGAGTAAAAAATATAAATGGCCCAATACATTCTAAATAAGTAGCACAAAAGATAGGTCAAATAAGTTCTAATTATATAAATGTATATGTACAAGTCAAAATAAAATAGAAAAATAACTAGCAAATTATAAAATCTCAGCAATATACAAATATGTTTTATTTAATTTAAAGCTCCACTGTGTAACTTTTTTCGTAGAGGGCCTGCCAGTTACTTACTGCCAGTCTCCGTGGAATGTTACCTAGTGTTCCAAACTATAGCATTAAACTTTTCAATCTCTGTAAAAACAAGCAGGAGATGCCACCAGGTCAGTTTAGAGGTGAGATCTGTGAAGAGGCGACCCGACTCACAGTAAGAATCAATATTTTTAAAGGTATTTTTGAGCAATAAAAACTCATAATTGAATAAATGCATCTTATATCAGTTTAATACCATATTGTGGAACATTACAGGCAAAGCAATAGCATCTCCATGGTGGCGGATCCCGAACCTGAAAAGTTGCACAGTGCATCTTTGATTAATTTAATACATTTTTTCATTAAATTTCAGATATTACCGTATTTTCAGACTATAAGTCGACTATAAGTTTTTCATGGTTTGGGTGGTTCCCGTGACTTATACTCAGGTGCGACTTATATATAAAATATCTAATTTCACATGTTGGTTATTGTCACACTGACAGCCACTAGAAGGTGCTCTAGGCTTATGTGCCAGTATCTTATGCCTCATGCTCTTACTCCACTGTCACTTCTCACTCTACTGCACATGTCTCTGTCAGAAAGAGCCGCTGTCCTGCTGCAAGTCGTGAAATCTGCAGCTGAAAACGAGAATCGAGCAGCGGAAAGAAAGTTTTTAGAGAAAACAGCTAATTGCGGTCTAAATGCTGGATTTAGCTGGAGTTGGCGGAGTTTCTCAGAAGTGACACGGAGGATGAAGACTTCAATGGATTTAGTGATTTGGAGTGAGATGGAGAGTTTGGTAAACTTGTTCTGTTGTTTCTGCTCTAGTTTCCTGAAGAACTGTTCATATGTGACATGAACACACCAGACACACGTTCAGCCTGTTGTTCTCTTTTCTGTTGTTATTACTATAATTTGCCTTTCAAGATGAAATCTCTGTTCCTAGTGTCAGATTTTATCAAATAAATTTCCCCCCAAAAATGCGACTTATCGTCCAGTACGACTTATATATGTTTTTTTCTTCTTCATTGTGCATTTTTTTGGCTGGTGCGACTCCGGAGCGAGTTATAGTCCAGAAAATACAGTAGATGTTTTGAGAGTTAAGGTTATAGATTATTATTATATTTTAATTTTGTATTTCTCCAAATCAATAACTGACAATACTGAAGAATAGGATAGAAGGAGAGCGTATTTTTGATAACCCATGTTTTCTGGAAAGAGTGACTACTAGTTGTTATGTAAAAAGAATGTGTGAAAATAGACACATCTCCTCCTCACACTGTTGGAGCCTAATGAGCGTCGGTGTAAACGCTGACAGTATTAACACCAGCGCTGTGGGTGTGGCAAAACCAGAGCCGTGACATAATACAAAAGAGGAACAGCTCCACAGAACTACAGTACGATAGCCGTGCAATGCATGTGCAGAGGATAATATAGAGAAAAAGGGCTGAGACCATGACAGTTCGGGTGGTGGAGTTACATTTTGTTAATAGTTTTGCGCTTTATGAAAAGAAATTACATGTTTTGGACTGACACAAGTGGGGCTATTAAACAGACATCGGTACAAGGTAAGATTCATGTTTAGAAGCTTGTGTTGAAATTGTACTTTGAGTAACTTGTTTTGTTAGTTTATTAACCATATATTTTTTATATGGACACAGAATATATTACGTACAAACATTTCACATAGATATAAAAATGGTCATTTAAAATCATAATAATACTAATAGTAAATATGTTAATGACTTTTTCAAATAATTGTAGTATTTTTAAAAATTTTAGCAAGTTTTTTTAGTAAGCCTTTATTTATTTTTATTTATTTATTATTGACAACTCCAAGGAGGCAAGCCTTTTCCTTTTTTTTCCTGTGAATTCCCTTACAGGCTCAATAAAATAACCTCTTTTCGCAATCACCATAATGAACTTTTCTCATTTGAGCAATATTGTGCAATATTGAAAATTTCGCTTCTCCACCTTAAAATTCTGAATGAGTTTTCACTATTACTAGAATGATGTGACTTAAAGAGTGAATTAAATTAGCAAAAGGAAGCTTACAATATAACAATTACTACTAATATATGGCTACAGTAGTAAACCCCAAACAAGTGTGTGCCCTTAGATGTTCAGGAAAAGCAGTTAAGCCTCATCGCGTTGAGTATCTTTGTTTATTTTGTCGGTTTAACTCTTAGTCCTACTGAAAACAGGTGATGCAGGTTGTGGGCTGTCGAGTCTGTGTTTTGCCCGTAGCTGTGTGAAGCCTGGGACGTTTTTGAGATTCTCTATGTGACAGGGAAATGTGGTCAGACAGGCTTAGTGACATTTAACTAGAGCATGTGTCAGCTTTATTATTCATGCCACACTCCACTCCACTGTTATGTGTAGGAGTGTCTGTGCTGAGAAGGCACGGATCAAACTCTAACATAATGAGTAAATGTAAAATATCTTCATTTAAAATATTATTCATAGCTTTGTCATATCTTTTTGGCTGCAAGTTCAAATAGAAGAATCATATTAAGCAATTTTCTGATCTGTTATGATGCCATTTCCTCATCAAAATCATACTCGGTGTTGTGTTTTAGTTCATTCACACATGTTTAACACACAAATCCTCCATATTTAGGTAGGTTGAGTTCTTCCCTCAAACAGAAAAGACTCCACTGTGCTCCACTGTGTTTTTAAACTCCATACACTTTCGCTAGAATCATTTGGATAATTTCAGCCCTGGAATTGCCCATCTCTACTGAACTAAAATTAAAAGGTAGCTGTTAACTTCAGAACTACAACTACATAACATCACAAGGTGGAACAGAACATTTTGAGCTTTGGAGATGTAGACAGACTAATAATAAAGGGTTACAAACATGTGTGAATGAAACAAAACGCAACTCCAGGTATGTTTTTGATTAGATAACAACATTATAACATGTATTACTATAATAGCAAAACAAAATATTCTGTCAACTGGACAAAAGTGTGAATATGTTTTGTCACTAAACCAACTGGCTTCTTCAGTTCTGACTAGAAACTATTGAGCTACTGCCTTATTGCTGGGTTTCAGATGACGTCACAGCTTTCTTAGGTCAATATTAATTAACAGATTAATATTGTTAATACTACCAACTATCAAGTTCAAACAGGTCTATACTGACAGCAGACTAAGTCAAATATAATACTGAATATTTGCCATTGGATGTTTTGCGCAGTCACGATAACAGTTTGTAACAGTCAAATGTTCATATACTGTATTTTTCGGGCTATAAGTAGGGGGACTATAAGTTTTTTGGGGAAATTTATTTTATAAAATCAGTGACCAAGAACCAACATTTCATCTTGAAAGGCGAGTTATAGTTATAGAGTAAAATATAATAAAAACAACCCAATAGAGAACAATCCATGCATCATTCGTTCATTCGTTTTTCAATATAGAACCAAAAATAAGAAAATGAAAAAACAACTCTTTTCTTTATTATTTGTCTCTAAAACCAAAATGAAAAAACAGATAATGATTTGTTTTTTTTCATTTTTGATTCATATATACGATTCATATATTTGGTCTATGGGCTGTCAGTGTGAAAAATGTAATATATAAGTCACACCTGAGTATAAGTCGCAAGAAACACCCAAACCCTGAAAAAAGTGCGACTTATAGTCCAAAAAATACGGTATGTTCACCTTAATGAGTTGCAGGGTGATGAAAAACTAGCTGGTTCCAACTGACTTTACATTACATGACATCTCTTTGTAACTGCATCTTAAAATGTTCCTATTAATCTGCTCTACATGATCCTGGGGTTTTTATTTTTGCTATTTTTTTTTTACATAAATCAATTCCTATTCCTAATATGGAACTGGCTCCAAATTCGCCTCTATAACTGAGCTTCATTTGACTGGAGCTGAACGCTATGGCTGACATCACATGCCCTTAGTCCACTTCTTTATAAAGTCTATGGTTGCTGTAGAAATTAACCCTCCAAAACAAAATATTACACTTTTGAATGGGCTAAAATGAAGAGGAATCTGAAACCACGATATTACGAGCCTTTAATTTGTTGCAATTACCAAAACAAAAAGTCTCAAGTGAGTCCTGTTGTGTACCGCTCAGATTTAAACCTCAACAAACATGTTCTGAGAAGCATTTGGCTTTTGTTTCAGTTCATATTTCAAGGTTTGCAAAACTTCTCAGAAAAATAACCAGTTAATTATTTTCTAATTATTTTCCATGAGACAGCACTTTCCCCGTGTGTTTATGCAGGCTCTGATTTGCTGACAGCGTCGGACATTAAACATTAGAGTCAGTCAGGGGCCTTCATGTGTTGATGTAGTCATACTTTACAAATGTCAACTCTGTACTTGACAAACACTTAAGATGACAGAGAGCAAAGAGATAAGACTCACAAGATTTGAATCAGCTATTCACAGGTTTTTGGACATGGAACTGATTCTTTCTACCACAATTCCATATGAAAAACAATTCCATAATAAAAAAAATACAGTGATGCAGTGGTAAAAGTAGAGTTAAATGGCTAAACATGCACTCAATTACAAGTACAAGTACGTGTGTTAGTTCAGAAACAAGCAGATACAGTGGTGAGACAGTTGTGGACTGGGATGAAAAGAACAAAATATAACTAATTACAATTACATGACTTGTACTCAATTGCAAATGCAGGTTTAAAAATCTACAATTACCCCAAAAATCTACTCAATTACAGTAACATCACAATTTGTCATGAGTTACTTTCCACTGCTGAACATAACAATAATATACATGTACTTTATGCGATCATGCAGTATCAGTATTGCTTTTGTAAGATATACTTAATACTTATACTTAGTTACTTTTGCAGCAGTCATATTCACGGACAGAAAACTTGTTTATGTAATACCGTTTAAATTATTATTTTTTGCTCCCATTGTACTGCTCCCAGTACTGATAACAACGCGACAATGAGACAACTTACAAACTAAAATAAAAACATTTATTTTGTTTTTACTTTGCCGTAGAAAGTGCTGTGTGTGCTCCATGCTGGTACTATCTTTGTTAAACAAATCAAACACAGAGGAGTCCAGTTCAGAAGCCTCAACGTGACAAAAACAAATAACACAAACTGAAAAACTGGCTTTAGCTGCTCAGAGACGGGACTTTACATAAGCTCTTAGGTCCAGCACCGCTGAGCTGTGCCACAAGCTCAGGCATTTGCATATGACACTGAAACTCTCATTGTTACGCCCCCTACTGCTTTCATTTCACTCACATTCAGTTTCAGTGAATATCTTACTCAATAGATACCTTTGTGTTATAAATATGTCAATAGGTCAGCCATGGTGATCAGGGACATTTGAGTTCTAAATGGAAGTGTAATTAAGTATTCCGGCTTTCATTACTGAAGCTATTAAAAGTGATGACTCAATACAACAGTAAATCAATGACTCAGAAAGTGTAAGCTACATGATTTCATATTTATTTTATGTCTTATGATTATAAATAATTAATTATCAAGTCATTCTAAAGTAATGGCTCAACACTCAGGGAATCAGTTATTCTAAACTCATGACCCAGAACCTACAAGGAAGTACAACTTCCTTTCAACTTATTTTAGCTCTAGTCATTTAAATGTTCAGTCTGTGTTGGGTATTTTAAATCAGTGGTCCTCAACCTTTTTTGGGGTTGGGCCTTTAAGGTGTGGCGGATAAATACGACAAAATAAAATGATACGACTAACACAAAAACTGTGGTATTTTGTAAATAATTTCCAAAGATATCTGTTTTTTACTCATTTTTCTAGCTTGTGGGTGTAATATTAGAATTATCTATTATTAGAATGTATCATGTGACTGAGATAAGCATCTTGACATGCATCAAGACTGAGTCAAGACTGAGTCAGATTTTTTTTTTTTTTTCAAAATAAAACATTGTTCAGACTCGGATAATGAATAAAACAGAAATAATGTAAGGTATTTAATCTTTCTGTGCGGCGTGATACCAAATGACCCACAGACCAGTACTGGTCCCCGGCCCAGGGGTTGGGAACTGCTGTTTTAAATGACATAAGTACATAAGAACATAAGTTTGAGGAAAAAAATAAAGTGTTAAAATGTAAAAAAAATCCCAAAAAAGTTAAAATGTTGTGACTCTTATAATACTTAAGTTAATAATTTGTGTATATTTTTGTATTTTTGTATTTGTATGTTTGTCATAAAAAATCTGCCTATATAATAACAAAGCATGTTTTGTACAAAAACTTTGAAGTCATACCTTAGGTCCGGGGGTACACGGACTACAGATTACAAAAACTGTAATATGCATATTTTGGAAAGGCTTAGACGTTTTCAAAGCTTTCACTGCTGTTTGTTTAATTGTTTGATTTTCTAACTGCTTCTGTTGGTTACACATTGTGAAGCTCTGTGCGCCGACTGCTTATTTTGGGCTGTACAAAAATATGTAATTATCTTTACATGGTAGATGTGCGGTTGTAGTTTATTTAGAGTTTTATGTAGTATCAGTGACGGGTTTAAAGGCTTTGGGCTGTGCTGAGCAGAGGTAATGCTGAGCTCTGGTTTAAGTGTGTGACTTACGTTGATCTGCTCTTCATTTACAGCATGTCATCCAACACCACTGAGTGCGCCTCCGACAACCAACTCTGCAGTAAGACCCCCCATTCTGTTCTCTACAACAGGAGTCTAGCAAAAAGATTAACTGTGAAGCAAACAAATATATTTAAATCACTGACGATAAATGCAATAAAATGTTCTAATGTTATTTCCTCATCGCAAACAGACCTGGAGTTGTGTTTTGTTTCATTCACACATGTTTAACACACAAACCCTGCACATTTAGGTTGAGTTCTTCTCTCTAACAGAAAACACTCCATCTCACTCCACCTTGTGATGTCATGTAGTGACACAGGAAGTGCTCCACTGTGTTTTTAAACTCCATACACCTTCACTAGAATCATTTGGATCATTTCAGCCCTGGAATTGCCCGTCTCTACTCACCTAAAAGTAAAAAGTAGTTGTTAACATGAAATTTTGAGCTTTGGAGGTGTTGACATACTAATAATAAAGAGTTACTCAACATCACAACTCCAGGTACGTTTTTGAGGCGGTAACAACATTATAACATGGCTTTAAGCTCACAAGAGCCAATTTTGCATAATATAGGACCTTTAAGTTAAAAATAACATCTAGAACTAACATCAAGGACCATGTTGTCCACCCTCCTGTGGGCTCACCACCCGCAGAGGGGTTCATAGGGGGGGTCAGGTGCTATGAGTATTGGGCAGCAAGCTGCCCCCGCGACCCAGCCGGATTAAGCGGGAGAAGATGGATGGATGGATGGAAGTTAAAAATATCAGTCACACCAATTAAAAGTAGAATATTCTTATGTACAAAAATAGTTGTATGAGTTGTCAAGTTTCTGAGTGTCATTTCTTTTCTATAATTTACCATCTCATTTTCCTACATTAAAATTACATTTCCATTTTCAACTAGGTCAGAAAGCTGTTTTAATTATTACAATTGAATAATATTGATTCTGAGAGTTGCTTTTCAAGTAAATACAGTGAATACTACTACTACTACTACTACTACTTTGAAATACTTCTACTTCTAAATGAGTTATTACTTAGGCTTTAGAATCACCACACCTAAGAATGTGACACTTCAGGAAATGTTTGGCCAGTCCATTTGTCTCTCATGAGTTATTGTATGAGAAGGTGTCGGAGCCTGATTTTTCTAACATGAGTATCCAGTGTAAAGGTGAATGTTGTATGTGTGTGTGCATGGGTTGGGTCAGGAGAGCTGCCTCAAGTATTATTATTAGACTTTTAGACCTGATTTTATAGCCACGTCTTAAACTCTTAACCTGCAGAAACCCTTGTCACAAAAAAAAAAAAACCCAATAAAAACAATTAAATCAAACTGGCCTGACACGGGGACAGGTAGTCATTTGGAGAGATGATTCAAAGCTCCATGTTGAAACACAGACACGTCATTGTGAATTCTCAAGAGAAGCATAAAGTTTAAGTATTTCAAAATTCTGAAAATTGTGAAAATCGTAAAACATCAACATTTTACAGAGAGAGACTTTGAGGAAACTGAAAGATTTCTTGTGTTGTGTACAGTTCTTTGACTGCTATATTTGCTCATTTTGTAAAAATTTTTTCACCTTTCTTTTTCATCACGATAATATATTTTAACTACTGGATCTGGTCCCAATGTTAAATGTCCTATATTATGTTATAATGTTGTTACCTCTGCAAAAAACATAAGCTGTTTTTGTTTCATTCACATGTTTGAGTAATCCTTTATTATTAGTCTGTCTGCATCTCCAAAGCGCAAAATGCTCCGTTCTACCTTGTGATGTCATGAAGTAGTAGGTAGTTCTCATGTTTCAACAGTTTCAGGGCAGAAATGATCAAAATTTCTCTAGTGAAGATGTATGTGTTTAAAAACACAGCGGAGCACTTGCTGTATTACCACCATAGACCATATTTATGAATGGACACAGCTAAAGCGTGAGATGCTGTGTTCCAAATACACTGCCTGGCCAAAAAAAAAAGTCGCTACCTGGATTTGACTAAGCAAACAGGTCCGAGGTTCCTGCAGGTGGTCAGGTCTAGGTTCAGCAACAGTGTGTGCTCAAAGAATTTCCTCCCAGGGCATATTCCAAGACGACAATGCCAGGATTCATCGGGCTCAAATTGTGAAAGAGTGGTTCAGGGAGCAGGAGACATCATTTTCACATATGGATTGGCCACCACAGAGATCATGGTGAAAAATGAATGCAACACTGGATCGAAATAAATCTTGTGACATTGCAGAAGCTTATCCAAACAATGCCACAGCAAACACATTTTTTTTGGTCAGGCAGTGTAGAATGTGCTCCAGGCTCCTTCTGACTCTGGCTCCAATTCAGTCCATTGGGATCTTGTCGCTCCTCTCTCTGTAACTGCTGCTGTGGCCTCGTCATTTTGGTTTTAAAATGTTTGTATTAACCCGCTCTACACAATCCTGAATTTTTTATTTTGCTATCTTGTTCCTAAATCAAGATATAAACATAAATAATGGCCCAATCAGATGCCTTCATTCCCCAAGGTGAGGTCGCGACCACTAGTGTTAGCAACAGGTCTGATTGACTTTCCGCTGAGAAGGGCAGGTACATTTAGCACTCTCAATCATGACTGGCTCTCTACTCGTGGGTTGGATTTTCCAATATGGAGTCTGGCTCCAGATTGGCTCCTGTAACCATTAGCAACAGGAGTTTAATTTGAGTGGAGTTGAACGCTATGGGTGACGTCACATTCACTTAGTCCACTTCTTCATACAGTCTACGATTACCATATGACATCACAACGTAGGAAATGAATGTTTTCAGTTAGACAGATGTCAGTCTAAATGTGCAGGTTTGTGCGTTAAACGTGTGAATAAAACAAAACACAACTCCTGGAATGTTTTTGATGAGGAAACATCATTATAACACACTGTAGATCAGAATAGACTAATTTATAACCCTCCAATCCATGTACATGTCAATTTTTTAATAGATTTGAATTGATTTGATGTGTTTTCTTGTGTTTCAGTTGTTATAGAGCATGAGCTGGAGGTGATCATCGTCCCGGTAATCCTGCTGTTTTTTGTCGTTGTTTTCCTGGTGATTCTAATTGTGCAGAGATATATCAACAAAAAGAAACTCTCACAAAGCACTGTGAGCAACAACTACGCCAATTATCAAATAAATCAGCCACTTAACCATCAGAATAACCCTAACCATAGCAGGCATCACCACGACAACAACCACCCCAGCCATCACCACAGCAACCACCCCAACCATCACCACGACAACAACCACCCCAGCCATCACCGTGACAACAACCACCCCAGCCATCACCACAGCAACCACCTCAACCATCACCCCAACCATCACCCCAACCATCACCGCGACACCAAGCAAACCAACCAGCAAAGACAGAAGCAGAATCGCCACAGCTCCCCGCACAGAAGCAGCAGGAATCGGAATCATCTACAAGGCATAGACGGTGAGTAAAAGGACATATCTTTGCTTAATATTTCAGAAGACAATCTTATATAAATTTAAACAAGGCAGTAGTCTAAAAAAAAGCAATAAATTAATACAAGGGATGGGTCAATGTGGATTTTTTTAGCCTATATCGATATCCAACACATGGCCTGCTACTGTAGCCGATACCCGATATTTGACAATAAATTACTACTACTACTACTACTACTACTACTACTACTACTACTACTACTACTACTACTACTACTACTACTAATAATAATAATAATAATAACAATAATTGCTATGGTTATGATTATAATGATGATTATTATTATTATTATTATACATAAACTAAAATGAGCTTTTCTTATGTACACATATTTATCTGGGATATAAAATAAATTCTTACGTGTTCTTACGTGTAAACATATAGTCATTTAACACTCTTCAATTTCCATTGGTACTCATTAAAAAAGACAAATCTCATGCACTGAGGGGAATCTGGGAATGAAACATGGGCACACAGAGGTACTGAACATAGATATCGGCCAATACCAATGTCAACAAACCTGGTTGATATTGGTCCATACCGATACTGGAACTGATAGATTGCCCATCCCTAATGAATAAATTTTCTTTGGCAACATATTTATATCACAAGCTGAAGACTGTTTTAAGTTTTGATTTAAAACCTGTTTGACATGTTCACGTCTTTTACTTATTGCTGTCTGTGTTTGTTTTAATGGGAGGAAGTTAAGTTAAATAATGGCGTTGAACAAATGTTGGCACTGGCAGCATTCTTGATATATTATATTGTACTTTCATTTCATATATTCTAAATAAAAAGGCTTAATGTTAGAGTGAGTGTCTTTGTCCTGTCATGCTGTGGGGTTGTCTTTTCTCTCTTTACCCAGGTGGTTTTTAGTGTTGAATCTGTGTACATGTCAAAAAGCCAGGAAATGTATTGGAACATGACTTCTAAACTGTGCTTACCTTATAATGAAATTTCATCAAACATATTAATAAGATAATTCTCCCTCTTTTCCACGTTTGTAGCCCCTCCTGGCATAAACCCTCTTGAACATGAGGAGGTGCCGATGACAGTTCAAAACTCTCTACAGACGAACACTAAGCCTAATATGTCTGCAGTACAGCGCAGAGCCACAGAGAGGCAGCACCGAGCCTTCAGTCAGATCACTGTGCTGCCTCAGAGTTTCTTCATCAAACCAGACAACTCTGTGTCTCTGTACCGGGCGCAGATGGACCAAAAAGATGTGGTCCTACGAGTGCTCAAAGGTGTGTTTTATTTCATGAATTATTACATATTTTAATCTATTTCAAAGAGTGTTTAGTGCTTGATAGCTGTTTGAAAATAAGTTGCACATTTTGTATTTTATTGCCCCTTCTTTTTCTTTTTGCTCTGAAAACATTTTTGCTTACTGTATATGTAAATCATTTTGAATGCTTGCTTTTCATATACTTAGGTAATACTTCATTCAGTAGAACACAATTTGATAGTAATTTCTGGTCCTTTTACTCAAATTATCAACTGATTTACAATGCAAATAGGATGAGTGTTTTTGGTAAAGTGAAATATAAAGTACAATCTACTGACCTGTTTTGCCTTGTGTTGCCTCGTGTGTGTCAGATCCGGCGTCAGAGCCAGACAAGCGTCAGTTTGTGGGGTTTGCGTCGTTCCTCTCTGGTCTGGGCCCTCACCCGTTCATCCCGGCGCTGCTCGGAGTGGTGACGGTGCAGCCACCTCTCATGATGGTCATAGAGGAGCTACAGCACCGAGACCTGCTCAACTTCCTCTGGAAATGCAGACAGGTACATGTTAGCTTTAATTTACTCATGTATGTGAGTGTGTGTAAATGTGTTACTCAGTGTGTAAGTATTTGAATGATTAGCAGCAGAGATGCACTGAATCAATAGTGGCATTAATAAGATTCAGTTCAGACCAATACATTAATGTAACAATGTTCTGACAAAATCAACAGTCTGTTATGAAGTAAAGCACCACCCCATAACTTTAACAAAGACAGACTAAACTAGAAAACATAGATCCTTATTGCTAGTGGGTTTGCATCTCTACAAACCTGACTCTGGCCTGGTGACATGCCACCTCAAAATGTTGTCTTAGTGTTTCTAGTTTATAAATGATCTTGTTTTTCCCACAGGATAACGCTGACCATGGGTATGAGATGACGGAGAAAAGGATCTACACCATGGCTCGACAAGTGGCATCTGCTCTGGTTAGTCATTTTAATAGTGAAACATCTCGTCTCATTTTGTATAGTTTTGAGACTTGAAAATGTATTATGATGTTTGACACCACACTGACATTACCCATTACCCATGTTGTAGGACTACCTCCACACTCAGCAGTGTGTCCATGGAAACGTGGCGGCCCGCAGTGTCCTGGTGGGGCGTGATCTGACGGTGAAGCTGTGGGGTTTGGGTTCGGCATACCGCAGGAGTGAGAGGGGGGCTTTGGGGAGCGAGGGGGCTCTGGATGCCATGGAGCTCCGGAAGTGGGAAGCCCCAGAAGTACTAGCCCGAAATGGAGTCACCAAGAACAGTGATGTGTGAGTGTCTCTGCAGTACATCAAAGTGTATAGAGCAGGTTTTAATATGTTACGCTCAGTAGTGATTTATGTTGAGGAATTGTCATGTAGTTTCATTTGTCAAATAATTGTTGTATAAATTAGACAAGCTTTGCCCCTGTGTATAATATGGTTGGTGGTTGCGAGGTGATAGTTGATGGAATTACCTGGTGAAATGCTTTAAGTTTTAATTAGGAAGTAAAATTACAAACCAGAAACAATCCCTAAACTGGGGTAAAATTGGTCAAAATCAAAGTGGTCAAGTAAAATGAGTAGTCTAACCTATGTTGCAATTTAAATTTATTCATGTGTATCTGTATGAAATTTACAATATATATTTGTTTTTTTCTCAACAGCTGGTCTTTTGGCATTCTGCTTTATGAAATGGTCACATTAGGTGAGTATCTGAACCTATTTTGACTCCTGAAGTAGGCTATACCTTTTCTCACAATACTTGCGATGTTTTTCTTTCAGGAGACGCACCGTTCCCTGAGCTCTTGGCCACAGAACTGCTGCAGTATCTTCAGAGAGGAAAGTTTATGAAGAAACCAGCCAACTGCTCCAACGCACTGTAAGACACACCTACATTAGTAATATTACATTAGTAACTTTTGAACATTATCTTCATAACTCGGCAGCCTTTAGAGTAAGTAGTAGTAGCAGTAGTGGTAGTAGTAAACTATTTAATGAATACACAGACACAGTCCTGGCAGTTTGTACGATCGGAACGTTGCTAAAACCAAGGATACGGTTGTTGATTTTAGACATGCACCTTCCCAGTGTTAGCGTCATCCATGGTGATGATGTCAAAATTGTCAATAATTTAAATATCTGGGCACCGGGATGGACAATAAATTGAGATTTGACCTAAACACTGAAAGCATTGTTAAATGAGAGCTGCAAAGAATGTACCTGCTGAGAAAACTGAACTCTTAATCGAAACAAAATGATTCTCAATAATTTTTATTGTGCTTTTATCAAAAGTCTGTTTACTTTTTCTTTTATTTGCTGGTTTCAATCCCCGTCCTTGAAGAATAAAACAAACTGCAGAACATTGTTAAAACCTGCTCAAAAAACACAGGTGTCAAACTGAGGGAGCTGCATTCTCTGTGGGAGGAGTAAGTGCTGAGCAAAGCCAAGTGTCTCCTAGCTCAGCCCCTCCATCCTCTGGCTCCTGACTTTAATTCATCATTGCATTTACCATATTTTCCAGACTATTGAGGCACCGGTATATAAGCCGCACCCACGCTATTTAAAAAAAAATTAAGAAAAAAGTTGTACAAGCTGCAACAGGGCTATAAGCCGCTGATATCTATGTTGAAAAATGAGATATTTACTGCATATACAGAACGATTTTGTACTGTAAATGTACATTTATGTACCTGAACAGATTCTTTCCAAACAGTTTAACACGGCAGCAACTGTGCTGATTAAAACGGGTAAAAAACAGAAAAGAACTGATTCCCTTCATTTCTCCTGTGCAGTGAAAACACAAGTCACTTTAATCATCTCCGCTGACGCCGAGCTTACGTGCAGCAGTACGGCGGTCTGCGCGAAACACAATTTCCAGTGCCACGGGTTACCGCAGTCTTCAGTACCGCTACCGCCAGCGTCGTGCGGTTGCGCTCCCGCCCGCGCCCGCAATAAGCTTTTAGAATGTTCTTTCAGATGCTCTTATTACATCCATGGTCCCGGGCCGTGCTGTTTTGTGTTGGGTCCCGCGGGTGCAGGGCTCTACAGCGGTTTCCTTCCTGGAGTAAGATCGATGCCTTCAACTTAAAACTTGCATCATACGAACTCCTTCATGTACTTTTCATGATGAAGGGGTGAGGATTTGAAAAATAATTACCAGTTAGTAATTTGTTGTGCGTGTTATATCTGCTAAATAAAAAGAAGCATATTCTTCTCTGTCTATCTTGTTTTTGAAATTCCAGTTAGAGCGCCCCTAGCCGCGGAAGAAAAAAATCTAAATTTAGCTGCTCCGCACTAAAAGCCGCATGGTTCAAAGCCTGGGAAAAAAGTAGCGGCTTATAGTCCGGAAAATACGGTTTAAAGCGCCTTTCAAGACACCCAAAGCGCTTTACAGTTCATTGTTCATTCACTTGACACTCGGTGGTGGTGAGCTACTACTGTAGCCACAGCTGCCCTGGGACAGACTGACGAAAACAAGGCTGCCAATCTGCACCATCTATCCCTCCAACCACCACCAACACTCGCACATACACCGTGTGTGCAATTAAATTGCTTAATTCTGAGGGTAGTGTTTTTTGAATGTTTTGGACTGTAATATGTATATTGTTCTACTGAGTTCCACTTGTGGACTGTAACGGACGGACACTGTGTTTGTGTGTATGTGAGAACTGCTCTGAGAATGATGCAAATGAATTACCCTCTGGGATCAATAAAGTTTTCTGAATCTACATTTTCAAATACCTAATGATCCATAGCAAAATATAGCCTAGGTTTAATTCAGTCAATTGGACAAAGTTTTCTGACAGCATTCTACCTTACCTGGATCTTACCTGGATCTTATCTGGACATTACAAGGATCTTACCTGGGCCTTACTTGGACCTTACCTGTATTTTACCTGGGCCTTACCTGGACCTTACCTGTATTTTACCTGGGCCTTACTTGGACAAATGAGGCATTACAACAAAGTTTTTTTAACTTGAGTGAATTTTCCCATAATCTAATAAGTAAATAGGCCAATAGGTCAATTTGTCTGAAAAGACATTTTAATTTAAGTTAAACTAACTTAGCTAACGTTAATGCACTACCAATGACTAACTCAAGCGGCTCTAACAGTTTTAAGACAAAGTCTCGTAGTGGAAAGTGTGCGCTCAGTTTACCATTAACAGAACTTCATTAACACTAAGCTAGCGGTTTATTAACGCTAATCCACTCCTTCTCTAAGTAAGTCATGACGTCTTTGCCTTTATGTTTGCAGATATTCACTCATAAAATCGTGCTGCCAGTGGAATTCCCCGCAGCGGGTCTCTGTGCCTGTGCTAATCCGTAAATTGGAGTCTGAAGAGCGGACAGCAAACGGGAGCACGGTCCTGCGGGTCCCGGAGCTGATGGACGTGACCAAGTACTTACGAGAGGCGGGCTACGGGGAGGCCTACAACTATGCCGTGTTCTGATTGGCTTTAAGGACTGTCAATCAAACTCTGAAGGCGGAATGCTGTGCTCTGATTGGTTGAAAGGACTCTTCGATCAAATGCTGCCTTGAAATGACACTTTAAAATTTAGAAGGATTTTACACAAAAACTTGAAGAAATTATTATTTTTATGAAGTGTTTGCTGCTGCAACTTGAAGAGATGAATTTTGCATTCTAAATGAATATATGTTTTGTAAATATAATATCCCAATTTAATGCACTTTATGAGGAAAACATGTCAGTGTGCAGTGTACAATAGTACAATAAACTTTTACTTTACTATCTACTCAGGGACTGACATTAACAACATGAACCAACCTGCAAAATTTTGTTCATTTTCAATTCACAATGAGTGTATTAAAATTCCATGATAAAAATTCCACTCTACTATAGGTACTTAGTCATTAATAGATAGTACTAGAGGTACTTAGTCATTAATAGATACAGTGCTTACTGTTGATTTTGTAGAATGGTGTCAGGGTTTGGTGTCTGTTATGTGTTCCCCCTCCCTTCTGTGTCTGTCTGCTCCTCTCGGGGGTGTGGCTGGGCTAATGCTGCAGTGTGGATCACCTGCTCGGTGGTTCACCTGCAGCTAATTGTCTAATCAGCCCCACTACTTAGTTCTGTCCTTGTCCTTTGTTTGGTGTCAGTTCATTCCTCCTCTATCCCTTGTCCACGTCCTCGTCCTGCTTGTCCACGTCCTCGTCCTGCCTGACCTTGTTGTCCAGTCTGTCTACCCCAGTGTCTTCCCTCCGTCTATGTCTCCAGCCAGTTTCCATCACCACATCCTTCTATCCCGGCAATAATCCTGTTTAACATCTACCTGCGCCTATGTCTCTGTTTTGGGGTCCTCAACCACACTCAAACCTTGACAGAATGGAATGGACTGCACAATTAATTTTCATTTGAATATTAAAATCTCTTTCACTTTACCATGTATTAATGTTGTTTATTATTATATATGTCATTCTCATTGTAGTGCAATTGGCAACAAAATTTTATTTTATTATGTAAATGTATAGTCTGGGTTGTTTTTAGACTATAGGGGACAACAGGCGCCTATATACACCATAGAAAACACTGTTAGATACATAGAAGTTTGATCCCTGGTCTGTGTAGTCTATATATTCTATATCGGGGTGTCCAAACTATGACCTTGGGGACAAATGCGGCCCTCAGATTAATTTTTTTCGGCCCTCAAGTCTACTGAATTGGACCAATTTATTGTAAGCAGTACTTTTTACTGCAAATTCACATATTAATATCACTGTATTATTTTATTGCATTTTGAGATATACCTAAAATTAGGACTCGAATTAGTGTTTGTGATGCTCATCCTTTTAAAGGTATCTATCTGAAAGTCTTGATGTATTGACCACCAGTCTGCGGCCCTCCACTCCATATGTTTCAATATGTGGCCACCGCTGGTCTATACAGAATTGCTTTTTAACATAACATAGTTTGAAGCTACAAGCATATAGCCTATAATCTTATCAGGAACTGCAGATAGAAACAAGCTTTAGCAAAAATCTGATATAAAGCATCACTTCTTTTATGAGATGAATGTGTTTGCACATGGTCCCTATAAAAATAAACTAAAACTAATCAAACAATATAATTATGTACCAACACAGTAAATGTGGCTAGTTAATATTCTACTTGGCTAGTAACTTAAAAAAATGTAAGGATAAAAGGAAATGTCAAGCCCTAAAACTACTGAGAAACAGCTGGATGCCTCCACTCCACTTACCTGAGTGTAAAATAGTGTCATGTTTTGGTGTTTAAATAAACTAGTATACAAAAGCTAACCTCATTACATTGTTGTAAAAAGAAAAACACACAAATTTAAAACAGTTGCTTGATTATTTATTTGCAAGATTTCGCTGTTAACCCCTTCCCAAAACAGTCCCTACAATATTGTACAGTTTCTGATTATCTCAAAAATGTTAAATAGTTTCCAAATTTAACTGAAATTGTGAATATTTGAAAACGTGTGTTGCATTCCAGATTTGGCCTTGATGTTAAAGTTATGTTAAAGATGAGTTAAAAATTGTAATACATTGAAATCTTCAATTGGCTTCAAAATATAAATACACAACTACCAAAGATTATTGTTTTTGAAAATACTGCCACATTCACTAACATTATAGGCATGTATCTAAGTAAATAGTTTTTAACGCTATGGAGAGCTAAGAGGAAGACAGAAGAGGAGAGGCTTCTTATGAATGTACAGCTACTATTTAGTGAATGCGAAAAGGCAACAGTTTGAAAAAAGTAAAAAAGTTAGCATTACTAATATAAAAAGATATGATATGAAAAGCATTTTAAAAACACAATCTTTTTTTCTAGACCTATTTGAAACTCGAAAGGCCACAAAAATCACAGAAATAGAATAGAAGAACATGAGGAAATGTCTACAGCTTTAAAACAAGGCAGTCCAGCAACGAAATGTGCATTTAAATACAAAAGGCAAATATTACACTTATTACAGTTTAGTTTCATGACAACACTTTCGCACTTCCATTCATACAGTGAGGATGTCTACGAGGTGTGTTCAGAAAGTAGTGAAAGTAGTGACGATGAAGATTTTAAAAAGGTATGTAGAATTCTTCATGTTTTTGGACATTACAATATTTAATCAGATTTAAATGTTCTTGAATAAAAAAATCAGAATCAAGACAAATGTGCATATATTGGTATACAGGCTTCATGTTTTTCTAGTTACCATATTTTTTCGGACTATAAGTCGCAGCCAAAAATGTGTAATGAAGAAAAAAAAAAAAACATATATAAGTCGCACTGGGCAATAAGTCACACTTTTTGAGGGAAATGTATTTATAAAATCAGAGACCAAGAACCGACATTTCATCTTGAAAAGCGAGTTATAGTAATAAAATGCTCAGCTCCACTCAAATGAAGCTCTCGATGCTCACGGTTACAGGAGCAAATCTGGAGCCAGGCTCTATGTTATGAAGAGGATTTTTTGGACAGACAAAATAGCAAAAAAAAAAAAAAAATTCAGGACCATGTAGAGCGTGTTCATACAAACATCTCAAGACCCAAATGACGAGGCCACAGCAGCAGTTACAGAGAGAGGAGCGACAAGATCTTAAGCGTGTTAGTTCTGTCCATTCATATATACCGTCTATGGGCTGTCAGTGTGAAAAATTTGTTGAGTATAAGTCGCAGGACAACCCAAACCATGAAAAATAGTCTGAAAAATACGGTATTAACTGGCTTAGTGGTATACTATCTGTGGTAAAAATGTATCACAGTTTTCCAAAAAAATATGGAATCGCCGTATGTCATATTTGCTGCCCTTGTCCAACTAGGAAGTAAAAAGATAAACTTCTCATAAATTATCAAACTAGAGAAAACTACAGTTACCAGACATTTTTTTTTCTAAAATTTGAAAATTTTAACTTTGTTTTTGTGAAATGAGTAGTCTAACCTGTTATATGCACTTCAACTATTTTTAAAAATACATTTCATCAGGTAATTTCACAGATATGACAACTGCAGTAACTTCAATTGTATTATAGTATACAGAACTTAAACAGAGCTATAACTTATACATATACTTATATAACTTATTCTCTGCGGGTATACAGTATCTAGTCTTTCTCCTCCTATGTATTATTTCTTATTCATTATTTTAGTTTGTCGACCAGTAGTTACTGGTCCTGGACTTTGATTGATACGTTAGTGAGTCAGATTAAAGCCGTTTATATCTGATGGTGCTACGAAAGTCAAATATTTTTACTTATACTAATACTTTTTGAGTGTAATGTCCATTTATCCACCACAAGATTCCAAGATACAGAATACAAGCTTACTAATTATTATATTTAGTGTTTAAATATCTGTCATTACTTCATGTACACACCTCATAGTCTCCTCATAGGTCCACATAACGCTGCCAGATACAACATTTAAAAGGCAGCTTAACATATTTTTGAATAAGTCCCTTCGTGTTAGCATTTTTACTCACTTCATCAAATCAAACTGAACAGACACAAGCAGCCATTTAAACATGATTACATAAATACAATTCGAACAAAAGTAACGCAAACGTATTGAAATGCGTGTCGGAAAATGAGAATGTCTTTAGTATTCTTTTTACCCTCTTTACTCTGTGGGCTGGATTGTTTCCGGGCGGCGTTTCAGAGGCCGTTACCCTGTTCTCCCCCTGTACCCTGTTAATGTACGCAAAATTAAATAGGACATTCCCAAATGAAAAGTGCAAACTAAACGCTAGTGGAGTGCTGTTTCAAATGCTTCAGGCTGGGTATGTGTGAGGAAATAAAGGCAGGAGAAGATACGTTTTAGAAAAGTAGGAAAGTTTTGGACAATGTTTTAAATAACTTATTCCAAGATAGAGTAAAATAGTTTACGGTAGGTTCTGAAATTGAAAAGAAAGGTTAAATATTTTGTAAATGTTTGTCAGTACGCCAAAGTGAACTCTGAATATACAAGATAAAACCAATGTACTGCATGTATTCCTTTGACTGGACCTTGTTTACAGAGCAGAACACTCAACTGTACAAGTCCATGTATAGACAATACTTTGTTTTGAAATTTTTGAAGATTTTTTCAGGTTTAATACCATATTATGGAACATTCCACATTCCAACCATTTTAGCCATCATCTACATATCACACACCTCATTTGGGAACTTTAAAATTGTGTAAATGTTAAACTATTTTTTGTGACAAATCTTTCCACAAATCGTTAAATAATGAATAGATAAAAAATGACCACTAAGGCCTCAGATCAAATATAGCAGTACAGATTCTTCTCTTGCTTCTCCACAACTACACTGCATGCAGACAGCTGCCTTTAAAGCTACCATCTGTAAAGGCCGTGACACACTACAGGATTTTTCGCTATATCCTGAGTTTGTTTGTCCTCTGCCCCTGATGCTCTGTTTTATCGTCTGTTACCGTCACGTTGCTGATGTTTGGTGGTTATAATCTGACACTGACACCACACACGAGCACAGCGGCTTCAAAATTGCACACAAAGACAAAAAGTCGGGTCACACCTCCACGAACTCGGGAAGAAATCGCAGCCAAAAACGGGCAAATTCTCTTGTACTGTAGTGTGTAGCGGCTTTAAGTTTATTTGCTTTTATACCAGTGGATGGGAGCATTTAGTATCCAGTGGTGTTAAGTGAGAATACAACAGAGCCGGGTCAGACAGTCTGATTACAAATGGTAGCATTAACTGACATCATTTACAAAATACTCAACTCCAACTTTGTTAAAATCTGGCTTATTACTGACTGTGAAGCTTAAAGGTGATTTAGCTTATAAAATACTATAGCTCATGACTGGTGAAACGATGAGAACTATGTGCAAGTTAAATATTAAAATACTTCAGGGCCGTTGTAGACGAACATTATAAATTAAATTAAGATGGGAAAAACACTGATTCTAATGATCATCTATTTAACTTACTATACTTCTCTGTTTTGAAAATGATTAGTGGTTTTGATGACGCCTCAGTCTCTCAGGTCGTCAAGTAAATGCAAATAAATAAATAAACACAAATGTGGAGCTACGGAGGGGTTTCTCAAAACACTGTTGGTAAATGGGTTTAGCATAAGATGAGTATAACTAAATAATTTTAAATCTCACTCCGTCTGTGTCTCTCATGGGCAGATTCATTGTAACTAATGATCATTTTGTGGTAACAGTAATAGCGAATAACTCAAAATTAAATAAAAAGAAATAAAATTACTTCCCGAAACAATAGTGCTAATATTGCTGACCAGGAATACTTCTCTTTTGGCTTTTTCTAGTGTCGGATTATAGCTCATACAAACAAAAAGTAACACAAAAAACATAAATAAAAGATTGAGTTGTGAAATTAATTCCGCAAAAAATGGTGCCAATATTTATGATTCATGTATGAGCAGATGAGTTACAATTTGGTGATAATTCAGTCTTTCAGGTTGTTAAAGGTGCGCCGTGTAACCTTTCTGCTGGAGGGTCTGTCGCCTGCTTGTCTCCACGGAGATTTGCCCAGAAAATTCCACAGTATGGCTAATTTATGTACTTCTGGTAACTTATGAATCTCCGTGGAGACTTTAAGATATTTTTGAGAAATAAATAACACCTGTAAGTTGAATAAATGCAAGACAGATTGGTTTAATGCCATACTGTGGACAAATTAAACCAAAACATTAACATCTCCGTGGAAACAAACAGGTCGCGGACTCCCCTCCAGAAAAATTACACAGTGCATCTTTAAGTAACAGCTAAAAAGTCAAAATTAAATAAAACCAAATAAAACAAAGAGCTCCGGATTGACTTCCTAAAACAAGTGTCAATATCAATGATCAGGAATACTTCTTTTTGACGTTCTCCTACCTGTGTCTCTTCATAAATTAGCAGATTAGTTTTATTTGGTGATAATTCAGTCTCTCAGGGACTCAATGTAAAAAAAATAAAACAAAACAAAAGGTTGAGTTGTGAAATGACTTCCCAAAACGATGTCACCGACACTGACGATCAGGAATACTTCTCGTTGACCTCCCCCGCCTGTGGTTTGAAAGTTTCAGTCTCTCAGGTTGTTGATGTGGGCGCAGATCTTCAGAGCTGGGCCCAGTTTCATGTTCATGGTGGACATGAGGTGCTCCTCCTTCAGCAGCAGCAGAGCCTGTCCGTCGATCTCCTGAGAGAGGAACTGAGACGCCAGATCCTCACAACCTGCTCAAGGACAGAGAGCAATTTATTAATATTTTGCTATTTTCTGATCTATGTTACAATGTTGTTTCCTCAGCAGAAACATAATTGGATTTGTGTTTTGTTTAATTGCTGTAACACATGTTTAACACACAAACTTAAGGCTGCTACACACTAGAGGACAAAATGCGCACACCACAGATACGAGGAGAAACTTATAAGACTAAAAATCTCTGATCGCAAAGACTGCAGCGGGATCTGTCTGCGTAGAACAGGCTGCAAAGCTGTGAGCGCAATCACGTCAGCTGTTTCCTGTCTACAGTAAAACGAGTCGCTTCGAGAGTCTTAAGTGTTCAAAGATCAGAGCTCTGCACTTCTAGTTTAGACACAAGTCAAATCTATGTTATTATTATTTGTGAAATGTAGTGCAATACTTCAGATACAGGATTGTAAAGCATAAAGATTGGAAATAAAGTCCACAGGAAGTAGAGTCACTATCGTTAATCTGCAGCTTTACACTCTGTGGATGTAAACAAACAAATGCTTTCGCCTTTTTACTTTCAAAGAACGCTTCAAAATGGATTCACAGCACAGTTTTGTGGACTGGATGTCATTATTTGCGGAGGACAATTTCTATGGATAATGTGGATGAGATGCTGCACTTTAAATTTACCACTTTGCATTAGGTGAGGAATAAAGTCTTTATTTTCGCTATATATATGAGTTTGTATGTTGCGTCTCTGTGTCCGTCACTCCTCTGCCCCTAAAGCTCGTTTTTTATTGCCTGTTACCGTCGCGTTGTTGATGTTTGGTGGTTACGATCTGACAGTGACACCACACACACACAAGGAACACAGCAGCTTCAAAATCACAGACGGAGACAAAAAGTCGGGTCACGCCTCCCTGAACTTAGGGAGAAGAAATCGCAGCCAAAATTGGGCAAATTCTCCTGTAGTGTGTGGCGGCCTTTAGGCTGAGTTCATCTCACAAAATAAGACTCTTGTATGTTACTTCGTCACAAACATACCTGGAGTTGTGTTTTGTTTCATTCTCACAGGCTTGTGTAACCTTTTAGTGTTAGTCTGTCTATATCTCCAAAGCTCAAAATACTCCACCTTGTGATGTCACATAGCTACCTTTAACCATTCGTTCTATAGAGACGGGCAATTCCAAGGGTATAATTTTCCAAATTATTCTAGTAAAGGTGTATGGAGTTTACAAATGCAGTGGAGCACTTCCTGTATTACCACATGACAAGTGTGTTTTCAGTTTGAGAGAAGAGCTCAGCCTAGGGGTGGGCGATATCTCGATATTTAAAATATATCGAGATATTTTTGAAACTCGATATGAATTCTGACATATCGATATATCGCTATAATGCTTATGTTTACTTCTGGTTTCGCCGCTTCGCTTGTTTCGCCTTCTCTGTGCCGCTGCCTCCGCCTCCTGCTTTTGTCCCCTGAGCTCCTCCGCGGAGCCCGGAGCTGGCCACGGACTAAACCAGGACTAGAACTAAACCAGGACTAAACGCGTCGCAGCCCGGCCCGGCCGCGACTAAACCAGGACTAGGACCAGGGCTCTGCAGTGCGCCCATTTCACTCGCATTTTCGAGCAAATATTTCGTCGTGCGAACGTGGAAAACCAAACAGGCGCATCTGTGCGAGTGTTTATGCAGCTACAATAAGGAGCTGCGCACAGACACAACGTGACGAGTTAAACTTTCTAAATGCACGCTTCCCAGCGAAGCAACCACATGACACCTCTGACCGCCAAGACGAGCCCAGCGTCATTTGAGCTCCACGTGTGTGCAGATATCACGAACAAACTCCGCTTCAAAACACACCCACGCCCCTTAAACGAGGAGCCCCGCAGCAGGACCCACACCTGCCCCACCCCTCACAGACACCGCGTGCCGCTGGACAAAGCGAGAGCTTTGACTTTTGTCTTGGTCTTGTCTCGACTCGAGCGCATTTGGACTCGGTCTTGTCATGAACTCAAGGTCTGAATACTGAGTGCGGTCATTTTTCATTAATGCCGCTGCTGTTGCCAATAAACTCATCCCGGTGTGCGGGAGTGCGCGGAGCGCAGGGAGTGCAAGGAGGCCGCTGGAGCGCATGGGCTTCTCTCTGCAGCCTGTGCCAAATGCCAAATAAATCCGTTTGTCACACTGTGCGTTTGATTTGGTAAATGTGCAGAGACTAAATACCACTTTAAAACAAGAGAATGTAACTCCAGTTTGGAATTTGAAAATAGAGGTTTAAAAATCCTACACACTTTATTCACTTTGAAGCAGTTTTGTGTCAGTGGAAGTCCTCTTAAAGAAGAGGTTCTTAAACTGTGGGTGAGGGTCCAAAAAGGGGTGTCAAGAGTGTTTAAGTGCAGAACTAAATGAATATTAATCAGATAAAATTTGTTTTTTTGTTTTTGCAGTAGTTTGTGGGGGCTGTATTTTTTCCTGTAAAGATATCGAGATATATATCGTATATCGAGATATAGCAAAATATATCGAGATATATTTTTTGGTCCATATCGCCCAGCCCTAGCTCAGCCTAAATACGCAGGGTTTCTGTGTTAAACATGTGTAAATTAACCAAAACACAGGTATGTTTGTGATGAGGAGACAACATTAAAACAGATCAGAAAATAGTGTACTATGGGTGTGTATTCAAAATAAACAACGTTTGGTAACTTTGGTAACTTATCTTGTGTTAACCATGAACCATGAACATGGAGTAGTGTTTCCAAAAATAAAGAAGTATGGGTTTAGTTCCCCAGACGATGTCACCGTACCTTGCAGTGAGGAGATGAACTGAGACACTTCTTGGACGCTCCACTGTGCAGGGCTGGACATGGGGCAGCTGGGCGCAGATGGCTGGTTCTGGGCAGGGGGAGGGGCCTGTGGTGGAGGGGGCGGGGCCTGTGGTGGTGGGGGCGGGGCTTGGTGACAGGATGTGGAGGAAGCGGGGGAGAGGGACATGGGGTCGTCTTCATCCTCCTCTGCGCTGGACTCCTCCTCTGAGCGACTGGACTCAGACCCACACTGGGAAAAAAGAGGACGTTGTGTTATTTTTAACCACGGAAAAAGGCTAAAATAAACACATCCTCTTTTGATCACAACTCTAGTTTTGTTCTGCTTAATGTCAGCTTTGGTTTTTGGTCAGGAATTTGGGCTCAGATAACCATTATTTAACTTCATCAGCTATAAAAAGACAATTTACACAATACAGTATATTTGGATAGTTACAAAGGTGAACTATGTAACTTTTCTGGCGTCTTGTCTCCATGGAGATGTTATTGCTTTATTTTAAATGTTCCATAATATGACATTAAACATATCTATCCATGGAGAGAAGCAGGTGACGCAATCAGACCAAGTTACAGGTCAGATCTGAGGAGAGGCGATCCTACTCATAGTTACAACAACACAGCTCAAGGAATCAACTAAGTACTGGGTATTCAAGGTACTTTTGAGCAATAAAAAATACCTGTAATAGATAAGTTTAATGCCATACTGTGGAATATTTCAAGCAAAGTAATTACATCTCCATGGAGACCAAGAGGTGCCACGTTGCCCAGCAGAAAAGTTACACAGAACACCTTGAAGTTAATTAGAAAAAACACTTAAAGCATAAAGAAATACTTAAAGGTGTACAACACAACTTTTCTCTACTTATCTCCATGGTGATGTTATTGCTTTGCCTTTGCCTGTTCCATGGTGTGACTTTAAACATATCCATCCAGCATTTATCCATTACAAGTGTTTCCATTGCTCAAAAATACAATAATTCCTTTTGTGAATAGGGACTATTCTCCTCATATCTGAATAGGCTATGATCACAATGGCAGGAAGTGCCTCGATGTTGAGTCGCGCAACTTCCTGTCAGTTCCTATGGCAAAATATCTGTGGAAAATTGTCGTATATTTTTGAGCAGCTTCATAAATCTGCCCCAACCCCAAATCTTCATCCATCAAGGTCGACAAAGAACATATTCTGTCCATGCAGAATTTATCCACAATTATCAAGGGAAGAAAGACAAAACTTAAAGGCGAACAACGACGAGCCTTAGTGAACTACTGGGCAAAACTAATGTTATGGTTGTGAATAAAACATAAATAACTTGTTCACTCAGACTGATTCTACAATTAAAATTAAAGATAGATTTTGTGATGTCGATATTAGCAGAGACCGAGAGATTTGTGCAGTTTCAATACTATAGATGTTCACAGATTAAATGTCGAACATTTAAACTGCACAAATTTTGCTCAGTAGTGGGGCAGATTTATGAAGTTGCTCAAAAATATGCGACAATTTTCTATTAGTCTATTGTAAAGTAACATAGTGATGTGACTTCCTTGTCTCCCTTGTGATAATTAGATTTACTTCATACTGCAGAACGTTCTAGACAAAGCAATAACATCTCCATGGAGACAAGTAAGTAGTGTTGCACCTTTAATTCATAATGAACAAAACGTTAAGAATGGTTCAGGTTTAGATGTACTTAATTAAGAGGTTCAGGTATGAGTTAAGCCTGAACAATTCTTAAACTTTTATAAAAAAATTTTATTCAGACATGTATAAAATAACACTGATGAACCTTGTCTTGTGCAGCCCGTCCTGCAATCTTGGCACTGGCGATTTCCGAGCTGGTTCTCCGTGGGACCCTCCTCCGGACCGCTCCCCCCTCGTCCTCCGAGTTGGACCTCTCCCCCCGATCTCGGTCTCGATCCCGTTCTCGATCCCGGTCCCGATCCTGGTCTTTGGTCCTGTCCTGGTTTTGGGCGTGGCTCTGTCTGGAGAAGGGCTGCCTGAAGCTCACGTTGTACCTGGGGAACCAATACATACTGTATCGTAGACAAAGAGTGACTATTCTGCACTGAACGGGATGAGCACAAACAAAACCAGTGACTTTAGCCCACTTCACTTTTAGGAGAACGTAAATGTGACGGGCAAAGAGACTGGGAAAAACACAAATGAGAAATATATGAACCAAATGCAACCTGTACTTTGTTTAGACCAGTTATTCCCAAAGTCATGTCAAAATTTCAAAATAAAAAGTTAAATTATAAACCACAAACACTGGTCAAATATCTGGTAAAAAACAACAAAAATCTGGTAAATATTATTATTATTTTGCCTAAACTTAAACTATCTTTGTTATATTTTTGTGAAATGAATAGAACTCACACATCGCTGTATCCAAGGTATGTCATTTTTGCAGATATTTAAATGACAATATATATATAAAAAGGAATGTCTGAACCATTATTGCTTACATATTGCAATCTATGTAATTTATTTTCATATACTGATACACTAAAGTACCGTCATGGACCACTAGGAGGTCCTGGACCGCTCTTTGGGAAGTACTGGTTTAAACAACAGCATTATACAAGTGTACATTATAAAAAGTATAAAAAATAAATTAAAAAAATTAAATGCACAAAAATCAGACATGTGGAATGATATAAAAGCCACTCAGAATATATACAAATTAATTTTAATAATAGAAAAATGGACGTTTCTTCTAACAAATATCGCAACACTACATTTTGATCTCTAAAAAAGTTGCCAAAAAACTACAAGTCTTCCAAAAAGTATTTCTAGTTATAGTAAAATTAATTTGTTCATATCCTACAAACAAGTGAAAATGTAGCGTGGCCTTAAAATGCTTTTGGTTATTCTGATATGGCTTTTATTGTATGACATGAATACATGCTAAATGAAGTACCTCTTTGCACAGGACATTGAGCAGAAGCGTTTGGTTCCTCTGAACTGGCTCTCGGGGGCAAAGTTCTTACAGTATTCACACTTCAGCACTGCAAGAGAAAACATAAAATAAAACATTATATTTCTCTATATTCGTGGCTTTCATATTATTTAAAATCAATTTGTATGAGCTTTTTAGTTGTATTTTGATTGATTCTTCCATATCCGACTGGCTGTATCCTGCAACTGAGGCTTGAGTGCTCAGAGAATTCCAGTTTTCACCATAACCGCTAATTTCCTTGTATTTACCAGTAATTATTTAAAAGAAATTAGACTCCAGGTCAGACATGAACGATTAAAAAATGCCACATAGCCATTTTTCCACAACAGAACTAGTTTTGTGGACAGAGTCGTACTGTAAACCGTAAGAAGGGTTGAAATAGAGCCTGGGAGAAATCACTAGATTCCTCAGACGTGCATGGATGACATAACATCTCTTCAGCTCTGTTTATAATGAGGAAACATTATAACATTAAAAAAAAAATCAGTGGGCCTGTTTCTATTATTAAGCCATTTAGATCAACATGGTCTCTATTCACGCTTACGTCACAAAACCGAAGACGTTTGGAAACGACTTCCTTTGGGCTCTGTTGGCAAAATCTGGAAAAACTGAGAAAAAAGCCCTAGATGTCATTGTATTCTTTCTTTTTTTCCTTTTATAAATTGCCTATTAATTTGTGTATTATAATTTGTCTAACTTTATTAAAAATAAAAGGAGAGATGTAATTGTAGTGTTCTGTTTTGTTCGGCAGATCAACAGTTCCAACCAGCTGCTTGAAAGCTTTGGCAGGTTATGAAAATGTTGCTGTTGAAACCATGGTCTTATTACATGCCCAGTGTCGGTAACTACACCGTTAATCGTCATCCACGTGTTTCCAAGCGTCTGGTAAGCATGAATAAAGCCTTTTGCCATTTACAATCAAGAAGATAGAAAATAATGATCTATGTATGTTATAGTTCAGGCATGGGCAAACTACGGCCCGGGGGCCACATGCGGCCCGTTAAACATTTTAATGCGGCCCGCCGAACTTGAAAAAATTAAATTAATAAACCTTGTTAATGTTTTGTTTTCCCTGCAATTCTGATATTTTCCCACTAGATGGCGCACTGTAGATACATTGGCTTTGTTGAGGTGATGCGTAGGCCTATTACTCCACGTTTGCGCTTTATCCTCTGACCCATCAGCCCCTCTTTAAAGATGAGCGGACCTAAGAAAAGGAAAGTGGCCCAAGAATGTCGAGTGTTCAATAAGGAGTGGACAACTAATTACTTTTTCACTGAACACCGATCATCTGCTGTTTGCCTCATATGCCAAGAAACTGTAGCGGTTTTTAAAGAGTATAATATTAGCCGTCACTTTTCCACAAAGCATGCTAACTATGCAAGCAAGTTGTCAACAAAAGAACAGGAAGCTGCTGCCTGCGGAAGTTAGAGGCTAATTTAAAGGCTCAGCAAAAAATTTTCACCGTCAAACTGCCATTCAAGAGTCAAGTACCAAGGCCAGTTTTATGCTTTCATTCAAAATAGCAAAGGCCAGCAAACCTCTGTCTGAGGCGAGTTTTTAAAAGAATGTGTGGTGGAGCTAGCAGATATTTTGTGCCCGGAGAGCAAAGACAAATTTGAGAAAATCAGTTTATCACGGCGGACAGTAACTTCGCCGTGTGGAACTAATAGATGAAGATATCACCAGAAGCTTAAATAAAAAGACAGAGTCATTCCGCGTTGTATTCTTTAGCACTGGATAGAAACAGCGATGTCAAAGACACTGCTCAGCTCCTCATTTTTATCCGAGGTATCAATGACACTTTTGAAATAACGGAGGAGTTTTTGACAATGGAGTCTCTGAAAGGACAAACAGGGAGAGGACTTGTTTGACCGGGTGTCTGCTGTCATCGAGAAAATCACGAACCTTCCTTGGAGTAAGCTTGTCAGCGTCACCACAGATGGATCTCGAATTTAACGAGGGAAAAAGCGTTGGCCTGCTGAGGAGAATCAGAATAAAGTGAAAGATGAAAATCCTGACCAGGATGTCATTTTCCTTCACTGCATCATCCACCAGGAATCTCTATGTAAATCGGTATTACAGCTGAATCATGTTGTGAATCCTGTCGTGAAACTCGTCAACTTCATGCGTGCAAGGGACTTCAGCACCGTCAGTTTATTGCGTTCCTGGAGGAAACTGATCACGGATCACCAGGACCTGCTTTATCACTCCCGTGTCCGCTGGTTGAGTTTGGGCAAAGTGTTTAAGCGGCGTGTGGGAGCTCAAAGAGGAGATTGGCGTGTTTTGGAGCAACTGGGGAAGGCTGATGAATTTCTGAGTTGAGCAACAAGAGCTGGATTTGTGACTTTGCGTTTGCTACAGGCGTATTTTCACACTTGAGCAGGCTCAACACGAAACTGCAGGGGAAGGATCAGTTTGTGCATGACATGTACACAAATGTGAAAGCCTTCAAATCCAAGCTGGCTTTATTCTCCAGGCAAATTTTGAACAAGTCATTTACTCATTTTCCTACACTAGCCACGCTGAGAGAGGCCCACAGCAAAAGTGAAGAAATACAGTGAGTCACTGGATGCACTGCATGGAGAATTCTGCCGTCGGTTCTCTGATTTTGACAAAATTGACAAGTCACTTCAGTTGGTGGCCTGTCCTCTGTCACAAGACCAGAAACAGCTCCTGAGGAGCTACAGCTCGAACGATCGACCTTCAGTGTGACCCTGTCTTAAAGAAGTTCAACTCTCTTAAACTAAATGACTTCTATGCTTCACTCAATGAAGCTTAGCGTTTCCAAGGCTCCGGCGGATCGTGCGCAGAAGATGCTGGCGTTGTTTGGCTCGACTTACGTGTGTGAACAGACCTTCAGTATCATGAACATCAACAAAGCCAGCCACAGATCCAAGTTAACAGACCAACACCTCAGATCCATTCTGAGAATCGCCACAACAAAATTAACTCCAGACTTTGATGCGCTGGCCAAAAGAGAGACCAACAACACTGTTCCCATTAAAATTGAATGTGTCTCCGTAATGCGCGTTCTCAAAATAAACAGTCTTGGCGCCAGATCCAAATATAACGCTCCACAGACTGACTTGCTGCCACTGTTTCGTCCTTGCACTGGTCGTTGTTGACTTTTGGCTCTGGAGAAACAAATTGAATAGAAGGAGCAGGACAAGTATCTGCATCTCCTACCGTTTTTGATTAAAAAAAAAAGACAGTCAGGAGGAGAGTGATGGTGATATCCTGAAGGATAACAGAACTTTCAGTGCTTTAAAATAGAAATGGTTAGTAATAAAAAAGACACATTTTATTCATTTGATTTTCAGTGTTTTAAGACTTATTCCAAAGTCAGATATTTTGTTGTAATGCTTTTCTTCATTTTCATTTGCCCACCCCTGTTATAGTTTGATGCTAAATTGCCCTAAACGCACAATATGTCTCCTTTAAGTGACAGGTATGTGAGTAATTTGAAACATGTGTCCATTACCCAGTCTGCATGTCCTTAGCTGTTGTGTTCCAGTGTCACTTTGAGGTGGGGAATTCACCCGTGTAATTACAGCACATTCCTATGGCTTATTCACTCAGACACAGAAGTAAACACCGGGGGTTCTTTTGTTGTTTTAAGTACATTGCGTTGTACAGCTGAGATGGAACTGTTATGATAAAGTTTGTGTACTAACGTGTGTGTGTTAACAACCTTACACTATTGAACTCTTGAATCAGGGCTCTTGTGGGCTTTAAGTCATGTTAGAATGTTGTTACCTCCTCAAAAACAGACCTGGAATTGCGTTTTGCTTCATTCACAAGTGTTTGAGTAATGTGAGTAATTGTGACGGCATGAAGTTTTCAAGTCAACAGCTACCTTTTCTCTTTTCTTCAGCAACGATTGGTAAATACAGGGTTGAAATCATCCAAATGATGCTAGTGAAGTTGTACAGACTTTAAAAACACAATGGAGTACTTCTTGTATTGCCACAAGACATCACAAGGAGTGTTTTCAGTTTGAGAAAAGAACTCAATATGCAGGGTTTGTGTGTTAAACATGTGTGAATGAAACACAATTCCAAGTATATAAAATAGCCTAATATGGGCTTTTTAACAATAATTTTTGGTACAACTTACACCTGAAGGCTGCTACACACTAGAGGATTTTTCAGCCTCTTAAATGTTTTTTAAATGTGCGACAAAAAGTGCACACAACAGACACGAGGAGAATCTTATAAGATTTTAAATCTGCAATCGCAAACACTGCAGCAGGATCTGTCTGCGGACCACAGGATATAAAGCTGTGAGCGCGATGGCGTCATCTGTTTCCTGTCTACAGTAAAACCACTCATTCTGAGACTCTGAAGTGTTCAAAAGATCAGAGCTCTGCACTTCTAGTTTAGATACAAGTCAAGTGTTATTATTTGTGGAATGTGGTGCGATACTTCAGACAGTCAGGATTTTTAAAGCATAAAAGATTGGAGATAAAGTCCACAGGAAGTAGAGTCAGTGTCGCTAATTTGCAGCTTTACGTTCTGTGGATGTAAACAAACACGTGAGGAACAACTTTCACCTTTTTACTTTCAAAGAACGCTTCAAACTGGATGAACAGTGCGGTTTTGTGGACTGGATGTCATTATTTGCAGAGGACAAATTCTATGGATAATGTGAATGAGAAGCTGCACTTTAAATTTACCACTTTACGAGCGAGGAGGAAGAAAGACTATTTTATTGGCTGTGTTACTGTGACGTTGCTGATGTTTGGTGGTTATGATCTGACACATGAGGAGCGCAGCAGCTTTAAAATCACACACAAAGACAGAAAGTCGGGTCACGCCTTCGCAAACTCAGGTAGAAGAAATCGCAGCCAAAATCGGGCTGTAGTGTGTGATGGCCTTTAATTGGCCTTACTAAAGCTTAAACAAAGACTTCATCAAAGTTAATCATTCTTAATAAACTATTTGTCCTTTCCACCAAATATGTATGAAAAAGTGTGTTACCTGGGGCTGGAGTTTCTGATTGGTTGTTTTCATGACTGTCATTAACAAGCTCCTCCCCCGAAGAGTCTTTCACTGGCCCACACACCTGTCAGTCAAACACAACACAGTCACTATTTTCATCTTAACTTGTAAAAACTTGTGAAAGCAATATAGTAATTAAATAAACTACATTTGGATTATTTAAGGTTCACTACATAACCTTTCTGGTGGAGGGTCTGCCACCTGCCTGTCTATTTTCAAAGCAATAAAAACACCTTCGATTCAATACATGCAATATAGAAAGACAGATAGAGTTTAATGCCATTCTAGTAGTGTATACTTTTGTATTTTTATTTTTTATTTTATTTAAATCTATGTATGTATGTATGCTTTTTTATCATAGTTTATATACCGTATTTTCTGGACTATAGAGTGCACCTGTATATAAGCTGCATCCACTCTATTAAAAAAAAAAAAAATAGATATACAAGCCGCAACCTGGCTATAAGCCGCTGATATCCATGTTGAAAAATGAGATATTTACTGCATATACAGAACGATTTTGTACTGTAAATGTACATTTATGTACCTGAACAGATTCTTTCCAAACAGTGCCTTTTAACACGGCAGCAACTGTGCTGATTAAAACGAGGTCAAAAACAGAAAAGAACCGGTAATTGATTACCTTCATTTCTCCTGTGCAGTGAAACCACAAGTCACTTTAATCATCTTCGCTGAAACCATTGACGCCAAGCTTACGTGCAGCAGTATGGTAGAGGTCTGCGCGGGACAGAATTTTCAGTCCCGCTCCTGCATTCTTCAGTACCGCTCCTGCTCCCGCATCGTGCGGTTGTGCTCCTGCCCGTGCCCGCAATAAACTTTCAGAATATGTCCCGTGCTGCACTGTTTTGTGTTGGGTCCCGCGAGAGTGCAGGGCTCTACAGCACGGTTTCCTTCCTGGAGCAAGATCGATGGCCTTCCAACTTAAAACTTGCATCATACAAACTCCTTCGTGTGCTTTTCATGATGAAGGGGTGAGGATTTGAAAACAATTACCAGTTAGTAATTTGTCATGCGTGTTATATCTGCTAAATGAAAAGTAGTGTATTCTTCTTTGCATTAATTTTCCGTCTTGTTTTTGAAATTCCGGTTAGAGCGCACCTAGCGGTGGAAGAAAAATCCACAGAATAACCGCTCCTTGAACAGCATGGTTCAAAGCCTGGGAAAAAAGTAGCGGCTTATAGTCCAGAAAATATGGTATATGTTTTACTATTATTAATCTAGTTTTATGTCACACCAAAGTCCCTAGTTTGTGAATTTTGTCCACCAACAATGGTAATAAATCTGTGATCATGGAGACAAGCCAGTGGCAGAACCTTTCTTGAAAAAAGTGACAGTGCATCTTTAAATCTGTACCTCACTCACAGGGAAAGGCTCGGCCCCCTCCTGGATGACGAAGCCTTCGATGAGGTGCGTGAGGACGTTGGGTTTGACCACAGCCTGAGGAGGAGCGCCACGATCCGACTGGACAGAACCGCGAGAGACCGACAGGACGGGGGAGACAGAGGAGGGGCGCGGGGGGGAGACGGAGGCTGAGGAGAGACAAAAGATGGATAAAGAAAGAAGGAATATGTTTGTGAGCTAGAATACCACCTTAAAGAAGCTATATATATTTGTTTCACGAGTAGTAGATTAAAGGAGAACTCCAGCACGTTTGAAGCTAAAGTCTGTTGCTAGAGGTGATCGAATACTGTCAGAAGCCAAAAAACGGCGCAGCCACAAGCCTAACAAACAAAACGCTCTGCCTGGCTCACTCATTAGTGTTTGGAAACATTATAAAACAACTTTATAAGCATCCTTAGCCTTACCTTGGGCTTTCACATGTGCAGTGGGAAATCAACAGAAATAAGGCTAAAGCTGCTTAAGAAGTTGTTTTATAACGTTTCCAGACACTAATGAGTGAGCCGGGCAGAGCGTTTTGTTTGTTAGACTCATGGCTGTTGTAAGATGGGTTAAAGTGGTGTTAAGCTCCTTCGGTGTGCTAATACTTTTACGTGGAGGTTAAGAACTTGCCCAGTTCACTACATTAGTTTGTTGTCTTGACAGACTCACTGCCACAGCGAGATCTCTGCCAAGGCAACAATGATCTGTGCCGTTTTTTGGCTTCTGACAGTATTCGACCACCTCTAGCAACGGACTTTAGCTTCAAACGTGCCGGAGTTCCCCTTTAAGGTAAAACTCTGTGAAAAGGGCTGATAAACTCGTCATGGTGGATTATTAGAATGCTAGGAATGTCTTAGGAGAGTGAGGAGTAAGTTTAGGTACAGTGCATTTAAATTAGGGCTGCAACTAACGATTATTTTCATAATCGATTAATCTGGCGATTATTTTTTCAACTAATCGATTATTAATCGGATAAAAAGAAGGAAAGTGCTCCAAAACTGTGCTAAAAGTAAGTTAGCCGTGCGTCCTGGGTTTACGCACGGAAGCTGTGCTCGCTCTGCCAACCCCTCTCTCTATTACGCACGCGGTCAGATCAACAAAGCTTTGACCAATCACGGTGTTCGTGGGCTTGTACCGCACACTCTGTGATGGACAGGAGCACCAGCGAATCACAGCGCAGAGAAGCGAGGTCCCTACTTTTTACGCACGCGCACACTGACCCAAACAAGTGCTAAACCAACCCGCGGGGGAGTCCTATCTAGCTAAATCGCATTCTTTCCCGATGGAGAGTGTTGGATTACTCACAGAAAGGACTTTTATGCAGATGGGATTTATTTCAGAGGGGAAGAAGTCAAAGGTAAGACTTGATTTATTTGATTTGGCTTGATTGACAGCTACTTTTTTCTGTGTTTCTTGGCTGCTAGCTTGGTGAAGGTTTGAGCTACAGAGGCTGATACCGCGGAAGCAGCTTTCAGGCGATATATAACTTATGGGGGAAGGGTGAAGGGTCGTGTTTGCTTTGAGGCAGAAGTTGTAAGAGTGTCAGACAGTTGTATTTTTATATGTGTGGATATAGAGGGCTTCAGTTTGAGATGTGAAGTGCTGTGGTGAAAATGAAGTGGATAAATTGTTAGCCGTGTTTCTGCTGATTCCAACGGTGTATAACATGACAGTGTAGCACTCAGTATGTTGTAAATACAGATGTATGAATTTACAAAAGAGGCGCTAGTCCCCAAATTTGGTGGCTGTGGGGTTTAAGAGGTTAACTGGACTAGTTAATGGCTTAGAAACACATTGTTCCAATGCAATCGCGGCTAATATGTGCTAACTAGCTAACACCAAGCAACTTCGGTTTAACTTGAATAGTGTCAAACAATACGTTGTGATTAAAACGTTCCTATTAACTTGTACCAGTAATGCAACCCAACTACTTTTCATGTCAAAAAAAGGTTGCCAATATGTTTGTGAAATCTCACCAGAGTCCGACTGATTTTAAAGGGGAGACGCCATTTCTCAAGTGTCCTCTTTTTTTTCCCCGATTCTCCCGCTTGGACTTTGTCACGTGAACTAGTCAACTAATCGATTACTAAATTAGTTGCCAACTATTTTAATAGTCGATTTTAATCGATTTAATCGATTAGTTGTTGCAGCCCTAATTTAAATGTTTAAATGTTTTTTGCCAACAAATATGCAAAACAGGACATATGACAGGATAATCTAAGTAGCAGTACTATTAGTGGCGGTTGTAGTAGTAGCAGCAGTAGTAAAAATAGTAGTAGCAGTAGAAGTAGTGATACAAACCTGTTTCATTCTGATTAGTTGGAAGTGTAGAGTTGTGGTCTCTGATTGGTTGGAGTCGTGGTGGGGAGGGTCCGTCTTCGTCATGCGCTGAGTTAGCGTCGGATTTTCTTTTGAGGGAACTGGCCGACTGCTTCCCCTAAAACAAAACAGGTTTGAGAAAAAACTTTGCAATATTACTACCATATGAGAAAATGTGAAGCTAATAAAACAAGTGCCATCTATATGAGGGTTTTATTAGACAGAAATGTACATAGCAACGATATGAAGAGCATACCACAGATGGTTGCCGGCTTTGTGTAAATATTGAATCAGCAGGGGCAAAAAGTAACTATTTCAGCACTGATTTCTAACATAGAACTAAGTCAAAAGAAAGGTCTAGTGAGAAATAATGTTTGTGCTTCATATCTTCTGTAAAACTATGGTTTAACATGTCCAGAAGCAGTCACATTTGAGATGTTTGTAGAGGTCTAAACTATAGGGGGAGAAGGTTTTAAACATTGTGGATATTAAATCCACTGGCCTACAGGTTGGTGGTGCAATTCCAGCTCCCACAGATGAATACTGCTGTTGTGTCCTTGGGTATGACACTAAATCAACCTCGTCCTCAGAGCAGAAAAGTGGAAACCCCATTCATAATTTGCTGATTACAGAGGAAATTATGCTAAATAAAAACATTAATTACAATTAGCACGTGTGTGTGACTGTTCAATTTGCAATTTTAAATCTTAATGCACTTAATTTAATATAATATTTGGTCACTGAACCATTTTACCAATATGCATTTTTTCAAGCAGCAATTTTCTTTAGTATAATACATGTTTTTGCTACTTATTTAGAATTTATTATTACCATTTATATTTTTTTGCTCTTTTTTAAAATTATATTATATTGTGATGAGTGAGCTACTGTGTCCAAATAATTTCCCATGTGGATTAATAAAGTTTGTCTAAAGGCCGCTACACACTACAGGATTTTTCGGTCTTAAAGGATTTTTAAACGTGCAACAAAAAGCCCACACCACAGACATGAGGAGAATCTTATTAGACTTAAAAACCTCAGATTGCAAAGACTGCAGCGGGATCTGTCTGCGGACCACAGGATATAGTTGTGAGCGCGATCACGTCAGCTGTTTCCTGTCTACAGTAAAACCACTCGCTCTGAGACTCTGAAGTGTTCAAAGATCAGAGCTCTGCACTTCTAGTTTAGATACAAGTGAAAACTGTTATTATTATTTGTGAAATGTGGTGCAATACTTCAGATACAGGATTTTTAAAGCATAAAAGATTGGAGATAAAGTCCATAGGAAGTACAGTAGAGTCACTATCACTAATCTGCAGCTTCACCTCAATTTGTGCACTGTGTGAATGTAAACAGACACACGTGAGGCACTATCTTGCATTTTTACTTTAAAAGAACGCTTCAAACTGGATCAGTAGTGCAGTTTTGTGGACTGGATGTCATTATTTGTGGAGGACAATTTCTATCGATAATGTGGATGAGATGCTGCACTTTAAATTTACCACTTTACGAGCGGGGAGTTATAAAGTATTTATTTTGGCTCTATCCCAAGTTGTATCTTGCATTTCTGTGTCCATCACTCCTCTGCCCCTGATGCTCTGTTTTATCGGCTGTTACCGTAGCGTTGCTGATGTTTGGTGGTTATGATCTGACACTGACACCACACACGAGGAGCAGCGGCTTCAAAATCGCACACAAAGTCACAAAGTCGGGTCACACCATCCCGAACTCGGGGAGAAGAAATTGCAGCCAAAATCGGTCAATTTCTCCTGTAGTGTAAAAGTATTGAAAATCAGATACTAATCGATACTACATAGTGTCCAAACAAGATAGATTTGAACTAGATTTGAGCAAGAATTGATACTAAAAAAAGTCACATTCTCAGGACAGAAATGAACCTTTCCTGAAGATTTATAATGATCTTGAGCCGTATCAGAACAAGTATAAGAGTACATAGACTAGTATACACCCATGGTATATACACATACACAGATATAAGGCCACATGGGAAAAGAAAAGAAAGTACTATGATATTATGTCACATTCAAAATCACATTCTATTTCCTAAATAAAGACGGTTTTTTATTATCTTTGTAGTATAAGAATCGGTATCATGTATCAAGTCTAATTCTTAGTATCGATATCGAGTAGTATCAACACTAAAATAACACTAAATACAGTTACAATATGTACAGTGTTGATCCCATTAAACCGTCCTGCGTTACCTGTGTGGTGTTGCTTCTCGCTGAATCCCCATTGGTCACTGCGCGTTGCTCGTCCGTCGCCCCTGACAACCGCGACGAAGGTGACGCGTTACACTTCTGCGAGGCGGGGGCGGGGCTCGGCGCCACGTGTCCGTTCTGTCCCGCGCTCTGATTGGTCTGCGGGTGCACTTGCGACACCTGGGCCAATGGGGGAGCCTCGCTTGGGGACTGCAGCGTCTTTAGCCCCACCCCTCTCCCCACCACTCCGCTTTCTCTGGACGCTATCGACGCTACCATCGTCAACAAGCTAGAGGAGCTGCTCAGAACCGAAGTCCCATCTTGGTTGCAGTTGTTTCGTGCCAAAGCTAAGGCCTGGGTGCTGCCTAAAGTGCTGGGTCGTGCGCCTACGATTTGCACGGGGATGTGGGGGGTCTGGTGGGAGGAGCTTGTGGAGGTGGGCGGGGCCGGTAGGATGGGGGGAGGGTTGCGCGTGGGCAGTTGGAGGGGGAGTCTCAGTCCCTGCAGGGTCTTGGGTTGGATGGGGACCGGGCCGTTGCCGGATTTGTCCGAACCCAAAGCGCCTTTCTGTAGCGGCTGACGAGAGTGGAGCTGAGCGGAGAGGAGGTGGGGCCCATCACCTGCAGAAAGAAAGTTCAAAACAATTACATCCATTGCATCCAATTCAGTCACATTCTAAAACACTTTCTTTCTAGTAACGTCTTAATTAATACCCCAACTTACCCTTCAATAAGTAGTTACTAAGCCTGAATCATTCTTCATACTTTATTTGTATATTATGGATTAAAAAACAATGCCTGATGTAACCTGCGTTGTATAGGCTCTGTTCATGTTTACGTCACAAACCAGGAAGACGTTTGGGAACACGTTATGACAACTTCCGGTGTAGTTCCCGACACTGCGCTCGACCGACTGTGATAAAACCCACTGAAGTAAATGTGATTGTTGGGAAAATGAAGACTGCAGACGTATGTGCTGTTTGGAATCATCTTTGAATCTTCTAATTGCATGTACCCAGTGCGCTCAGAGTTGTGCATCAGTGGGGAAATGATGGAAACTGAGGTAGGGTTGTAATTGTGGATTAGCCAAACATAACGAAACGCTACAGTGACATGTAGATGAAGAAAACTGGGCCATTTTCTTATTTTTCCTAGCTTTTGTCAGACTTATGACCGCAAACAGACCCCGCCGGAAGTTGTCAGCACATGTTTCCAATAGTGCTGTCAAATGATTAATTTTTAAAATCAGATTAATCACACTTTAGAATTTTGGTTAATCATGATTAATCACAGTTAATTATTCTTCAAAAAAGGCCAAAATATTTTGACAAAAATGCAATTTATTATCAAAAAGTTATATTATATCATTATTCTATCGCTAGTTTTGGAGTCCCTAAGGCAGTCCGTTGATGCATTCACCATCGTCCTGGCAACTCCTGCGTCGCCCTGGTGCCAGGCGTATTAGCTTCGCTTTTCCCCTGGACCACACCAGCAGCGAGGAGAGGGGGGACCTGCTACATGGGAAACAGCTAGTCCTCCATATCACATTGCCCAGGCCTGCATATGGAGAGGTCACTCCAGCGTCGCCAAGGTGACGGCACAACACGGAGGGTGGCAGTTTACCGGTGTCACTGGCACCAGCTGGACCTCATCCTGACCAGGAGGCTGGATCTCAACAGTGTGCGCAGTACCAGGAGCTTGTCTGCTCAAAGGACTGCCACTCTCGCATCGGCCTGCACAGCCACAGCAGGAGATGCATCACCAACAGTGACCCAATCTAAATGTGCAGCCATCATCTTTCGAGATGGAGTGAGGCCAAAGAGAGATCGCTAGTTTTGTTGACAACATTGCCGCGGGTGCACTCCGCCAATGTTGTTTGTCGTGCTCGGCTTGTTGTTGGTGTACGTAAGTAGCATCTTTGCTGCCGCTGAATCAAACACGTGTTTTGCTTTAAGATGGTATTTTAAACTTGTTCATCGCTGCAATATCTGCAAACTACATTAGTTTGATCTAAAGTCCCATCGAACTGTTTTTTGAGAAATTTGCCACTAAGCACCAGTCACAGTCTCATTTGTATCTTCACATCCGTGTATGGACAGACCTGTTCGCTGACCTAATAGGAGTATATGCGTTCAAAATAAATTGTGTGATTAATCTGCGTAAAAAAACGCATGTTTTTTGGGATTAATCACATGCGTTAACGCGTTAACGTTGACAGCCCTAGTTTCCAAACATCTTTCTGGTTTGTGACGTTGTCTGCACCTTGGGTTCTGTAAATGGAGTTAATTTGATTAACTGAGGTTCAGGAGCTGAACCACGCCTCAACCTCCTCTTCAGCCAACCACAGCTAATCTTCACCACATCTTCAACTGCCCAGATGCCCTATTTATACGGCCTATCCCTGCAACACTGTTCATGTCAGCCCTCTCGACCTCCTCCCTCCCACCCCGTGTCTCTCGTCCATCCTTCAGTCAGTGACCATTTTGGATTGGAGACAAAGCCCCCACCCTGAGTTTCCTCCAGCCATTCACATCTACCTACCGTCAGTAAATATCTTTATCACATTGCACTGTTGTGACGTGGTCGTCGCTAGTGAACAGACAGTGAAGATGTGAGCTTTTTTCTTGTACCAAAAACAGTCTCCACCAACTTGTTGTATGGTCATTAATAAATGATTCTGATATTTCTAATATGATAAAATAAATGTTTGGTGGTAATGTGATAAAAGAGATACATTAAAAACAATACATGTGACTTTTCTATAATTATTCAAGCTAAATGTATTATTTTTCAATATTAGGAACAACAGTAACACTAGGCACTGCTTTTCCAGATGGAAGATCTGTGCCTACATCCCCTATCACAGAGAACATTCATATATACAGCACTGGTAAGTAAGATGAATCAGGTGTATTGGCCAAGGATACAACATCATCCAATTCATCAAGCTAAATGCATGACCCCTTTTTTGTTTAAAATTGTATTAGAACCCATTAGAATCAGCTTGTCTCTAGAGAGATATTATAGCTTTGTCTGAAAATCTCTATAGTATGGCATTAAATCTACATGGAGACAAGCAGTTCAGGTTACAGGTCAGATCAGTAGAGAGGAGACCTGTACTCAAAGTAAAAATACATGAATTCCATTGATATATTAGCAATAAAAACCTGAGAAGATCCTGCAATTGAATAAGCTTACATGATAAGTTTAAAACCATACTGTGCAAGGCAATATTATTTCCATGGAGACCAGCAGGAGACAGACCCCCTACCAGAAAAGCCCCATAGCTGACCTTTAAATCTACAGTCATATTGATTGATTATTGACTAATTTCTGACTAAGGCTTCGTGTTTGTGCGTTCTGTACCCGACTTCTCCGCACCGAGGGAGCTCTTCTGCAGGGGTTGCACCACCAGCGTCTGCGCGTTGACGGCCGGTTTGATGGTGGCCGTGTATCCGTGGGTCTGGGAGGTGGAGGTTTGGACGAGGATGTGAGCGGCGGTGGGGGCAGAGGAGGTGAGGGTCCTGGGGCCGTGGAGCAGGAGCTGGGAGAGGGGGATGGACGAGGTGGAGGAGGAGCCAGACGAGGAGGAGGCGGTCTGGGCTTTGAGGCTGTTGGGAGCCGGATAAGTGGGGATCTTTATGTGGGACTGAACGGGTTTGGATGGAGACTGGGGCGTCGACTGGTGGGACGGTTGGACCAGGGAGAAGGGAGCTGGAAGAAGAGAGAAAAAAGAAGTAAAGATTACAGTAGATTTTGTTACCTTTTTTGTGTTTCAGACTGTTGTAAACTAGATTAGACTAGTGTTGCTCATGTGTGCATTGTGTCACCATGGACAGGTGGACATTCTGCCATAGGCACACATGTAGTTTTTAAAAGAAATATCCAAATTTATGATCCACAAATGCTGAACCTTATTATTATCTGTTTGGGGCTCCACAAACTTATCATATTAATCTTGTGTCTTTACTTCCTTTCAATTGACAACCATATGTATGCTAATGGGAAAGATGTATTGTGATATCTTATAAAGGCAACTGATTTAATTTAAAATATTGTCAATATATTTCTTCTCTCACCAGAGTCAGTCCTGTCTGGTGCTTCAGTCTTGACCCCCACAGTTTTTGGAGTAGGTGCACTTCGGATGGCTAAATTCTGAGCCTATAAAATGAATAAAACATTTTAAAAGTTGGACCTGCACTAAATACATCCCATATTAAATAAACAAATCAGGATAAATAGTTCATTTCCTCACCTGCTCATTATCCTGTGCACCACTGGATGCGTTTACTTCCTGGTTCTGTTGCTGAGGTGGTGGTTGCTTGGTGACGGTTGCCACAGCAGCAGTTGCCGTGGAGCTGGGCATGAAAATGAGCTGAGGAGAGATAGGCGTACGCAATGACCTGTTCACCTGAAACACAAGGCAGTGACCCATGGGTGACTGGAGGAGTATTCATAAAGATGATCATATATACAAAGTACAGATGTCTGTAAGCAGTATATGCATATTTACAAATTTGTACATACTGGTGTGGTGGTGTATTTAAATTCAGCATTACATTGAGACTAAACTGACATTGGTTTGAAGCTGTTAAAGTGCTTAAGTTAGATTAGACCTTAACCTTTAAATTATATTTCACTAGCAAGGACCACGCCAACAACACATGTGCAAAGCGAAAAATGTTTATTATATGGAGACGAGGCAGGTCGGCTGGGTTGGGACTCAGGGTGGGGTTTCAGTCTCAATCTTCACATGGCCCAGCAGGACGGGACCCCCCTCGTAGGCGTCTTATGTCTGACAAGTGAACAGATATGGGTTGAGAGGGTGGGGTCGAGTTATTCGGAACAAACTGGGTTTGCGGGTTAGGCTGCTACAAATTGAGGTGTGGTAGAAGTGAGCTGTGATTCGCTGGAGAGGAGGCGAGGGCGGTTGAGGCGTGGTCCAGCTCCTGAACCTAAGTTAATCATATTAACTACATTTAAAGCATAAGAAAAATGTGTTTCTTGAGTAAATTGTGCCCAACTTTTGGATATGATTCTCAAAGTGTCATGCTATCAATATGCAACTCTCTAGAATTATGCACTTCCTAATTTACTATAATTTTCAACATATTGTGCAGCTTTGTTCAGAAATTGCTCCTTGATTGGTGTAGAACTATAATTTATGTTTACAACAGGTATTATCCCACCAAAATAACTCCTGTCATAACGACTTTAAAATGGCTCTGCCCCGATGGGTAAAAGCTGAAGCATGTCTGTTGACAGCCAGTTGCATTAATATTAGGGGCAGGCGATTTGTCAAAAGCAAACACACATTTTTTTTTAGATCTGAGATCACTATTTCATGTACTACTTAGTACATATTTATCATTCATTCTTGTCATCTGCTGCTTCTGAGAGCTCACACATCACGGCAGCTGGTTAACTCCATATGTCACTCACTCATGACGAGGGCTGACTAACAGGACCAGCGGGGGGGGTAAGCGTGTGTGCTGAACAAAAAGGTTAAAGGTGCACTGTGCTTCTTTTCTGGTAGAGGGTTCACCATCTGCTTGTCTCCATACAGATGTTATTGCTTTGTCTGGAATGTTCCATGGTATGACATTAAACATATGAGTCCAGCATTTATTCATTACAGGTGTTTCCATTGCTCAAAAGTACAATAATTCCTCCTTTGTATAGGGGCGACTCTCCACAGATCTGAAGTGTAATGTAGCATAGCACTGTAACCTGCTTGTCTCTGTCATGCTAGATAAATTTAATCTCTACTGTGGAACATTCTAGACAAAGCAATAACATGTCCATGGTAACTCCACTACAAATGTTACACAGTGTGCCTTTAACTGAATAGCGCTGCATCACAGTATCAAACAGCATATTGTAACACGATTAGAATATTTATGAGCCCAGTCCTAATTGCTCTTTAGGAGTCTCTGCTGTCCCTGCTGTTTCCTGTGTGTGCTCAGTGCGGCGTCTGTGTCGTGCTGCTCAGAGACCACTCGTCTCTGTCACAGCACTCAGCCCCCATCAGCGGCTGAGTCAGGACCCCTGCGCTACTCATCACAGCACACTGCTAAGACACAAAGAATCAGAATGGAACGCTCTGCACACTCAACAGCGACCTAAAGTGGATCAGAGCTAAAGCTGCATTGTGTAACTTTTCTGGTGGAGGGGCCGTCAAATGCTTTTCTCCATGGAGATGTTATTGCTTTGAAATGTTTCACAGTATGGTTTTAAACATTTCTATCTTCATGAAAAACAAACCAGAACAAGTTACAGGTCAGATCTGTGGAGAGGCAACCCCGCTCACAGTAAGAATGCCTGTTGTTCTAGGTATTTTTGAGCTATAAAACCACCTGTAAATTAATAAATGTAAAGTAGAGCTGTTTAAAGTCATACTGTGGAACATTCCAGACAGAGCAATGGCATATCTATAGAAACAAGCAGGTGGCAGACCCTCACCCAAAAAGTTCCACAGTGCACCTTAAGGCTGGGCAAAATAATCACATTTTAATTAAGATTGTGATTAATTCATTTCAAATGGTCAATAATCGGCTGAGGGGTTGGAGTTCACAGTCAATCCTCTGTCACTGGTTTGGAGGAGAATGTATGATGAATGGATGAATGAATGAATGTTTATTCGGACAGCAATGCACAGAAGATGCATACTTATAATGTAACTACATAGATACGGAACAAAAAACAAATGCTTCTTAACTATAACAATAAACAAAAATAAATGACTTTACTAATGTCCGAAAAGGAGTGGTACTTTAGAGAAAGAAATAAAGTAAAAGAAAATTAAAATTGTGTTTGATATTCATTTGCTTGTTTGACCACAGGGTTCTACAGTTATAGAAAGTTAAGACGTTCACCATGAGTAGCTGAGAGATATTTAAAAGTAGATATATTTATTCTGCCTGGCAAAATAAAGATCTGTAGGACTCACCCTTAGGTACATCTGCCCCTGTCCTCCAGCCGCTCCACTGAACAGCACTGATTGGCTGATGGTGGACGTGGCGGAGGCGTTGATTGGTCGGCTGCTGCTGGGGGCGGAGCTAGACCCAGAAGTGGCACTGGCCTGAAAACACATGAAGATACAAAACCGCTTAGAGAAGGAATAGGAGTGTTTAAATAAAAAATCAAAATCAAAAGTAGACGTACAGATGTGGTGCTGGTGGTCTGAGTGGAGCTGCTGCTGGACGGACTCGACTGACGACTCGCAGCTAAAGTCGCCTGGAAAAGAAATGAGAAGTTTCACAACATTTTATTTTTGTATCGCAACTTGTCCTTTGCATTTGACCAATCCTTACTTCAATCCCACTGAGAAAAAACAATGCATAATTTAGGTATTGCTATGTTCCTTGTAATAGTTTTTATGATATGTTTCCACATTTGGTGTCTGATTAGGGGACAAAGATCCATGTTTTATTACCCAAATTAAAAATATAGAGGGATTATAAGGATTTTTACACACAACACTTAGAAAGACGAATGCATGGAGTGAGGTAGCTTCAGTTCTGGGAGTGATAGTTTGTTGTTGTTTGACCTGCCTTTTCACAGAAGCTGTTTACTAGTACTTCTCTACGTATAGTTGTTTAAATAATGTTGAGCGTGTTTTCCAATTCCAGGTCTTCCCCCTTTTAGTCAAATAATCCATGAACAGAGCACGTTTAGTCGATCGTGAACTCCTTTACTCGATCACGCCCTCCTCTCACCTCGATAGTAAAATGTCCCTTCTCACCTTGACTTGTTGCACGGCGGCCAGGTTCTGCAGTTGGGCGTTGTTGATTTGCTGCTGGAGCATGAGCTGCTGGAAATACTGCGCCGCGTTGGGTTGTCTCTGTAACGCTTGGAGGGCCTGAAGAGAAAGAAGGCAAATATATACTAATGTTATTCTATATGTAATGAGGAAGAGTAGTTTATGTGTATTTCCATGTATTTTTTTTTTTCTTTTGAGTAATTCTTTTTATTAGTCTGTCTGCATCTCCAAAGCTCAAAATGCTCTGTTCCACCTGGTGATGTCATGAAGCGATAGTCTGCAAGTTAACAGCTCTTTTTTTTTTTTTACCTTTGTTTAGTTGAAAACTGAATACAAAATGGATTTAAACAGAACATTTTCAGGAGCCTGTGATCAATACAAGCATTCATGGTTCTGTTGAGGTTTTTCATTTTCAACAAAAAGGTGAGATTGACTAACTGAACTGCTGACTAATGCTTTCAGAGGCACCTGTTTAATAGCACAAATCATCTCATTTCTGCTCAGATTGTGTTGTAATAAAGCTTAGAGTAAATTTTAACAAACTTTCAGACAGAGCATGCCCACAGTTAGCATCACACCCAAGACAGAACAATATACAAAGCCTGAAAACCCAGAAAATAAGAAACGTCATCTCTCTATGTGAGTGTGCCTGAGCAGATTAAGACAAACAGAGAAATATAGTTGTATTGTGCATGTGTGTGTTTATAGGAGTCACGGTCTACAGCTCAGAAAAACATACATTTGTGAGTCAGTTTGAAGGATGAGCCGCCACAGGATGCCAGATGGAGCAAGAAATCATAAAGAAACATGAGAGAATGAAGACTGTGAGGAAATCATGGAAAAAAGACAGCTTTATAACTCCATATACTGCAGAGTTGCATTATTGGGTTGTCTATCTCCACAGCTCAACATACTCCGTTCCATCTTGTGATGTCAAGTTAACAGCAACCATTTACCTTTAGTTTAGAAAAGAACTGAAATTCCAGAGCCAAAATGAATAATCAAAAAGTGTTTTCAGTTTGAGAGAAGAACTCAGCCTAAATATGCAGGGTTTGGGCCAATCCCATTTCTAATTTCCACCCCTACCCCTTGAAACTGAGCAACAAGGGGTAGGGGTTGAAAGTCGACCCCTACGAACTGAGACACCCCTTCAACAATCACATACATCATCAGAAGTGTCCGCCAGCTTTTACGTAAACTTACTGTCAGAGAGGAATGACACGCATAAGAAAGAACACAACCTGAACTTCTCTAAGAGTTAAACCAATGATATCGCTTTCAGTTACTTGCATTACAGTATCGAAATAACAAATGTGTAGCATGGACGCTCGCAATTCATTCACAGCTTTATTTCTATGCATCAACGGGTCACTCAAGTCAGAAATAACGTGACACTACTCAACGTAGTATGAGCGATTTTTTCGTGTGCATTTTATGAAGTGACCATTACGGATTGGAACAACGTTAAAGTTAAGACAATACAACGGTTATCACAAATTTAAATCATAAATAATGGAGAAAATACATTTGTGAACTTCTTTGGTCTCTTTGGTTGTGGCAGCAGCGATCTTGCCGGTGATTTGCATTCTGAGAAATTGCTCATACCCCTCCGTTTGGATTGTGCCTCTGAAAAATCTTGGTTTGGAGGGGTATATCGCCCTACCCCTTTCCCCTACCCCTCTGCCATAACGGTAACGGGGACACCCCTACCCCTACACGTGAACATGCAAAACGGAGGGGTAGAGGAAAGGGGTGTAATGGGATTCAGCCTTTGTGTGTTAAACATATGTGAATGAACCAAAACACAACTCCAGGTATGTTTGTGATAAGGAAACACTATAATTTAGATCCAAAAATAGCTTAATATGGCTTGATTATTGATGATTAAAAATAGGAATGTAACAATATCCAGCTCTCATGGAACAATACTTATCGCAATAATTTGTGGAGACTAAGAAAAGTGTGAATATGCTACTTTTTCCTTTTAAAATGCCTTGACAAGCCTTTGGTTCTGTCATAATCCAACTATGACAGAACTAGGATTTAAAAGTGATTAATAACAGTTAGTTCTTCATGTAGTCTGCACTGAAATGGCACAAAGGATCATGGTCTATGTAGTTATCTCAATGAAAACGAGATATTGTAATGGCCCGTGATATTACTGTAAGACTTTTTACGATACGATACCACAATATCTTGGTTGTTATTACATGCCTGATTAGAAATGACTGAATCTCAATCTTAATTAAAAGTTGAATAATTGCACCGCCCCGGGAGACAGTAGCAAATTTAGACAAGTGCAGAGACAGATGGAGGGAGGAGCCATGTGTTTGAGTGGGAGTGCTCCTGTCGGCTCCTGTCGGCTCCTGCCTGCTCCTGATATACGAGATTCGCCTGTCGCTGTAATAAGTTTAAGCAGAAGGAGCAAAGGAGTGTGCGTTAGAGAGAGGGGAGCAGACAGAGACGAACGACCCGGAGAAACAGCTCCCATGGATCCAAACGATAAACTACAGGAGACTGTCAGAGAGCTGCCAATGAGAGCTTAAATCAAGCATGTCTCTAAATTTTAAGCACATGCGTCAATACTTATTCCTTTAAAAGATTTCTGTAATAAAAGAATAGCTGATGTTTATGAATAATTTGGATAGAACAAATACAGATTTACATATTTGAATAAATTAGTCAAATTCACTCTAGTAACAACTAATAAACATAGGGAACTACATATACCATGATTCATTTCAGTGCAGACAACATGAAAAAATATGTTTTTTTACTTCAATTTTTTGGGATTATCACAGTATTGATTTGCACTGATTCTTGTTAATGTATTTTAAAAGCAATAAGTATCCTATCTTCTCCAGCTTCTCCAAAATATCTCAATAAATATCGTACCCTGAGATGCATATCGTGATAATATCGTACCGTGAAATTTGGATATCGTAACATCCCTACTCTTAATATTAGAGGCTTAGATCAGATTTAAAACAGTGGATTATTAAAGGGAGAATATTTTGTAAAACTGGCCATATCTTATCTTATATCTTATATCTTATCTTACTCAAAGTTGTATTTGTATTGATTCATCTATGTTTGAGTAACCATGAACTGTCCTGTATTTGAGGAGTTTATAAAGTAAGAGTGGGACATAATATAATTTCCAAGACAAGAAGACATTTTTACATGATTTATACAAAATAGTGCTATTCAGTTCCCAATTTTGGCCATTTTTGATTTACTTTTTAAAATATTTCTGCTGTCATAATAGCACTCTTTCTGGGACTATGGCTTCTCTAAAAATCATAACTCTCCAGTACATAACTCCAATTTCATCCAATCCAAACATAAAAATATGGAAATCTCACAAGATCATTTTTCTCATGTGTGCTGTGTAAAATCTTGTTTTGGGAGATCTTGTCCTGTCCCTATTATTTAATGCTCAGAAAATGTTTGTTTTCACCTACCCCCTATCTCTGCCCACTGCTCCGAATTTACTTAGAATTAGTCAAAATTGCAACTCTAGGATTAAAACATGTCTTGTAGTCAATTTTCAACAGTAAAATGAGAAAATGAAAATTTGCTCCTTTTGCTATACGGAAATACTATGAAGAGGAGGAACATTCAGGTCTATAGTTTTGAACAGGAAATCAGTGGTCCTGTTTCTCTTAATACACCAATATTGTGTTTTCCGTTGAATAAAATGTAAAATAATGATCTATGTATGTTATAGTTTCATTTCAATTTCCAGAAAAAAAGGCTTAATTCTTCTTTATTCTATACAAACTCGACAAAACAGAAGAAAAAAAGAGCGCTCCATGTGTTTAAATGAGCCTCACCTGTACGGCCTGCCTTTCATACAGACTCATGGAGTTCATAGCGGAGGGGCGGGAGCTGGTGCCTGACGCTGCGCTCCCATTGGTTGAGGCCCTCTGCTGGTCCCCGTCCGTCTCCATGGCTGCGGACAGAGACAGAGAGGTCATAATACGTCACAATCAGGGTCAAATCTAAGGTCAAATGTGGGTGTTATACAGAACGGTGGGTCAGAACGAGAGGCAGAATCTATAAATCAGATGAAATGTCCATATTTAAATGTAATAAGGCAGCAAAAGTAATTGGAATAATTGTGAGAAATTAATACATTAAAATATAAAATAAAAAATGGACAATAAACCAAGCTACTGAAAAAAACGTACTGTATCAAATAAAAATAATAATCAACACTCACTCACACACTACTCTCATATTAGGAAATGTGGGTGTCTTACCTAAAGACTAGGGCTTGGTATCATTAAGAAGTTGCCGATACGACACATACCCCGATACATAGCTTACGATACAACACATATCGCGCTACAGTGCACTGTCAATTCAATGCAATATATTTTAAATCGATTCAATGTGGTTCAATAAAAAATAATGGCTAAATCGTGGTTGTGATGCTAAAAGTCTTTGTTCAACCACTTCTTTTGCAAAGTTCAAATGAAACACGCCCATTTTAACCATAAAAACTGTGAATATGTCAAGTGTGTCGCATAAATGAGTTTCCTTCCTCTAAACAAGCAATAAAACTGTAACACTATAACTAAATAATGTAGTAAAATATATCAAAAAACACTCTGGGCGATATGTCGATACAGCAGGCCATGATATCGATACTGTACCATCACACTGAACAATACGATATATCAATATGTCAGTGCTAATTCAATTAAATCTAAAACTAAACCTTACATTAATATTCTTTTTTCTTGTTTTTTGATGTAAATACAGACTAAAAATACAATAAATACATTGAAAATAAATCAAATCTTCTCTATATTGCACAGAAACAATACAGTAACACAGAACATAACATAAACTTACATTACCAAGTTGTCCCGCCACAATACAATTATGTAAAAATGTTGAGAGTTTCATTGTAGGTGGATAATACAAGGTTATACTCACTGAACAACCCACACCAGCCCAAACTAGTACCACTAACTACAACCAGGCAGACTCCACCCACTCAAGCCTCTAACAGCCAATCAAAATCAACTCAGAAAAGTATAATTACCCAAACAAACAATATGTGTCCAACCCTCCTTTGTCATTTCTATAAAGATTGTACAAGATTCATATAATTAAAATGCATACTTCACATGCTGTTTTTAGCAGTTTCCAAGTGGTTGTCAAGTCACAAGACAGAAATAAACTTTTCCTGAATAGTTTTAGAATGATCTTGAGCTATATCAGAGCAAGTATAAGAGCACATAGACTAGTATACGCCCATGGAGCACTATGGAACCTACCTGGACCACTGAGGGATTACACACATATAAGGCCAAATGTGAATATAAAAGAAAGTACTATGATTTAATGTAGAAAATGTGTGTTTTTTAATTATAACCATAGTATCGGAATCCGTATTGAGTATCGAGTCTATTCCTTAGTATTGAAATCGAATTTGAAATTTCAGTTTCGTGCCACCACTGTTTCCAAATACCGTATTTTTCGGACTATAAGTTGCTCTGGTGTATAAGTCGCACCATCCAAAAAATGCATAATGAAGAAGGAAAAAACATGTATAAGTTGCACCTGGGCAATTTATTTTATAAAATCAGACCAAGAACCAACATTTCATCATTAAAGGCAAGTTATAGAAGTTATAGTAATAAAAACTATCGAATAGAGAAGAATCTCTGCATCATTCGTTCATTAGTTTTTCAATATAAAACCAAAAATAAGAAAATGAAAAAACAACTCTTTTCTTTATTTGTTTCTAAAACCAAAATGAAAAAGGACAACGATTTGTTTTTTCATTTTTGATTCATATGGTCCATTCATATGGTCTATGGGCTGTCAGTGTAAAAATTTTATATATAAGTCGCACCTGAGTATAAGTCAACCACTCAAACCCTGAAAACGACTTATAGTCCGAAAAATACGGTACTCAAAGCTTCATGTTTTTCTATATAGACCTTATTTCAAGATCCGATATCTGTCTGGCATCTGATATAAGCGTTGATTTAAAAAAAAAAATTTATGGATCGGATATAAACTTTGAAATATCGGTTCAGTCGATCCTAGTTTGGCATATAAATTCATGTGATAATACTATTAAGGTCATAATTGGTCCAGAAAGTCTCATATTAATGTTTGAACTTTTATTTACACAAAGATGTAGTTACTTGAGAGATAAAGAACATCTACATAACCCATTGGGATCCGTTTTGTGTTATTTTATTTTTGTTTAAAGGAAAGAAATGCTGTATTCAGTCTCGGGAATCAGCAGGTATTTACAGCTATACTAATATTGAAATCGGATCATAAAAAGTTGGCCCATAGTAATTGTTCCATTATTACAGAAAAGAAAAGACAGTCCAATTTCTTCCTCCAAACTCCAGACCACATGCTTTTCCTCAGAGAATTAGCCAGAGTAGACTTCTTGGCAGACTGAATGTAAAAATGTGCTGCACTATTTTTATGACCCAAATGCAGCAAAAGCTTTAATGGACGATATCAGTGGGAGTAGATTTGACCTAGATAAGGACGGTTGTACCTGCTCCAGTATTACACTTTAGGGCATTAACTAGACTACAATAAAATGTTTAGTTTTAATTACACTGGGATTATCAGAGAATAGAATACATGCCATAAATGGGCTAATAAGTCAATAAATTTTAAAAAGTAATTATGATGATCACCAAAACACTGCTCTTTGCTATTTACTATTCTAATGTTATCATATGTGAGCTACTTCAATGTATCTTCTATTTGAGGATCAATAGTTTAAGGGACAGTTTTTTAAATTTAATACTAAATAAAGAAGCTTACAGTTAACATAACATATATTCGTTCAGGCACTTTGGTTCTGGTTTGTGTCCTAAGATAGTAAAGTAGATTTGGTTTGGTCTTGCTCTAGTCCTGGTTTAGTCCTGGTTTAGTCCTGTTCTAGCCCTGGTTCAGTTCTGGTTTAAAGCCAGTTTTGTCCCAATTTCGATGTAGCGATTGGTGAAGTATTCCCAAAAATCACCATACTAGATTACGATCATACTAAAACTGTATTTTAAATTAAATGTATTCCAAGTAACGACAATATCTGAACACAAGCATAACATGTTTTAGCTATAAACATGTAATAAAACTATCCTCTGTATTTTAATGACTTTTTAATGAATTACAATATGTTTTTTCTTTTTTTTTTATCAGTAAAATGTCTATTTAGGTGCTGCAAATAGCCTATTAGTTAGAGGCTATGAAGCTTAAATCAATATTTATTTTGTATTTATTTTAACCCTTATTAGCCTGCCCTATATAAGCTTTATTGTTTATTATACGCGAGCAGTATTTGGGCCACAGTAAGACAATATCCTGCGTAATGGCAAGGTAACGCACACTTCCGTCCTTCCCGATCCTTTTAAACCCCAAAGAGCCACCATCTGCTCCGGTTTGCGTTTCCTGCCCGTTTTTGTTCTTTTATTATGGTTACGTGCTAATCTAAAATCCAAATCTCCGCAGTGGGTCATTATTGGGACTCCTCCTCCGTGCGCCCGGAACGAACCAGCGCACCGAGCCATCCATCCCTCCCTCCCCGGCCTTACCTTCACCTCCCCCGGCCTCCAAAGCTCACCAAACGCGCCCCCTCCAAACGCGGACCCCCCAGTAACAGCCCGTTAGCATTAGCCACATCCCCCTGTATACAGCCAATGATATAGCCGCTTTAGCAGACAGCGGATCCATGCTAACGCCGAGGTCCGCTCCGAGCTCTTACCGACGCTGGGGCTCCTCTCCTCGGGTAGCGGCGGTGCGGTTGCTCCCTCCGCACGGTTCCGCCTCCGCTCGGGTCTCGGTGCCGTGGGATAGGGCCTGGCGTTGCAGGGGTTTTAGCTCCACGGGACGGATCGTAGCATAAGCAGTGGGTGCTTCAGTGTTTTGCATAAATTTGCAGCTGATGGGAGATACGCCTCCTGGTGGTCATCTGCCTTTTCCGGCGCGACGGGATGACGAGCGGCCCCCCTCCGTCTGCCCCGCGATCTGCCCCCCCGCCATAATAAATATTCCGCCGTAATAAAACATCTAGTACACCGACTGGGACAGCGAGGACAGGTCCCCCGGAGGTGATATATTAACCCGCAGTCTGTGATTTGTACTGCACGGAACACAACTTCATAGAAAAGGGCACGACTGGATGGATGCAAAGAAGCAATTGTTTTAAGATAAATAATAATAATAAAAAAATAAATTAATAATAATAATAATAATAATAATAATCATCATCATAATCATAATCATCATCATCATCATCATCATCATCATAATTGACTTTGACTTTGATTGATCTACAAGCGAAATTATTTGGATACAGCTGCTCAATCATCCCAATATATTATAATAAAGAGTAAAAAATATAAATGGTAATAATAAATTAAAAAAATATAAAAATTATTAATAAATAATAAGTAACAAAAAGATAGTAAGAGACAGGTGTCAAATAAGGCATAATTATATAAATGTATATCTACTACTACTACTACTACTACTACTACTACTACTACTACTGCTACTACTACTAATAATAATAATAATACTTTTTGTCAACAATAAGTTAATAAAAATTTAAATACATTTTAATTCATTAATGGGCTAATTGAATATGTAATAGAAGAGTTCTATTTACAGAATTATGATGATTTTAAGGTGCTGAGAGAACTGGATGTGAATAAGGATACGGAATTGTTATGATGCTCCCGTCATTATAAACACATTCTCTTTGTATGTTTGATTTGATGAACTATAACATCAACCTCCCCAGGGATGACAGGGGGAAATTAGCTCTAGTGCAACAGCCTGGCACAATACATCTCTCCTGTTAACGTTAATGTAGATTGTAAGTGTTTTATTTATATAGCACTTTTCACAGACATATGTCACAAAGACGCTTTACAGAGGATTATTCAGAGCATTTTTCATTCACTCCAGACCCGGTGGTGGTAAACTACTGTTATAGCCACAGTTGCCCTGGGGCAGACTGACGGAGGCGCGGCTGCCAAGCCAACCGGCGCCAACGGTCCCTCCGACCACCACCAACACTCACTCACACAACTTTCACACCTACAGTGCATGTTTTTTGGGTTGATGGGGGAAACCGGAGTGCCCGGAGGAAACCCATCCAGACACGGGGAGAACATGCAAACTCCACACAGAAAGGTCCGGGCGACCCGGGTATCGAACCCGCAACCTTCTTGCTGTGAGGCATGAGTGCTAGCCACTCAGCCACCGTGCCGCCAAATTGTGCACTGTTCCTGTGTCATTGAATAAATAAACTAAACATGCAGAACAAAAAGCTGATAATTATCTGATTTCTAGAGTTATCAGATGATTGCAGTGTAATTAAACATATGAGTAATTTGATTTCTTTCTGATTGCTTGTACCTGTGCAGGTTTTTCAAGGACAAATAGGCTATGAAACAGGGTCAACTAATGGTGAGAAAATGTTCAAGATTTACTTAAGGAAAAGGGAATTATTAAATTATTATGAATTATTAAACTTTGTCTTCCATACACAACAGTCATGGTACTCTAGGAATCACCTTATTAACTGATACATGTAAACCTGTGTGGTCAATGGGAAGTGGAGCAGCACAGTAGATACCTGAAACTTGGACTATGACATTTGACTTTTACTACAAGTCATCATTACTGCAGTATTAATAGGTAATCTTTGTACATACATATTATTCACACTTATTTTAAATGTGCACTATGTAACATTTCTGATGCAATATCCGCCACCTGTTAGTATCCATGGAGATGTTAATACTTTGACAAAAATATTCACATTGTGACATTAAACATAGCTTACTAACTTCCCCATGCAGACAAACAGAAGATCCCATTAAAAGCCAAGTTTCAGAGCAGACCTGTGGAAAGGTGACCCCACTCACAGCAAGAATGCATGTTTTTCAAGGTACAGCTGAATCGATGGTAAATAGAAGTGGTCAGTATCATTCTGTGGAACATGCCAGGTAAAGCAATCACATCTCCATGGAGACAAGCAAGTTGTGTCGTCCATCTTTAATCTAAATGACTGAAAGTGTTGACAAAGCATTACATTTGAGTTATAACATGATACTTACTTTATTTAACAACTTTTTTTTATGTACAATACAAAACATCTGGGGCACTTCACTGTCTACATTTAAATCAATAAACCAATACTCTCTTTCTCTCTTCTTCAGTCAGTCTTATTTTACATTTACTCAAATGTATTACCTAACTTCAGAATCTCACAAAGAAGTATGGGTGAACATTGCAACAGGACTTTCAGATAGTCAAATATACAGTGAATGAGATCATTGCATGAGCAGTACATTGAGGATAACAGTCATCGAGGTGCAGTCATAGGCACAGACAGCGACTACATCAGGCTAAAACACGATACAAAACACACCATTTTCAAAACACTCACATAGCAATGGCAGGTGGACACAATACAAGCTGATTTCACATATTATTTTAAACTAGCAGCATAATTGTCTAACACAATATTCAACCAATCACATACAACAATAATGCTTTGTCAGCTGTTGCTAGGTAGTTTTACGATCCATGACTCAATTTTGTATTATTTATTCTTTTCACTCTATGCGTCAATATAGACCTATTTAAAGCATCATTTTTGACACGTTTTATTTAGTTTCAGTCATTATGCTAATTTGATCTAATCTGTTTTATTTTCTTTTGTGATTTTAATATTAAAGCTATTCATAGCATAGCTATTCATAGAAGAATTTTTTTTATTTTTAAACTTTAGTAACCATATGTTCAGGCCCGTCAACAGAAAATTGACGCCTCTAATTCTGGCCCCCTAAAACCCTGGATCCCAGGACACAAAATTGGGTGCCCCAGACATGAAGCCTCACATTATCCCCCTCTGATGCAAAATAATCGGAAGAGGGTCTAATTCTGGGCCCCTCAAACTCTGGGGCCCTTTGCTCATCCCCTGTCTACTGCCCTGCATATTTTACAGAAATTAGGATCAGTTGACATAACCCTAAATTGTAACTAGTTCTCAAAATTGTCAAAAAAAATTCTCAAAAAAACAATTTTAGCAATCCAATTGTTAGACACAATCAATTAATTTCAAGTGAGAAGTATACAGGTTATAGACTCTGTGCACAACTGTTAGCATCACTACTTCCTGTACAATTGTTAAGCCTATCTATATTTTTTCATATTTAGAAATATTTAAAGATAAGGCAGTGGACAGAGAGCGGTGGGTGGATGTCACACAAAAAGTACACAAATAAAATAAATACTTCACCCGAGCACATCTCTGCCTTTAGAAAGTTAGCGGTTTGTGTCTCAATGCTAATGCTAATGCTAATGCTAATGCTAATGCTAATGCTAATTTTGAGGCATAACACATTAAAACAACACCACAAACTGAAGTCATATATATATTTAAAAATATCTGGGTAGTCTTCACTTTAATGAATTCAAATTTTAAATTGCTATTTAATATTTTACGTTTTTAATAAAAGTCACTGTTAGCGCTGAGACACAGTGAGCTAGCTAGCGTGCTAGTGTGCACAGAGCCACAGAGATCACAACATTCCATAGGCCAATCATATTTAATACAGATGGGGCTCACCACCTGCAGAGGGGTTCATAGGGGGGGTCAGGTGCTATGAGTACTGGGCAGCAAGCTGCCCCCGCGACCCAGCCGGATTAAGCGGGAGAAGATGGATGGGGATAATAGAAACAATCAGGTTCAACATTTATGAATTTACCTAATTTAGATATTTCCAATGAAAATACCATGTGATCAATAAGGAAAACTGGTATTACGACATCAATCTAGAATCTGAAAACCCCTGCACAACCCCTGCACACTGGAAAATGTTTGTGAATGAACAAAACTGCAATAAGGAAAAAGCAGGTTGAAATAAACTTTTACTATAAATCTCTCTCCACAACATGAAGTGATGTGCACCCAAATAAAAACACACATGCGTCAATTCCACATAGACATCTGTTTAAAAAATACATGTTATATTCGTTGAACTATCTTTTTACAGCGAGTGACTACAGTGGCTGGCTATGGTGTGCACTGAAATTCAAATTGAAATGTTACAGCAAAAAACATTTCAATTCAACATTATAGTCTCATTTTCAGCGATGGAACAGGAAGCAGTAGAATCATGTTTAAAGTTTCACTATGTAACTTTGCTGTGGAGATGTCATTGCTTTGCCTGGAAATTTATCTTATCAGTCGAGTCGAGAAGGTGACACAACCAGGAGTTACTGGTCAGATCTGTGGAAAGGCGAGCCAGCTTACAGCAAGAGTGGATGTTTTTCAAGGTACTTCAAGGTATCTGAGTAAGATTAATGCCATACTATGAAACATTACAAGTACAGCAATGTCATCTCCATAGAGACAAGCAGTTCTGTTCTCGATTGCATTCTTTACTGTGAGTGGGCTTGCCTCTCTGCAGATCTGACCTGTAACTTGACCTGGTTGTGTCACTTTTAGTACTAGTTTAATGCTATACTACATCATCTAGGCAAAACAATAACGTCTCCATGGAAACAAGCAGAAAGGTTCCATAGTGCGGCTTTAAGCTTGGCAGGAAAAGTAGCAGAAATACACTTATATTCCAACTTGAACACATCACTGTAGCACACAATACAGACACGACAAAGCCAGCAGTGTCAGTCCATGTGAGCGATGGCATAATAAAGATCTTTTTCACAACATTTGGAAGAGAATGTAAGTCAAGTGGGTGAATTAAAGTAAAAGAAATGAGTCAAAATTCCATACATATTACACAGACCACTGTTTTTACATAGAGACCAGACATGAGCCACAAACACACTGAACATACTAGTATAAGCAGTATAGTTTTTAATTTAAACTCACTATGCAAAATATAACATTGAATGATAGTTAAAAGCATGATTTTTTTTTTTTTTTTTACGATAAACTATACATTTCCAAAAATCTTTTAAATAAATTCAAATCATAGCTAAAAACAAGCACATTCCATAATTGACAATGAGAAGGCAACGGTATTCAAAGTTAATATTGTAAATCAAATCCACTTTATCATAACTACACCTTAATTAGTCTTAATAAAGCTTGAACAAAGAGTTAGTTGACTCAGGCTTAGTAACTTAATACTTTAGTAACCACGGTAACTCCAAACCCTAATGTTAGGGCCCCAGACCTTTAACTCTTCCCTTTTGTCATTTTTTGGTGTGCGATAGGCTCTATTAACACTTACGTCACAAACCAGTAAGACGTTTGGAAACATGCAATGATGACTTCCGGTGGGCTCTTTTTGCGGTAGTAAATCTAACAAAATCTCGGAAAAATTAGAAAATGGCTGAGGTTTCTTCATCTCCATGTCACTGTAATGTTCCATTATGTTCGTCTAATCAACAATTCCAACCATACCTCAGTTTTCATCATTTCCCCACTGACACACAACTCCAAGCGCACTGGGTACATGCGATTAGAAGAGAGGAGGGCACCAAATTCAAGATGATTCCAAACAGCACATACGTCTGCAGTCTTCATTTTACCAACCATCACTTTTATTTCAGTGGGTTTGAACACAGTCGGTCGAGCTGGGGAGCCGTGTCGGGAACTACATCGGAAGTCGTCATCGCATGTTCCCAAACGTCTTCCTGGTTTGTGATGTAAGTGTGAAAACAGCCTGTTGAATCCCGCCCATTGCCCATACGTACTCCTGGCTGTGTGATTGGACGACTGTTTTCCTGCCCGCCTCTGGTTGGCTGCTCCTGACTGGCCCTTGATTGATGCATCGAGGTTCCGCCTGGCCAATCCTGTGCCAAACCTGCAGCCACCTCCAGCTATTTAAATGAGTCCTGAAGGAAATTAAAATATTGTGTGATTATTTAAACTTTTAGAAACACCTTTGGTTTGGTAGTTGAAGACTGTGTTAGAAAGACCCTTCAATGTAAACGCTTCTGTTCCCTTTTACTTGCTCATCTTGTCAGGAAGGGATAAAAGCCTGTGAATATGGATGCAAATGAGATCAAATAGTTGGCTTTCAGATCTGTCTCTCCTTTCAAATATACCACACCTTTTAATGTTTTAACTCCACAGGTGAACCAGCTACAGGAGCACATCTGGCCACACCTCACCTTCTCACTTTGAAATGTACATCCTCTGGTCATCTCAGTGTATATAAACTTGGTCATATGTCGGGTGGACATGCTGCTGGTTATTCTGTTGGACCTATTTCTTGCAAGAAATAAACTCTTCGTCTTTGCTTCAACCTTCATCAGGAGTCTTTTTCCACAACAAACTACTCTGTTATACCATTTTTCCGTCTTAGTAACACCTCAAGTCACCCTAAAGCAAGCACTATGACCCTCAGACCAATTGTTTTGGCCCTCAGGCTTCCAGGTGAATAGGCCCATACTACCACAAGTCATACTTTTTACTGCATGTTTTTGAACTCTACCTTGATCAAGCTAATGTAGTGTGTCCTTTTGAGGGTCTAAGCATGAACAAAGGTCTGGAGGGTCATTCAAACCTCTTATAAATGCACAGATTTGAATTACTCACTGTTTTGACCACCAGTCTATGACCCTCGATCGGCCCTCATGCTGGTCTGTGTTTTAATATGTGGCCCTTGAGGAAAAAAGTTTGGACACCCCTGCCCTGAAGTCATAACACCTAACCTCTTAATGATGTAAGCCTGGATCACTTTTAATAAACTATTCGTTCATTATGAATTCAGTCTTTGTTCTTGCATTATTAAGGCTACCATGTAATTACTATAAAGTGTTACCCAACAATTTAACTTCTGTGTGCTTCATAGTTGTAAGTATGCTTTAAAATATGATTAAAAACAGGTCCACTCTCTTCTCCAGATGTATCACAGCTATGGTTACAGGCCTGTAATCCATAGAGTAAAAACCCTTGGTAAATGATTCAAAATAAAAGTTGTGTTCAGTGTTTTTGGGCTTTTAAAGTGACAAGTCAAAAGTCAAATACATCAACATCACCAAACCATAGTCAAAACAACACTATTACACAGTTCTTCTCCAATAAAAGAAACAAAACGACAAGACACTCAGTAAATGAAATTCAAGGTCCCCTGTCCAGCATATGAACCAATAAATAAACATTAAACACTTAAGACCCTCCCCCTTTAGGCCAGGACAGCTCTGATTGGCCGCTCGTCTCACCCACTTTGTTGTGATTGGTTCATTTCTCAGATGGCTTAGATGTACAGTACAGTCATTGAAAATACACCGTAGCAAGCGTTAAACATACAATCATTAAGGGGTAGGCTTATAAGACACGAGGTGGGTAGTATTTACCTAAGTAACTAGAGTATTTTCAGACACTTTTACTCCTACTTAGGTAATATATTGTAAGTAATAGTTTTGGTTCCTCTTCCTATTGTGAGTAAGTTTACAAAAGCTTTATGCCGACAATATGAAAAGATTTTAAATATTGCACAACTCCTTCAGATATGATTTAGTTTTTCTCATTTTTGTGTCTGTCGTTTGAAAATACAACATTTTACCTACTTTTATATTGTACTTCTGCTTCAGTAATATTATTTTGAAGCAACAGTACACTTAATTTTGGAACATTTTTGCTTGACTCTACCCACATCTGCATAAGACACAAGAGGGACCTATAAAACTAAAATTACTGTATTTGGTTTTCAAGAAGTAACTTGTATAGTAACCTCGGTTCTATGACTCTGAGTGAAATAAACATGAACAACATACAGTCGATTAAAAGGGACGGTTAAACATGTTTGTATGTAAACCAAAGAGAATACTAAAGTGATCTTAAATATATATATATATTTTTTTTTACAAATAGCTAAATGTTTTAATTGTATATTAGCGCATATTGATACTTTGCTGCTGGTCGGGACTGGAGGCACTGCTCTGTCTGAAGCTCTACTAAAGCTCGACTTTAATCTGAGGTTTATTTTTACGCAATCTGACCTGAAAGAACGGAGTTAGCTGGAAGTACAACAGATGAGCATGAGCCGACAGTTTTTCAGTCACGCTCACCTTTTTTGTATGTATTGATCAAGTGTTGTTTAATCTAGGGTGACCGGACGACCCTGTTTACCCGGGACAGTCCCAGTTTTGAGCCCGGTATGTTAGGGGCTATGGCTCTTCTGGCCACTAGAAGTCACTGTGGTTTTTGTTTTGAAAGACATGTGTTTGATGTTTTGTTTGCCACATGCTCCTGCCCCGCCCTTTGTCATTGTTTACCTCCATTTTGTTTCCTGACCACCTGTTTCCAATTGTTCTTGTGATCATGTGTTCAGTTGGTCTGGGTATTTAAGCCCTGGTTTTCTGTTTGTTAGTCACTGAGTCTTTGTTATCTGTTCATGTCCCTGGTGAGCTTCTAGTTTTGATAAGTGTTTGTCTTTTTGCATTCCTGGACTTTGATGCTCTTAGTTTTTGGAGAGTTGTTTGTGTTACCCAGCTTTTGCTTTGGATTTCCTGTGCCGTTTGTGGACCTTCTGAGTTTCTTTGAAGAAATAAATGGAAAACATCTTTTTGTTTGAACCTCTGCACCTGAGTCTGCTCTCTCTACCTTGACTTTTGCACAGTAGTTAGCCCATTTACCTGCCAAGCTGGCGACCCGGATCCTATTCCTGAGTCGACTTTAACACAGTATCTTTTGTCCCAGCAGATTTATCTAAAACCAGTGATTTGTCCCAGTTTTATACAAGAAATGTCCCTATTTTTGGCAATATGATCCCTGCCAACAGTAAACAGAGGCATAAATTGTCTAGGTTTTTTGTCTTAGGTTTTTGTTTAGGCAAAATTACAGAAAAAAACATAGAAAATGCTACTATTCTGACTCGCATGTTATCGTGAATAAGTCATGAATGGGCTGAGTGCATAACAATTTGATTTAATTACGCACTCGTTTCACAATTTTACTCACCACGACCAACCCAGGGGTGTTCCAGTTTCTGATTTTGAAAGCGTGATCACCCATTTTGTATTTTTTCTTATATTATTGACTATCTTAACTTTTTTGTGTCACCATGGTAACCAAAGACAGACCCCCAGTGTGATATCACTGCAAAGTATCAATATTTTTTAAGAGTATACATTTTTCTGTGGTAGAATGATTGCGTTTTGTTTTCAGAAATGGCTTGGAGCTAACACAATGTAATGTTTCGTTAATCAGCATTATACAGAATCATGAATATACTGAATAGCAGCTTAAACAGTACTGTGTTATAGTTTCTTCCCTAAAATGCACCTAAAATAATTCATATATATTTTCCAGTGTTTTATATAGAAATAAAATCTGAAAGAGTTAAACAGATTGCACTATGCTCAGGTTACCTGTCACCACTGCTTTGATTACGCAGAGTGGCAGAGTGGCAGAGTGGTTAACAGTTATGAATGAATTATAATATTAGTTTGTAACTTTTGTCAGTATATTTCTAAATGATAAGTCTTATTTTGCACTTAGCGTAAAACGGCCATCATTTCTCAGTTAAATCAAACTGCAAAATACAATATACTTTGTTTTCTAAAATATATTGAATTATGTTTTCATTATTTTTAAAGTGTACAGCGTAACTTTCCCAGAATGTTCCACGGTATAGCATTAATCATATCTATCTCCACGGTGACATAAGTGGCATTATTAAGTCAGCTTACATGTTGGGTCTGTGGCGAGAAGATACACTAATGCCAAACTGTGAAACATTTCAGTGAAAGCAATAACATCTCCATAGTGACAAATAGAAGGCGTGCAAAAAAGCTGCAAAGTACAGCTTTGACTATAATGTCAAAGTCACTTGAGAATAAATAGCACTATCTACTTTGTCATTTAAATGTCCTGAAACAATTCTTCAGTTGGTTGAGATTATTATATTATTTGAACAGTGATTTTATTTGGGCTGTTGCAGTGCCCCCACCTGGACAATAGGCGCCATTGTACAAACTTTTGTCTATTACTGTAATTGGTTTGTGTTGTGGAACTTTGGCTTTGAATTGTTTTCCCTTATTTGCCCTGTCTTTGACACGAAATTATCAATAAAAATAAATCTGACTCTTCAAATAGTATATTGCACAAAAAGTGACCGTTGTGAAGCTTTTTAAAATAACTTTGTGTACACTAAATAGGACTTCCAAAATACTACTCTATGTTTCTATTTTATAATTCATATTTTTGACTCATCTAAAATCTACAGTTTCAGAAATGTTGCTGTGGCATTTGTGAATAATTTAATTTCCTTTGCTCAATACATTTCTCAATAAATAAATACATGTGTTAAATAGAATAATCGGAATACATACTTTTCATAATTCTCAAAAACTCTTTCAACTCTCATGATACATTCTAAAATAAACCACTGTGTGTCCTTACAGCGGCTCCATATCTGTCTGTCTGGCCCTTCCTTTCACAATAAAAGTCTTCAGGAATGTTTGAGTTAAAATCTCTAGTTTTACGCAGTAAAAGCGTCTATTTTCTATTACAAATAAAGAGATTGAAGCAGTTGTGGAAGGAAACATGGAAATGCTGTGAGTGCAGCTAACGTTGCATTAGAACCGCTACCGTTCTAATGTTCTCAGTCTATCAAAATAAATCAGTGTTTCCCCTGGCCAATTTTAGACTCTTATTCTGAAATATGTTCAAACTTAAATGGGAGAGGTTAGTTAAGCCCATTGTTTCATATGTTTTGGGACACTTTGTTATTAATTATTAAATGTTTGTTGTTGCTGAAACTTCTGACGTGATTTCACTTGAGATCTTGGGTAAAAATTTGAAAATTATTTTGATTTTAAAGAAGCAATGTGTAACTTTTCTGGTGGAGGGTCCGTTAAATGTTTTTCTTCATGGAGCTGTTATTGCTTTGTCTGGAATCTTTCACAGTTAAACCTTTCTATCACCATGGAGACCAAATCAGACCAAGTTACAGGTCAGATCTGTGGAGAGGTGACCCCGCTCACAGTCATAATACCTGGTTTTCTAAGTATTTCTGAGCTATAAAACCACATGTTACTTGATAAATGTAAGGTAGAGCTGTTTAAAGTCATACTGTGGAACATTCCAGGTAATGACCTCTCCATAGAAACAAGCAGGCGACAAACCCCTAACCAAAAAGTTACATAGTGCACCTTTAAGTATCCAAAAATCTGTAGTAATTTCATTTAAAAAAAATTTGGATTTATGCCGTTATATTCTTGTCTAGTATCTGCACATTTAAACAAATATTTTCTTTTTGGTCTTTTGCATTTTTTGGGACCAATTATCAACCATCCTCCAACATATTTCATATTTTTGTGGAGTTTTGTCTTTCTCGACTCACTTTTTGGACCCCAGACCACAGTTTGAGTAGCACTGACTTGTATTGATGGTGAATTCCTCTTTTTAAAAACACCTACGTATTTTCAAACTTTCTTCCTACACGCTCTCCTGGGCTGTAGCGTTATTCTTATCGTCTAGAGGCGTAGTTTCGGACACGGCAGTTTTGGTGGGGGCGGGAGCCGTTTCGACCAGCGGGACCTTCTCTTTGTCTGGAGCCGAGGGTTGGATGGTAAGCGTGGTGGTGCCCTCTGCTGGAGCCTCTTCGGGGGCCGAGGTGGGCACAGGAGCGGAAGCAGCAGCTCCGCTGAAACCCTGGGCGATTTCGTCGAATGTTTTGCCTTTGGTCTCGGGGACTTTGATGAAGGTGAAGATGAAGAAGAGGATGAGAAAGGCGGTGAAGATGAGGAAGACCCAAGGGCCACACAGCTCCTATAGAGATAAAGAAGGGAGAGGAACGGGTTAAGAGACATCAAATTTACAACCTTTTACTCCATCTGACCCTCTCCCCTTCATCTTCTCCTCCATCTGACCCTCTCCTCTGCTCTTCTGACCCTATCCTCTTCATCTTCTCCTCCATCTGACTCTCTCCTCTGCTCTTCTGACTCTCTCCTCTTTTATCTTCTGCTCCATCTCACCCTCTCCCCTTTATCCTCTGTTCCATCTGACCTCCTCCTCTCCATCCTCTGTTCCATCTGACCCTCGCCTCTTCATCTTCGCTCCATCAGACGCTCTCTTCTTTATCTTCTGCTCCATCTGACCCTCTCCTCTTCATCCTCTGCTCTTCTGACTCACTCCTCTTCATCCTCTGCTCCATCTGATCCTCTCCTCTTCATCCTCTGCTCTATCTGCCCCTCTCCTCTGTATCCTCTTTTGTCTTCCTCTCGGCCTTTATAGAATTATCCATTATGTTTTCAATAATACATTCAAAAACTTCCACACATCTGACCTGTACCATGACCTGGTGGTGTCTCCATGTAAAATATTAATGCCACACTGAACATTCCAGGAAACATAATGATGCCACCATACAACGAGTAGGCCTACCAGTAAAGTTACAGTAAAATTAAGGGAAATCTAAGCACTGACAGAGCTGGTTGAGTATTACAACATCACTATTATTTTGAGGATGGATTTGAACTCACCTCTAGTTTGGGGAAGCTCATGCCGACCAGGAAGTTGGCGGTCCAGTTGCAGCAACCAGCCACAGCCATGGCGGCCGGACGAGGGCCCTGAGAGAACAGCTCCGCCACGATGAACCAGGGGATGGGACCAGGGCCCAGCTCAAACATGGCCACGAACAACATCACAGCCAGGATCGCAATGTAGCTCATCACAGGTATGCTTTTCTGTGCACGGAGACAGAGGAAAGACATATCAAACATCATTCAAGAAGACAAGAAGAAGTATTAGACTGTCAAGTAAATCATAATAATTTACAATATGGAATACAGATCTAAAAGAAATTATTATCCACTGACTTTCTGTTCAAAGATAAACTGTAGAACAAATAAAAAGCCCCGCCTTTTCACTGTGGAATTTCACCTAAGTGGCAGATTTTCATTTACATACTGAAAGAATGTGGCTAAAATTTAAGATGTAAACACTTAATTCTATCAGAAAATGAAAAAAGTAGTGAAATGATCTGTCCACGCAGCAAGATCATTTTACTTGACAAGTTATCTGTGACATGTTAGTGCCGTATGAACCATCTCGCACTCTGAGGAGCTCAGGGACCGGCCTCCTGCAGGTGCCCAGAGTCAGGACTAAATTCGGGGAGTCAGCATTTCAGACTGATGCAGATAAAACCTGGAACAGTCTCCCTGAACATGTGAGACAGGCCTCTACTCTGACTCTGTATAAAAACAGGCTAAAAATGGTTCTGTTTAGCTGTGCATATGACTGAAATGTTTTCATTTTCCATTCCGCACTCTACTCTTCTCTCTAATTCTTTCTAATTTAATGTCCCATCTCTAATTTAAAAATTTATGATGATTATTTATGCTTTAATTTGTTTGTATTGTGATTTTAATGTATTTCTTATTCTGTAAAGCACTTTGAATTACTTTGTGTACGAATTATACTATACAAATAAACTTGCCTTGCCTTTCCTTGCCTTGCCTTATCTTAAAATAAACTACCCCTAGACTAGAATGAAGCAATCTAGGAACTAGAACGTAGATAATAAATCTGAAAACAATGAATAACCTGATAGAAGTTTGAAAATCTAATCAGAGAAATTTGCATTGCATGTTTGAAAAATGTCTATGTGACATTTCTGAACCCTTCAAGGGGTAGGTGGTAGGTGAAAACTGAAATTTTTCGAGCAACCAAGCCTCACATGCAGAACAATAACCCATCACTCCGACATGCATAAATCACAAAATACAACTTTGTTAATGAAGAGGGAACACTGTTAATGGTTAAAAACTCAGATTTTAAGTTGATTTTAGATGCTATGCCCACTTTAAAGCAGCTATAAATACAAAAAATACAAAAATAAAGTCCGTGGACCATTTTGTAAACACATTTTATTTTAGTTTATGAAAATTAAACCCCTCATAGTCTTCAATCCTCCCACTAAAAAGAACACTAACAAATCTCACTTAGCTGCTCCTTGTATTGTTATTTTCATGAAAAATGACTACGCTGTTCAAAAACACAGCTTAAATATGAAATACAGGCAATAACTAACTTAAAATCCCAAAATCTATTCTATTTAATCTATTGACACACAAAATAACCAAGAAAACACAGTGACTGACCATCAGTAGGGAGATGGTCATGAGCAGAGCACTGACGGCCATTCCTCCCAAACCGAGGAGGTGCAGAGTGCGACGGCCAGCCTTCTCCACCAGGAACAACTGCAGGACAGAGGCAGACGAGAAAATAAGAAAAACACTGTCAAATATTGTAATCTTTCACTAAAATCTCACAATGTATTTGTTATGTCTTGAAAGGGCATGTGTATCTTGTAAATCTTATGGGGATTGGTTAAATTATTGTGTTATATCTATACATATAATTACGTTATTTATCAATTTACTAATTTAATAAAAAATGGTACCCCCAACTGTATCAAATGGCATATCAAAAGCTAATAACCTCACAGCTCTCCAATGCTGTCTGTGATACGCAAAACTAAATACTAAGATTATCTTCCTATTACACAATAAACATTGGGAAATTAGATAAATGCACATTAGAAACACATGTAAAGTCATAGATTGTATATAAATGGACATAGCTAACCCACTCGCCACCGCATTCCAAATAGGCGCTTCAGGCTCCATTGACTGATTGTTTCCAATTCACTTTACTTGCACTTTTAATTGCCGTCTGTCCTCTCTCTGTGTAACTGCTGCAGGGAGCCTTAAAGTCTTAAAGGAGTCTTAAAATGTCCATATCCTGTTCTACATGATCCTGATGTATTTATTTATTTATTTAGTTTTGTCCATAAATGAATTCCTCAGCTCCAAATTCACCCCTATAACTGGTAGCCTGGTGAGCTTCATTTGCCTGAACACTATGGGCGATGTCACACTTCATTCGTCCACTTCTTTATACAGTCTATGAGTAAAATCGAGTGGCAGTCTATCCAGTTCTTTGTATTTCTGCAGTGCTGTGTATGTCCCCACAGTATCAGATTTTATATGTGCGCTTAGGTTATGTAATAATAAACAGGAGCACATGTTAGGGTTGTGTATTGTTCCATGTGGTCAAATCAGGAATATACTGTGATACCACTCACAGAGACAATAGTGAAGATAACATTGACAATCCCCGCTCCAATAGTGGCGTAGATGGGCTGTTTCACCCCGGCCGAGTCGAAAATACCAGTGGAGTAATAAAAGACCTGAAACAAGAAAGGAAAAGCGGTTTATATTTGATAGAGCGATTTAGGCAGAAAGAGGCAGATTTGAATTGAGAGCTGTGAAAGCTGTTATGTGGTGCAGAGCTCTGCAAGTCTACAGAACAAATATCTCATGTAACTTGACTGTCAAACAAAATAAGGCAGATATTTCTGTGAAAATGCTTCATAAAACAGGCAATTTGAACAGCCTCATATTAAACTCGAGGAGAAGAAAATGGGAAACTTGTGTTTTTAGCCCTTAAAGTAATAACACAGCCTGGATGTATCAAAACAAATGGGATCCAAAAGGCAATATCATGTGTTAGGAGAGGACTGAGTATTATGGAGAGACTGTTGTTACATAAAAGTAAAAATTGTACATAGCCAAAAGGCAATTTTATTAGCAGCAGCTGTAGTATATAGTAGCTGTGTGTTGGTACATGCAGAGCAGTCGGGCAGTTGTAGTAGGACAGCAGCAGCAGTAGTAGTAACAGTATTAGTAGCAGTAGTTGCAGTAGCAGTAAACGCATTACATTAATCCCAGGGAGTTGCTGTGACAGTTTAAGTAGCAGTAGTAATGGTACTAATAGTAAGTTGCAGTGGTAACAATTTACTCACAGAGGTCATCACAGACAGTTGCTGTAGCAGTAGCAGTTGTAGTAGCAACATTAGTAGTAGTAGTAGTAGCAGTTGTAGTACTAGTAATAGTAGTAGTATGAGCAGAAGTTGCATTAAACTTTATCATTGTTGGTCATTTTGAGGGACAGGGTCGTAAAAATCCCATCATCAACTATTATTACCTGTCATTTGATTTTAAAATGTTAATGATAATATCGGCCTATATGATAATGATAAGACATATTTAATAACTTGTGTTTTTATTGATTCATTGTCATAATTAATCCACACTCCTGCTCCCACCATGCAGTCTCCATACTGACTCCCACTAAACACAGTACTCCTGCTTTACCTCCTGCTGCCACTTGCCTGCGCCGTAACATTAGCTCCCTCTGGCTCATCAAGGTTATTAGTTGTTGTCACTTGTCCTTCCTGCATTGCATCACTCTTTTCACCCCTTTTATCAACGCTTTCACAGTTATTGGGCCTTTTAAAGAAACTTCGAACACTCAGCTGCCGTGACATCTTGCTATCTCATATATAGCGATGGCAGCTAAAGCTGCATTAAACACATTCTAATCTCACACAGGCTGATGTGGCTCTGTAGTGACTATGGTTTATATGTTGTAAAGTTGAGTTTATTTATACAGATTAGTAATAGTAATAAAAATCGATTGTTAATTCTCTCGACGATTGATTAAGAACATTTAATGGAATGCCCATCCCTAGTGTGAACTACTTAAATTTATGGTTTTTCACCCTCAGGGTAATTGGTCAAAATGACAGACGGCCTTCAGATTTTCCCGTCAACGTTAAAACAATTCCATCAGTGATGGAGAATATTCGGTTAATGTGACCTCTGAGTAGGAGTAGTAGTAGGAGTAGTAGTAGGAGTAGTAGTAGCAGCAGGAGTAGTAGTAGTGAATGGATCACATTTCTTGAAGTAATGTCGGCATATCCCTAAGTCCATTCCATAAAGCCCCAGTGAGTTTTAGCTGGTGAAGTCAAGTCCTGCAGTTCTCGGGCTGCTCCTCCTTTGGGCCACTTGTCTAGAAGCTCACACCTGTCACATTCCACCTGACACAAGTAAACTTGCACCTGTCACACTGCACCTGTCACACTCCACCTGACAGGTAAGTGAGACGGGATTCTCTGGCAAACAACACCTGACAACATGCAGGAGTCAACTGTGAGGAACAGCTTTTTTCTCACCGGCAGTAGTAGCAGTAGCAGCAGTATGTTTACTCACAGCGTTGATCCCGGACAGCTGCTGTGACAGTTGCAGCATCACGGCGATGAGCAGAGGTTGTCTGTAGGATGCAGACCTGAACAGCTCAGGGATGGTGACCTTCTTCTCCAGAGCCATCTTTGCACTCTCCTCCTTCATCTCCTGCAGGTCCTTACTCACATCCTCTGTACCCCGCAGACGCACCAGGACTGAGGCGCACAGAGACACAGGACAGGAAGTAAAGAGTTTGGTTAGTTATGATATGGGAAACTGCACTGGGCAATGAATCAAACTTTATTCAAGATCGAGATTTAATCATTTCTTATATTGTTAATGATCCGCCTGTCTTTTCAGTGGATCAATGGATCAATTTATTGCTAAACTTCTGTCAGTAAAAGTCTATGGTTTGGAGGAAGAAATTTGACATTTTTGTGTTAATAAGAAAAGGAATAAGAATAAAAGACGTTAAAAGTTTATTTCTAGCAAGATTAAATAAAATTGAAAATTGTGAATCATCAGTGTGAGCAAAAAAATAAATAAATAAAAAAAGTGGTAAAAAGTATAGTTTTCAACCACACATGGGGCATTCATGAGAAATACAGCCACAATAAAACACTCTGCACTTTAGAACTCGTGCAACACACACTGCACTTTAAAACTTGTGCAAATACACACTGCACTTTAGGATAAATGTATCAATATGCGCATTTTATTCATTGCACTTTATATAAAATCTCCTATAATACTGTTGAAACCCTTCTGAGTTTATGTTTTTTACTTGGCTTCCATTTTGCTCTGTGTGTATTTATTTGTATTTTGTTTGTTTTTTATTGCACTTTATGTTATGTTATGTGTGGCCTTAAAGGTACGAACAACCTGTCCAGGGACTACAGATGGAAACTAGCCTGCGGCTAAAATCTGGCATATTTACATATGTCTCATGTGTTCATTAATATGCACTGTCCCTAATAAATAAATAAATAAATAAATAAATAAATAAATAAATAAATAAATAAATAAATAAATAAATAAATAAATAAATAAAAGAAAGTGATATGGATGAGTCTGTAGAGTAGCTGTGTTTGAATGTGTTTACTTACTGAAGTGATTTTAAAGTTGGTAGTACCACTAATGACCACTAGATGTCATTCTTACAGACAGGTACTGTAATCTCCTATTGTAAAATTATATTAGGGCCTACTTGTCCTGAAGTACTTGTATTTCTGAGTAACAATAACTAGAATGACTTTTAAGTTTGTATTATTTAGTGAAAGCTGCTGTCATGATGAGATCTCTGTGGTCACCTACACGTGTCTAAACCATCTGTTTAGTGCTTATCTGTAGTGGTACTTGTGTAATGTATTTGACTGGGAATTAGCTGATTATTATTATCAGGACATTGTATTCCAGTAATTTTTAATAGTTAGTCATTCTTATTTTTTACTTCATATGTTTTATTCTCCTGCTGTTGTTGTAATCTGAGTTGCAACACTGGAACTTCTGGTAACACTTTTAATAGCCTTAATAAAGCATGATTAATGCTTAATTCACAAGGAACAGTTAATGCCGAGTAACAACTTAATACCCCAACCATAACTCTGACCCCTTGTTTAAGTATTTAGCTAGTCTTCATAAAGTCCCTATCTGTTTTTCTGATCTTTATCTGGGCTCACAGAGGCTGCAGTCTGAGCAAAGATGCCCAGATTTCCCTTTCAACACATTCATAATGAAAAAAATAAACCATTTGTTCAATGTTCATTATGAATGAAGTCTTTGTTCATGATTTATTAAGACTAATTCAAGTGTAGTTATTATGAAGTGTTGCAGATAAAGTGACAAATAAAGGTTCTCTTATGTTATCTTAAAACAAAGACCTATACACAGAATATAGTAGTATAATAGAGAATAATAATAGTAGATGTGTACCTTTGCGCGCCTGCTCCTCCTGTTTGAGGTTGATGAGCAGAAATCGTGGGCTCTCAGGGCAGAACGGGAGAAGGACACATTGCAGCACAGCTGGGGCGACGGTCAGTGCCAAGAGCAGAGGCCACATCTTATCTGAGCCCAGCAAACTCTCCAGACCAAAGATCTGAACAGAGAGGAGAGATTAGTCTGTCTATGAGCCAGCAAACTCTCCAGACCAAAGAGTATAAAGTACTGGGTATAAAGGGGTTAGAGAGAGTTAGCCTTTATTTGTGAATGCATTAAGAAAAAGAAGAAAAGAACAGGACAGGAGGTTAACAAGGTTTTTGGAGATGCAAGCCCGCTAATAAGGTTAATAGGCTCATAAGGCTAATAAGCCCGTCAATAAGGACAATAAGAATGATGATGATTAGAATATTGTCCACTATTACAACCAAAATACCAACATCTAAAAGGGACAGCGTCACTATGGTAACTTTATAACTCCAGTGAACCTCTTGCATAGATAAAATACCTTTATCTCACCTGTGCGATGAGGATGCCCACCACCACCCCGAGCTGGTGCAGGGTCCCAAAGGCTCCTCGGAGGGGGGTGGGCGACACCTCCCCCACGAACATGGGTGTGAGTCCAGTGAAGAGTCCACAGAAGAGCCCGATGACCAGACGTCCAGCGATCACCATCTCATAGGAGGAGCAGATGGTGGAGAAGCCCATGAGGAGACCCCCGATCACGGCCAGAATATTCACCAGGAACATGGACCTGCGCCTGGATGGACAAAGGGAGAAGTATTTTAGATTCAAGGTTAAGGTACACGTTATTGTGCTGTAGATGGAAATAGGAGATTTACATTAAAAATAGATAATAGCATAAGTGTTGTTTTGGAGATATACAAAGACGGATAACGTGTAGTGTAATCGTTCAAATAGGAGTATAAGTATAAAAGTCTTGGGTAATCTTACAGTCAATTTACATTTCTGTGACAGTTGAACCTCCATTTTACAAGTGAGATTTAGCACATTTTTGATGGATTGCAATGAAGCTGTTGCCATAGTGATAAAACAAAGAAACAATATTCTGTCAGTATCGCCCACCCCAGCCCTCCTGAGGAAATTTATCCTTGGTGTTTGACTCATTCTTCAGTACCACTGTGCTGAATGGAGGTGTGGTGAGCACTTTTAAGTTCAGTTCAGTCTAGTATCACTTAGAAAACCAAAAACAAGCACATGAAGCTCGTTCTACTGCTGGGTACAACTGACCATGAATAGCTCAAGATCTGCAAAAGCGTTACAAGGATAGTGGCACTAAAGGATGGATCAAATGCAGAGGACTTTTTTCACAAAGGGGTTAAAGAGGAACTCCAGCACATGTGAAGCTAAAGTCCGTTGCTAAAGGTGGTTGAATACTGTTAGAAGCCAAAAAACGGCACAGAGTTGCCTCGGCGGAGATCTCGCTGTGGCAGTGAGTCTGTCAAGGCAATAAACTAGTGTAGTGATGGGGCAAGTTCTTAGCTTCCACTTAAAATGACAATTTGCTTCACACTGAAGAAGCTTATAATAATAATAATAATGCATCAGTTTTATATAGCGCTTTTCTGGACACTCAAAGACGCTTTACAGAGCATTATTCATTCACTCCAGACCCGGTGGTGGTAAACTACTATTGTAGCTACAGCTGCCCTGGGGCAGACTGACGGAAGCGAGGCTGCCAATCTGCGCCATCGGCCCCTCCGACCACTACCAACACTCACGCACACACCACTTTCATACTAGGCAATGTGGGTGAAGTGTCTTGCCTAAGGACACAACGACAGTTTTTTTTTGCGACTGGCGCCCCACTGTGGCATCTGGAATTCCTTGTGGTCTCCCATCCAAGTATAAACCAGGCCCGGGCCTGCTTAGCTTCTGAGATCTGACGGGTTCAGGCTTTGACGAGCCGGTATGGCCACAACTTAACACCACTTTAACCCATCTTACAACAGCCACGAGTCTAACAAACAAAACGCTCTGCCTGGTTCACTCATTAGTGTCTGGAAACATTATAAAACAACTTTATAATCAGCCTTAGCCTTACCCTGCTGATTTCCCACTGCACATGCCAAATCCCAAAAGACTCGATCGCCGATGTAATTTCTAATCCCATTTATTTACGAGTGAATTATATATATTTTTTGAAAAACGCAAAAAAAAAATACATTCCTAAACCATTTTCTTTCAACAACTTTCAGATTCTATTCTTCTTCACCGTCAGTAGTCGATCCTCAGTTGTTGCTTCTGGCTGCTCGAGCCACTTGTTGCCACTGGAGTTGACAGTTGAGTCTTTTGGGCTTTCACATGTGCAGTGGGAAATCGAATCGGTAAGGCTAAGGCTGCTTAGAAAGTTGTTTTATAACGTTGCCAGACACTAATGAGTGAGCCACAGCGTTTTGTTGGTTAGACTCGTGGCTATGTTATAAGATGGGTTAGAAAGTGGTATTAATCCTCTTCTATGCAAATTGGCATTTTACGTGGAAGTTAAGAACTTGCCCAACCTCACTACACTCACTACACTAGTTTGTTGCATTGACAGACTCACTGCCACAGTGACATCTCCACCGAGGCAACACTGATCTGTGCCGTTTTTTTGGCTTCTGAAAGTATTAGACCACCTCTAGTAATGGACTTTAGCTTCAAACGTGCTGGAGTTCCCCTTTAAGAAGTGTACCTAAATGTTGCCTAAATTTCAGTTTTTATAATGGAGAATAACAAAATGCATTAGAATGTCATGTCCACATAGTCCTTAGTATCAGATCAGGACATTAATAGTGGATGTATGTAGTTAAAAAGTACTGCGATACATTGCCCGGAAGCCCATCACAATAGTAGTATATCGCAGTATCTTTTGAGTACAGTTGTAAATAAGGATGCGACAAAAATGTCTGGAATCATTAATGACTTTGTGCGGCCTGTAAATGAGGACCACAGCTTTATAACATCCATTAGAGTGAAGCAGACATGGGAGCAGAAAAACCAAACAGGAAACACAGAGTATTCAGAGTACTGTTGAGCAGATCAGTACCTCCCAAAACGATTAGCCATGACCCCCACGCTGAAAGAGCCCACCATGCCGCCCACGCTGAAGATGGCCACAGACACACTCCACACGATGGTGCACATGCCCGGACTGATGGGCTCGCCGTATCGCTCCATCCACGTCGAGTTGAAGAACGAACGCAGCTTCTACACAGGGAGAAACAGGCGGGGACAATGGTGATTAATATGGTTAAGGTCTGGGAGATTACACATATGGAACATGCCAAAGAAATACAAATAATCTAAAAACACTGGTCCAAGTTCCTCCTAATCCCAGGGCCCAAACCAGACCAGAAAAAAACTCTCAGGAACTTGGCCCATGAAGCAACGCAATACAATTTATCATAGTTAAAACTAAAATATACTTTCTGATTGACTAAACCTATTGACTAACTAAAATAGCATGAATCCTTCGTAGGCTGGGAGCCAGGTCCACTGTCCAGGATGGTTTTTGCTACCTTTTTTCACTATTATTTCTGGTTATCTTTATCTTGGGCCATCACACGTTGATAAGGACCAACCGCAACTCGGCCCCATTTGGTCTCAGTGCCCAAAAAACACCCTATTTAGGAGAAGCTATTATCGGGATTATGTAATTGTAAATATTAAGGTGCTGAAACTGCATAAATGGTCAAATAACCCTAAGATTTTACATGGTGTATCCTGACACATGGAGGAAACTAGTAGAAAAATATTCTGGGGCTTGCTGGATTTTTGCTCTCAAATATCACCCTCAACATGCCCCAAAAGACAAAAAAAAAGTTTGTCCGCCTGACAAATTATCATCAAACGTGATCATTTTCAAGCATTTTTGTACATGTATCAGTGCCTTAAATGACCATTAAATCTCCCCAAATTTATAAGCTTCAATTTAAGCCCAAGATGACGTTTCTATCCAGAGGAACAGCTGGTACGACCAAAGTTCTTCACTGTTCCTCAAATCGGCAGGAAACAGAACATTCAAGCATTTACATTTCATATAGGATTAAGAATATTTTTTTGCTCCCGTATGTAAAATTCTAATCAAAATGAAATAAGGATTTGTGTCTGAGCCGACCTGCTCTGGAGCATTGATGACTCCGGTGTTGTATCCGAACTGCAGAGAGCCGATGACCGCCGTGGCCAGAGAAAACAGGAGGTACCCCGTCACCTGCTTCTGCTACACACACAAAAACAACCAAACAAAAGAAGAATATAGCAGTTAGACATTTAGTATAAGAAAATGTTTTGAAACTCGTAATGCAGTTGACAGGTGCAAAGAACAACCCCAATTACTGCATAGTTTAAACCTCTCCCAGAGCAATAAGATTATAATAAGAAATCTGTCCCACTCTATAATAACTACAACTCAATTAGGCCAAATCAAGGCTCCAATCAAATGTATTTATAGAGCACATTTAAACCAGCCAAAGCAAACAAACATAAGGTTCCTCTTTCCACTTGAAGAAGACTATCAAATACCGCAAAAAACAAAATTTAGTCAAGTTAAAACAACTTGAATTAAGAAAGTTTTACCATAATTTGTGTTGACAAGTCAAATGATCTGCCAGTGGAATAAGACTTTTTGCACTTAAAATATAAAAATACATCTGGCTACACTTAACATAAGGAAAAAACACACTTATTCCACTGGCAGATCATTTCATTTGTCAAGTTGAATCTACTCAAATAAAGTCAAATGCCATTTTAACTTACTTAGAGATTGTTTTTTCCCCAGTAATGTACTCTTATTATTTCCATAGTTGTTGTTATTCTTAATGTTGAGTTAATCCCTCCAATATACTGAATCTACACAATACACAATTAGTCATTTATATTTATTGATGCTGGAACCTCACACTAAAAACCTTGTCTGCTGTGGGATTGTACGCATTTGTATTGTATTGTCCCCTATCGTACTTAGTGTTGTATGTTGAGATTAAAAAAAGAAGAAGAGAAAAACAGCAGACAAAGCTTAGCAATGTGCAGAAAAACAACAATGCTAAATCCAAATCCACTTTATTTCCATAGCACATTTTACAAACAGAGCAGTTTCCAAAATGCTGAGCAGAGATAAAACAAAGAATGCTAAAATTTGGTCATACCAGTCCTAAAACAATAACTCCACTTTATAGTCACCTACCACAACACAATAAATCCCGCTAAAGACCTACTGCACTACTTTAGAGTACAGTTTTGCGTTGTGCTTTTATATATTTATGAAAATTGTCATATTGAAGTGTGGATAACATAGGCTTATAGACGGAGCATTAGACAAAATCACCAAAATCTTCAGGCATGTTTTTCAGGAAACAACATTATAACATGCTAAAAAGCTACAAAAAGACTATTTTGCATAATACACTGCAAAACACATTTCTAACATAGTTAAATTGACTTGAATTAAGCAGATTCATCTTAAAAGATCAATTTTAAGATTTTTTTTACTTAATAAGATGAGATTTTTTAAAACTTATTTCAAGATATTCATCCTGATATATCTTATCTAGATATTACAACTTATTCTAAGCACTTTTATATTAAATCAAGACAGGTTAAGCCTCTTTAACTTCCTTCTCAAACCAATAAGATGAAAAATCTTGCCATAAATACTTGAAACTAGTGTTTTCTGCTTAGAACAAGATTCGTATTTCGTCTTGTTTTAAGAAAACTTGGTAAGTGAAAATTTCTTACTGCACTGGCAGATAATTTCACTTAGGCTACGTTTACACGATGACGGTCTGAACAGAAGACGCAAAAGTGGCGTCGCGTCTTCACTTTTTATTCCGCGTTTAGACGTGCATACGGTGATGCAAAAGTGTGTGGAATTCGATTGGGTATGCATGCCAGGCGGCTAGGTGGCGCTGTGATACATTCGCCTGGGACGAACTGGTGTGTCCAGAATTTCACGGAGGTGGTTCAAGATCCTTCTCTGTTGAGTAATTGCATGTATACACACTCTATGCATTTGTTGGAATGCCTCTTGTATATTTATTACAGCTGCCAGAGCAACTTGAAGATCCGACGTATGGGTATCACACAAATCCGCCATGTTTGTTTCCCTGTACTGCCGCATCTATGTGACGTAAACGCGTACGCGACGTGAGCAGATCTGACCAGAGTTTTGCGTCTTTTGCAGTTTACACGGAAACGCTACAGTGGAGCGTATTTAACTTTTCCACTCTGGAGGGTGGTTTCAGATTTTTGCGTTTTTGGCCCCCAAAAACGCCGTCACCGTGTAAACGAAAGGCACTTCCGATAAAATATTTTGTCGTTTTTACCCGTAAGCGTTCTCGTGTAAACAGGCCCTTAAAATAGTGCATTTTTGCCTCAAAATTTGTATTTTTTTTCTTATTTTTGATAGGCCTTTTTTGCTGTGTAGCCCCTCTTTAAACTGGCCTTTTTGGGGACATTTAGTGCACTTTCCCAAATGCCACACAGATATAACCAAGAGTCCAGTCTCATAATGCGATCTGAAATAACTTTATGGATTCGTGATCAACCTGAGGGGCAGGTCAGTGACACAGAGAGAGTGGACATCAATAACACATGAAGATATCTGCTGCTTTATGAAAGAAAACCTCTCTCTCTCTTTATTTCCCCCGTTCGCTTTGGGCTCAGTGCTGTACAGAGCCGATCCCTCAATACTGGATTGAGTTTGAGTCTAAACCAGACCTTTCAAATGGCTGAAAGTCCCAGAGGTGCTGCTGCTGCTCAGGTAATCAAATACATGAATCTCTGTAATGAAATCTACCCCAAGGAAACACGCTATGGGCTCACAAACAGATGTGGCATGAGGGAGTGGAAGGGAACAGGGTGATTATGGTTTTGAGATTGTGATTATAAAGGAGCAGAGATGGAAAGAGTATCATCTTAACATCTTAAAATGGTTTAAAATAAATGGAAAACACAAGTCCTCTAAATAATGACTGAAGTGGGAGATGGAGAAACTACTACTTGAGTACGAAGTAATAGTTCGGATCTAAAATGTGTATAAAATCTGGCTTATGTTTTAATATAACTGCAGATTCTAGTATTTCCAAAACTATAGATTTACTCATAGTGGGAGGAGTAACCACAACTTCTACTTAAATATGAGTACTGTTACTTCAAACAAAATAATACTTAAGTAGGAGTAAAAGTATGTGTAAAAGGAAATGTGTTCAAAAGTTCAAATAAATGTAAATGTTACCTCCTCAACTGAACTGCGTAACATTTCTAGTGTCCGACACCTGCTTGTCTCCATGGAAATGTTATTGCTTTGTCTAGACTGTTCCACAATAAAGAGTTAACATATCATGAGGGAGACAAGCAGGTTATAGCACTACATTACAATTCAGATCTGTGGAGAGTCGCCCCTATTCACAGAAGGAATCATTGTACAGGGTTTCCCAAAAAAAAATTGAAATAATTTTGCCGAAAAATAATTTTTTTTTGGCAGTTCTTGTTAAAATAACCTCAAATTTTCACAGAATATAAAGAAACAGATCAAGATTTTATATTGAATGTTTTATTTTTGTTGTTTTCAGGTTGAGCTGTTCACTCCCAAAGAAAAGTCATTTTGCGTTTTAGAATCTGCTCGCACACAGTCACCTAAGACTGTGCAGCTTCAATGCAACATTAGGAAAAACTTCAACTGGCAAATAAAGTCCTATAATAAACTTATAATGTTCAACACCTAAACTGTTCCATTTCATTGAGCTAGACTTAGTAGTTTTCAAGATAAATGCTTTTAAATTGTTAAACTTTTGGGACACCCTGTATTTTTGAGCAATAGGAACACCAGTAATAAATAAATTCTGGATGGATGTGTTTAAAGTCATACTATGGAACATTCCAATCAAAGCAATAAAAGAGAGAAGAGACGAGATGTACACTGCAAAAAACAAAATCTAGTCAAGGTAAAATGACTTGGATTAAGAAAGTTTTACCATTATATGAGTAAATTTCACTTGACAAGAAAAATAATCTGCCAGTGGAATAAGACTTTTTAAGAAAAATACTTAAAATAAAAACAACAACTTTTTGCACTTAAAATAAGAAATAAAAATCAAATGTTGCTTAAATTAAGAAAAAACTTTCACTTGTCAAGATGAATCTACTCAAATAAAGTAAAATGTTCTTAATTTAAGTCATTTTAATTTACCTAGATATTGTTTTTTTCCCAGTGTGGGTAGCAGACCATCCACCCAAAAAGTTGTACAGTGCACCTTTAAACTAGAGTCCATGGCATGAAACATTTTCTTATTTTGAGGCAACTGTTGTTGTGATTTTGGGCGCTACAAAAATAAATTGAATTGAATTGAATTTTGGCAAGGGTAAAGTTTGGGTACAGAATGTATTGTTTAGCTTTATGAAAATAGTTGTACAGTGACATATGTTAAATTTAAATTGATATAAACAGGATTTTTTGTAATTATAGCATAGTTATTTTATTATTCATATGGCAGTGCAAGTTCAGGTTGTTTTATGGGGGACTATGAGGGCAGGAATTATATTTTTTTTTACATAATATATCAAGAAAAAACACAAATGTAATGTAATTTAAAAAAGTGAAGCATTTTTGACATTTGGGTCGAGTCTAAAGTCTCCAAATGAATGCAGGTGCAGGCTTATAGGATTAAAAGAGCGCACACGATCTCTCATTAGTGCCATTCTGAATGTTAAATCTCCTTCTCTGCTCTGTGAATGTGCCAAGGTCGTCCCAGGACACTGTTTTGGGTTCAGCACATGTCACGAGGCCTGACTCAGCTCAGCCTTGTGATGCTATTCGAGATGGGCATCAGGTGACCCACTGCCCTTCATTCTACCAACACACACACACACAAACACACACACGCTCTATAGAAATACAATGGTACGGTTCTGGGCCAATCAGAATGCGGGAAACGGCAGAATGAGTCTAATACAGAGTGAAAGAATGATATGAAAGATGGATGTGGGGCAGGAAGTGAGAGATGAGAGAAGGATTTGAATGTGATACTGAAACTTTGTCCCCAGGGAAGGCACAAAGTATATAGAGAAAAAGGGAAAAAGGGGACTCAGAAAACTAAATTATACTAGTATTATATAATCAAACAGAAGCATGAATGTGAAGTAAGATTTGGATGTTATAACCAAATTAACATTTTTAACACTAGTCACTTTAAAGGGCCCATATTACACTATTTTCTGCTCTTTCTATCTAACATATACAGGGTGTCACAAAACATTTGAAATAATTTCGCAGGCTAATAATTTTGGTAATATTTGTTGAAATAACCTCAAATTTTCATAGAATGTATAAAAACAGATCAATATTTAATATTTTTAGTGTTTTATTTTTGTTCTGTTTTCACTCCCAAACAGAAGTCATTTTGCATCTTGGAATCTGCTCTCACACGAGACTGTGTAGCCTTCAATGCAAAATTTGAAGAAACTTCACCAACGGACAAACATATTTGGACTTAGTAGCAAAAATTGAAAGAGGAAGGTGCTTATGCAGGGCTAAAGGATCGGGTAGACCAACATCAACATGATCATTGAGCTAGACTTAGTAGTTTTCAAAGTAACTGCTTTTAAAATTATGTACATTTTTCTGGGACACCCTGTATAATGTTGTTTCCTCATCACAAACATATCTAGATTTGTGTTTTGTTTCATTCAGTTTCATTTCATTGTTTAATGTTTTGCCTGTTTTTATATTGTGTTGATTTTAATGTGAAGCACTTGGGTCACCTTGAGTGTTGTTCGGGCTTTTAAGTGAAGTGCTCCACTGTGTTTTTAAACTCCATACACATTCACTAGAATCATTTAGATGATTTCTACCTTGGAATTGCCAGTCTCTCATCGAATCTCTGACTGATAATAAATGATTTTCCAGGCATGTCTGAATGAAACAAAACACAACTCCAGGTATCTCCATGTCCGGAGATCCGGTCGTCGAAGCCCCTGCCTTTGACAGTCGCCCAGATCTCTTTGCACCAGCCCCTTGTGGATCCTCCCGAGAATGCATTTGTAAATTATGATATCCAGCAGGATGTAGCATGTTTACGTTATATGTTACGTAAACATGCACGGTAAATATGTACGGTATTGGCCATATCGACTTGTCAAAGCCTGATCCTGTCAGATCTCAGAAGCTCAGCAGGGCCGGGCCTGGTTAGTACTTGGATGGGAGACCACTGGGAATTCCAGGTGCCACAGTGGGGCGCCAGTGGCAAAAACTGTCGTTAATGTCCTTAGGCAAGGCACATCACCCACATTGCCTAGTATGAAAGTGGTGTGTGCGTGAATGGTGGTGGTGGTCAGAGGGGCAGATGGCGCAGATTGGCAGCCTCGCTTCCGTCAGTCTGCCTCAGGGCAGCTGTGGCTACAATAGTAGTTTACCACCACCGGGTGTGGAGTGAATGAATAATGCTCTGTAAAACGTCTTTGAGTGTCCTGAAAAGCGCTATATAAAACTGATGCATTATTATTATTATGTTCTTTCACATTTTAAGAGTCTGGTAAGGTTTTACTGGGAGAGTTGTGAGTGCTATTGTCCTGAGCTGGAGGAAGTGTCTCGGGTGGTGGACGCCTGGGAGTCCCTGCTTAGACTGCTGTCCCCGCGACCCAGCACCGGATAAGCGGAAGAAAATGGATGGATGAACAACTCCAGGCATGTTTTTGAGGAGGTAACAACATGACTTAAATCACTGTTCATTGTTTGTTTCATTGTTTGTTTTGCACTGTTGCTTGTTCATACTCCATATTTTTTGTATTTATATTTAGTCAAAGTTGATTTTTTTTAGGTTTCTTTGTTATACCTTATTTTATGCATGCCTTGATTTGACTATATTTTATATCTTCATATTTTCTGTTATTATTCATAGTTTTATGTTGCACCTTAGAGCTGAAGCATATTCTTGTCTATGAATTTTGTTTCATGAAAATGGCAAAACAACTTTTTCTGATTCTTAAAAGGAAGAGAGAGGAGCACACTCACAACAACAGCATGTCAGTGTCATAATATCCTGTATATTTTAATGCGTTCTAATTTCCATTGTATTCTATGGGACCTAACTAGCCTACACATGATTACAAATGCATCTTCCACTTATAAGATACTCTGGGCCAGTCATCTAACCGTAACTGAATTGCACTGCTTCTAACATGAAATTCTGTCATTTCCTTTCCATTCTCATCAGTATTTTGTTCATCTATTTATATTTTGCAATTGAAAACCGCTAATTGACAAATCCTTTATCCTGTACCCGCTTCTCCTCCTCCTCACAATGACCACTCCTGTCTCTGCAGCTCTAATGGATTCTAATGTGTTTAGTCTGAGTCCCACCGCTGTCTCCTGTTGTTTACGTCTCACCTGGACACGGTGACAGAGCAGATAAATATGTTTAAAAGCCTCTGTCCTCTGGGTCTGTGGTCTGTGCAAACGGACGAGGATTTAAGCTCTTTTTGATGAAGAAACAAAGGGGAATGTGAAATAAGGAGAGATACAGTGAAGGAGGATTAGAAAAAACAGCACTGGATAATATATGGTGATACAAACAATTATGTTCAAGCAAAAATGAACTAAACTATATTGAAATTGAAATATTTTACAAATCATATATTTTAGATGAGAAGCTACTAAATGGAGAGTGTCTCTCGATACAAAGTAAATGGAGTCGATGGAGCCGGAAGTGCCCCCATGTTCACTTCCTATTTAGAACACCATGGTTAGTAGGTTAACTATGTCCATTTTTATAAACATCTATGGTAGTGATACTCATTGTGCGGCTTTATTTGGCGGCTCACAAGCATGTACCAAAAATAATAACACAGCCAACAGATGTTTTTTCAAATGTGCTACATAAACATATAGTGAAGATTGCAATACAAACATCTGCATTACACTAAGTATTAGGGATGGGCAGGATTAGTCGACTAAGCGATAGTTTAGATGAATTTCATCGATCACATTTATTATTAATTGACCAACTGAATGTAGGTTGCTGTGTAAGTAGACGAGGCTGTGTCTCACAGCACAAACACTGGAGCTGTGGCCTCACAGTCCCACGTCTCGACTCTGGCTCCTTGGAGTTCACTATATCCCTCAGAGTGCGTTTACCTGCACGATGATCTCTGAAAACATGAACCATCTCCAATGTGGCATACGCACAGAACAGACTCACCATCAGCAGAACATCCTCTGTCACAGAAAGAACACAGAAAATCCACTGAGTCGTGTCCTTTAGTCCAACACAAGTTGACGACATTCGCGCACAAGGAAAGAACTTCTTTTTTCCAGCATTTACAGTTTATGCAAATGAGCCATGTGGTTTTAAGTTTCGTTTCTGCAAGACGTAAACAAATGTGCAAACAAATGTGCCAAAGCTGCATTAAACACATTCTAATCTCACATTATGATTTATTTGTTGTAAAGTTGAGTTTATTAGTAATAGTAATAATAATGACGACAATTTTAACATAAAAATGTTCATGATTAATTAATAATCAATCATTAATTCTCCCAACAAATGATTAAGAAAATCAAATAAATAGGATATAAGTGGCTCTCCTCTTGATTTTGCTCTCCCAATGTGGCTCTTGTGAAAAAAATGGTGAGTATCACTGATCTATGGTATTCAACGTGTTTCATTAAATATTTTCAAACTCAATTGTCCCTACACATAGGCTACTACAAGAATTACTTGCACCAAAGTATTGAAGTATTGAATTACTCCCCACTGAGAATCGGATAGTCAGAGGGTGATTTACATAATCAATGAGCTAATTAGCAGTGTTTGGGAAGGAACAGCAGGACTTTTGTTTGAACCATTAGCATTTCATTGTAAAAAAGAACACAATGGAAGTCTTGTGTTTACATGAGTTTAAGCCTGTAGTACTCCAGCTGCTGTAGAGGCCATCCTCATACATGTGAATAGAAGTCCTGACCAGGTCTGAAAGAATCTGCAGTAAAACAGCTGTTTGCCAGTAACAGACAATGAGCTATTCATTAAAGCCTAAAAGCAGTGTGGGTGTGTGGGTGTGAGTGTGTGTGTTATTGACAGAATAATAAAAAAAAAAACACTGTGAAAATGGGCAGGTGACGTGGCTGCGCATTAAGCCACATACAATATTAATGACATCTCTGCTGTTAATCTGATATACTGACCTCCTGTAGCAGGACTGGGAGGTTCAAACGCAATTTAATGAAAGCCCCATGAATTCTTCAAATTAACTATAGCAATTTAAATAATCTATGTTTAACAGATATATACTTTTTATAAACCAATCAATTCAATTTTTAATTCATTTACTTATAAAGCATTTCATTTTGGAGTTTGCTAAATGGTTAACCACAAGTTGACCACTGAGATAACATAAACTGACTGATGCTCTTGTCTTCTTTTCAACTACTATCTTCTTCATCTTAAAACAAGGACCAAAGCACGACTTTTTGCAATAAAAGTTATAATGAATACCCTAGCAATAGCAAGTGACTGAAACCTCTCCACATATATCCCCCTCTCGTGTCCCTGGGGTGGTCCTGTCCTCTCGTGTTAATCCTGCCTGATCATTTGCTCCACATATTGATCCTTTCTTCATCCTCACGCGCCTACACTACGCTGTGTAGTGCAACATCAATTTAAATTCCTTTAACGGTCAAAGCACTCGATACGTGGATTCTAATTCCTGCTCTCACGTGATTGGCTGTTTTAGATTGTATTAGTGAGTCATGTAGGCTGGGCCACATGTAGGTCACTGTGTGGACGGCTTATTGCGTCATGCACCATGAAATGCTACGTGCAGATGGACACGTGTTTTCACTCACAATGTGTAATGCTACTGACTATACTGTCGAGATCGACGATGTGCGTTTTTGCATGGCCGATGCCCATACTGATTGTTTAGAATCCAGAGAAACCGATGGCAAACAAGCTCTGCCGATAAATTTGGATCAATATTTAGTCTATTTAGGTATTTTCCCTCAAATGATATATCTACGCCTATATAACGCTTCACTATAATTGAATTGATGCTAATGTTATTGTGTCATTATTGTGTATATATGTATTGTGCTGCCTGAATTGAAGTTTCTTCAGGATAATAAAGTATTTACAATCTAATCTAAATGATCAAATTTTAATGTAGTACAAACTCTTCTACAACCTTCTGTTACTACAAACTGTGGTCACATGTTTGCAGTACTCTCTTTGGACTGACGTTTTCAAACAAAGCTTTATGCATGGATTTTTCATGCATATTTTGTCTGTTGGTTGGGTCTCCTCCTCTAGAGTTATGGCCAAAAAAGGGCAAATATTGGCCTTTCTACTACATTGTTTTGTACTATTTTTGTACGTTTTTGTACTATTTATGCGTCAAAGGAAGTAGTTACATTAATTTAATGAGTACTCAACAATAGATTGTAAGATAAGGCTATTGCATCAGTAGAAATAATTCATATTTGAAATATTTGTAACAGCAGTAGCTACAGTAATAATTTATAAACCTTAAAACAGGGAACACAATAATATCTCTTAGTAAGGTAACATAGACATTTGAAATATAACTGCAATGTGAACATAGTGGTAAAAGTGGTATTACACTTTGGAGTATTATACTATGTGGGGTATTAATTACTAAAACATAGAAAAACACATTTAGATCACATTGTATTGTTTTAAAAATGCTATATTTACTGAAAATTAGTTTCAGTTTTGTGAACTGAGCATGTTTTGATAACCCCTCTCTAAGGTTTGGAAAATAATTTAAAATATTAGGTTGGATTTAAAAAAAATAAAGGCTTCAAAAATGTAACTTCACTTTTATTCCAGTAATTAAGTTATGTCCATTTTTAGTACGTGCAATGTGGGGTTATTTAACTTCATCATGAAACATGACTATGGGCAAATGTGGGTCACAGCACTGGCTACAGCAGCAGCTTTATTGCCCCACGCTAACGGCTAGCTGTATGTGTACGTGCAGACAGGAGCGTGCCTTCATCCTGTGTCAACAAAAGTCCGTTACCTTCGGGCTGTTGCCATAGAGACTGACTGAAGGAGTGCGACAAATGGAGAATAGGGGACTTGAGACAGAGATAGAGAGATAGAAAGAGGGAGACAGAGGAAGAGGAGGAGGAGAAGGAGGAGGGCGCTTTGGGGAATGGGTGAATGGACCGTTCTAATGAGAAAATAGCAGAGAAAAGAAGCGATGTAGAAGATTACACAGGAGGTTCCAACTCCCAGAGACTGAACTATTTGGTCTAGTTAATGCTGTTATGAGTGACTAAATAAATGCCCTCTTTCACTAACTTCAGTGCTTTATTGGGTACCTGAGGGGCAACCGTTTCGCAGTCAGTGGTAAAAAAAACAACAACCTCGATACATACAAGAATGAACAAAGACATAAGAATAAAAGCAACATGGTAAAAAGTAAATATTTAAAGAGCCCATTTTATCTATGTTCTAAGGTTTCTTTGTCAAAAACATAAACAGAAAACACTGTTCCACCTTGTGATGTCATATGGTAATACAAGAAGTGCTCCACTGTGTTTTTAAACTCCATACACCTTCACTACACAGCAAAAAACAAAATCTAGCCAAATTAAGATGACTTGAATTAAGAAAGTTTTACCACAAGTGAGTAAATTTCACTTGACAAGTAAAATGATCTGCCTGCGGAACAAGACTTTTTGTACTTGAAATATGAAAATACATCTTGCTACACTTAAAATAAGAAAAACAACTTTTTACACTTAAGAAACAAAACTGAATGTTGTTTGAATTAAGAAAAAATATACTTGTTCCATTGGTAGCTAATGTTACTTGTCAAGTTGAATCTACTCATTTAAAGTAAAATGTTCTTAATTTAAGTCATATTAACTTACCTAGATATTGCTTTTTTCTGGTGTTAGAATCATTTGGATGATTTCAGCTCTGGAATTGCAGATCTCTACTGACTGTACTTGACAAGTTCTCTTAAAATAAACGACCTCTAGACTAGAATGAAGCAGTCTGAAGCAGAATGAGTAAGTAGATCATAAATCTGAAAACAAGATGAATAACCTGATATCAGTTTTAAAATCTTGGCCAGATCAGAGCAATTTGCAGTGTGCTTCATGACATCACAAGGTGGAACAGATCATTTTGAGCTCTAAAGATGTAGACAAAAATAAAGTTACTCAGACATGTGTGAATGGAACAAAACACAACTCCAGGTATGTTTTTGATCACGAAACATGGCTTAAAGCTCAGAAAAATCTGTGTTGTGTAATAGCCTACTGGACCTTTAAGTTAAATAAGTGCGATGAGACAATATGGTGCAGAAGTCTAGCTAAACATCCATCCATCGTGTTTCCAGGCAGCTCTAACCTTTTCCGTATCTTTCTATATTCACCCTCCCCCCTCTGTACCATACTCACAGTCCCTCCAATCCATGGCCGATATGCAGGGATGATTTTGCCCAAACTGAGGTGACATTTTGGACTGAAATGTTCAAGCACAGTTTTTCACATTTCTTTTTGTTATGCATATTTAGGCCGCAGGTTAATCCAAACTAAAAATGGTCCTGTGGTGGAGATTCACGGCCGATAGCTGCATTAAAAACTGCAAATATTGAACTGACATTTTGGCTAAACTGTATATCGGTTTCTCTCTGTTGCCATAGTGATAAACAATTTGGTCAAACATATCTTCTGTTTGGTCAAAAGTCCTCAAAATGGGGCAGAAAAAGCAGTAAACTGAAACCCATGAATAATTACACATTCGGTAGTCTAGTTTGACCTTTGCCATGTTGACCTATGACCCGCTGCCTGCTGTTGTGTTAACCTGTTGCATGAGTGGAAGCAGCAATCACCCATTGTCACGGCGTTGCCATAGCGACGCAGCATCTGTTCAGGAAGTGCTGTCCATCACTGTTTTATTATTATGCAACCAGCAGCCATATGCCTCCCATCATGTAGTTTGTGTTACGTAACCAAGAGAGGAGTTTCACCAGAGCAAACAGGGACAGCTCCACTTCTAATGCGCTCAACTTATAAGTAAATGAAAGAAAGAAATATATTATGAGTGGTAAAATGTTGGAATAGTAGTGTGTCTCTATAAGTAGTTGGAAGTAGCAATAATGGTAGTAGTAGCCAAAATCAAAACAATTGTAGTTTTAGTATGAGAAGTCGCAGTAGGCTAGTAGATGTATTAGACTAGTAGTAATATTAGTACTAATAGTAATAACAGTAGTAGATAAATAGTAGAAGTTGGAAAGAAGTAATAGTAGTAGTAACAGTTATAAGGAGTCTCAGTAGTCTAGTAGTAGTATACTAGTAGTAACAGTAATACTAATAGATTAATAGTAGTAGTGTAGACTAGTAGTAATAGTAGTAGTAGTAGTAGTAGTAACAGTGGTAGATTAATAGTAGTAGTAGGCTAGTAGTAATAGTAGTAGTAATGTAGTAGTAGTAGTAGTAGTAGTAGTAGTAGTAGACTAGTAGTAATAGTAGTAGTAGACTAGTAGTAATAGTAGTAACAGTTATAAGGAGTTGCAGTAGGGTAGTAGTAGTAGTATACTAGTAAAAATATTAGTAGTAGACCAGTAGTAAAAGTAGTGGTATTAGTAGTGGTCGATTAATAGTAGTAATAACTATAGTAGCAGTAGTAGACAAGTAGTAATAGTAGTAGTAACAGTTATAGTATAAGGAGTTGCAGTAGACTAGTAGAAGTCATAGTAGTAGACTAGTAGTAATAGTAATAGCAATAGTAGGCTAGTAATAGGAGTAACAGTAGTAACATTAGTAGTACCAATATCACAAAAACTCTAATTAGTATGAGAAGTATAACAGTAGTACTAGTAGTGTTTGTTGTGTAAATGTAAACTGCAGTATCAGAGGTGTATATATAATTAAAAGCCTGATTGTTCATGAGCAGTGAGTTGTGCGTAAACAACACAAACAGAGTGTGACGGGACATATTGTGTGTGCTGCTGTGATCAGTGTTGACATGAGCCGAGCGCACATGAGCCCTGCCCTGGGATCACACCAGAACCCAACGCACACTCAAATATTCTCATACTGGAGGTGGTAAGCACTTTCTACGAGAACGTTCTACCCCATAGCTTCTCTGTTAATGTACTTCAAACCAGGCCTGTCTCGATAATTACTATATTGACTTATCGTTCAATATATGGAAGCTGGAACAAGTATTTTTGGAGTGAATATTTATCGGAAACTCTTTCTTTATACTAGTACTAGGGTGAGATTTTGTTCTTTTTCTGTTAATCTTTTCTGAATTTCTGTGGATCTCATTCTATGTATCCTAACTACTAAAGTATTTCATTCTGCTATTTATTTTTTGCAGCTGATATATGTATTTTTACATTTTTGTAATATATTGTACTTCTAATCCTGTCATTATAACAGATGTACTTACCATTTCTTTCAGTTACCCAAAATGGGAGGTCTTTGAACATGACTATAGAGATATTGAAATTACACTGTATTTTGTTATGGGTTTTCTTGGCACCATGCTGTATTGATTTGAGGAAAAATACTTCTACTGCAGCCTGGAAATTAGTGAATACTATAATACATAGAGGTTCACTTATAATGACTGAATTGAATAACCACAAAGTAATTATAACTGTGAAAAAGATACAGAAAGAATCAGAGAAAACCTTATTAAATATAAACAACTGAACATGAACAGTTTCCTGTAGGGATGTAACAATAACCAAAATATGGTGATATCGTATCGTCAAAGGTCTCACAATAATATCGTGGACCATCACAATATATCAAAGTCTCTTTGCTTAAATGAATAGTTCTGATGCAGAAATAGCTAAAAAAAACAGAGGGAACTATACAGATCATGATCCTTTTCTCCGTTTCAGTGCAGACTACATGAAGAAATAACTGGTCTAAGCACTTTGAAATCTTTTGGATATCAGAGAGATTTGGATATCGTTCCATCCCTAATGACAATAAATGTTGTACCAAATGACTGGTCAAAGCATTTTAGAATGTCACAGTTGTTATTATGTTTAATATTGTAATATTGTGAGCCTCTCCACCATATCGTGAGTTTTCCCATGATATCGCAATAAATATCGTATTGTGAGGTTCATACCATGACGATATCGTATCGTGAGACTTGGATATCGTTACCCCTCTTGTTTCCTGAAATGTAAAATTTAAGCTAATATAATGCAACTATTTTGACAAATTTGACACAAATCTAGCAATAAATCCACTTACTTTTCCTGTTTTGGATAATTTCTTGTTTAGAATTATACAGTGGGAATGATGTAGTTCACTTTTAGACTTGGTTCAGGCCTGGATTTGACCTAGAATAGTCCTGTTATAGACCTGGTTTAGATCTGGTCGTACTTGGAAACACAAATAATTTCTTTGGTGGTACACATAAAAAATTTGAGCGCAACTGCCCTAATGTGTATTTTAAAATGGCATAGTGCTAAAATGTCTACACAAACAACAAAAATGTTTACAAAGTCCACCCCTCGGTCTGTTTCAGGTGCAGTCCGTGCCCTGTTTTCTCCTGAGTCACCGTGACAAAGGGAAACGATCCAGAGGAGGCCAAAGAGGAGGAAGGCTGGACTTAAATAACACTGCCCCAGCGGACTGACCTGTCAATGTGTCTGCGCTGTCTGCCCCTCAAAATGTTACACACAATTGCATTTCTAAAATTACACCTCATTACTCATTTGTACTCATTTTAAGTGTAACTGAGGTGATATAACTGGTGCATTTCCCTATGGATCAACAAACAATATCCTCCTTCTTTCTGATTTAAGCCATTTTGTTGTACAACTTGTAACAACATAAAAACGTATTGAAAATGTTTGTAATATGCATGTGTAACAATACAATTTCTCAGCAGTTTATGTATAAAAAAGTCCCTATATGTTCAAATAAAAGGCTATAGGTAAAGTGTGAATGTGTATAAAGTGAAGTTGTATCCAGGGCTGGGCAATTAATCAAAAAATGGAGAAATCGTGTGGTTTGGAGCGTAGTTTACACTGTGGAGGAAGAAATTTGAATATTTTTTGTCTTAATGACACAGATTAAAGGTCCTATATAACACAAATTTACTCCTGTGAGCTTTGAGCCCTGTTTGAATATTGTTACCTCCTCAAAAACATACCTAGACTTATGTTTTATTTCATTCACATGTTTTATTATGAGTCTGTCTACATCTCCAAAGATCAAAATGGTCTTTGTAAATACAGATCCCCCCACTATTGCAAAGAAAATGTGCACATGATAAACAAAGAGCTCAAAATATTCTAGTTCCAGCTTTCATGTATTTTCCTTTTTAACCTTTATTTAACCAAGAAAAAGACATTCAAAACCTGTTTTTCAAGGGAGTCCTGGCCAAAAGACGTATTAATTACAGTTACACCATACAAACAATCAATAAAATGACATGGATCACAGATTAGGAAATCAAGTACACATTATTCTTTGTAATCTGAACAATAAATTGATATAGTAGTTATTGTGACAGGCCTATTCCTATAGAGAACAAGATACTTTTCCCATATCAAGAAACACTAAACAATTTTAAGATCCCATATTATGCTGTTTTTGATTTATGTTTTAATGTTGTTTTGTGTGTTTTGTTTCTTTCACACAAACCCTGCATATTTAAGATGAATTCTCTTCACCACTGTGTTTTTGAGCTCCCTACACTTTCACGAGAATCATTTGGATGATTTCAGCTCTGGAAATGTCAATCTCTACTGAATAAAAGGTAAAAGGTAGCTTGAAAACTACCACTACGTGACATCACAAGGTGGAAAAGAGCATTTTGATCTTGGGAAATGTAGATTACTAATGCGTAATCCTACTCAAACATGTGTGAATGAAACAAAACACAACTCCAGGTTTGTTTTTGACAAACAACATTATAACATGACTTAAAGCTCACAAGAGTCATTTTAATGTGATATAGGACCTTTAAACTTCAGAGCAGTAAATCCATATGAGCACTTACTGATATCACAAAGTGGCACATTTTTAAAAAACATCCCTCCACAGAACATTTTGTCCTCGATCCAAACTGATACACTTTCAACTGCAACAAAATGTCTCCGCGCTCTGAGCCAATACTGTAAATGCACTGCTCCTATAGTTTAGTATTAAATCAGGCTGGTGTCCTGACATTCACTGCCGATTTTCTGTTCAAATGCAGACACACAACACACAACGCACAACGCAGAGCACTCTGGGAGGCCATAGTGAGTCATTGTGATCAGGTTTACAAATGCCACCCACTCAGTCAAACCGCAGCCAAATGAGACAGAGACGGCTTCTGCTAACAGTGCAACTACCAGCGAATAGAAAATATATTTAGAGATGTATGGAAAGTCATGAATTCTTATGACTCAGCTTATTTAACATCATCTTTGTGTCATATTTTTTCCCATGTATTTGAGTAAAGTTTGTCAGGTTAGGTAAAAGTAAGTCCACTGTGCTACATCTACTTATAAAGTGTTATATTGTTCTAGAATCAATAAATACTAGGGATGTAACAATAACCGAAATATGGTGACATTGTATTGTCAAAGGTCTCACAATAATATCATGGACCATCACAATATATCGAATCACAAGTCTCTTTGCTTAAATGAATAGTTCTGATGCAGAAATAGCTAAAAAAAAATACAGAGGAAACTACATAGACCTAGGGGTGTAAGAAAAACTCGATTTGGTGATATATCGCGATACTTCATTGTGTGATTCTCATATTGATTCAAAATGCATCCGAATCGATTTTTTAAACTCATGTTCTTCATGAAAAATCCAAAGTTTTTTCTGTTCTGATGATTAAAAAATTTAACTAAACGTATTTCATCCAATTTGGTCTCATAAAGGTGCAGAACATAATATTATACGTAATTACTGATAAGTCACAATGTATCGTCCTGTGTTTTAGCATTAATCATGATACATTGAATCATAACAGGAATATTGTGATATGTATCACCAAATTAATGACAATGCACACCCCTACATAGACCATGATCCTTTGCTCTGTTTCAGTGCAGACTACATGAAGAAATAACTGTTCTAAGCACTTGGAAATCTTCATTCTTTGGATTCAGTCTTGTGAAGGCATTTTTAGGGGAAAAAGTAGCAGATTCACAGTTTTCTGAGCCTCCACAATATATTGAAATAAATATCGTACTGTGAGATGTTTATGGTGAAAATATCGTACAGAGATTTGGATACAACTTGTAACGACATAAAAATGTACTGAAAAGGTTTGTAATATGCATCTGTAACAATACAATTTCTCGGATATCGTTTCATCCCTAATGACCATGTACCAAATGACTGGTCAAAGCATTTTAGAATGTCAGTCTTGTTATTCTGTAGAATATCGTAATATCGTGAGCCTCCCCACCATATCATGAGCTTTCCCACGATATCGCAATAAATATCATACCATGATGCTCATACCATGATAATATCGCATCGTGAGACTTGGATATCGTTACACCCCTAATAAATACACTATTAGCATGCTAGTCATTGTTAGTATTACATTAATGGTGAAACTATGACCGCTAAAAGTTGTGAAAAGCAAGTTACTGAGGAATAACTTTGGACCACTGCAAACTGTTTACAATGAACTAGTTTCTTTCTTCACATTTAAAAAAAAAAAAATAAAAAATCAGATAGTGCAGCTTTAATAATGAATTCTGACACGGAAAATGAAGTGAACTAAATGTGATGAGAAATTGTTGATAATATATTAAAACTGCAATTAGCTTGGTCAATATTTAGAGTTGGCCTGGCTCACTGTTATCGCCCCAATTTCCGTTCCTAGCAGAGGCGTTCGAAAATTAATAAATGGGTAAAGATCATAATTTGATAACGCAATTGGGGTGCATTAAAGCAGACCTATTCTGCTAAATGGACTTTTCAGAGCTTTTAACTGTGTTATAGTTGTTTCCTTCTCATTTTCCATCATCTTTAATTGCTTATTTTCAAGAGGCCATATTACCAACCCCCATTTTCTGTGGATATGTCATTGCTGTGTGTGGAACAGTTCTACCTTCCATTTATTCAATTACAGGTGGTTTTACTGCCTAGAAAAACAAACATTCTGACTGTGAGCGTGGTCGCCTCTCCACAGATCTGACTTTGAACTTGGTCTGGTTTGGTCTCCGTGAAGATACATACTGTGAAACATTCCAGACAAAACAATAACATTTGAAGGACCCTCGACCGGGAAAGCTACACAATGCGCTTTTAACCTTACAGCACTCTCTTTGCAATGGAATAACAGTAAAGCACTCGTCATAGATGTTAATTCTAAAGTAATAATTTATGATTCGTGACTCAGGCTCCAGTGGGGGATGTGGTGAGAGCATCAGTCTGACCCTCTGTGCTCGGACTGCGTCATTACTAAGAACATGACAGCTATTGATAACACTATTAATAACACACAGGTGATGTATGGCCAAGAGGTCGTCTTAAAGAGCTGATATAGGCCAGTGGTCAATTTATTTGATCAATATCTTAAACTGCTGAATCTATGAACAAGAAAGGCTCCGGACTGTGCCGTAGCATCTTATTTGTACATGAAAAAACGCAATATTGAACCAAAATAGAGTTGCTTGACAGAAAGAGTAAAAAAAGTAGTAAAAACAGTATAGATGTTGTCATGATTTCAATACCAAAGAATAGACAAGATGCTCAATACGGATTATGATACCACACTGGAAAGTAAAAACACTCTTTCTTTAGACAATAGAATGTGATTTTCAGCATTAAATCATAGTACTTTTTTGTATAATCCCATGTGGTCTTACATTTGTGGTCCAGGTAGGTTCCATACTAGTCTACGCACTATTATACTTGCTCAAAATCATTCTAAAGCTATTCAAAGGGTCATTTCTGTCCTGTGAATGTGACTTTTTTAGCCTAGATACCTCCTCAAATGAGTATCTAGTTCTGATATTAGTTGTCGTATCAATTAGTATGTGATTTTCAATACTTTCGTAGGGTTATTAGATGAAAATAGACAATACGATGCAACTTCTGTATCCCTGCTCCTGATGCATGTGACCCAGAACACCTCAACCTAAATTTGTGTAAAACTCCTCCCTCAGCATCTTTGTCTTTGCTGAATAAATACAGTACAAGGCAAACCATCGCATACACATCTGTCTAACCTGAAATACACAAAATCTAACATCTAACCTGAGCTGTGCCGTTATCTGATGCAATAATGGCTCATCATAGGACCAATACTATTCTTTTCTTCACATCTTAAAAGCTCATATTATGCTATTTTCTAATCTATGTAATAATGCTGCTTCCTCATCAGAAACAAACTGTATCTGGAGTTGTGTATTTGTTTCATTCACACATTTAACACACAAACGCTGCATATTTAGGCTCAGTTCTTCTTTTAAATTGAAAACATCTTCCCTATAATATTTTTGATGATTTCAGACAACAGAATTGCCGATCTGTAATGAAAAAAAGGTCAAATTAGGTGTTAACTAAACTACAACTACATGACATCACAAGCATTTTGAGCTTTGGATATGTAGACAGACTAATAATAAAGATTACTCAAACAAACGGAACAAAACACAACTCCAGATATGTTTTTGAGGAGGTAACAATGTTCTAGAATCCATTGTGTGTCAAAAATCAGTCTCAAGCAACACACCTTTTAATTATGCATTATTTAAAGGAACCAACTCGCAAATTATGATAAGTACATAGTAAAATAGTGTAAAAGTTAAAAGTAACTACCCGACACACATTATAAGATCATATTAAGGACTTCCTGCATGATAAAGAACTGTATATTTTAAAGTAAAGGAGCAAAGAGCTGCAGTCTATGCATTTTTAAGCAAATTAAAAGTCAAATCTGCATCCATTCAAGCACAAATTGCCCTTTAATGCCAATATCAATCTTCCATCAGACCTATTATAATTCTAAATGTGTAGCTTTGTATTTGATTTGCGCACTGACCTCTCCTTCCATGCTCACAGTTGCGTCGTGACGATTTCCCAAAGAATAGAGATCCTCAGGTGGTGCTTCAGTTCACTTCAGTTCCGCTCGGCCGCGCTGGAAGCTGAACACAAACAAATTCACCGTTATACAGCAGCTGTCCATGGTCCTTACCGGCACGACCTCGCTTTTCTCCTAAACTAACGCACAGTTCGTCACCAAAATCGGCTAAACAGGACGTGCCAAAGTAAGGAATTGCGCAGAGGGTGGATTGTATCGCGTTGTCCTTGTTATATGTTAAATTTTAACGCAACCAACCCAACCCTACCTGTACGCAAGCCCAAATAAACGTCCTTAAATAACCCAAATGACGAAAAGCTCCTTACCTGTCGTGCCACAGCAGAGCCAGAAACGCAACACCACGCTTCCCCGGGTTTTGACGTCTCCCCAGTTGGAGATGCGAGACTATTTGGCGCACGTAACCCCCGTAGCGGCAGCTGCGGCGGCGGCGTCGTCTTTATTATTTATTTTACGTCGTTTCCATCCAAAGTCAGAGGAGAGGAGGATGCCCGGACGCCCCGCCTCTATCGTTTTTTTCTTTTTTTTTTTTTTTTGTATGTGTGCGTGTGTTAGTTGGTCGAGAGGTTAGGACGCATGCGCAAAAGAAAGTCACGCGCTTCGACGACGCCAGCGTGTGACCTTCAAACGGAGATGCTGAGTGAGGGTGATGATGGCGCATACAACTTGTCGTGTAATCTAGAATGTGGCGTTTTTTGGTAAATACATGAATAAATATATACATAGAAAAAAAATTTAATCAAGTATAATGCCTGTAGAACGAAGTGCCTATCCTGATGGCACGCACTGGCTTCCATTGTGATGCTGGGGAATGACACATAGTTAGTCAGCTGATGGTGCGTCATGGAGATGAGCCTAAAACGTAGTCTGCGATTATATAACATATTTTATTCACTTTTAGGAAGCCTCCCCTCTCAGCTGAATCACAGATCAATTTCTCAAAATGTGGTAGTGTTGCCTCTGCAGTTTGAATTCGTTTTAAAGGTCTTATACACAGCAAAAAGTGGAGGGTTAAAATTTCAGGGTAACATATCTCAGGGTTGTTTTTAACACAAAAAGTGATATTTTAACTATTTGAAAGTTAAATGGAGGTTCGAGTTAAGGTTAATTCAGCTTCCCCTATTGTTCATTCAACTTCCCTTTGTGTTAATTTGGCACCTCCCACCCACCACTTCAAACTCCCGCGAGAGACCAGTTTGATCCAGTTTTGTACATAATTTCATCTTAAATGAACTAAAAGTGTAAAAATAAAACGTCGCTGTGTGTTGTTGAGCTAAATCAGGATAACCCTACAAAGTGTTATCCGTTTACTCTCAAAAGTGAATTTAACTTGATTTCGTGGTCAAACAGGAACTTTAGTCCAGAGTTACTTAATTAACATGTCCAAAAATGGTAAATTAACTCTAGAACAGTTTGCACTCATTTAAACCCTGAGAAAATATTAAAATTGATTCTATGAGAGTCAATATTAACACTCCACTTTTTGCTGTGTATTATCCAAAATTGAGCTTTAAGTGATGTTATAATGTTGTTACCCTATCAAACCAGACCTGGAGTTGTGTTTTGTTTCATTTACACATGTTTTAGTGACCCTTTATAATTAGTCTGTCTACATTTCTAAAGCTCAAAATGCTCTGTTCCACCTTGTGATGTCATGAAGCAGTAGTTTTCAAGTTAACAGCTACATTTTACCTTTGTTTCATTAGAGAGTTACACTGATAATGGTTTTAGTCACGGTGTATGGAGTTTAAAAACACAGTGGAGCACTTCCTGTATTACCACGACATCACAAGGTGTTTCCTATTTGACAAATCTGTTTGTATTTTTCTAGTCTTTCTTTGGGTTAGTCATTATTTAGAACACCTTACTGATGCTTTAGTCTCATTTCAGACCTGCATTGTTTAGTCAAATATTATTAGTAAATAAATAAATTAGTTATACCTGATATAATGTGGGTTTAGATCTGGTACTTGGTGTGAAAAGTTTTAAAACTACAAGATCAGTGAAGTTATTGTGGTAACAATAGTCTTCTGGTAAGTTTTGAAGTGATTTAGAAGAGATTTAGTAGTTATCTTGTCGGTTGGTTAACTGTAACTTTTCTGGAAAGGGCCTGTAAGCTGTTTGTCTCCATGGAAATGTTAATGCTTTGGTTTAAATTGTCCACAGTATGGCTTTAAACTAATCTGTGTTGCATATATTCAACTACAGGTGTTATTTATTGCTCAAAAATAACTTAAAATACATTCTTACTGTGAGTAGGGTTGCCACTCCACAAATCTAACCTGTAATTTGACTTGCATGTCTCCATGGAGATACTGTGAAACATTCTAGGCACATCTACATCTCCAACAATTCTTCTAAACTATAAGGGTCTTTGATGAGACGCTCTTAGAAGTTTAGGATTTTGTATTCGTGTTTCAGCCTAGTTTACTGTCTATATCTATTCTTGTCTCTTCCTACATTAGACTCTTATAGTTAATATGGTTTAGTTCAACAGTGGTTTAATTTAAAGACATTTCTGAGTGTTAACTTTGAGAATGACTCAACTAGACAACCTCCATTTTTTGTAGTAAATACAATCCAATACATAACCTAAATACAAAAGAACAAAAAATAGGAATGGAAGAATGACCCATTGCACACAATAAACATATTTACAAGTTTATTTTTCACATTCTTGTATTCAGTGTTAGTGGAAGCTGCGTAAGTTCAAGACCAATATTTACTTCAATGGTTTAGAGCTGTGCTGACAGTCCACTTTTTAAACATTCTTCAGTCTAGCACCAGTCTGAAGGATCTATAAGTTGATTATTTACAGTATACAATAGGAGACATTAATAATAAATATGTTATAACATTGATTAGATTTTTCCAGCAAAGTTTCCATTGTCCAGTTGTTCATCCCATTTATTGACCTGCAGTGAGAGAGAAGAGGTTAAAATTAAGGATTTAGTTTACTGCTATTTTAGAGGAGCGGTGAGCAACTAAAAGAATAAATCAATAATGAATAAAATGTCCTGAATGGATGAGGCATGATGAACCTAGCAATGTTGTAGAGTAGAGTTTTATAGCAAACATTGTGCATTCCTCATGGAATCAATAGAAACAACTGATGTCATTTGAACCGTGCCCAGTAGACAGAATACGCACTAGAATAATCAGATAACCCAATAATTAGATTTTATTTTTAGTCTGTTGTTTACATGCCCAATATAAACCTGATTATCAAAACAAGCCTGCCCCGATGTGAACTTTCAGAAAGAAATCAGATTAGTCAGTGGGGCGCCAGTGACAATATTGTTTTTGTGTCCTTAGGCAAGACACTTCACCCACATTGCCTAATATAAAAGTGATGGTGGTAGTCAGATATTGGCAGCTGCGCTTCTGTCAGTCTGCGCCCGCAGACTTACCACCAAAGTGACTTTGAGCATCTAAAACAGCGCTGCTATGTAAGATTAATGCATTATTTGGTTTCATTGTTGGTGCTGAAAAAATACATTTCCTTCAGGATAAATAAAATATCTATCTATCTTTATTATTATAATTACTCACATCAGATGTAACAAGAGATTTCTATAGTCAGATAATCTGATTTTTGGTGTGTAATTTTGTCATCTTATCAAAATTCTGTAATATTATATTTCTGTAACATTGCTTTACAAAGCAGAGTAAAATAAGTAATGTTGTTTTTATTTAGTGTAAAAGTGTGACAGTGACTGACCCAGATGATGGGGCAGAGGCTCTTGTAGACCTTCTGGTACCACTCACACGGAGCAGTGTCCTGGTCTTTGGCTGAGAGGGCCTTAGTACATCTGTGGAAGTCTGCACCAACATAACACAACAAACTTCACATCTAAAGTGGCTTTTTAAAAATGACTAAGTAATAAATCAGACAAAACATTTTAGACTTGTGTGTGAAAAGTGCTAAGAGTAAAGTGGCTTAGTAATGCTTGATAGTAGCATAGTTTCATTTGAATTCAGTTCAGTTTCTTGGGTTCATTGTGTAGACTGCATATTCTATGACACATTGTGTGGTTCATAAACTTGAACTACATCTTAACATAACTTAAGTGATGTTCAGTGGCCTGGCTCAGTGTTGTCTTTTACCAAGGTAGTTTTGGAAGCAGTTGCGCGTCTGGTTGGTGTTGGGGAAGCGGGCGTCGAATGGAGCCGTGCTGTAGGATTTGATCTTTTCTTCAAAGCTATCAGACATTTTGAGATTTATGATACTAACTATATCTGCAAAAGAGAAAAGAGATGATAAATGTTTAGAAGAAATAAAGAAAAGATGCACTTATCAGACGAGAAACAGAACTGTGATAGTTGACAGGGTTGCAACACTCTCCGAGTATAGATACAGATAATATAATGCTACAATATGAAACTTTTAAACTTGCATGCATGTTTTTCATTGTGGTTGTGTTTATTGGACTGACAAACACGTCCTTATTCTGAGTAGGGCTGGATATCATTAAAAAGTTGCCTTGATATGATACGTTTTTTTAATACAGTGCATTAATCGATTCAATACGGTTCAGTGAAAAGAAGGCTAAATCCTGGCTGTGTGAACAATAATCTTATTGTACTCATTTCATACTACTGCTACAGCTAAAGTGCAAAATGTTCTGTTCAATCACCTTGAATGATGCTGGCTACTCTGTTTTATGATACAAACACAGATAAATTCCAAAAAATTCCCAGAATTAAAAAAAAGCTTTGACTTGGACTCAGACTCTCAGAAACTCTCTGCTAGAGGCTTACACACTCTCTGACACTTTTTGCCTGTATGTCACCCTGATCCTTCGAATTCATGCTGTAACATTAAAGATACTGTAGCCTCTGTGCCTGTTTTTTTTTATTTTTACAAGACACAACAGAAATCAGTGGCTGTGATACTAAACGTCCACTAAGTATGTGCAACGTTAATATGAAAAACACCCATTTTACTCAAAACAGTGAAAATGTCAATACAATACATCTATCTCTACAAAAAATGTTCTGAAGTATAGTTTTAACTTTCTCTAACTAACTCTGTAGAAGTTCGTTCAATATAAATAATGGAGACGGGGTGTAGGCTAATGAAATATATTAAAATAAAAAGAAACAATTAAATTATAATGTATAGCTATTTTATATAATGCATGTAGTTATTATTATTTTTATGCTCTTATTTAAGTTAGATATTATTTGGCTAGCAGTAAAACGTAAAGAGTTATAGCTGAAAGCGTCTTTTTCATTGTAAAATGATATATAGCAGTTAGCTAACGTTAATCTGTCACAGTTAAATTAATTTGACGTGATCAATAGTTTAAAACAAATCTTAAAACGGCGGAGAAAACAATAAATTGACACTTACTGTATTGAACTAAATATTAAATGTCTATAAGTGAAAGTTGAAGCAGAAAATAACATAAATTTGAACTCACCTTCTTAACAGGACAATTTAATCTCAGGAGCGTCAGTGGCGTTTATCCCCGTGGTGCATCATGGGAAATGTAGTGCAGAGGATTAAACTCGCCAGATAATGGACAGGAAAGGACTGACCTCTGCTGGACAAAATGGAGACGTGCAACTAATAAATATCTTCTAAGGCAAAAATTACTATTTAAAAACAAGAAATACGTATTATCAACATTTTACTGTTATTCTCGTTGTTTTGAATTATGACATCGATATCCGATAACTTCCTACCTTTGAATGATTGATTATGGTTTATTTCATTACATTTTACATAATAAAAACCTAACATATCTTATATGTGAGATAAAAATAATTTAGGCATTCCCCATCTCTTTATCACATTATTAGACAATACCTTTTTTTGGTATTTGCTCTACAGCATCCTCTGGTGTAATATTGCACTCACTACTACAGTAAAAATTCTTGTGTAGTTGTGAATAATCAGAATAAAACATTTGTATGTCCTGTTATATTTTCCCACCTTAATTTTCAACGGGTAGAAAACTGTACATTTAAACAAAAGATTTGTTAATTTCTAAATAAACCAAGGAAGAGCAGGCCAAATCTCCTTGTCAAAGCTTGATCCGTCAGATCTCAGAAGCTAAGCAGGGCTGGGCCTGGTTAGTACTTGGATGGGAGAACGCTGGGGAAATCACGTGCCACAGTGGGACACCAGTGGCAAAAACTGTTGTTGTGTCCCTAGGCAAGACACTTCACCCATATTACCATACCCCATGGTATGAAAGTGGTGTGAGTGTGAGTGTTGGTTGTGCAGATTGGAAGTCTTGCCTTTCTCTGTCCCAGGGCAGCTATGGCAACAACAGTAGCTTACCACCACCAAGTACAGAATGAATGAAGAATGCACTAAAGTGTAAAGAGACTCTGAGTGTCTGGAAAAGAGCTATATAAGACCAAAGCATTATTCTAAACTGATTTTTAAATAATGACCTTATTGTGTAATTTTGTAATGTCCTTTGCTCTTTTATTTTCATCATTGCACTGAAACCTCAAGGTGACTGCTGCAATGCTATGTCAAAAACTGGAATAAAGACTTCACAAAAAACAGCCAACCATTTTCACCCGGTGGACCGTCTCCCATGGCAACATCTCAATATAAAGAAATTTTATGAACAGAAAAACCAGAGAGGCAGAGGGAATATATTTATAAAGGATAGTGCTAATCCTCTATGTGTGTGCCTAGTGAAGATAGGTTTGAAAGAGAAAAGAGGGAGAGAGTGACAGAGAGAGAGAAAGAGAGTAAGAGAGAGAGAGAGAAAGAGAGTGAGAGAGAGAGAGAGAGAGAGAGAGAGAGAGAGAGAGAGAGAGGACAGGGAGACATACAGAGAGCGCACAGAGAGAGGAAGAGTGAGATAGAAGGTTATAGAGAGAGAGACAGAGGAGAGAGAGACAAAGGAGGGGGGGTAGAGAGAAAGAGAGTGAGAGAAAGACAGAAAGAGAGAGAGAGACAGACAGAGACAGATAATGGCTCCAAAGGTCATGAAATGTTTGACTTCTTTTATTGGAAACTGACATATGAAGGACATTGACCATATTAAAGTGTATATATCCTCTTTCAAGTTTTATACGTTCATATTTGGCTGGAGAAACTGTAACACATTATTTACAGCCAAAGACACAGTATGACAAAAACTATGCAACTGTTAATGTGCTCAAAAGGCAACAAATAAGCAAGTATCTTACATTGTGTGCATTACACTTATACTTCATTCATCTAAGCAGAGGTTACAAAAAAAATGAAAAAATGGTCATCTTAAAAACATGTCAGCTTCATTCCTACAATATAGAAACATAGAAATGCATTTGGCCCACTAGCAGCAGAGGAAAACTCCTCTTGGCATTACAGTCAATGAAACAGAAGAATCATCAACATCACAGGCCCTGTTCAGATCTGAACACTGAGTGACTTTCTCAGAGGGAAGGCCTACAAAAAACAAAACAAAGCTTGCACCTAGCAGTAAAAATAAGTGTTACTTTCAGGTCTGAACAGGGCCAAAAACAACAGAATTCAGTGCTAAAACCTCCACTCCCAGAGTGGTTACTTTACAAAGTATAAAGTGGGTCACAAAAGTGCTATGATCATTATTTACATATTGACATGTGCAAAAGTAGTTCATGATTTCAAAAAGTGCTATTTACATCCAATATAAACTTTTGCCTTATGTATTTGAAAATGTATGAAGTACAAAGCATCATGGAGTGAGCTTAACCCCAGGCCCAGAGTCTCAGACAGGAATAGCAGGATCAGGTGGGCCCAGGTAAATCCAACCTAAACCCTGTTAGCTTAGCATTAACATTAGCTTGGTGACACGTTGAGTTTGGAGTTGGTCAGGTGCCTCATGCTCTCTGCTCTTATGTAACAGTCTTTTAGAGAAATATCCACTCACAGCTTTGCATCAACAAAACCAAGAGCACCTCTCTGTCCCACATCTGAGGTCCATGTCACATGAAGAATATGTTTGTTGAATACATATGGTACAGGACTTGAGCATGTTTAAACATGTGCATCTCTGCCTCCTTCTCACTTAAAACCTCCATCAAAATGGTAGTGCCCCTTCCACACAGATTATAACAGATAAGTGTCTTACAAAGACTACTTTTCAGTGTTATTGTAAACTTTAAAAAACACATTCAGATCTCATATATTTTCTCTGGACGCATCCTGTGTTGATCCAGATAGCAACATAGTACTATAGATCCACAGAAAGTGTCTGAAGAGCAGGTCTCTATAAACAGTAATCCAGTACAAGTAAGCGTCTCATTTTCTCCTTAACCTCATGTTGTAATGTTGATGTTAAACACTGACTTCTGAACTGGGCATAGCTCAGAGCTGCAGAGTCATTGGTCATGTCCTGATAGGCGTAAATCCTCTTAAACTGCAGCACACTCCTGTCCTCCTGCAGGAGCAGGGAGCCGACATGTGAGGGACGGGAACTACATGAAACTCCATGGATCAAACTCAGTCACACTGAGCTCTGAAGGCTGTGCAGGCTCCTGTAATGATATAATCCTGTATTGCCTGTGCTCCACAGTAACCCCCTCAGCGGGGCTCAGTGGCAGAGTTCATGTTGGAGCTCGACCAGTCCTCCGTGAAGCTCCACCTCCTCCTGGGTCCAGGACAGGACATCCCCCTCCAGGTGCCCAGTGCAGGTGGCCTGGCTATGAATCTCTGCAGGGGTCAAGACTCTGGACCAGAGCTGCAGGTCTGACATTTGTCCCATGAAAGACTGAGTGACGTCGAACCGGCCCCCAACATTGTCCTGTGGAGAAAAGAAGGTAATCAGGAAACACAGGTCACTGATGAGGAGGTGTGTTCACAGAGCAGCAGTTTGACAGGCACTATGTAATATGTAATATGTAATAGTTAATATGTAATATGTACTGGTATAGATATATGCACATAGAGTACCAGTAGTGCATGTATGGTCCGTACCTGTTCCTGTCCCAGGATGAAGACCCCTCCTGCTCTTACAGCCTGCCAGGGTGACAGGTCCCGGCCTGCGCCCCTCTTCTGCCCATCCTGGAAAACCTCCCAGGCTCCGTCACGTGTGGCCCAAGTCACACACACATGATGCCATTTACCATCAGACAGAGACAGGGGCAGATTCACCGCCTGAACACATATTGAGTACATGAGTACATGTTATTTAAAGTATTCATCCAGAACATCCTCTGTCCAGGAAACAGAGACACAATGACCCTATAATTGTTTAATTGGTGCATCCAAAAGCCAGTGTCCTACAGGAAATAAAGGTGAGCTGTTCTAAAGGCACGTCCACGCTTTATTAGAGCAATCCACTAAAACAATCAGATTAGGCTATGTTTGTTTGTAGAGGTCTGGAGAAGCCAATCAACAGACACACTTTGTTATTAGAGGAGACATGTGGTCAACCTTTCCAAGAATCTGTCAGAATGAGCTCAGTGGAGTACTTTGATTATCATCAAATGTGAGGTCTCTTTGGGATGTCCCTGCCATCTTTCCCATCCTCTGTCCAGAAGACTCACAAAAGACATGATGGTGATACTGACCATTTACATTAGATACAGACCTAAAAATGGCTCTATTATTGGCTGTCTAAAAAATATGTCAAATAAATACATTTTCTATAAATAACAGCAAGAGACCCTCTGCATGGTCAGACTCCTCACCTTGTCATCGATAAGCAGTTGCATTGGGTTACTGCCCCATTCGATCAGCACCAGTTCGTTGGTTTGTCCCGGGACAGCATAGGAGAAAGGGGTCCCGAGGCCAGGACCTGCTCCTGGTTTGATCCACAGACATACAGTCAGAGAAAAGAGCTCCTGGACCACAGAACGCTTCATTCGTCCGTACATGTAGTTAGATCTGAGAGGGAAATCCAGTAGGAATGCATTGGGACTCTGCAGCTTCGGAAGGGGTTTTCCTGAGACACAGAGGGAGAGATGGTGTCACAAATCTTCATCATGTTCATGTATTTAAAGAATAATAATAATAATCATTGTCTTACCGTGATCAGTGTCTTCATGGTGCAGCTGGCCCAGAACAGCCTCCAGTTTTTTATGACCAGAGTGAGGGTTTTTAGATTGGTCTTTATCGATGTGGTCTTTGTCAGTGTCATGATGATCATCATGGTGATCGTCATTCTCATCGTCATGGTGATCACTGTGGTGGTCCTTGTGATATTCATAATGGTGGTCTCTATAATGATGGTCATTTCGGTGGTCATTGTGGTGACCATAATGATTATCACCATGGTGACTGTAATGATGATTGCTGTGATGGTTGCCACGGTGACTGTTATGGTGGTTGTCACGGTGATTATAGTGGTGGTTGTCATGGTGATCATGGTGATCAAAGTGGTGGTTGTCATGGTGATCGTCATGGTGATTGTAGTGGTGGTTGTCATGGTGATTGTCATGGTGATCGTCATGGTGGTTGTCATGGTGCCGGCTGTAAGAGTTGTGATGTTGGCCATGATTGTTGTGGTGAGTGTCATGGCGTCCATGATGGCTGCTGTAGTGACTGTGTTGGTGATTTCCATGGTGGTCGTCATGGTGGTTGTCATGATGACCATTGTGATGGTCGTCATGGTGACCATTGTGTTGGTCATCATGGTGACCGCTGTGATGGTCGTCGTGGTGACTGCTGTGATGGTCATCATAACCGCTGTGATGATCGTCATGGTGACCCCTGTGACTGGTGTAGTGGTCAAAGCCACGGTGTGTGTCAGGGCGGGCGCTGTGATGAGTGTCATGGTGATTGCCGTAATTATGGTCGTCATGGTGACTGTTATGATGGCTATCATAGTGATGATCATCATGGTCACTGTTATGATGACTGTCATGATAACCAGTGTGATGTTTGTCATGGTGACTGTCGTGATGGTCGTCATGGTGATCATGGTAGTACTCATGCAGCTGTTCCTCCAGAGCGTGGATCTTCCTCTGCAGCAGGTCCCTCAGAGAGCTGGAGTATGAGCTGCTTGAGTTACGCGCCTGAGATAGATACACAGAGAGAAAACATCAACATGATACTACCATATAATACTAATATGGAAATATTGCAGTAGTGACTGTAGTGACTGTACCGCAGTACAGACATAATACATTACAACTGCTGCCTCTACAGTATTTACGAGTGTGGGTAAGACTGAGTTTGTGCGTTCACTGCTCATTGAAAATGATATCTTTATACTTTGAACAAGGGACATAATAATCAGAGGTGAACTGTATAAAATTAAAAAAAAGTTTTTCTCTTCTATGTTTCTGCCTCCTCAGAGTAAATCCAACAGTGTTCAGTACCAATCTACAGCACGGTTATGCGTCTCATCAGGGCAGATGAGCCTAATGGAAGCTGATTGGCTGATGCCGTGCTGCCTCCTGTTAGAACATTATAGCTACAGCTTTTGTTTTGACTCTTCAGAGCAGATCCATTTCACTGTCTCAGTGCGGTGTGCACTCAGTTTAGAGTGAGAATATATGGAGATAAAAGAGCCCCTAATGTAGAATGTATGGACATGATTGATATTTTCAGCTGTTCATTGTGTTTCTAGTTTCTAGTTGTAGTTCCTTTATTTTGTTGTAGTGCAAAGCTTTATCTGTCTCTAGAACAAAGAGCAGAGGGGAGGAGCTGTGCATTTGTAGGTACCCTAAACCATCTTGAAGCATTTTACTGAATGTCCCTTCTCTTTGGGACATTCAGTGAAATGGATTTGGGATTTGGGAGTTGTCCTAGACCTTGTGGTGACTATTGCTAATGACAAACTTCCTCTTTGTTGCAGTGATTCTCTCAAAGCTGTGACCTTTTCTGACATGAGGATTGACCTCTATTAAGTCCAGCCCTGGACAGACAGAGCAGAAGCTCAGCCCAAAGGCTCAGCCCAGAGGCTCAGCTCAGAGCCTCTGTCTGAACTGAGGCTTGGGTAGAAATTGCCTCATCAGGCTCTTGTTTACATGTCCATCTGCAGCCTATAGCTTCAACTGCATTTTAATTCTCATTTGTTTTAACATGTGTTTGTAGACAGAATCCCCAGAATCTCTATCTCTCTGAAATGAGTTCTGACTTCATTCACAAGAAGTATACATGGCATTCTAAATAAACAGGAACTGGTAAAGTGAGCTTAAAAGTGCATTGTATAACTTTTCTGGTGGAGAGTCAGTCAAATACTTTTCTCCATGGAGATATTATTGCTTTGTCTGGAATGTTTCACAGTATGGTATTAAATCCCTCTGTCTTCATGGACACCAAACCAGTGGAGAAGCTACCCCGCTCACAGTCAGAATGGATTTTTTTCTAGGTATTTTTGAGCCATAAAACCGCCTGTAACTGAACTGTAAAGTAGATATGTTTAATGTCACACTGTGGAACATTCCACGCAGAGCAACTTTTCCCTAGAAACAAGCAGGTGATGGACCCCCAACCAAAAAGTTACATAGTGCACTTTTAAGGTTAATGAGTATAACATACATAATATGAATGTGTATGTGTGGTGTACAATTAGCCTGTGAGCACTGTGTGCATGTGTGTGTGCCCAAGTGTGTGTGTGTTTGTGTGTGTGTGTTTGTGTGTGTGTGCATGTGTTTGTGCCCAAATGTGTGTGTGTTTGTGTGTGTGTGCATGTGTGTGCCCAAGTGTGTGTGTGTTTGTGTGTGTGTGTGTTCGTGTGCTTGTGTGTGTGTGCATGTGCACGAGTGTGTGTGTGGTGTATAATTATGTATAATTATAATTAGTATAATTAACTGTGAGTGTGTGTGTGCACGTGTGTGTGTGTGTGTGTGGTGTATGAGTAGTGTTAGTTCTGTAGTGTGACAGGACGGTTAGCTCTGTTAACGTGGTACCTGCAGACTCTCAAGTCGCTCCTTCAGCGTCTGCAAAGTTTTGCTTGTTTGTTCTGGGGAAAAGTTGCTGAACTTTGAGCTGGTCCGGTGGTTACCATGGTAATAGTGATGGTCACCGCTATGGTAACCCGAGGGACCGTGGTGGCTGTCGTGATGGTTGTCATGGTGACTGTTATGATGATTGTCGTGATGGTCATCATGGTGACTTCCATGATGGTTGTCATGGTGACTGCTGTGATGGTCATCATGGTGACTGTCATGGTGGTTGCTATGGTGATTGTCATGGTAACCCCCTTCACATTGTGTTAGCTTAGCTGTTAGCTCCCGAATGGTTTCTCTTTGGTCCAGAATGGTCTCTTTCTGACGCACCAGACTCTCGCGCAAATGCAGAATGGTGGATTTGGCCTCCTCCGACATGAAACCGCTCCAACCACTGCTGGAGCTACTCCTCGAGCTACCACCAAGGGGCACAGCGGGGGGAGAGTAGCAGCTCGGGTCAGCCTCGGGAGAGATCGGGGTGCACACAAACTTAGGGCTGTTGCCATAGTCCATGGAGACCCCCGCAGCACTGGACAGGAAGTAGAAGAAGATCAGAGATCTTAGAGGACAAATGGGGAGGATGAGAGAGGAAGCTCCCAGCATTTGGTGCCTCAGTAACAGAGGCATGAGGCTCAGAGGACACAGGTCTCTGACCATAACTGTTCATCTGAAACTGTCCCCCACAAACAGAAGCCAAACTCAGACTGGGATGCAGCATGAATGGGACTCATTGGCTTTAAGAGGGACACGGATCAGGCAGAGCATGTCAAAGATAACACCATTATAACTGATACGACCCGGGCAGTCCTCCTCTCACAGTCTGGTTGGCAGCACTGCAGATATGTGAGTTCTTCACAGGTTTGTGCCTGAGACAAAGCCAGGGCCCAGCCAGCTTCTGGCTCTGCTCCTCCTCTCAGCAACAGCCAAGTGTAATCTCTTTAACTCAGGCTCCTAATGAGTGCTGCGAGATCCCCCTGAAACACAGGCACAGAGGAATCAGACACTCATTATTTGTGGTGAACAGCTCCTGTCCAACTATTTATTATATTTAGACCTAGATTAATCTGTACTGCCCCTATTTTGTAAACAAACATCCAAGTGGTCTCCATGGATAGTTCAAGAGTGAGATTGTTTCATACATGTTAGTGCAGTCTCTGAACTGACTCCAGTGGCACATCAGCTGATCACTGATCACTGAACTTATTCTATGAGAACTTGCTTCAAGTTGACAGAGCCCCGTGAATACACACATGCTCATTGGTGCTGTATGTGGTTGTTTCATCTGAGGCTAAATACATTGTGAAGACTAAATGAGCTGGTGACAGCAGAAAAAACCTTTTGAGGGACACGCGGACAGACCCAGACTCACCTGCACAGACAGCGCCAGGATCACCTGCGCAGACAGGCTCAAACTAACCTGTGCACACAGACTCAGACTCACCTGTGCAGACAGACGCAGGTGGAGATATGAAACAACAGCCCTGCAGTGCCCTTTTATATAAATAGCTTTGCTGCTGTCACTGTTACTGTCACCATAGACTGTGTAGGTCGGCCTGAGGTCAGTCGTGTTCACACCCGTCCTCCCTGCTCTCTGAGACCTCCTGTTTGAAGCACTCTCAGAGCTTTTAATGTGAATCTGTCTGTGACTGTCATGTTCACACCGACTCAAGCACTGCTCTCAGAGCAAATGCTCTTTTACATCAACTGAACTAGTGACAACCTTAAGCAAACGATGTGACTGTTGAGGTTCAAATCTGAGGAGACAGTGGCTTGAGTCTTATAATCATGACAGTTCAAAAGCTCTGCTCTTCCTAGTTAATGCTGTTGTGTCTTTGGGCAACACACTTTCCCCAGTGTAACACTGCTCTGTCATTGCCTCAGATGGATGGTGTTAGTCCTCGTGCAGAGGTTGTTTCCCTTTAATCTGAGTCTGGACTTAAAGACAACACTGACACTTGAAGACACCTCCAGGACACGTGACGCTCTCTTCTCCCTTTCAGACACTCACACTCAGAGGGGAGGAGGTGGCAGCTCATCCCTGACCAATCTGTGGGCAAGACATCAAGACACTGTCCGTGGACACACTGTCACTGCTCCCAGAGTTGTGGCTACACAATTAGCTAAACACTTGTGAGTGTGGAAAGTCAGTGAACAATGGCCCACCACTGGGATTTGAGTAACTTCAAGCATGTTAAGTGCTCTCCTACTCCTCTCTTCCTCTCATCCTATTGCTCCTCTCCACCTCTCTCTCCTCTCCCCTCTCCTGCTTCTGTTTCTTCCTCCGCACCTCTCCTCTCCCCTTTCCTGCTGCTTCTATTTCTTCCTCCGCACCTCTCCTCTCTCCTCTCCTCCTTGTCTCCCCTGTCTCCACTTCTCCTCTCTCCTCCTCTTTGTCTTCTCTCCTCTTCAAGCTCTCACCTCTGCTCCTCTTCTTTTTTCCTTTTCTCTTCTCCTCCTTCCTCCCCTCTCCTTCTCTGTGGTCCTCTTAATGGGATCGGGGGCCTTAGTGCTCTTAGCCTAGGCTCCGACCCACTAAGTCACTGTTGTTGCACGTGTTGAAGCGTGTGCTTCGTTAATGTTAATTGTAATGTTTTAATTCAATTGACTTCTGAACTGAGGGATCAGGGTTACCTCTGTTACTGCAATACTCATTATAACCAATGTTCAAGCAGCAATGAAGAATTATTTTGATAATTTATGAATCAAAATTATCAAAATTATTCTTTTGATTGATCAAAAGAATAATTATTCTTTTGATTAATCAATGAAATGTTTAGTAAAAGCCTGTGACTATGCAATTTTGACTAAATTTGACCCAGCTAAAGCTTATCAAAGCGATTTATCGATTTGCAGCCCTAATCAGTAGGACTGACAGCCTCCTGTAGTGACCTGACCACACATGCTTTTGCTTCATGCAGCCATTCTGAGTTTGTTTATACTTAAAGGTCACTTGTTTCTTATGTTTTGCATGTTTTAAGTTATTTTTAGCTGTAAAAATGAATAATGTAATTAAGTAACTGGATGCTAGATAAGTTTAATGCCATGTGGAACATAACAGCAAACAGCTCACAAACGGGCAATAGGCAGATGCCCACCTTAGAGGATAACCTCCAGTTGAACCTGACTCAGCAGCTCAGCTCTGACAGACCTCTGACTTTGCTAAGCATTGTGGGAATATTTTGGTTGTGAGAGAACACAATGATTTGTTTCAAAAGAACAGCTATGACATTCTTGACTGGATTCAGTCTTAATTTGATTAAATATGGGGTCATGTATTAAAAAAATATCCACAGTTGGGTTTTCAGTACACATACTGAAAGATTCAATAGTCATGTGTCTTATGTATCTTTTTCAGTCACTCTGCCCCACGGCGGCTGTGGCTGCTGACTTCTGCATTCTTCTGTATTTCTGGCTTTCAGATGACATCACAACATTCTATAGGCCAATAATATTTCATTATAGAGGGAGGGCAGATAAATCTGAAAATCACTGGTGTGTGTGTGTTTAAGGGTCTGAGGTTGAGTTTAAAGTCATGTGATGTTTGTTTACAGGTCAAACTCTGAGGCCAGTCCCACCTGAGCTGCACGTAGCTCCAGCCTCATCAACAAAACCAAGAGAACAGGAGGGCACAGGCCGAGAAAGGACAATGTACAAGGGCAAATGCACAATGTCACTTTTCTGTTTGTCTTAATGGAGATGTTATTTCTTTGCTTGGTGTGTGTGATGTTTCACACATTGGAGTTAAATATCTTATGGCTGGAAGCATATTTTCTTTTTATTTTGCATAAAAACACCTATAACTGAATGTGGAACAACTCAGGTATTCCACCAGATAAGAATCAAAATACACCTTTAATCGAGTGATACGATCTGGCAAAGCTTTTTGTTTAAGAGGCGGTGGGGGTGTAGTGTGAGCTTCATTTAAGAAAAGAGCCTAGAACTATAATGTGGTGTACGGCAATACCTTCAGTCAATAAGGACTTTTGCAGTATTTCATATTGTATAAATGTATCCAATTAGAAAAAATGCGGTCAGAAAAAAGTGTTCCTTACTCGCAAATTGCCCCTGCATTTTGGATAGAATTTTCCGTGTTGATGACATAGGAACAAATTTCTCCACAAACTGGCACTTAACTGATGTAAAACCATAATCAATATTGAATCTGCAGTCACTTATAGTACCTATAGGTGTTGGATTTTGGTGGACTTTTAAAATATATGAAATTATAGAAACAAAATCATCTGATTAATGATGCACTGTGTAATTTTTCTGGTGGGGGGTCTGCCCTGTCCCTGGAATGCTCGACAGTATGGCATTAAGCGTATATATTTTTTATTACATACACTGAAAAGATGCAGGGCCACCTGTCCACAGATCTGAGCTGTGGCGTCATTTTTTTGTCAATAGAAACATTTACTGTGGAACATTCTAAGCTAAGAATTAACTTCTCCATGGAGATGAAGAAGAGGCGTATGTTCCACAAGAAAAATTACATAAAATATCAAGTTATCCAACTTTTGACTTTCTGAGTAACCACCAGATCTAAATCAAGTATAACAGGACTACTCCAGGTCTAGTCTAGGGCTAAACCAGGTCTCAAAGTGGACTACATTATTTCCACTGTAGTTCTAAATAAGAAATCATCCCAAGTAGAAAAAGTGCATAAAATGACCTGTGAAATAGGTAAACACACAAACAGAAGAGCCGTCCAAGACCCACCCGAAGGAGAGGACTGTTTGAAAAACACTAATCTAAGCTTTACAAACAGCTCAAACAGAGAACTCCATCACCAACTATCAATGCAAACTAAATACTACCAAAACTCACCATCACGCCAGCCTTGAAACATTCTAATATTCCATTTGGAGTGAATCTGTGTGCACAGAGCAGTGTGCTGGAGCGTGGTCCTGCTCGCTCCTGCTCGGCTCTGCTCCTCACTGATCTGCTCAGAGGATTGAGCTTTGAGGATAATTTTAACCAGCATTAGCCACAGACACACTCCTCTGTAGGGCCCCCACTCTACACACTCCTACACACTGTGTACGGCCTTCAATCTACACACTCCTCTGTACAGCCTCCACTCCACACACTCCTACACACTGTGTACGGCCTTCAATCTACAAACTCCTCTGTACGGCCTCCACTCTACACACTACACACTCCTCTGTATGGCCTCCTTACACACTGCTACAGCTAAACACACCACCAGGATGGACTGAACTTTAGGACAAAGACAGATTTAAGACCTTGCATTTAAGTATATTAGTGGCATGCATTGTTCCCTCTAATTTTTTAAAGCACTGAGCATGTGTCTGAGCGGCCTGTGTCAGCACTATGAGCAGGCTTCCAAAACTGTACAGTATATGATCAGGATAACTGATAGTAATTGATCATCATGCAAATAATCAAGTTGGCACAATATGTATTTATTTAAATTATAAATAAAATTTATTATTATTATTATTATTATTAAATGTATTAACTTGACATTGGTATGTGTGTTTAACAACAGGTTTAGAACTGGGATTGTGTTCACTACATTGAAATTTTAACCTTCTGGTGAAATTCAGCTGAGCAGTAACATAAATCTGATATCAGCAATAAAGTCTCTGTACTCTACACTGACTTCCTCAGGAGCCCAGGCAAAGACAGAGGGACATGACACACCTCAAACTGTGACACAACATGCATTAAATATACTGAAATGTTGGCAATTTAATCCTACCATTACAGTTCTATCAGGTTTACATTAAGTCCACATGGAAAAGATACCTCACTCATGGTCCAAATGCTTCTTCTTTGAGTGGTTCTGAATGAAGCAGATATACGAGTGGACCTGTTTCCTTGGGTTCTTCACATATTCAGCGTCTCAATTTCTATGAAACTACAATCAATTATTTGATGTACGGTCTGAAAAACCATGTGCGCGGTAGGTCCGAGGGACCTGCAGGGCCGCACAGGGAACATAGACTGTGGCATCACTGTTACATCACTATGACATCACTGTGTCATCAATATGACATCACTGTGACATCACTGTGACATCACGGTGTCATACCTGCATGGATAAGGTTTATAAGCAAGTGAAGAGTTTGACCCTACACATGTTATGGATTTTATTGTACAGGCTTATAATGATCTAATAAGTGGATCTATTGTTACTAATTCTAAAACTACTATATGTTCTATTCCAGTCTATTGATTTACTGAGCACCAAGTTCATCTTAATCATAATACATCTTTATTTTGAGTGCCTAAATTCTCTAGAGTAAAGTCATGAAATATCATATGATACTTCTCCCAGATTGGCTGAGTACCTAACACTCTTGGGTCACAGGAAGAAGGTTATGGGTTCGACTGCTGGGCCTTTCTGCGTGTAGTTCATAAGTCTGTCTTTGTCATGCACTTTGTCATACAGGTCATGCACAATAAATCGAGTCTTCGAGGTAGTCCTGACTGACAAGATTAGTTCAAACATTGGAGATGGGTTCACTGCTTCTCACCAGTTACCAGCAGTATAGAAAGATGGGTCAAATGCAGAGGACAACTTTCCCTATGGGGGCAGAAAAGTGTACCTTAACCTTTATCTCTTCCTGATAGCAGAATTGAATTTCTCATTTGCTATGGACCCTACCTGGACGACTGAGGGATTTCACAAACTCTTCCTGTATGGATTATGTGGTATGTTTATTCATAAGAATAATAATCATGTCATATTGTGCTCATTTACCAACCACTCTTTAGGATCGACATTGCAAGTTCACTGGCATTAGATGCAGAAGGAGGATTAGGGTGAAACAGGAAGGTTACTTAACCTAGAGATCTGAGCACCAGGGTGAGCAACACAGAAGGGAGACCCCTACTGGACAACAAGAGGACTACAATAATGTAAATTTATATGCAACATGTCCTGGATTAGACCTGACTTTGAGTTTGGCCTTGCCAGTTTTAGTTTAGTTATCATCTCTTTGTCATAAGTAAATAAGTAAATAAATAAATAAATACATAAATTTACAACACTCTAATCCAAATGTACGATGTATGTCAACATGGATGATAATATGTTTCACTTTAAAAGAATACATGTTTAGAATAGAATAGAATAGAATAATAGAATAGAATAGGATGCCTTTTATTGTCACTCTACATATGTAAACACTATACACATCCACAACGAGAAAGCAACTCACCCTCCAATACAGACACATATGTATACAGACATATACGCATTACATTTACACACAGTATACAATAAAATAAATAAGTAAGCTGAGACACCCAAGACTACACCACTCAGTCGAGCAGGATATTTCACTGCTTTAAATATTGCACTCAATCAACTATTGCACGGTATCAATACTGCATTCAATCAAAATATTAAAATACTGCACTGTTTTTAAATATTGCAAATTATGAAATATTGCACTATGACTAAATGTTACACATTAATTCAATTCAATTCAATTCAATTTATTTTGTAGCGCCCAAAATCGCAACAACAGTAGCCTCTAAGGGCGTTCCAAGATATGGATGAGCCAAACATACACACAGACATATCAAAACAGGAAAAAACAACATTCATGTAAAGCAGCAAATGAAACATGGTCCAGTCATCCCCTGTCCTTAGACCCTCATTATTAAATATTGCACTGATATATATTGCACCAGGTCAAAAGATAGCACCGTATTAAATAAATATTGCACTTATGTTATAATATTGCACTCTATCAAGTATTGCACACAGGTGGATGGAAGGGGATCAGGGGATATAGGGATAGAAATGCGGGATCAGTCAGTGCATTTGTAAATTCAAAGTGATTATGGCCATCGGATAAAAACAGTTTTTGAGTCTTGTGGTCTTTGCTTTGATGCACCTGTACCGTCTTCCTGAGGGCAGCAGGTTGAACAACTCAAAGCCAGGGTGGGAGCTGTCCTTAATAATGTAAAAAAAAAAAATCATAATTAACAAATTATATTTAAGGATAATATTTGGCCTATCATAATTTCACTTTATTCTACATGAATGAATAAACAGACATTAGTATCATTGGCCTAAAAGTGATTCAAAGGTTATTCATATAAATAGAAATAAAATATAACTGGGCCTAGAATAATTCCCTGTGGTACACCTCTAGAAAAAAAGGACCCTGAAAATTAAACAAACTGTGATTGATTTGACAAATACATGGACAGATTCATTTGAGGCTTGGTCAGAGATGTCCTGTTGCATATTACCATTGTGTCTGTAAGCAAGGCACTCTACACATGTTGACTGATGGTGAAGATGGTTATCTTGAGTAAACATGTAAAATACAATCAGCGTCTGAGTTATTTTAAGGAGAAAGTAAAGTGCGTGCGGCCACTGTTACTCTCATTCTTGTAATAATGTTTCATAATCTCACTCTGCGACCTCCTGACCTCTGTAAATCTTGACTCCGCCCACTCCACTATACGAGTTACACCACAACACCAGTCACCTCAGCACAGGGTCAGAGCAAGGAAGGATAAAATATGTGATTTTAGTATCAAACTACTAATAATGAGTCTCAAACTTTACACAAGTACCACCAAAGAAAAGATTTGCCTTTCCTAGTATCACCAGATCTAAACCAGGACTATTCCAGGTCTAATCTAGCACTAAACCAGGTCTAAAAGTGGACTACAGCATCTCCACTGTAAACCAGAAAATTAACCAAACTCGGACAAAAAAGTGGAAAACTCTAAATGAGGCAAACCCACAAACGGAAGAGCTGTTCAAGACCAACCTGAAGGAGTTTGTGGAACATCTACCACACCTTGAAAAAACTGCACTTGTAAAATAATAATATTGAATTTGTCATATAGATGGGGTTCAGTTTTCTATTTGTAGGTGCCATTTTGAGGACTTTTGACCATTCAAAAGATGCTGTTTTATTTTGAACAGCTAAATTCTATGGTAACCATTTAAATTTTCCCTGAAACCCACAGATATTCATAGTTCACAGTTTCATATGGATTTCATCTTGTTTGATGGTGCCATTTTCAGGACATTTGATTGAAATTCAAAAGATGTAATATTTTTCTTTTGGAATTTTTAAACACAATGGCAACAGTTCTAATTTGTCAATCTGAAATCCATGCATAGCACTTTAGATGAGAATCAAAGTTGCTTGCGTCTCGTGAAGTGAAATGTCTTGTCTTTAAATTCCTGATGTGCATATGTAACAAAGATTATTAGTAATCTTAATCTTGTTTACTGTAGTCTCATTATCTTTCCCCTGAGATCATTTCTAAGCAGAGCCTGATCTGTCACAAAGCCTTCAGAGGGAGGTCCCCAAGCTCTTTATGGTCTCACTAGAAAACTTAATACAAAACCGCCTTTAAAAACTCTTTAAGATTTTTTTTTTCACAAGGCTTTAGTCCCAAGAAATTTCCTTATCGGTTAGTAATATAACAGATGATTTTCAATTAATTTTTGGTGCATGGATTGAATGAAAAATGCCCTTTCTGAGCTTTCTAACATTATCTACAAATGGTCCAGTAAGATTGCTAGTGTTTATTGTTTACAACCTGTTCTATTTTTGCTTGTTGAAATTACTCAAGTGCCTCAAATAAAGTAACACATTTGGGTGTCAATACAACAAATTTATAACATCCTATTAGATATACTTTGAATTAGAGATTAGTCAGATTTTAGTCAGACAGGAGAGTTTGTTTACCTGCTTTACATGTTTCGGCTGCTTCATGATGATTATTTATGTTTTGATTTGTTTGTATTGTGATTTTAATGTATTTCTTATTCTGTAAAGCACGATGAATTACTTTGTGTACGAATTGTGCTATACAAATAAACTTGCCTTGCCTGCCTTAGGCCTTCCTCAGAAGCAACGCCTTCTCCAGGACCGCATCCCATGTGGGTGATAAGGTATATGCTTCCTCATCTTGATTTATTTCTGAGTAATCTAGTGATCTTTCCTGGCCCCTATTGAAACCCTCCTTACTGTTACTGTTAGCTGTATGATTCTGTCCAATACACAGGTCACTAGCCTACATCAGCATGCTCCCACACGGACATTTTGCATAAATATACAAAAGCAAGATACAATAAAATACACAACAAATTCACAAACCTGATGTGCAGTAGTTTCATTATTGGGATAAATGCTAATTGTGTTGTGATAGTGCTCTGAAGGGGGAGTGACTTAGAACAGGAAGGAAAGGGAGGGGACACTCAAAAACAACACTAAAGATGTTAATAATAATGCATCAGTTTTATATAGCGCTTTTCTGGACACTCAAAGATGCTTTACAGAGAATTATTCATTCACTCCATACCCAATGGTGGTAAACTGCTATTGTAGCCACAGCTGACCTGGGGCAGACTGATGGAAGTGAGGCTGCTAATCTGCACCATCCACCACCATCACTCACACCCACACCACTTTCATAGTAGGCAATGTGAGTGAAGTGCCTTGCCTAAGGACACAACAACAGTTTCTGCAACTGGCGCCCCACTGTGGCTCCTGATTTTCCCAGCACTCTCCCATCCAAGTACTAACCAGGCCTGGCCTTGCTGAGCCTGGTTAGATCTGACGGGATCAGGATCTGACACGCTGATATGGACACATACTATATTACGCAAAATGTTAAAATATTGTTACCTCATCAAAAACATACCCGGAGATGTGTTTTTTCCATTCACATGTTTGACTAATCCTTTATTATTAGTCTGTCTACATCTCCAAAACTCCAAATGCTCTGTTCCACCTTGTGATGTCAGAAGTTAACAGCTACCTTTCAGCTTCCTTTAGTTCAGAGATTGGCAGTTCCAGGGCTGAAGTTATCCAAATGGTTCTAGTGAAGGTGAATGGAGTTTAAATCCACAGTGGAGCACTTCCTGTATTACCACATGACATCACATCAAGGTGGAACTGAGTGTTTTATGTTTGAGAGAAGAACTCACCCGAAATATGCAGGTTTGTGCGTTAAACATGTGTGAATGAAACAAAACACAACTCCAGGTCTGTTTGTGATGAGGAAACAAATGGCATAACCTTTAATACATTGTTTTCAGTGAATATAGCATTTTCAAAATCATTAAAGATAACATGGTGATCTAAATATGTTATGGGTTGGGTATTCTTTAATTTTTGCCACCTCATTTCAAAACAAGTACTGACACTACAATCAATTCACATTACTCCAACCATATTGAGACTTCAAACTACTATTATTACTATTCACCACTTTTCTAAGAGAATTCAGTTTGAGCGCTGATTGAGCAGACAGATTAGATTCAGTCCCAGATGAGTCGAAGCCAAAATGAGACAGAGCTCTTCATGTAAAACGCCTGGGTGGAATAATGGAGACACAAACACAAGAGCATATTAGATCAGAAGAGACAAAAACGCGCTATGAATACGATTACACTGAAACACGGAGGAAATATCAAGGGTTTGCTGCTGTGGTTTTGACACGACATTTGTTCCACCACATTTTACAACCTGGCAGGAGAAAGTGTAGAGCAGAAACTGGGATTCGTCTCCAGATTTGGAACCAGGATCTTGACTAGAAGTTTTTTGCTCAGACAATATGTTACAGCTGTCATTTGGTGGGTATATCTTGCTCAAGGACACAACAATACTGCCATGAATAGTAACTGAATCACACACTTTAAAGGTGGTAATGAAAGGAGGGTACATCAAATGCTGTTCTCCATAGAGATGTTATTGCTTTGTCTGAAATGTTACACAGTATGATGTTAAGTCTTTCTATCTTCATTGAGACCAAACCAGTCCAAGTTACTGATCAGATCTGTGGAGAGGCGACCCCGCTCACAGTCAAAATGCCTATGCCCTGCTATAAAACCACCTGTAAGTGAATACATTTAAGACAGAGTTGTTAAATGTCATACTGTGGAACATTCCAGGCACAGCAATGACATCTCCATAGAAACAAGCAGGTGACAGACCCCCGACCCAGAGGTTGTTTAAGTTAAAGGTGGAGTACCTGAGATTGTTCTTGTAAATTATAATGGGTAATTGGGGAATGCAACTTGACCAGTATAAGTTAAGTTTTTAGTTAGTAGTAAAAAGTTACGCTGTGTGTATGTTTTTTATCCTCCTCGCACTGACTAGTATTTACCTGTAGATTTAGTATTGAAAATAACCAAAATAAGTTATAAAGTTATAGATACTAAGCCAATATAAATTCCCTTTTCCATAGATTTATTTGGATGGTTTTAGCACAAGGTCTTGCTGTTCCTAATGAAGATATTATAAATAGTATGATGAAGTATGAACTAAAGAGGATAATACTTGTAGAGGGGATTGAGACTAAAGCTATTATACAGTATCTGTGTCCTCAGATGACCCTCAGGACAGAGAGGTCAGAGGTCATCTGCCTCAGGGTCTCTGACAAACCTTACACTCTGTATCTATAAATAAACCCAATACAACTTTAATGCTGAAACAACAAACTCATGATGATCCATGTAGCCACAGTGATAACACAGTGATGACAGTGATGTCACAGTGATGACAGTGATGTCACAGTGATGACAGTGATGTCACAGTGATGTCACAGTGATGTCACAGTGATGTCATAGTGATGACACAGTGATGACACAGTGATGTCACAGTGATGTCACAGTGATGAGGCAGGTAAAATTCTTCTTAATGTGGACTTAATGCAAAGACACTGATAGAACTGTAATGGTAGGATTAAATTGCCAACATTTCAGTATATTTAATGCATGTTATGTCACAGTTTGAGGTGTGTCATGTCCCTCTGTCTTTGCCTGGGCTCCTGAGGAAGTCAGTGTAGACTACAGAGACTTTATTACTGATATTATAAATAAAATGTATTATTATTATTATTATTATATCAGATTTATGTTACTGCTCAGCTGAATTTCAGCTGTGTTCTTTTCTGGCCCAGAAGGTTAAAATTTCAATGTAGTGAACACAAACCCAATTCTAAACCTGCTGTTAAACACAAATGCTGAACTCAAGTTAAATAAATATAAATAAATGCATATTGCTGATATGATTATTAGCATGATGATCAATTACTATCCATTTTGCTGATCGTATACTGTACAGTTCTGGAAGCCTGCTCATAGTGTCTATTGTAAGCGCCCCCTGCAGGTTTAGAGCACTTCTGTTGTATTTATGCAGCATTTTTGTTTGCAGGTGTTCTCTTGGTTTTCATCGTTTTATGCTTTGCATCATTTCTCTATTTGCAGCTCATTTGATGATGACACATTTGTCTTTGTTTCTTGCAATGCGTGTTTTTCATTTGCATGATGTTCTTTATTTGTACCTCGTTTAAACTTGTGTTTGACTTTGTGAATTTACATCATTTCTGTACTTGAAGCTCTTTTCACTAACTGAGATACACTGGGCCTTTGCAGTGTGTTTGGCCCCCTTCAATTGTTTTATAAACAACAAAGAGAAGAACTTCATAACATACAGATCAAAAATAGTGTAATATGGACCCTTTAATCAATGGTTCAGATCAATCATGTCACAGTGTTGAGGTTTGGGTAGAGACAGTGCGATTCCCCTGCCCCCCTGTGTTACTGTGCCTCTACAGGTTGAGGTTGTGGGTGTGAGTCCCCTGCCCTCTCTGTATTACTGCGGTCTGGTCTTAGGGTCTGTACATCCCTGTGAAATCCTCTTTGGTCTAATCACATCAGAGCTCACTGTTTTGCCCGAGTTCAAGGTTCATGCTAGGATCCAATCTCCCCACTCTGCTCTGCTCGCTACTGCCATCCAGAGTTGATTAGGGGTACTCCACTGCCTGGAAATACTGGATGATACTGAAGAACATGATAATTGTTTTTAGAATTAGTAATTGTTAAAAATGTAATGAAAGTTTTACAAATGTATCTACATCTCCTATTACGCTGTTTTCTAATCTTTGTTATAATGTTGTTTTCTCATCACAAACAGACCTGAAGTTGTGTTTTGTTTCATTCATACATGTTTAACACAAATCCTGCACATTTAGTTCTATATTTCTGACTCCTTTCAAACTGGAAACACTACAGAAAGTGCTCCACTGTGTTTTTAAACTCCATACATCTTCACTACAATCATGTGTTTGATTTCAGACCTGGAATTTCCAATATGTTGGACAAAAAGTAAAAATTTGTTAACTTGAAAACTACATCTTCATGACATCACAACGTGGAAGAGAGCATTTTGAGCTTTGGAGACTAGAGTTAATAACATTATAACATGACTTAAAGCTCACAAGAGTCAATTTTGTGTAATATAGGATAATTAAAGAATAGATTCTAACTTGAGGTATATTATGTACACACTTTTCACAAGATGATGTCACAGGGTGAAACAGGGCAGAGGGTGATGGTCTAAATCTTTGCAACATGAATTAATCAAAACATAATCCTGAATTTTAAGGTGCATTGCGCAGCTTTTCTATTTTCTATAGAAAAGCTTTTCTATAGATCACTTGTCGCTTGTCTCCATGGAGATGCTATTGCTTTATGTTCCATGGTATGAAATTAAACACATCTGTCTAGTATTGTTGTAACTTTATTGTGTTTATTTTGTTATGATGTTGTAACTTTATTGTGTTTATTTTGTTACTGTTATTGAAAATATGGATTATTATTCGGTTTGTATATGAATTGAAAGCAAAACTACAAACTAAAATACTAAAAAATCTACAATAAATGTATTCTAAATGTGGCCGAAATGTTTTAATTTGGTAAACCGGATGTGTTTTACTGTGAAAGGAACTGGGCAGGATGCACAATGTATTTTAATTGCTTAATACCATTGTATGACATTAAACTCATCTATGTAGCATTTATTCATTATGGGTGTTTCTTTTACTCAAAATGACAATAATTTTCTCTGTGAATATTGTTGCCTCTCCACAGATCTGACCTGTAATGTAGCCGATAGTTGTCACCCTTGAGATAAACAGGTTAAATTCTACCGTGGAACATTCTAGACAAAGCAGTAACATCTCCATGAACACAAGGAGGTGATGGAAAAGTTAGACAGAAACCTTCACGTGTAGGTAATGTTGTTTTATGATGAAAAGAATACATTTTTTAAAAATCTGCTGAATGTCTAACAACATTGAAAGTCATACGTTCACCAACTTATCACTGTTAACCTACTTTCTGCATAAAACTTGACCAAAAAATTCCACAGATGAATACAATTTTTCATTCATTAATTTTTATTTGTTTGAACAATGTACATTACAAACATAAGGGTATTGAACATGTTCAGATTTGGGACCATTTCTGGTGCTCAGGAGTAGGTTGAAATAAAAAAAAAAAGGATCGTGTCCTTCCTCATTTGTCTGACCTTAACATGTGGTTGACACTTTTTTTTTTTTACCTTTGGAGTGCTTACTTATCATATACATTGCATAAAATAAACAGTAATGAGAGTGAAAAAAGTAAGAATTTTGGTTTTCATTTATGGTCATACAAATGAATAATAACAAGAACGAAGGCACAGAAGTTTATCGTTTATGATCGTACAAAATAAACAACAGTGAGAATGAGAAATGCAAGTTTTTTTTTGTTTATGGTCGTACAAACTGATAATAATGATAAAGAAGGCACAAAAGTTTATCGTTTATGATCGTATCAACATAAAAGGTAATGGGAATGAAAAAAGTAAGTATTTTGGTTTTCATTTATGGTCATGCAAACTAATAATAATGGTAAAGAAGATACATAAGTTTATAGTTTATGATCGTACAAAATAAATAACAGGGAGAATGAAAAATGCAAGTATTTTTTTCCCTTTTTTAATTTATGGTCATACAAACGAATAATAACGATAAAGAAGGTGCAGAAGTTTATCATTTATGATCGTACAAAATCAACAACATTGAGAAGGAAAAATGAGAGGATTTTTTTCTCTTTCTTCCGTTTATGGTCATACAAAGTAATACTAATGATAAAGCAATAAAGTTTATCGTTTATGATCGTACAAAGTAAACAGCGATGAGAAGGAAAAATGCAAGGAATTTTTTGTTTCCGTTTATGGTCTTACAAACAAATAATAATGATAAAGAAGGTACTTACGTTTATAGTTTATGATAGTACAAAGTAAACAACAGTGAGAAGGAAAAATGCAAGGATTTTTTTCTGTTTTTTTCCTTTTATGGTCGTACAAATGAGTAATAACGATAAAGAAGGTGCAGAAGTTTATTGTTTATGATCGTATCAACATAAAAGGTAATGGGAATGAAAAAAGTACATATTTTGGTTTTCGTTTATGGTCATATAAACAATAATAATGATAAAGAAGATACATAAGTTTATCGTTTATGATTGTACAAAATAAACAACTGAGAATGAAAAATGCAAGATTTTTTTTCTCTTTTTTTCCTTTTATGGTCGTACAAACGAGTAATAACGATAAAGAAGGCGCAGAAGTTTATCTTTTATGATCGTACAAAATGAACCGTAATGAGAAATGAGAAAAGATGTAAAGCGATCATCTGCATGAGGAGGTGAAACGGCCGGTGTGACTCAGCTCCAAGCAGAAACAACAGGCCGTTTGTACTGAAGCGTAGACGTCTGATCTAATCCCCGTGCAGATCCTCCGTTTGTCTCGGCATTAGGTTTAATATGGAGGAGACGGCGTGAAATCAGCAGATAACTCCTCTTCTCTCAGTCTGGGCCGAGCTACGTGAGGGGAATCCTAACCCGACCCTGCTCCACTCACTGTGTCCACCCGAAGATTTACCTCTCCTCCTCTGTCACTTCCGCTCTCTCTCTTTTTCTCTCTTTCCACTCTGTCTCTCTGTCCCTCTCTGTCTCTCATCTCCTCTTTTATTTTCACCAAGCTCTGCACAAACTCACCTTGTCCACCCGAAGATTTACCTCTCCTCTTCTAGCACTTTTACTCTCTCTCCGTCTTTTTCGCTTTCTTTCTCTCCCTCTACTCCCTCCTCTCTTTCTCTGTCTCTGCCCCTATTCCGTCTCCTCTTATTTTAACTAAACTTTACTGTGTCCATATATTTACCTCTTCGCTATCCTTTTTCTTTCTCTCTTTCTGTCTCTATCTCTCCTCCTTCGGACATCTCTTTCTCCCTCTCTCCTTTCCTCCACCCATATATTTACCTCTCCTCTACGACTTTGGCTCTCTCTCTGTCTCTCTAAGCTCTGCTCCAACTCACTGTGTCCACCTAAAGATTTATCTCTTCTCTTTCACTTCTACTCTTTCTCTTTCTCTCACTCTACCCCCCTTCCTCTCTCTGGCCCTCATCCATCTCCTCTTTTATTTTAACTAAGCTTTACTGTGTCCACGCATATATTTACCTCTTCTCTAAGACTTTTCCTCTTTCTCTCTCTCCCTACTCCCTCTGTTTTCCCTCTCTCCTTTCCTCTTTTAGTCTCTGTGTCCACCCGTGTATTTACTTCTGGTTCGTTTAATGACTTTTACTCTCTTTTTCTGTCTCTCTCTGTCTCTCCTCCCTCTGTCATCCCCTCTTTTATTTTAAGTAAGCTCTCTCTCTATCCCCCTCTTCCTCTCTCATCTTCTCTTTTACTTTAATTAAGCTGTGTCCACCCATATATTGACCTCTTTCTTTGTCTCTTTGTCTCTCTCTTTGTTTCTCTGTCTCTCTGTCTCCATATATTTACCTCTCTCTTCGTCTGTTTCTCTGTCATTCTCTTTGTCTCTCTCTCTCCATCTCTCTCTATCTTTTCCCCTCTGTCTCTTTGTCTTCATATATTTATTTCTCTCTTTGTTTCTCTCCATCTCTCTTTCTCTCTGTCTCCATATATTTACCTCTCTTTTCATCTCTGTCTCTCTCTCCCTTTGTATCTCTCTCTTCCCTCTCTGTCTTTCTCTCCGTCTCATTGTCTCCATATATTTACTTTTCTCTTCGTCTCTGTCTCTTTTTTTTGTCTCGCTCTCTCTGTCTCTTTTTCTCTCTGGCTCTTTGTTTTCATATATTTATTTCTCTCTTTGTTTCTCTCCATCTCTCTCTTTCTCTCTGTCTCTCTCTCTTTCTCTCTGTCTCTTTGTCTCTCTCTCTCTTTCTCTCTGTCTCCATATATTTACCTCTCTTTTCATCTCTGTCTCTCTCTCTTTGTCTCTCCCCGTCTCTCTATCTCTCTTTGTCTCTCTCTCTCTTCCCTCTCTGTCTGTCTCTTTGTCTCCATATATTTACTTTTCTCTTCATCTCTGTTTCTCTCTTTTTCTTTGTCTCATTCTCTCTGTCTCTTTTTCTCTCTGGCTCTTTATTCAATATATTTAACTCTCTCTCTGTCTCTCTCTTTCTCGCTCTCTTTTTCTCTCTGTCTCTTTGTCTCCATATATTTACCAGTCCTCTATGATTTCTCTCTCTCTCTCAGTCTCTCCTCTCTCTCTTATCTCCTTTTTTAGTATATAAGTTCTTTTAGCTCTCTCTACCCCTCCCTCTCTCATCTCCTCTTTTATTTTACCTGCTCTGCTCCGGCCAACTGTGTCCACCCATATATTTACTTCTCCTTTTTGTCTTTTTCCCTCTCTCTCTCTCTCTTTCGCTCATTCTACCCCCTCCCCCTCTCATCTCCACTATATATTTCTAGCCTTTTTCTTTTCTTTATCTCTTTCAGTCTCTCTCTCTTTCTCCACCTCTTTTCTCTTCTGTGTAGTTCTACTCACTCCATTCCCCCTCTCCCTTTGGAATGTCTTCTCCACTACCTACCTCTCCCTTTTCCTCTCTTCTATCTCTTCTTTCTCCCTCTCCCGCTCACTATTCTCTCCTCCCTCTCCCATTATCTCCCTCTACTTTCTCCCTTTCCTCCCTCTCTCTCTTCTTTCTCCATCTCCCTCTCACTATTCTATTTATCTCCTCTCTCCCTCCCTCTCTCTCCTTTCTCCATCTTCCTCCCTCTCTCTCCTCCCTTGTTCTCTCTCTCTTTTCTCCCTCCCTCTCTCTCCTCCCTCTCTATTCTCTCTCTCCTTTCTCCCTCAGTCTCCCTCTCTCCTCCCTCTCCATTTTCTCTCTCTCCATTCTCCCTCTCTTCCCTCCCTCTTCTTATTCTCTCTCTCCTTTCTCCCTCTGTCTCCCACTCTCCTCCCTCTCCCAATTCTCTCTCTCTTTTCTCCATGTACCTCCCCCTCTCTCCTCCCTTTCTCTATTCTCTCTCTATCCTTTCTCACTCCCTCTCTCTCTCCTCCCTCTCCCTATTCTCTCTTCTCTGTCTCCCTCTCTCTCTCTCCTTCCTCTCCCTATTCTCTCTCCTCTGTCTCCCTCTCTCTCTCTCTTTCCCCTCTCCCCATTATCTCTCTCTATTTTCTCCCTCTTCTTCCTCACCTCCCTCTCTCTCCTCCCTCTCCCTATTATCTGTCCTTTCTCCCCCTTCCCTCTCCGCCCTTTCTCTTCTCTCTCCCATTCTCTCCCTCCTTCTCCCTTCCTTCCCTCTCTTCCTGTAGTCCGTTTGCCCTTCCCTTCTTTCTGTTCCACATATTCTGATGCAGGACACATCTGAATGCAGTATTTGGATTCAGACAAAAGCTGTTGGCGTTTTGTCGGACTCCATGACCTTTAGTACTTGTTTAGTAAAATGTTTGTGATAAATACATAACACACACACACACACGCACACACAGTACACACTATACTTCCACCTAGGTAATCCTGACTGAGGTTCTGATCTAGAGAAGAGTACCTGGGTTTTGCAATAACACTATTTTTCCGAGTATTTTTACAGTCACATCACATTGGAGGTGTTCTGCATGTAAGTCTATGGTCAAATGTTTATCAGTTACCATGGTGACACAACGCACACCTTAGCAACACTGCCAAAAAAGTTACGATGGTCTGAAAACGCAAGTAAATAAAAAAAAAGATGGTTTAACAGCACAAATGAGCTCACCCTGTTGTAGTTCCAGCAAAGTCAGTTCTTTCTGGTTAAACTGTATTAAAGTAAGGCCTAAATGAAAGTCTAACAAAGCCGGAGACGGAGCAGTGCCTACAGTTAGCATCACACCCCCAGGGAGCGTTGAAAACATCAGCTGCAAAATATAAAGTAAAGAAAATCCATTGTCCAGGAATTTAACTCAGGACCTTCTATATGTGGAATTTCTTTTAATTGTCTTTATAAGTTTCATGACAACTTAAAATCATGGTATTAAAAAGCTTTATATCTTTAAGTACAACTAGTGTTTTTGATCAAAGTTAATTATTCCTGTTTGATTAAGTCTTTATTTGATATTTATTAAGACTAAATAGTTATATACTTGCAATACTTATAGCAATGCTTGCAAAGTATGAGAATTAGCTGGATATTAAAGGTCCAATATTATGCACAAGTGGTCGTTTTCAAGTTAACAGCTACTTTTTACATTTTACAGATTGGCAATTCCATGGCTAAAAATGATTCTAGTGAAGGTCTATGGAGTTTAAAAACACAGTAGAGCACTTCCTGTAGCATGACATCACAAGATGGAACAGTTTCTGTTTGAGAGAAGAAGTGAATGAAACAAAACACAACTCTGGGTATGTTTGTGATGAGGAAACAACATTATAACAGACCATAAAATACCAAATAAGAGCCGGGGCGTTTATTTGTTTCAATCACTTAACAGACCAGGCATTTATTTGAGACCAGGTGGCAATTTGGGCCAGGCAATTAATTCTTTCCTCTTGCTCACCAAAACTGGGAAAATATGGTACTCAAATTCTTTCACGCAGCATAACTAGAATTTACAGTTTTTATGACACACCTTGGAGGAGGCATCGCCGTTATATGAAGGCCTGGCATCTACTTTGCATATCTTGTCGACATGATTCCTGTCGCCAGACAGAAAAACGTCTCGTGGCTGCTTCTCCCCAGTTTTCCTCTGCATATTTTACCACAGAAAGTTTAAATTTTAAGTTGTATTTTTAATTTTTTTGCTGCATGATAGGCTACTTAAAAACAAAGCAAAACATAACAGGCAAAGAAGAAAGACATGCAGCGTCAGTAGTCACGTCTTCCTCCTTGATTTGTCGTTTTAAAAGACATTAGACTCAGTGTTTTATTATTTATTAATATTTGGATCTGGCGGTTATGTATCAAAATATACACCTGCACTCGGCGTTAAAAGGAGACTCTGTGGTTAATTGAATCCCGGCTCTAATTTGGTAATTTACGACCACAAAATAACACAATATGGACTCTTTAATGGTGCATTGTGTAACTTTTCCGGTGGAGGGTTTGTCAAATGTTGCACAAACCAGAGACCAAACCAGACCAAGTTACAGGTCGGATCTGTGGAGAGGCGACCCCGCTGTCAGTCAGAATGTCAGTTTTTCTCTGTATTTTTGAAATAGCTATAGCTATAAAACTACCTGTAACTGAATAAACATTACACAGTGCCTTGACTATATGACATGTTATTGTGAACTCCTCCTCCTCACATTCCTATAAAACAGAGACACATTATTTTCCCCCCGTACAGTACATGTCGTATCTATATTTACATTGTACTCCTCTTACAGACCGATGCTTTCAAACACATGGTTTAAAAGTGTGAGCGATGAGATAAAAACCCGCTGACACGCTCGCTCCTCTTCATCACTCCTCGCTTTGAAATAAGACGCTCACATCCGTCTATTTAAATGTTTACTGCCCTGTGGAAAAAGATCAGATCGCAGCTTTGAACCTCCTGCTCCCCTCTGTAACTGAGGAGTCGTCACAATAATAATAATACTCAATTTAAAGGAGCACTGTGTCACTTTTCTGTACGCCGATCCACCACCTGCTTGCGTCAATGTCTGTGAAATTGCTTAGCCGGAAATGTTACGCAGCATAGCATTAAACGTGCCTATCTTGGTGTCTTCTTACAGTGGGTGTTGGTTGTCACCTCTCTGCAGTTCTGATCTGTAACTTGGCCTGCTGATATCACCAGGTTGTTTCCATGGAGATACATGAGTTTAATGCCATACCTTGTACTGTGTAATCCAGTTATAGTTTAAGTCAGTCCTCAAATAGTGGGGCTAAACCAGTTCAGTCCTGGTTTAGTTCTGGTTTAGCCCTTGTTCAGTCCTGGTTCAGTCCTGATTTAGTCCTGGTTCAGTCCTGATTTAGTCCTGGTTTAGATGTGGTTTAGACATGGTTTAGTCCTGGTTCAGTCCTGGGATCAGTCCTGGTTTAGACCTGGTTTAGACCTGGTTCAGTCCTGATTCAGTCCTGTTTTAGTCCTCCTGGTTCAGTCCTGGTTTAGACCTGGTTCAGGCCTGGTTCTGACCTGGTTCAGACATGGTTTAGATCTGGTTTAGACGTGGTTTAGTCCTGGTTTAAACCTAGTTTAGACCTGGTTCAGTCCTGGTTCAGTCCTGGTTTAGTCCTGGTTTAGACCTGGCTTAGTCCTGATTCAGTCCTGGTTCAAGCCTGGTTTAGACCTGGTTCAGTCCTGGTTCAATCCTGGTTTAGACCTGGTTCAGTCCTGGTTCAGTCCTGTTTTAGTCCTCCTGGTTCAGTCCTGGTTCAGTCCTGGTTTAGTCTTGGTTTAGTCCTGGTTCCATCCTGGTTTAGTCCTGGTTCAGTCCTGGTTTAGACCTGGTTTAGTCCTGGTTCAGTCCTGGTTCAGTCCTGGTTCAGTCCTGGTTTAGTCCTGGTTTAGTCCTGGTTCAGTCCTGGTTCAGTCCTGGTTTAGTCCTGGTTCAATCCTGGTTCAGTCCTGGTTTAGTCCTGGTTTAGTCCTGATTCAATCCTGGTTTAGTCCTGGTTCAGTCCTGGTTCAGTCCTGGTTTAGTCCTGGTTCAATCCTGGTTTAGTCCTGGTTTAGTCCTGGTTTAGTCCTGGTTTAGTCCTGGTTTAGTCCTGGTTTAGTCCTGCTTCAGTCCGTATGCGACACAAAAGTCCAGCATCTCGATCGATGTTTCTTCTGCTCAATAAATAAGTGATGACGTATTTTTGACAGTCGAGTCGCGTCTGTGAATCTGTATTCATACTGAAGAAAGCATAATCGTAAATTTTCATTTCGTGATTGTAATTCTTGATGTTGTAAATTTTCAATTAATCCCAGCTCTACTTTAGATTTATTCAATTACAGGTGCTATTAGAGCTAAAAAAAACAACAAAAAAACACAGACATTCTGACTGTAAGCGGGGTCGCCTCTCCACAGATCTGACCTGGTCTGGGTTGGTCTCCATGATGATAGAAAGGTTTAACGACATACTGTACAACATTCAATTCAATTCAATTCAATTTATTTTGTAGCGCCCAAAATCGCAACAACAGTAGCCTCTAAGGGCGTTCCAAGATATGGATGAGCCAAACATACACACAGACATATCAAAACAGGAAAAAACAACATTCATGTAAAGCAGCAAATGAAACATTGTCCAGTCATCCCCTGTCCTTAGACCCTCCTTCTCAGCAAGGAAAAACTCCAAAAAACCCAGGGTCCTGGGAAAAAGAAGAAACCTCGGGGAGAACTACAGTGAAGGAGGGATCCACTCCCATGGACGGACAGGCTATAGATGTCCAGGCCCGTGGGCCAGGAGAAAAGAATCTGATAGTCTCTCCACCGGAAAAAGTTACACAATGCATCTTTAACCTCAGCCTAGACTACTCATTTTTCTTTATTTTTCTTTTTGAACATGTTTTCATTGCGGGTTCTGTACATCTACACAGTAAATTGTACATAAATGCATTTTACCGTCTTTCTCTCCCCCCAGAGTTATGCAGTGGTACAAAATGGCGGAGCGTGCGTGACTTGAGCCTCATTCAGCGCTCCTAACTCAGATAAACAGATTATAGATTCTCAGATGGATGAGACGCTTCACATCGCTGCAATTCCCCCACTGACCACCGCCCTGTGTGATAGTGTGATAGTGCTGTTATATGAGCTGATAAGACTCTTTTATTATAGTTTACTCTGCACAAATCCAGGGTGTTACCGCATGAAAGATTAAGACATGCACAATAGGCTTTTTATTATCGGATTAGATTGTATTGTTCTAATGAATGTCTTATTTTACCATAGTGAGTTTAAAGCCACAATGTGTGACTATACATTCCACAGTATGCCATAAAACTGATCTATGTACATGGAGAAGGTTCTGTATTATGGTTTTAACATTGTTGGCATGAAAGACTTACATCCACATCATGCCCTTTTCACCTTGAACTGCAATGCGTTGTAAACAACTTCATATTTCATATTTCTACATTGCTTGCACATTTCTCAGTGTTATATATAGGGACATTTTCTTCCTTAGGCCCACAGCCGGCCCAAGGCATAAGGGAACTAAGCGGCCGCTTAGGGCCCCAAGCACCACCAGGCACCACTAGGGGGCCCCCAAGAGCAGTTGGAATGCCCAGTTGCGAAAATATTTTTAATAAAAAAAACCCGCAATATCAATGACATGATATAGCAGAAACAAATGACACATGGAATAAACAAGACATGAAAAAACAAGACATGAAATAACATTTTGTATCATTTTTATAGTTGGTAGGTTGGTTAGTAGATTAACTAATCCAGGACAGGAGTTATTCACTTCGGAAGATAGGTCGGAGATGGAAAGCCATGTCTCAAAAAAGAAATTATCTGTCTGGAGCAGAGAAGAGGAAGAGGAAGAGACAAGAGGAGGAAAAAAACAGCAAGAAACGGGTCAATTTGAATGTTCAATTTTACAATTTTTCTGTTCTGGTTAGGTTAGTTTAATGTGATGACATGGCGCTGAAAAGTCAGGAGCTTATCCTCGAAGTCTGCGGCAGGCGCTGGGCCAGGCTACTGCCTAGTGACAGCTGCGCCTCAGTGCGTCATTATTTTAACCCACCCGAAACTTACTTTGAATTCATCTGTGGGAATATTGAGCTCCTTAGCTCTCTCCAAAGCCTTTAGGTGTATTATGGCTTGGCTTATATGGCATTACGTCTCTCCTGTCTTGGAAACGGCCACATTGACGTCCGCGGAAAGATTTTCTTTTACTCTTAGCACTTTGAATGTGTCCTTTTTGAGCTCGCGTTGACCATTGCACTCTGTGACTGGAGGATTCGGCAGCGTTCACAACCATCATTTTGAAATTTGCATCACATCTATCAAAGCTGTTAATTTGACCCGGCTTCGAACCACTGTGTTCAAGACAATCTCTTGACTTCTCCATAAAAAAATAAAAAAAACTATTATTTTGTGGCATTGTTGTGAGGGATGGTGGCCGGTTGCCTGTGTATTCCAACGTAAAGCACTTGTTGTAAAATATTGTTTTCGGCGGTATTTTGTCTAGTCCGAGAATATAAGACGAACCTTCCCCCTTTAAGGGCTATTTTTAGAACAAAAAACCTCGTCTTATATTCGGGCCAATACGGTATATGGTATTTCTGAATAGCCAAGATTCCCTCTGCTGGACGACACACTGCAATACATAATTCTGCCTCATCAATGTTGGGTTGGATTCTGTTAGAGAGATTTTAAAGTTTGAGTTCACTGTTAATGATATTGTATAGGCATGCATGTATGAAATACATAGTAATTAAATCCTGTTACACAATGTAGGCAAAAGTCATGGCCAGATATGTGAGGCTACTCTTAGGCATGAGTAATCACATGCTCTGAAATATAGACCTAAGTAAAGATACTAAATTAAATAACTTATTAATGATGTACTGGTGGACCATTATTTTGCAGGAGCCCTGCTGAGGTTTTTTGGACCACTATCAACCACATCTGCCCACGCAGATCTGGGTACCTCCGCCTCCTGCTCCATTCATGAAAGTGCTCCAAGTGAGTCATAATATGTCACTACCAAATCCTGAATTAATCACACTTTTTTTTCAAAATAATATTGTTGTTGAAACAGTTATTTATTTTATATTTATTTTCAATGACATTACACATTTGGCCTGTTTTTTTAAATTTTATTTTTAATGCAATATTTGTTTGTTTGCTTCAGGTCCATCCTCTGTAGATCCTCCAGCACCTGAGAGCGAGGGAGAGATTCATATGCCTGAAATTGAGGAGCATTTATCAGCACAAGAAAGCCAGGAGCAGTCAACATTCCAAACTGTACTTACAAGTATTAAATACTGTTTACAAGATTTGTGTATGTTAGTGCAAAATAAATTGGTTCACTTTTTTACATATAAAGTGTCTTGTCTACTGATTTGTTTTTTTACTTACAAATATGCTACAGATCACTCTGAATAATTTACATTGCAATAGCCACAACTTGCAGTATAATGTAAACCAACTAAAAACGCAGATTATGATGGGCGGCTAGACTAACTGTATAGCCTAGGAAATAATAAGGCAGCTAGCAGTGTAGTTTTGGTGTTGTGGAGGGCCCCCAAATCATATTCTGCTTAGGGCCCCTTAAAGGCTTAGGCCGGCCCTGCTTAGGCCTCCACAGAAGCATCACATGATGGTGTAGTGATGTGTTTTTACGTGGAAGGTTGCGCCCCCTACTGTCTGATGCTTTCTCCAGGGCTGCATCTCATGTGTGTGATAAGGTGTACGCTCCCTTGTCTCTGTTCATGCTCATTGAACCTGGTTTGTGGATCTCAGTGGCCTTTCTGACCCAGCGCATTGTTTCGTTCCAAAATGTGCTTGTGTGTCTTGCAGTGGTCGGAAATGTCAGATTTCAGATTTTCTTTTATGCGTTTAGCCATTTCAACACTCTTTTTGATGTTCTTTATTCAGTGTGCCAAATAGTCTTACTGTTTCCCCAGCATATGTTTGGTTGTATGATCCTCTTTTTTACAGGTTCAAGCTTCTGAAGCTCACTGAGAGCAACATTTTTCATAATGCATGCATGATGTATAGTGTAGTAAACAAATTAAATGATCGACTCTGCCATCTCATTCCCATAACTGTTGCATCTCACAAACACAATACTAGAGCAAAACAACATCTACAGGGCAAAAAACGTAAACTGAAATCCACAAGCTTTAGTATAACGTGTAAAGGTCCAGCTGTTTGGAACGACATAGAGAGCTCTATCAAACAATCTTCATCCCTTAACATATTTAAAATATATTTAAAACAACATTTACTACTACATGGTACTGAAGCATAAACCCAAAGGCAAAAGAACTGAAAACTGAAATTGCAAACAAACAAAAGAACTTAAGGGTGTTAATGGGCTAATGGGGGTGAATGGGTTAGAATATTGCCACATTAGTTTGGGGCCCCTTTCATAAGCTGTTGTAGCTTTGTGGGTGTTTCCCTTTTACAAAATTGTTAAAGTTGAAATACTTGCAAATTTTCTTTGTATTTTTGTATCTTTGTAAATAAAGAAGATGATGAGAAAGGATCATCCACAAGCCATAAACATTGCATCTCATATATTAAATCACATTTGTGTTGTGATTGTGTATTATTGTACTGCTAAATGTCTGACTGTTGTGTGTGGTTTGACCAGTGCATTGATGTTCTATCTCCTCATGGGTCTCTATGCATTCTGTGTGACTAGTGCAAATTTGTTGGTATTATGTGTGTTCTTTTTCTTTTTGTGTTATGTTTTTCTCTGTGCTTATTGCCCATTTTTTTGCCTTTTTCTATAATCCCGAAAGCAACAAAAACCAGAGCTGGATCAGAGAGACCATCGAGATCCACGAACCAGGTCCAAGGAGCATAAACTGAGATGAAGGAGCGTAAACCCTATCACACACGAGATACAGTTCTGGAGAAGACGTCAGCAGGCGGAGCACACTTCCCTTTACAAAAATGAACAAAACCAAGTAAAGCAGCCCACAAGACACGTCACTACACACATGACACTTTTGAGGAAGATACAGGAAGAAATAATCGTAACGTGTAAAGCAGGTAAACAAACTCTCCTGTCTGACTGAAAGAAGAAAGAATTGATAATTCTAAGTTTAAAATTGAAGACAGAATGAACCTTACCAAAAGCTACTAGGCAATTGCTGTTGTTGACAGTTGCACACCACAGATATGACTAAACTGGGACTAAAACTGGAAGTACACTAGGACTAAACCAGGACTAAACCAGGACTAAACCCGGACTAAACCAGGACTAGACTAGGATTAAACAAGGACTAAACTAGGACTACCAACCCAAACCTGCAACAGGACTAAACTGGGACTAAAACTGAAAGTACACCAGGACTAAACCAGGCCTAAACCAGGACTAGACAACAGGACTAAACTAGGACTAAACCAGGTCTAAACCAGGACTAGACTAGGATTAAACAAGTACTAAACTCGAACTACCAACCCAAACCTACAACAGGACTAAACTGGGACTAAAACTGAAAGTACACCAGGACTAAACCAGGACTAAACCAGGTCTAAACCAGGACTAGACAACAGGACTAAACTGGGACTAAAACTGGAAGTACACCAGGACTGAATCAGGACTAGACTTGGATTAAACAAGGACTAAACTAGGACTAAACCAGGACTAAACCAGGTCTAAACCAGGTCTAGACTAGGATTAAACAAGGACTAAACTAGAACTACCAACCCAAACCTACAACAGGACTAAACTGGGACTAAAACTGGAAGTACACCAGGACTAAACCAGGACTAAGCTAGGATTAGACTAGGATTAAACTAGGATTAGACCAACACTAAACCAAGGGTACATCAGGACTAAACGGGGCTCAAACCAGGACTATATCAAGACCATTGTTTTCTAACTTCCAAACATGAGGCCCACTTTATAGTAGCTGTTCTGTGTGCTCCTGGCCCAGGTCCCAGGTCCCTGAGCTGTGGTCTGAGTGAGAGTGTTGAAGATCTGATGAGGGTTTGCTGATCCTGCATATGCTCATGTGTAGCCCTGTCACTAAGGAAAAGGAATGTCATACTATTTTAAATTGGGCTACACAAAGACACTGATCTGTGCTACGTTGCTTCTGTCTCTTTTTCTCTCTCCCTCTCTCTGTCAGTCTTTGTCTCTTTTCTCTCTGTCTCTGTCCCCCTCCCTCATGTGGAGTGCAGCCAACAGCAGCCCTTGAGTTTGGAGGTGTTGAGTCCTCAGTTATCTCGTCCATCCACACCTCCCTCCTCTCCCCTCTTCTCCCTCTCCCTTCTCCTCCCTCTCTCCTACTCCCCCGTTCTCTCCCCTGTACTAGCTCATCTTCCCCTTTCTCTCCTATCTCCTATAGTCTGACCCCTCCTCCTTTCTCCCCCCTCTTCCAGGTTCTCCCTCTTTCCTCCTTTTTCTCTTCTCTCCTCCTCTCCTACCCTCTCTCCCTCTCCTCCGTCCTACTCTCCTCTCCTCTCTCCCTCTCCTCTTCTCTCTCTCCCCCCTCTCTTCTCTCTCTCTCTCCTCCCCTCTTCTCTCTCCTCATCTCTCTCCCTCTCCTCTTCTCTCTCTCCCCCTCTCTTCTCTCTCCCTCTCCTCCCCTCTCTGCCTATCCTCTATCCTCCTCTCCTCCCCTCTCTCCTCCCCTCTCTCCCTCGCCTCTCTTCTCCTCCCCTTCTCCTCTCTCTCTTCTTCTCTCCTACCTTCTCCTCTCCTCCCCTCTTCTCCTCTCCCCTCCCCTCTCCTCTTCTCTCTCTCCTCCCCTGTCTCCTCTCCCTCTCCTCTATCCTCCTCTCCTCCCCTCTATCCTCTCTCCTCCCCTCTCTCCTCTCTCCCTCGCCTCTCTTCTCCTCTGCTTTCTCCCTTTTTATCTCTCCCTCTCCTCCTCTCTCCCCCTCTCCTCCCCTCTCTCCTCTTCCCTCTCTCCCTTCTCCTCTCCTCTCCTCTTTTCCTCTCTCCTCCCTTGTCTCCTCTCCCCCCTCCTCTATCCTCTCCTCCCCTCTCTCTCCCTTGCCTCTCTTCTCCTCCCCCTTTCTCCCCTTTTCTCTCTCCTCTCCTCTCTCCCTCTCTTTTCCTCCCCTTTCTCCTCTCCTTCCCTCTCTCCCCTTTTCTCTCTCCTCTCCTCTCTCCCTTTCTTCTCCTCCCCTTTCTCCTCTCCTTCCCTCTCTCCCCTTTTCTCTCTCCTCTCTCCCTCTCTTCTCCCTCCTCTCCTCCCTCTCCTCCCCTCTCTCCTCCCTCTCTCCCTCTCTCGGGGCTAAGGGCTTTAATGTCATTAACAGGTGTGGTTTAAAAATAGCTGTGGTGCGTTCACTGTCGTCCGTACGTTGTGGAGCGAGGTCCAGTTCTTTCTGAAACATGGAAGAGGGAGAAAGAGAGGGAGAAATTAGAGGTGGTGACAGATAGGGAGAGTGAGTGACACAGGGAGAGGGGAGGGAAAGAGAGGGCGGCTAGAAAAGAGAGGAGTAGAGGTGGGAGAGAGACAGGAAAGAGAGAGGAAGAGGAGAGAGGGAAAAATGAGGGAAGAGGTGGTGAGGGGACAGAGGAGCAGAGAGAGAGAGAGAGAGTGTGGAGAGGAGGAGAGAGGAAAGAGCGAGCGTACGTGAGCGTAAACAAACAGATAGACTTACAGTGGGCTCAGATGGGCTCCATATGAGAGGCTGCAGAGGCACAAATAAGACGTCACTGCTGTGGAGGGAGGGGTCAGGTGGTGTGGAGAGACAGATACTTTATTGGCTCCAAGGGAAATTAAAGATTTGCTGCAGCAACACTGAGCTTAGTCACCTTTATGTCTCAGTCAAAGGTCTGCAGCCTCACAGCGGCGTCCAGTGGGAAATAGGTGAACACAACAGGAAAGGACTCATTCTTACTCCGCTCTGGTGTTTCAGTTGGTGATGAGATGGTTCATTCCCTCAAGTATTTCCTCTGCAAGATCTTCTGCTTTCTGCATCTCAAATGTCCATAGCTAGTGCCTAGAGTGAGGTTAGGCAGTGTGGAGGGGGGTTTGGTCGTGTATACTGAATGAACTGGAGTAATCAGACTCTATTGTGAACAAAGATCACTGTGTGTCCTTGTTCAGAAGATCAAGGGTCTTACAGGTACTGTTTAAGACTCAATTAACATTTGGAACATCTTCAAAAAAAGCAAGTGTGCAAATCTCCCACCACATTTTTATACAGCGCTTTTCCACAGACGCTCAAAGCACTTTACATCAAGGAACCAGTCACCCATTCACACATTCATACTCCAGTGTACGCAGACACTGGGGTGAGGTGAGGTAAGTGTCTTTCCCATGGACACAACAACAGTATTTATCTGTTGAAGCTGGAATCACACCACCAACCTGTGGTTCTGACCGCATTACCAATGACGTTTCGAGTGTCAAGAGCAGGATTTGAACCACCAATCTAGGGATCAGTGGACGAACTGAGCTTACCAACTGAGTTCAGGTGGTAAGCTCAGCTCGTCCACTCATGTCATATATGTGCATATGTAAACGGATAATTTCTATAGGAATATGTTTTCTGTGCAGGAAACTGCTTAGGGAAAAGTCTTTTTTGTGTATGATTGTGGTTTTCAGGTTTTTTCCAATTACCATTAACACATTCAAGACATTAAAAGACGCAGCACACGTGATTACGTGGTTATTGGTGACTGAAGAGGCCACTGGCGCAGAATAACAGCCACATTCAAGACAATCTGCCCCTAATACCCCCCTAATACTGCTACAGCTGCTGAAGTCATGTGTGATTTGTAGAACACACCCAGATAAATGATCTCAGCTTGTAAGGTTGTGTAACTTAGCCAATCTCATTTGGTGTGTAATGAAGTGCACAATTGATACTTTGCAGCTGATATCATCAACATTCCCTGGAGGAGTGGAGCTAACTCAAGGCTCTGCTCTGTCAGAGGCTCTATTACTCAAGTTAGCTTGATTTTAACACAGTCTGACCAGAAAGAACTCACTGGAACTACAACAAGAAAGCTGATTTGTGCTGTTTGAGCAGTTAAACAAATCCCTCTCAAACTGACAGTGTTTCCTAATGTGTGCATCGTGTCACTATGGTAACACCTGCACATTCCGCCAGAGACACACATATAGAACCCCTCCTGCATGAGGTCACTGCAAAGTATCAACCCTTGCCCTGGTGTGGTCCTGTTAATACACCCCTTTCCACACCCTGGGACTGTAACCCCACTCCCCCTCTCTCTTCCCTCTCTCCACCCCCTTTTTCCCCTGTCCACCTGTCCCCCTCCTCCTCCTTCCATCCTCGCCCGGGATCACCGTGCACAAAAAGCAGGTCAGCGACGCGTTAATCTCATTGTTGTGATGTTTGTGGAATGGGCGGTGGCGCAGATGCACGTGCTAAAGAGTGAAAAAATAAAAAAGCACAGGTCTAATTTAAACCCGGGTGAGTTTGGGGCTATGGGGGAGGGGGTCAGACTAAACAGGAGCTGGCTATAACTCCTAAACTTTCTCTGGACGGGACTTATTTTTGGATCTGGAGATAGAAGAGACTTGGAGACGCTGCAGGAGGGTCCCGTAGTGGTCTATTTCTTTTACTTTAGTTTTGGCTGTAAAAATAGGAGCAGTATAAGGAGTACACGCAGTTTTGAAGGACTAAGGACTGGCTTTAAGGTAATCAGTATTAATATATATATGAAATTTCTGCTAATATGAATTTTAAAGAGTCCAAAATAACAAAAAAACAAAAAACATTAAAAAAAATTGTTGCTTTATTCATGGTTTTTATAAATTACTTTGCATAGAAATGACATTGCATGCAAAGTTTCAAGCGCAAATTTCAACCCCTGTCCGTAAAAGATTTGTAGGGCAGTTCAAAAGGGCATTGTGGTCACTTCATATTAGTTAACCCTTCTATAAAAGTTTTTACAAATACCACTTTTGTTTAATTGTCAAAACTGGTTGAATCAGCTGTATTTTAATATATAAAACAAAGCCATTTTAATGATATAACTTGCCTGTCAGTCCTGATTAACAGCTGACATTGCACACGTATCTGAGGCTTCACACTTAAGACATATAGAAGACCAAAAGTAGGACTAAACTAGCACTAAAACAATACGGAAAAATTGACTTAATAAAAGGATTAAAGTACCTGTTTAAAAAGGTATTTAAAGAGTAAAAAAGTTTAAGTATTTTGTGCAGGTTTGGAGGTCTAATAAAACTTCAAATGCAGTGATTTTAGTAAAGATTAGTGCAGAAACAACTAAATCAAGTTTTTTTTTGTTTTCATTTTTGTTTCCACAGAATATGAATATGTTAAAAATAAACTGTCAGCCTTTTTAGCTGGCCTCAAAGTGTTCAAAAATGTAGTGGTGTAAAAAGTACCTGCTCTCAGATGTAAAGAAGTAAAACTAAAAAGTATTGACTTCAAAATGTACTTAAGCAAAGAACGGATTCCTAAATTTGTATACTTAACTGCAGTACTACATTTCCTTTGTTATGTTCCACCACTGAAGCTGAAACTAAACCAGGACTAGAGCAAAACAACCAAAGTTTCCACCAAGCCTAAACTAGGCCAACGCCAGGAAGAACAGTCTATAATAACTGCATATTTTGAATGACATATTTGTAGAGTAACATTTATGCAGATGAATACAAATGTTTACCCTTGATAACAAATCAAAAGTAAAATGATGGGACAGTGGATAAGAGTTCTGCCATGTTGCTTTACAGTGTAGGGTTAAATTCCTGGAGTGTATTGCTCATATAGCAGAGAGTGAGGGTTGGTTTACTCACAGTGAGATGATCTGAACACACTTCTGCACATTCAGCATCAGAGCAGTCTCATGGGGATCGAGGAAGACACATGTTTAAGAATGGACGCTAACATTATGTAACATCTAAAACTGGACTGCTCATACTACAAATACTGCTGATAATTATATTTGAGTTTAAAAAGACTCATATTAAGGCATGTTTTCATTTTCATTTGGTTGTTCTTATTGACAAATGTAGAAAAATATGTCCTTACTCTGTTCATCTGTGTGTCACTGAATTGAGTTCTACACATTATGAGTGTGGAACAGCTCTCACTGAAAGAGCAGAAAACACGGAGCGCCATGACGACTGTTTGGATCTGATTGGTCGGAAAGTGGAACAACACGAAAAATCAAACACAGACATCGTTCTTGTCCACAAATGCACACAACTCTAACCCTCTACATGTTTTTCACAAACTAAATAGTCTAAGACGCTAACATAGGCTGAAGTACGTCTGTAGCCATTGCCATATTTGTTTTGGTTTGTTTATTTGGTTAGTTAGTTTGTTTGGAAGCTTCCCATTCACAAACCTCAATGCTGCGACGTGATTGGTCGCCCACCCACCCAACTGTACAGCTGGAGTCTCTTAAGATGGATTCTCCATTCTTTGTGAGCTCACAAATATCGAGAGAATTCATCCTGCTGTGAAAGGTTAGTCTCCACCTGCTTGTTCCAGTATGACATAAAACAGATCTGTCTCCATGGAGAATGTTCTGAAGTAAGGATCTAAGTAACTGTTGCTTTAACTATTAAAGTCTCCAAAGGACTTTGCTTTACTTGGAATGTTCCACAGATGGACTGGACTCATGATAGTTGAGTTCACAAACTCACAAGAATCCATCTCGGCCCCGCTGGTGCAATAGGGCCCGACAGGTGGTGGATGACCAATCACGTCTCAGCATTGAGGTGGAGGAGCACCCAAACAAACCAAAACAAACATGGCCACGCTGGCAGATGTACTTCAGTCTATTTTAGCGACAATACAGACTATGAAATTTGTGAAAAACATGCTGAAGGTAAGTGTTAAGGAAAATAAGTGTTGTCCTAACTGGTCCTAAAGTTGACTAGAGACTCTGGAGTCTGAGGCAGGAGAAGTTTATTTACCATCAGTCCAGGACCCGGAGAACTTGAATACTCAACACTACCTGACTTTCACACAAGGAGGTTTAAATAGGAGGTAAGAAGATCACCCTGGAGACAAGCTGGTCAAGATAAATTGTGAAAAGTGTAGTGTACCACTGAGATGAGCTGACCTAGGAAGCTGATAATGCTAAAGAAGGACACATTCTGTAATAGTTGAGTGACACAGGGGATTTGCAGGAACAGTTTTGCAGTAATAGTTAAAATGGTGGTTAATGCTGCTCGCTGGTGCTGTAATAATTCAAGGCGTTGCACATATGTGGTTATTAGGATTTCCCAGATGTCTCTACCTCTCCCCATTTCACGCTACAGATGTCTAATAAATGCTTCAAGCCAGAAAAAAGTGGTTAAAGCTTCAATATTACACACAATTGACTCTTGTGAGCTTTAAGGCATGTTTTAATGATGCTCATCATCAAAAACACACCTGTGTTTTGTTTCATTCTCACATGTTTAAGTACCCCTGCATTATTAGTCTGTCTACATCTCCAAAGCTCAAAATGCTGTTCCACCTTGTGATGTCATGAAGCAGTAGATTTCAAGTTAACAGCTCCTTTTACTATTAGCTAAGTAGAGAATGGCAATTCAAGGGCTGAAATTATCCAAATGATTCTCTGAAGGTGTATGGAGTTTAAAAACACAGTGAAGCACTTCCTGTATTACCACATGACATCACATTTCTATTTGAGAGAAGAACTCAGGCTTTGTGTGTTAAACATGTGAAACAAAACACAACACGGTATGTTTTTAATGAAACTACATGATCAGATGAGAAAGTAGTGTAATATGGGCCTTTTGGTGTGTAGCACTGTCCTTTACGGTGAGTATTTCCTTGTTCAGCTCCTGTATGTGGAATAGTGCTAATCTAATTCTCTGCTTGTATTTTCACAACTATTCAATGCGTGCCTTCCGGAGTGATACACAGCTAACCCTTTTAGCCCATGAAATCCATACGGCTTTAGCCATGTTACCTGTTGACATGTTTTCTGAGCTCTGAAGCCAGCAGTAGTGAGTGAGAGCAGACGTACATGTGTGTGTGAGGGCTCGGACAGCTCAGTCCTGGTGCAGGGCTCTTGTCATCACATTGTTTCATTTGGAGCACAGGGACAGCTGCTCATTCAAATGCTCCACAGTCCAGACTCAGGCCAGACCATCACCAAGAGTGTCCCACAGACTGTAGAAAGAAGTGGACCAAGTGAGTGTGACGTCACCCATAGTGCTCCAGTCAAATGAAGCTCACTGAGGCAGGCAGTTGGAACAGGAATTTCTTAATGGATAAAATAAAAACACCAGCATCTGCATCATATCTTAATTTTTCAAAACATGTATATGTTCTAATAACTTATTCTCCTCCACAGGTTCTTCACGGTCACAAGATAAAGTTGGATTTTCTACAATTTTCACCAGTTTGAATCATGACTCGTTTCTCAAACTCTTTGTCATCCAAACCTCCATTTGTCTTATGGCCTTTCAGAGACTGTCCCTGAGGTTTTCAACCAAGCAACATCCACTATCATGAACTTTTGAGCTTCCATTTCAGCTTGGACATATATTGTTTTTTATATCTTTGCCTTTGAACATTGACTTTGTACAAACCTCAGGACTAAACTAAAGACATTTGTTCGAGATTTTGCTGGATCATGTGGTCAACGTTCTTCGTGACGGATGAGGAGGGGAGGGCCGTGGGGGGTCATGGGGGAGGGGGGGTGCAGGTGGGGGGGATGCCCTTGGCGGGGGGTCCGGCTCAGGGGCCAGTGGGTCTGAACAATTTGATGAGTGGACGCAGCACTTTCGGAGGAGGAAATAAGAGACGAAGGCACGCCTCTGGAACACAGGCCATGAGCGAGGCCCAGGAAGGAAAGGTAAGAGGGACAAAAGAGACTGTTAAAGTGGAACCAAACACCTAAACTCTGCCACAAACACATTTCAAATAGAACTGCTAAACTGAAAATTACCACTACTATTATAACATGACTTAAAGCTCACTCAGGTTTGTGTAGTATAGGATCTTTAAACAGTCTTAGATCATTATTGTGGTTTGCAATGAATGAAATGTAAAAGGATTATCTATATAGACTTTTAATGAATTACTAAACACAAAATCTCTTAATATTTGCAGATTAAGTTGGCATTTTTTGTTGCCATTGTGGGCGTGGTGCTGACGGTTCTCGGTGTTGGGACAGAGTTCTGGGTGGAACTGTCTCCTCCAAAGCACTTTTACAACAACCAGGTACAAAAACACATATATACATACATGCTGAGGTACCTATGGGGGTGTTTCTCAAACTGTAGTACATGTACTGACTGCTGCCTGTGGTCCGGCCTCTGCAGTTTGAGAATTTGTTTTATATTCTTTTGGGCTAATCATTGTTTAGAATACCTTGTGGTTACCTGCTGTTTTGGTCCTGCATTTTGCCCATTTGGTTCAGTCCTGTTCTAGTCCTGGTTTAGTCCTGGTCTAGTCTTGGTTTACTTTAGTCCTGATTTTGATGTGATGATGCGCTCTCAGGTTCAATGTTCAAGGTTCTTTATTTGTCATTCAAGCATGCGAGAAACACATGACAGAATGAAATTTGTTCCTCAAGGCACAGTGATTAAAAGAGATAAAAACAATAACAAATACGCAATATTAAATAGTACATTAAGAGCATTTAGCAGTTCCAATAGACACAAGTAGTACAAGTAAAGCATCTAGCAAGATAGATCGGCAGCCTTAGGAGGAAGTCTGTGTGCACTGTTCAAAAGTGTGAGAGCCTCAGGAAAGAAGCTGAACCTCTGCTGAGATGTTTTTGCTTCGATGCTCCTCAGTTTCTTCCAGAAGGCAGAGGGACAAACAGATGGTGGAAGGAGTGCGAGGGGTCTCCCAATCCTGGCGGCCCGTCTTCTGCAGCGTTCCTCATAAATATCACTGATGGGTGTGAAATCATATCCAGTGATCTAATCTGCTGCTCTGACCACACTGTAGAGCCTTCATGTCCTGGGCTGAACAGTGTCCGTACCACACTGTGATGGACTGGGTCAGCCTAGTCTAGCAGCCTTGAATCTCCTTAAAAAATACAGGCATTGATGGGCCTTCTCTACAGTGCTGGCTGCATTAGTGGACCAGGTTAAACTGTCAGTGATGTGCAGACCCAGATATTTCCAGCAGGACATCACTTCTGTGCCCGTGATGCAGAGGGAAGGGAGTGGTGTGAGCAGCTGTTCTTCCTAAACTCCACTATCAACTCCTTGGTTTTTAAAGGATTAAGGCAGAGGTTGTTATGTCTGCACCAGGTCCCCAGCAGCTGTACTTCCTGTCTGTACGCTGGCTCATTGTTTTGTGAGATTAAACCCACAGCAGCAGTGTCATCTGCAAATTTAACACTCTGACAGGTCAGAAGGGAGGCCGAACAGTCATGTGTCAGCAGCAGGGAACCTGTGTTGAGAGTGGTTGGTGAGGAGAAGCAGCTGTTAATCCTGACAGTCTGCTCCCTGTTAATAGAAATTTGAGCACCCAGTTGCACAGTGAGGTATCATTGTATAGCATATAACCATAACATATACTCATATACTAGTATAGTCCAGGTTTAGATGTGGTGCTACTCGGACAGCCAAATATGATTTTTGCAAATCTAAAATGCCTCTTACTGTCGATTCTAGTGCTGGGGTTCTCAAACTTTTCACACTCATAACCACAAGAAAACATTGAGCCTTCCCAGCATCACCAGATCTAAACCAGGTCTATAACAGGACTATGCCAGGTCTAAACTAGGTCTACGTCAAGTTTTAAACAAGGATGAAGAAAAATGTGGATAAAAGTAACTCTAAATGAGATTAAAGAGCCCATCCATCCATTCATCTTCTCCCACTTAATCCGGCTGGGTCGCGGGGGCAGTTTGCTGCCCAATCCTCATAGCACCTGACCCCCCCCATGAACCCCTCTGCAGGTGGTGAGCCCACAGGAGGATTAAAGAGCCCATATTATGTTATTTTCGGATCTATGTTATAATGTTGTTCCGTCATCACAAACATACCTGGCGTTGTTTATGCAACTGCAGATAGAACTCAGCCTAAATGTGCAAACCCTGCATGTTGTGTGGTAATGCAGGAAGTGCTCCACTGTGTTTTTAAACTCCATACACCTTCACTAGAATCATTTGGATGATTTCAGGCCTGGAATTACCAAACTCTTTGAAACTAACGATAAAAGGAGCTGTTAATTTGAAAACAAATGCTTCACAAGGTGGAACAGAGCATTTTAAGATTTGGAGAAGCAGCCAGACTAATAAACTAATGTTACTCAAACATGTGTGAATGAAACAGAACACAATTCCAGGTATAACAACAGCATGTTAACACGGCTAAAAGCTCAAAACAATCCATTTTGAGTAATATAGAACCTTTAACTGCTCTAAAGAGGAAATCCACATACCACATGCTCACATACTCCCTTCTATGTGTACCATAGTTTAAGTTTGAGAAGCACAGATTTTGATTACTCCTCTTTGTGTGTGTTGTAGACGTGTCTGACGGCTCATCTGGGCCTGTGGAAGGGCTGCACCAAGACCCTGTGGGTGGCTGACATCGACCCAGAGAGAGAGACCTGTGGCCCGGCCGAGCTGCCCGGAGGTGACCCTTACATCCAGATACGCTAATGTTAATGCTAATCTGGTCATGCACTACTTCGAAATGTGGAGCAGAAGTGGGTAGAGTAGTCCAAAAGAAACAACTAAAGTAAAAGTATACCAATATTTGGGCTAACTACTACTGAATGAAAAGTTAAGGTAATTGGAGCAGCAAAACATCAAAAGATAGACACAGATGCTTTTGTGACTTTTAAGCCCTATTCGCATGGGATTAGTATTCCTGGGACGCCTGAGATCCTAATCCCTTGCGAATGCGTTATGTCTGTAATTTGTAAAGTCAAAAGTCCGCCACAAATGACCTTCTATATTTCGCCAAACACAGACGTCCGGTGATAATACTACAGTAGTCCCGTAGGAATCTGCATCTTAGTGTTTGTTGTTGTAATTGCATGTCTTTTCTGTCTCTTTCTTTTCTTAATGTGTTCTTTTCTTTTTCAATCTCTGTGTAAATGTCAGAAAAATAGAGTCATTTATGAACTTTGCTTATGCCGTGTGAATGGTGGGAAGGTCATTTGCAAATTACCAGACGTCCCTAGGTTGTACTTATCCCATGCAACTTACTCACAGTGGGGCGAGGAACCAAAAGTTGTACTCAAGTAAGAGCAATGTTAATTTGTCAAACACATTAATCAAGTAGGAGTAAAAGTCTAAAATCACTGCCATGAATTGACCTCAAGAGCTGCAGGGCCCATCTAACTGTTAATGTACTACTAAGACACCCATCCTATATTACCTGCAGTTTACAAACTACTTTAAACTCCTTTATGTGAGTTCCTCTGATGTGTCCACTGAGGGCTGTAGAGGTGAGACGTCGGACAATAAGAGCACCTCCAGGAACTGCTTATCTATTTTAATACCACGGAATATGTCTATAAAAATAATCCCCACACCACAGGGACCGTGCCCACACTCATAAAGACAATATTAGGGTTTTAATAGGAAGACAGGAGGTTTCAGGTTATGGTTTAAAAATATAACCGCTCTATACAGAAGCAAAGTAGAGCAAAGAACAGAAATATGTTCAAAGTGGACAAAATGGCTGCTGTACAATTTGGAAAACTACCAAAATCTACCAGTTATAATTTATTTATAGAGACTCTCGTGGTAAGATCCATTACCTGCTTATCTCCAAGAGTTGTTGCTCTGGAGTTGTTGGTCTGGATTGTTCCACTGTATTGTAATTGTTTTTATTCTTATATAAATTGTAAAACATGCATTCTGTCTGTGAGTAGGCTTGCCATGCCACAGATCTGACTTGTAACATTAACTGCCTGGCCAGCCAGTCCCTTTTAGAATCTGTTTGAATCCAGAAGGGTTCGGAACTGGACAACAGAGGGTGAAAATCCTCTGTCCAAATTTTAGATGATCCAACCACAGCCACTAATTTGTATCATGTGTCCCTCAAATGTAGAAGACGTCTCCTCTCAAAAATTCTCTTAACATTCAGAACAAAATATTCAACTTCTTTTAAGTAACATTTTGATGCTTTGATAGATCCATTTACTTCCATTTGCTTATCCGGGGCTGGGTTGCGGGGGCAGCAGTCTAAGCAGGGACTCCCAGACTTTCTTCACCCCAGACACTTCCTCCAGCTGCTCTGGAGGGGACCCCGAGGCGTTCCCAGACCAACTGAGAGACATACTCCCTCCAGCGTGTCCTGGGTCTTCCCTGGGGCCTCCTTCCGGTCGGACATGCCTGGAAGACCTACAGAGGAAGGCGTCCAGGAGGCATCTGGACCAGATGCCTGAACCACCGTAGCTGGTTCCTCTCGATGCGGACGAGCAACGGCTCTACTCCGAGCTCCTCCTGTGTGACTGAGCTCCTCACCCTATCTCTAAGGGAGCACCCAGCCACTCTGCATAGGAAACGCATTTCGGCCACTTGTATCCGTGATCTTGTCCTTTCGGTCATTCCCCAGAGCTCATGACCATAGGTGAGGGGAGGAACGTAGACTGAGGTAAATCAAGAGCTTTGCCTTTCGGCTCAGCTCCCTCTGCATCACAACGGTCCGATACAGCGACCGCATCACTGCCGACGCTGCACCGATCCGCCGGTCAATCTCACACTCCATTCTCCCCTCACTGTGAACAAGACCCCGAGAAACTTGAACTCCTCCACTTGAGGCAGGGACTTCCCACCCACCTGCAGAGATTCAATCCACCTTTTTCTGGTCGAGAACCATGGCCTCGGCCTTTAGATTCTAGAGTCTAGAATCAGGGAGACAGGACACAGCTCCAGATCCACTCGTCTGTGCAAAGTTTTGTCAAAGCGTTTGGTTCGGACTGGTCAGGTAATAGCACTGAACTTGTGGCATCACCTGCTTGTCTAAAGTGGATATGGGGAAGTTTATTATAATACCTGTGGAACATTCCAGGCAAAAGCAATAACATCCAGAAAAGTTACATAGTGCAGCTTTAAGTCTATTTGTAAGACCTTAGAATAAAATACTGATAGAGGAAAGCTGGTCAGCACAGGAATATAAGAAAGCAGGAAGTCAGGGGATGTTTTTTTAAATTTTTTAATTGGCTTTCGACCTTGATTTTATTCATATAATAGTACATTTATAATTGCAGAGTGACACAACAACAAAACAAAGCACTTTGTTATTGATAATTTATGCAAAACTTTCAAACTTAAAATAAATATAAGCTACAAGTATGTACCTTAGAGCAGTTCTGTGATGTATAAAGCATAAAATGAATAAAATATACTTTGAACATGAAATAAGGCATAGAAAAAATATATATGTAGCTGTTCTACAATCTCTATATTAAAAAAAAAAAAAAACTTATTTATATTAAAAAAATCTTCAATACATATAATAATAACAAAATAATCTTCATTAAGCTTAATCGTTTCAACTTGATTATTTGAGTTTGGAGATTGTTTGACACACAAATCGAAATTGAGAAAATTCAATTAATTGCAGCTTTACCACATGGTCTACACTTCAACCCCAGCTCCAATACATGCTGTTGCGTCCCTGGGCAACACATTTCATCCATCCTGCCTGTTTTATTTGTTGTGTGCGTGAAACACTAATTGGCGACGGTTGGGGAGCCAGTTGCAGTTTCAGACCGGAGCAGGTGCGGAAACAGAAGGAGCTTCCCATAACCGAGTACGGTGCGCCAAAGAATAACGTTTGCACTCTGAGAACCGCGTCAAAACAAATTCAAATCTCCATCAGTATTAAAAATGAGCTGACGTCTAAATAACACTCGACTTCCCATCTGCCCCGGCTCTTGTTAACCATCCAGTTCTGTCCATTTGAATGTGGAATAGAAAGCGAATGCGTGGGCCAGAGAGCACAAGCTGGAAGTGTCTTTGATCACTCTAATAGAGACTGACGAGTGTGAACGGATGACGGCGCAGTCTAATTACTGAACACATGAAGGGGCCGGGCACGGTCTAATTACTGGAACAGCTCTCCTTCAGGTTGTCTTTGAGGCCCCAGGAGGATTGTATTTGACGGAGAGTGAAAAGGAGAACAGAGAGATGCAGAGGCAGGCTGAATGTCAATAAGATGATCCAGTGTGTGTTACTTATGCAACATGCTGCTGAAATGATGCACTGTGGGATATGAGGTGACAGCGATCGGATAATATAAACGTGGGTAGAAGTAGCTTGTTTAATACAGACGTTTGCCACTTAACGGTCAGGTTTGTGGTTCAATATCCACCACTGGAGATGTGTTGATGTTGCTGATGTTGTGGACACTTCTTCAGCCATATGAATGTGAGTGAAAATGAGGTATACACTATGTGGAATAGGGTAGTTCACAATATGATAGTATAAGTAAAAGTTTTCTAAATTATCCCAAAGACCAGGAAAAAACAGAGAGGGGATCGGCCATTTGCAGTGGATGCTCCAAAGCTGTGGAATCGGCTCCTGTTGCACATAATGCTGACAAACTCACTGCCTGTTTTTAAGTTCCTTTTAAAAACTCACTTTTTCTCCTTGGCTTTTCAGTTTGAGGGTTGACTTTTTACCAGTATTTTACCTGTACCGGTCACTGTATTTGTCACTGTTTATCTACTTGTGTACATCACTTTGGTCGACTGTGTTCTTTTTAAAGTGCTCTAGAAATAAAGTTGAGCTGAGTTGAGTTAAATTTTGCCAGATCACATTTAGCCTGGTTCCTACTGACATTGG